>JAWXYG010000001.1:71933472-72533472 GCA_034222035.1 Acacia crassicarpa
GATCCAAATCATATGGGTTATGAATAAGAAGTCTCATTGGTTCACCACTGCCGGTTGCGTCGGTTTGCCATAGTCGCGTTGTTTCGCAAATGGGTGTTCATCTGATCAATTTCCGTCATCTATAAATAGGATGTGCTGGTGACAGAAAATTGTAGAAAAAACAACTAGATCTAAAATCAATCTCAAACATTCCTCTCTGCATATTACATTCTATAGACATAGTCTGTACGATTCTGAAAGCAGATTCGTTGGATTCGCTTGGGCTTCAGATTGAGAGAGCCATCATTCTGAAGATGAATAATCCGCTCTATCCTGGGAAGCAATTGCTCAGAAACCTTCAGCATCCGTATTGAGGGAACAAAATTGTCTTAAGGAAACAACGTACGTTGGGCCCGGATTTATTCATAGTTTATTATCATATTCGGCAGTCTTATGGGTTTTTATTGGTTTTCTTTATATGCAGAAGTATTATATATTTATAAAATTATGCATATTAATTACATAGATTCTTATCTTAATGATATTTATGTCTTGAAAGTATTTTTATCAACATGCACCATGTAACACCCCTACGGCCGTAACTAACGTACTTGTAGATATCAATACTCCAATTGGAAGAAATATCTGAGAAAAGTTGAAGGAAGCCTAAAGGGAAAATACCCTGTTGACCAGCGGGACCCACGGGGACCGGTAGATAGGGACCAGACCGGATAAAATGGAAAAAACTAGGGGATCTGAATAGTGGGGCCAGGAGGTGCCACTCAGGCACAGGAAAGGTCTAGAAGACTTGGGAAAAAAAAAGTCAAGGGTAATTGTTGAGCCCGGGCCAAAATTGGTAATTTCCATAAATTCCGGACCAAAGTAGGTAATTTTCCCTAAATGTAAAGAAAGTATCTAGATATTTGTAAAAGAGGAAGAACCACATGGTAGCAATCTAGGAGCCTCTAGAATCCTCTAGAATTGCTTGGAAAGGAAGAAAAGAAAAATCAGTGCAAAAGTCAAACCGTAGGTCCCACGTTCAGAGGAAGAAGGGCAAAATGGGAATAAATGTGCAAAAATTAATTGGACCAGGTTTGTGGGCCCAAAATGGCGTGCCATGTGTCCTTTTGGGCAGGTGAAATGATGGGTAAAAGTTGATAATTATTTAATAGTTTTGGGCCACAATTGTAATTTCCAAAAGTTTCGGGTCGAAACTCGTAATTTGCCCCAAATGCAGATAAAGATCTGCACGTTTTTGGAGGGGCAGGGACACTTGGCAGCAGCTGGAAACCCCTGGAAAATTCTAGATTGGCTTGGGAAATAAGTCAAGAAAAGTAGATCCTAATTATTACACAACGGTCAGAAATTACGCCTGTTAGCTCTCACTTTACCGGATCAAAGTTCACCTTTATAAAAAGGTGTTTAGTTTTTCATTTTCACCCCAAAAGGGGGCGAATATTCCAGAGGTCAGAGAGAGAGAGCTCAGCAACTTCCATATCCAAGCTTCAAGGTCCAAAATCTCAAGAGTATCCACTGATTTGCCGATTTAAGGGTGTTAGCTCGTGTGGATTATATTCTCAACATCAAGAGAAGTATTTGCTCATTTCAAGGAGTGCCAGGTAGTAACTGTTGACTCACATACTTTATGTTACTTTTGCATGTGCGTTGTATCATAATGTAGGAGATTGGGCCGTAGTGCCTAATGGACTGTGTGTCCATAGGTGTCTACTGAGGTCCTTTAACGCTATGCTTACGGGGGCTTGCCTTGACCAGGCAGTTCTGTGGAAGCAGTATATTGTGCCAGAGGCAGCGCTATGCTTGCGGGGGCTTACCTTGACCAGGCGGTCCTGTGGAAGCAGTATATTGTTCCAGAGGCAGCGTTATGCTTACGGGGGCTTGCCTTGACCAGGTGGTCCTGTGGAAGCAGATTCTTGTGCCAGAGGCAGATGTGATTTACCCTTATTGTGCCTGAGGCAGAATTTGTTGTCATTTTTCCTGATTGTGATTGGCATTGCATGCACTGCATACATATTGTACTTGAGTCTAACAGTTACTTTGGAGTTCAATTTTAAACTCCAGACTATTGTGAAGGTACAGGGTGAGAAAGTAGCATGTGGAGACGGAAGAAGGTGGGGCACGATGCGTCAGGTTGAAGAAATAAGAAATGCCCTATCACTTTTTGTATTATCATATTTTGGATGACTGTACTAATTAATAATGTATTCGGATGACTGTACCTACCCCTTTGGGGACTTACTTATCTGTATGTATTTAGTACGTTTATCAGTACAGTAGACTTGTCCAAACCTGGTCCTGTGCTCTGCTGCGTTCACTCTGATAATTTCTTAAATGGACCAAGTAATTAAGGAAAGGTAATTAAATATAAGGAATCTCTCTAACCCGTCACCCGAAAGAACGAGGCCGGTAAGGGTGTAACACACTACATCATTTGAACACTTCCCATGAGAATGTGCCAAATTAATAAATCTCAGATTCTCAATACATACGTAAGCCCATGTGGCTGCTTTTCATTTCAGAATATTTTATAAGGAAAGTCTCTGACAGCCTCCTTTTCTCTGTCCCTTTTCCCAATAAACACTCTCTCCAATTTTCTTTACCTTTGGTATCATGCTGAATATATTTCTCATTTAGGAGAAATGTATCTTTATATCATAATTACTTTAATGTCCATATTTAATATTTTTATTTTTTTAAAAAAGATCTGGGTCCCACCATTTTATATGTATATAAGAATATTTTTATTCTTATGTAACATAAGAAGTATAAACGCCTCTTACTATTTATAATCTTTTTTCCTGGTTATAGTGATTTTATGTGTAAATAAAAACATTGAAAAAATTTAACAAGTTAAACTAATTTACGCCGCAATATTATGAAGATTATTAAATGAAGAATCGAGTTGGGAGCCTAAGCATGCAATATTTCAATGGGTAAAAGTTGAAAAGGGGTATGGGAATTTGTTATTACATGAAAAAAGTTAACAGTAGTAATTAATTATCCCACGAAAACAAATAAAGAATCCCAAGTAGAAAGATGCTCGTACAACCAGCGCCTTAGTTGTGTAGTGGTATGGGAGTCAGTATTAACCGGCTTCCCTCCCCCATATCTAAAGTTCGAACCCTGTCCTTCTCCCCTACCCTGATTTAAAAAAATAAAAAAAAAAGATGCGCGTACAATGTGAATTAAAGGAGAGGGACATGATGTTCGCGATCAATGGGGGCATGCATGCATTGGGGGGAAAAAAATCGACTTCATACAATTTTTGATTTTTTAAATTTGTTTTCATTTTTATTTTGATCTCTCAAAATTTCAAACTAAAATTTTTTATTCTTTTAAGTTTCATTTCATTCAAAATATTAGTTCATATGTTTAACCTAAAACCTGGATCATTTTACTGTTTAAAGGACCAAAACTTCTTATTTAAAATTAAAGGGCCAAAATTAAAATTGGGACAAATTTAAACAACTAAAGATTATATTTTCTAAAGGTGTGTTAAGCATAGCGGAGCCATGCATGACAATGATGATTGCAAAAAAATCGCCGGATCTTGAAGAGTGACGTAGACATTTTTTTTTTTGATACATAGGCGATAGGAGATGGGGGGATCGAACCCAGTATAAGGGGGTGGGAAGACTACTTCTAAATCTCAATACCACTGCACTACTAGTAGTGCCGGTGACGTGGACATTTTCTGTGCGCATGTGTAATTCGGTAGAGAGAGAGAGGCCCAAAAAAGTAGAGAGCCCAACCCTTTACTCACTTGCAACCAGCAAGTGGCAACTTGGTCCTTCCGTGAGCTCGCGGTCTTACTCGCCTCAGAACACTCGCTCTGCTCTCCCCAATTCACTCTCTGGCGTTTATCGGCCTCGTTTCTCTAGCTTCCATGGCGTCCCTAATCGAATCTGCTTGGAAGGTTCATTCTTCTCCACCATTCATCTCCCGGAATACTTATTCTTTGCCTTTTCTTGCCCCTTCTTGCCCACTGTTTTCGCCCCAGATTTGGTTTCTTTTATTGGATTTGGAAACAACACTATTTGTCATTCATTGTTATGCATTGGAGCACACTGCAGTTATCATGTGGCTCTTCAACAAAGGATTTCATGATCGCGGTCGAATCTTGAACTCCGATTCTTTCTTTCAACCTCTTTTCTGCTATGATTGTTAGAATTTTCATGTTGTTTTTAATTTTGTATTGCCTAAATGAGGATTGGGTCAAGGTCTAGTAATCCTAATTTACTACTCTGTACCCACATGATTCACGGGTCCAACAGTAAAAGTATCGGATTTCTCGGACGGGGATCGACGCACATTATGGCTTTTTGGTTGTTGCATTTCGTAAAGAATAACGATACTTGGATGAGGGCAGCAATAGAACGATGCATTCTAATTGACATTGTTATGGGTGTCCCGACGAGACTATGACTGGATCATGCTCCCATCGGAAGTTGACTTACCCTTGCTAGTAACTTCATTTTTTGAGATCTCCCTCACGAATAAATTTGAAACTGAACTTGTGTCTTTTTTACTCCCTTCTTGAAGTGGTCTAATACATTGGTGGTTCAACTGCGTTAGAGTCTTGGAGGATTGGTGCTTCAACAAGAAAGGACAATGAAAATAAGAAGATAACGAAGTAATCCTGAAAACTATAATATGTATAGAAATTCCTGCTAATTTTGTATAGAAATTATTATGGAGATCCCTGCTAATTTTTATAGAAATTCGATTAAAAAGATCCTGTAGATTGTTCCGTCACCACAACAATCCACTGGGGTCAATATTTCACTTGTATTTTACTTCATGAATTTTATCTTATCTTATTACGTGTGATTTGTTATAGAGTGGGAGATCGCAGTTTGAGCTTATCATGCTTGGAAATTATTATTTTACAAAATGAAGTTCTTTATCTGCTGTGATGCAGTTTTTGATCTCACACTTCAGCGACTTCCAACTGGCATGCCTGGGCAGTTTCTTTCTCCATGAAAGTGTTTTCTTCTTATCAGGACTTCCCTTCATATTGCTTGAGAGGGCAGGATGGCTCAGCAAGTACAAGATTCAGGTTTACCTTTATTAAGCTCTATTGTTATCTTGAAGTCATAAGATTTTCTTCCGTTGTCAGGCTAGTTAATGCTGTCATTCTACCCTCCAAAGCACTTTTACCCATGTGAATTTGGAATGACATAATTCACAACTCAACTATTCATCTTTTGCTTTAGTCATTCATATGTAAATGCAGTTTGCTTGATGCTTCTTCCCTTTTTCAAGGCCTTAAAAGCTAATTCTTTTTTGGCTTCAGAAAATTCACATTATTGCAAGTTTTTTACCTTCCTTAAAATGTTTTATTTTTCATCCTTATCTGCCCGTGTCTTGTAGCGAGGATCGGCAATACCTGCTGGTGTATAAAATGTATTCTCATGTTGTGAAGTTGTGTAATTAAAATTCCTGCTGCTAACCTATCCTTTATCTTGTAGCCCTTTCTCTTCTTTGGAGGCTTCTAATTTGCGATGTTTTTTGGCGGGCATAAATTTAGTGTTGTCTCTAACGTTTACTTCCATGCAGGCAAAAATCAACAGCCCTGAAGCTCAGGAGAGATGTATTCTTCGCTTGGTGCTATATCATTTTGGAGTCAATCTGCCTGTTATGATATTTTCATATCCTGTTTTCAGATTTATGGGCATGCGAAGTAGTCTTCCACTGCCGTCCTGGTACTTTCAGGTTCTTTAAGAGCACTGCCATTATTTTGGACATATGAGCTACATAATGGGCTTTTTTGGGTTAAACACTTAAATCATGACCAGCCTTCTTACTTAGCTATATCCTACTATGATTCTGCAGGAAAGTAGTTTTAACGCAAATAATATTTTACTTCATTTTGGAGGATTTTGTATTCTACTGGGGACATAGGGTATTGCACACGAAATGGTTGTACAAGCATGTTCACAGTGTTCATCATGAGTAAGTGTTGTTCTCTTCATTTGTGTTTTTTTCAAAAACATTATTACATGGTTATCTAAGAACTGCTTATGGCTTATCTTGAAGCTTAAATACGCTTCCTTGTATTTGTGAAGGTATGCTACACCATTTGGACTGACTTCTGAATATGCTCATCCTGCTGAGATACTTTTCCTTGGCTTTGCTACTATTGTTGGTCCTGCAATAACTGGCCCTCACTTGTTGACTCTCTGGTTATGGATGGTTTTGAGGGTCCTAGAGACAGTTGAAGCTCACTGCGGTTACCATTTTCCCTGGAGTCTTTCTAACTTCTTACCATTGTATGGGGGGTGAGTGTCAAGTTCCTTGTCCTTCACTCAGACACCGGCAAAGCGGTTTACTCTGCTTCATGATAATTCTTTAAACAATTTTTGCTTTATCACTTTCAGAGCTGATTTTCATGACTATCACCACCGTTTGTTATATACCAAGTCCGGAAACTACTCATCTACCTTCACCTACATGGACTGGTAAGCATCAAACATGAACATGGTCTGCTTACAGCTTTAGCGTTTTTCTTACATTTACAAGATGTCCTGACTTGTTAGATTTATGTGGTAAGAAGGTTTAATCCAAGCACTGATACTGACAAGGTATGTTTTGTGGGTCGTGTTAGGATATTTGGAACTGATGTTGGTTACAGAAAGTTGAAAGCGTTAAAGAATGTGGGAATCGAAGAGAATAGCAAGGAAAAGAAGCAATGGTAGAACAAATTTTGGTTCGGAGATGGCAGTCTTGAAGAACATATTGGAAAATGTGTCTTCACCTTGTGCGCTTGAGTTGTTGCTGTTCTCGTCTATAGTTTGCAGAGGGCTTTCTGTGGGCATCTCTGCCCTTTATTCAGACAAATGACCTGATTCAATTTTTCAAATTTCGGATCATTTCCTTTTGTTACTCGGTTAATTATCATTGACACCGGACCAAGTAAACGCCTGTTCCTGGCATTTTCCAAAAGCCAATCGAAATCGATTGAAGGGCTAACAATGATATCTATATAATCGCTTCGTTTCCCTTTCATGTGTCGATAGTATTTAGATTATAATCTTTAATCTCGAACCTATATCTAAGGAGAGATGCACCAAGTATTTGGATAATAATTTTCAATCTCAAACCTATATCTTACGAGAGAGATATACTAAGTTGGGACAAGAGCGAGGCAAACTTTTTGAATGCTTTTATTTCTCATATGCTGTTTGGTTGGAATGCAAAATTTGTATTGAACATAGTTGAGTAATAACATGCCAGATAGCCAGGGAACATTTTTTTTAATAAATTTGTGTTCATATGTGATCTCACATCAAATGAAATATTGGGTTAGGGTGTGAAATTGAAGGGCTTGAGCTTCGATAAGAAATTGTTGATGACTAGTACGCAGCTGCATGAACACTTGAGAATCACATTGTTAGGACAAAAGGATCTCTCACAACAGCCGCAGGAGTTTAGCCTGATCTCACAAACGGGGAAATGCAGAGGGCGGGGAGTCAAAACCCTGTTGCATGTGTGAGTGAGATCATGCTATATTGCACTCGACGCTGAGGAGTATCAATCCATTGCCTTAATTTTTTTTTTTGGCTAAAAAAAAGTTTTGGAGGGTTTGGCATCAGTCCCCCACCAAGGCCAGGGCATGGCCCTGGGCTCTATAAGCATTTACTGGGGACTTACGAGATCGCCTACCAAAGGAGTCCCAGCAATGGCAGAGGGGATCGAACCCACGACCCAAGGGCCTAATCCTGGATCCCTTACCATCATTGCCTTAATTACGTATTCCATAATAAACAGAATAATGTTGTGGGCCTCATGCTAGCCCGAGGATGCGTATTCATTCGTGGGCTTTTCCCCAACATCAAACCCAACTTTGTTTTCTAGTCCTTCACTTGAAAATTAATGTCAGGCCCTCCTCCTGAGATCCACCACCAGTACGCTGACGTTGTCGGTGGAGTGCTTGGCCAAAGCAAGCTTCATCAGCAACATTGACGCATCAGAGCATGCTTTGTCCGACATCTTCATCACAACACCTTCCATTTCGCCCTCCAACGCCACCTCTGGTCTCGCTGGCGCGTGGTTTCTTCCTCGCAGACACATACGTGCCACCCCACATGCTGTCTCATTCGACACCACGTCCCATAACCCATCACTTGCCAGTATCAAACAGTCATCCTCGGACGTCCGATCCGTTATCGTCACCTCCGGCACGCAGGTCACGTAAGGCTTTAAGTAGTTGTCACCTGCCACCATTTTTCACCGGCCAAAACCAAACATATCAGCAAAAACCAAATCATCGTTTACTCGCTGGCCAACTCAACGATATTCTCATTCTATGCTTAACTAGCTTTACCTATGGCTCTTGACATGGCAAGCATTCCCAGAACGCGTGGTCCGTCCCAGTATATAACCCGTCCTCTCGCTTCATGGATCCGGTTCAGCTCGTCCGGACGATCCGGCTGCATCCCACCATTCACCATTACTAATTAGATTGACAGAATACACAAATTCCTTATTATAATCTAAAATTTCACGGCATATCATGCTTGATTTTCCTCTGAGAAACCAAGTGTGGGAACTGACCTTGTGATCAGAAGAGAGGGGGATGGGTTTGCCGTTGCGGCACAGCACGGCCCTCGAATCGCCGCAGTTGGCGACGATGACCTTGTCTGCGGTCAAAACAGCAATGACAGCCGTAGATCCGACGGCGTCGCACTCGGGGGACTGAAGCTCACACCTATAATTGGCTTCCAAGACATTAGCATTCCAAGCAATGACCTCCTGGTCCATCCGCGAAAAGCTTCGCTCCATCGCGCCCTCCCACCCCTTCGTCCATTCCTGTTTCTCTAGCTCTTCTTTCACCAACTCATGTAATCGATCCTTACACTTAACCACCACCTGTACAATCATGCATCATGTAATCAGACAAGACACCTTATTTTAACGTCTCATAAATTTTACAAAGCCAAGAACTTGATAATATCATCCTAGGATTTTTATAGCTCTTTGCATCTCAGTATCAAATTGTTTATGGAGGGCAAGGCTAGTGGCTCTTACATGAGAGCAACCGTGGCCATCGTAGACTCCAAAGTAATGAAATTCACCAGAGGTGTAACGGTCCCCGCAAAAACAGGGATGGATGGCCACCGCATCCTCCATGTCTCTTCGCCTTCCACACACCGACGCAACCCCAAATTTAGGATACTGACCTGCCAAGACTGGGGAGTACGTTGGGTCAAAGGAGTCGGCCGGAGTATGTTTGTCATGGGTCTCTGACTTTGCCGGGCCGGAGGAGAGAAACGCGAGGGCTTTCTCTGTGCCAGCGGCACAGTTGTCGACGACGTAGTCAGAGTGCCGAGAGGTTCGAGGAGCAGAGCGGAGTTTGGGGCGCTTCTCCTCGCCCTCTACGACCTTCAAGCACCTGATCTCTATTCGCCTCCTTCTGGCCTCACGCGAGCTGGGCTGACACGTCGCCGAGGCGTCGCTGCAGCATATCTCCGGCATGTTTATTTTCAGTGAGAGCCAAACGGAACCTACTCGGCGCGTGGCGGATTCACATGGGAAATCTCAATCAATCCGGGTGGTCTCGTACGGAGCTTTGGTAGGAGAATGAGGGGAGGGTAATGAAGCGGGGAGGGGGAGGGCGCCAAACAAATAAGAAGAATGAAGTGAAGTGAAAAGGAGGCGGGTGATGGTGCCTAGGCTGTAAAAGGACCCTAGCGCCGGCCAAAATTCCGTCCCATAAGGAGATGGGATGAAGTAATTTACACTCTTGAGAGGAATGGATGGATTGGTATTTTAATTTTTTTAAAAAGTTCTAGTATATTTTAGTTGGAAGCGCCTGCTCTAAGATGAGTAGTTTGAAGGGAGATGAAAATGCAGGCGCGTGTTTAGCCTGGACAAGGTTAAAGTACTTGGAAATAAGAGGATGGTTGGAAACAAAAAGAAGGGGGTTGGGGAGGGTGGAAAGAGGATACGTGTAGAGTGAAATGCCGGGAAAGGGGGTGTGCGTGGACCAACAAGGAAAACAAGAGGGAGAGGAGAGGGCACGTGTATTGAAGCTGTGGAAATAGTATGTTGCCATTTGAATTTCAAACATGAATACATTTTGGTGGTCCAATGGGAAGCCTATGCGTATTCCTCTCCCTCCCCTTGCTTGACACGCATCCTGTTCCCAGTCGTCTCTCCTCGTCACTCTCCTCCCTCCCTCCCGATGTGACCTTTGAGGCTGACGGCCACCTGCCACGTACCCCCCCCACTTGCTTTCCTCCTAAGTGGGCCATCCCCTTGCATGAGATCCTCCACCTGGCTCCTTCTTCCTCTTTTCCATTCCACTCTCCCCACTCCTCTCTCCGCCACGTTCCTCCCTTCTCTTTTATTTTATTCTTCGTCTCTTCGTTTCGTTCCTAAACCTGCCCCCTCACCAACATCCGGCCACGGTCACCATCACTTACTTTTTCATTTCAACCATTTCAATTTTATTTTTTTTATTTTTAGAAATAATAAATTTATTTTTATGAAAAGTGAGATTATTTTTATTTTTACATATATTAAAATAAAATATATATTTTAAAAAAATTAGTTAATCTAACAATAAGATGGATGATAAGCACCTTTTTTTTTTTCTTTTTTAAAAAATACAGATAAGCCGAGGCTTGAAAATGTGAAATAGGAACTAGACCATGAAAGTCTAATCCCTAATACATCAAACTATAAATAAACGAGTAGTGACAGGCTAATTAGTCCATCAAAGCTATATCAAGACATCTTCGAGGAATTGTTAGGATTAGAACCACGTCAGCAACATCAGGAGCGTCATGACCTTATTTGACTATATAGTCGGCACAAGAAATGTTGTCATTAGGAGTATAGCGGATCTCCACGTTCCAGTTCTGGAAAAGAAGGTCTTGAATCTCTCCAATGATGTCTCTAAGCGGATGATCAGTGTAGCAGTCTCTCGTAAGGATGTTGACGGTGTCAAGAGAGTCCGAATATTGGATGAGTCTTTGAAGACCCATCTAGTGACCCATATTTAATCCTATCATGATAACATATAGTTCTGCTTCGATAACAATATGGATTCCAAACCATTTATGAAATCCCATCAATCAATGGCCTTGAGAATTCCTAATCACATTTCCACAAGCTGTTTGGTGTTGATGACGGACTGATCTGTCCACATATCATATGCGAACCCCATTTGTATTTGTAGGGGGGTCCAAGTCTTTTCTCCCAACCTGTCAAGTAGGAAAATATGGTGGATTGAACATATGTGCTCCCCACCAATATCCCACACTTTACACACCCCGTGCCTCCTTTTTCGTTTTGTTTTTTTAGAGGAAATATTAATTAGGGCGTTATTTGTGACAATTCAAACATGGATTCACGGGAATATAATGCTTATGTTAATTAAGCAGCTGGCCCTAGTTCCATTGGCTAACTTTTATTTTTCGGTGGAATTCCATTCACCAACTTTGGCCGCTCTTCAGTTATTTTGCTTCCCTGCAACACTCGACTCTGACTGCGCAGTATATGGATTGAATCATCACCTTCCAAACGTTATGTATTCGTTCAAATTAATTAATTATCTAGTAAAGCGCATCATTCGAATTGCTAATTTCTATATCTCTGAATTCGGGAAGGAAATGTATGTAGTTATAAATTTCCCATCTTTAAATTGGGCACGTGAGTCACGTGTCGAAAAATCTTCCTTAATCAAATGAATCTCAAGCTGGGACTTGGCTGATGGGTGTGGTGCGAATAAAGTAATGAGAGAATCGTCACCGGCTGGTTAATGTTCCACCTCTTCCTTCAGGTGTTTAATGTTCCACCGGCTGGTTCTGATCATCACCTGTTGTTTGTTAGCTTCCAGCACGAGAATCGTCATCATAATCGGATCTTTCGGTTTGAATCGGCTTGGGCTTTACATGGATGCTTCCTGGATGTTATAAGGGATTGTTGGAGGAATCATATGGACCAGGGAGATTCGGCTTTAGAGAATTTTGTTGGTAATTTGAAGACGTGTACTCAGAGGTTAATAGTTTGGAGTAAAAAGGAATTTCCCAATAGTCGAAAAAGAATTAAGCTCTTGAAGAGTCATCTAGCGGAGCTGGCTCTTGAGGTTCGAACCTCAGAAGTTTCTAGAAGGATTATGGAAGCGAAAGTGGACTTGGATAGGCATCTGGAACGGGAAGAGCAGTACTGGTGGCAACGGTCTCGGAATAGTTGGTTAGCTACTGGCAATAGGAACTCACGTTTCTTTCACATCTCTACTATCAAGAGAAGGCAACAGAACAGGATCTCATGTATAAGAAATGATGATGGCAACTGGCTATATGAAAAGGATGACATATCAAACAACATTGCTACGTTTTTTCAGGAGCTGTTCACGACTTCTGGTGCCCGACCTATGGATACTGTCTTGGGTTTTATTGAGCCTGCTATTTCTTCTGAAATGAACAACATGCTCTTGGCACCAGTTACTGCGGAGGAGATCAAAGTAGCTGCTTTTAGTCTTGGGAGCAACAAAGCGCCTGGGCCGGACGGGTATTCGAGTAAATTTTATCATTCCTCTTGGTCTGAAATAGGTGAGTCTGTTTGTGGTATGGTTAAAGAGTTTTTTGCTGGTCATATATTGATTAATGATTTAAATGAAACAAATATCACTCTCATCCCCAAAGTGCATAAACCTGAACATGTTTCTCATTTTCGTCCGATTGGCTTGTGCAATTTCTCTTACAAAATCATTTCTAAAATCCTGGCCAATAGAATGCGGCCTCTACTTGATTCTTGTATTTCACAGAACCAGAGTGCTTTTGTGCCAAGGCGGTGTATTCATGATAATATTATTATTGCAAATGAAGTGTACCATTATCTGCGTCGTAAGAAGGATACAGGGAAGTATGAATTTGCGCTTAAAATGGATATGAGCAAAGCATATGATAGGGTAGAGTGGAACTTTCTTAAAAATGTGTTGTTGAGATTTGGCTTCTGTTCTGAGTGGGTTTCTTTGATAATGAAATGTGTTTGCTCTGTTAGTTTGAATATTTGCTTATCAGGTGAGAAAGTGAGTTCTTTTACTCCAAGCCGGGGCATCCGTCAAGGGGATCCTCTTTCTCCATATCTCTTCATCATTATTGCGGAAGTTCTATCCATTATGCTTAGAAGGAGCCAGGAAGATTATTTCATTAAAGGCGTCAAATTGAGCCATGGTTGCCCTGAACTTACGCAAAGCTTCTTTGCGGATGATGCCCTCCTGTATATGCGAGCATCTCGGCGCAACTGTAACCATTTAGCTGATATTTTGCAACTGTATTGTACTGCCTCGGGTCAGGTAATCAATCTTGACAAGTCAAGTATCTTCTTTTCTTCCAATACCCCGGAG
Organism: Acacia crassicarpa; assembly: GCA_034222035.1. Lineage (NCBI taxonomy): Eukaryota > Viridiplantae > Streptophyta > Magnoliopsida > Fabales > Fabaceae > Acacia > Acacia crassicarpa. The sequence goes on from JAWXYG010000001.1 coordinate 71,946,827, forward strand.
GATGTCAAAAACATGGTTGGGAGCATTCTGGGTATTCCTGCGACAGAGGATCCCGGCAGGTATCTAGGAATTCCAAGCATATGGGGAAAGACAAAACATCAGGCTCTGGCCTATGTCCGGGAGCGTATTGCCAATAAAATTCAAGGCTGGGGCCATTCTCTTCTTTCTTTCGCTGGGAGGGATGTTATGATTAAGGCTGTTCTACAGGCGATCCCCATCTATCCTATGAATGTCTTTAAGTTCCCGGTAAAGACTTGTAAGGAGATTAGTAGTCTGATTGCTAACTTCTGGTGGAGCGGTACTGTCTCTGGTAGAACTACTCACTGGAAAGCCTGGGAGTCTCTGACAACAGCAAAAAGCATCGGTGGGATGGGCTTCAGGGATTTATCTGCTATGAATGATGCTCTTCTGGCTAAAACGGCTTGGAGATTGCTTACTCGTCCCGATGACCTGTGGGCTAGAGTTCTGAAGAGTCTGTACTTTCCCAAAGATGGTTTCATGAAGGCGGGTAAAGGTCATAAAGCATCATGGTGCTGGTCTAGCATTCTGGGGGGCAGAGATTTTCTTAAAAAAGACTTGCACTGGGATATTGGTGATGGTGCTTCTATCAGTATCTGGGATGATATATGGGTTCCACAAGTGGATTTTCCGGACAAACCAAGTAATCTTAATCCTATCATTGCAGAGGGTAGGGTTTGTGACCTTATTGTCAATGGTAAGTGGGATCTTACGCTCATTAACCAATACATTTCCTCGGAAGTCAAGAGCGCTATTTATGGTATTAACATCTTATCAAATGGGTTACCAGATAAGTTGGTATGGACTAGTGCTCAGAATGGGGTATATTCGGTGAAAGCTGGTTATCAAACTAGTAAAGAGAAGGTGCTCTCTGATGGTAATAAGGCTGGGTCCTCTATAGTTATTCCCACATCTTGCTGGAAATCAGTTTGGAAGATACAGGTTATCCCGAGAGTTCAACACTTCATCTGGCGAATCTTAAACAACGTTGTAGCTACTAATGGGGCTCTCTTTCGAAGGAAAAGACTCAGAATCGCATTTGCCCGATTTGTACTGATGCTGTGGAGACGGTGGAGCACTTGTTTTTCCATTGCCCCTGGACTAGATGTGTTTGGTTTGGGTGCTCTTTGGGGGTCAAGCTGGATGTTGCTGGTATTTCGAATTTCAATGCTTGGTGGATACAACTTTCAGGTATGTCTTCTTTAGGTAAGCAGAACCTTTCTTTAATTTGCTGGATCTTATGGTTTATTTGGAAAGATAGGAATAATCTGGTTTTCAATCATAAAGACCTTAACCCTGTTGATGTCATTGAATGTGTGAGGAAAAACAATTTTGATTTCTGAGTGACTAGCGATCAAAAGCATAGCAACCCGGAGGTTCGAAGCGTTGTTCCCAAACATCTAGTTGTCTGGTCTCCTCCTTCTGCTGGCACGCTCAAATACAACTGTGATGGGGCTTTCCCCGGTAGAGACTCTGATGCAGCTATTGGAGTTATCTGTAGGGACCATTTTGGAGTTTTCAAATGGGGTTTTGTGGATAAGGTGAAATCTATTTCTGCATTCATGACTGAAGCGTTAGCGCTTAAGAGGGCGTTGATGCTTGCTGTGGACCTCGGTCATGACAAGGTTATTTTTGAAACTGATTGTCTTTCTCTTACCAAATGTGTTCATGCTAAAACTCCGGATTTGGTTGACTGGAGGTGTAGGAGCATTATTTTCGATATTGTTGGTTTATTGGATTCCAAGGTTGGGTTCTCAGTGTCCTTCACCCCAAGAGGGGGTAACCGTGCTGCTGACTTGGTTGCAGCTGAAGCTTATAAATGGGTGTGCCCGATTGGGTGAGTTTTTCGACCAACACCTTCTTTGCGATCTCTTCTAGCCTTGGAGTCCCATATGCCGAACGATGTTCTTTCTCATGTGCCTCCCTCTGATCATCCTTTCAGGGGTGATTGTTTGTAGGTTGTTTTTTATTTGGGTGTATTCTGTTTTGTTTGTATTTCTTTTGTTGTCATTTCAGCTGTATGTTGTTTCTGTTCTTGTTTTGTGTGTAGGATGTTTCATCTGTTGTTTCTTTATCCTTTGCTTTCCTTTTCCTTTGTACTGTTGCTTGTAATCTGTTTCGAGTATCAATAGAAGTATCCTTTGACCAAAAAAAAAGAATAAAGTAATGAGAGAAAAGGGGGGAAAGAAGCGAAATGCAGGGTGAGATTCTCCCCTGTTAGCCCCATTATTATTAAATTAGAGGAGTATTTGTATATCTTCACAGCAGGCCTAACTAAAGCGAGCTTAAGAAATCACCAACAGGGGATCCTCATCCGGGTCAAATTAAAGATTCTCTGGCCAGTTACGCAGGCCGACACGTGAGCAATATCGCCAGGGAAGGGAATGGGATGCCCATTTTCATTTTAATCGGGAAGATCTCCCGGGGTCGGCCGCCTTTCTAACCCTCAACTAAACAACATCTTTAATCATTGTTCCGGCGGAATCATCCAAGGGCAAATTACGTTTATTAACAATCTCACCACACTTTTTTATACGGAAAATCACCTTTTTAATAGAAAAAATCCTCAAAAAAACCTAAAAATTCTGAAAATCCCTAAAAGGCTCCAAGACCTTTTTTAGTATAACTTTATTAAAACGTTAACAACTAAATCAATTCCCGTTAACAACTAAATCAGTCGCATTAACAACAATATTTTAACAACTAATTCAGTCACATTAACAACCATATAAGCCCCGATAACAACTAACGTTTTAATAAATTTATACCAGAAAAGGCCTTCAGTTTTTTTAGGATTTTTAGAATCTTTTGGCCTTTTTAAAGATTTTTCTGTTAAAAAGGCTCTGATATACATTTTCCCTTTTTTATATTATATCATTTAATTGACACTTAAATATTATTTTTCCGTCATCAAAAGGGTATTTCCCTCACCCCATCGATATCATGCATTCATGCCTGCTTTCATTGTAACGGCGGCAACACCTACTCATCTCATTGGCTCTAATAAATTATACTCTTCTTCCCGTCCTAAACATATACCACTCTGGTCCTATTTATAAGTCCAGCTTGACTAAAAAATTTGGTCCTTTTTATAAGTCTATTTTGACTGAATAAATGAGATCGTGACAATTTTACTCATAGTAATAATGATGAGACAGATTGACTAACCATGTTGAAAAGAGAAAAAGATGAGAGAGATTTGACAATAAATTTTAAAAGGTACCCATTCATAAATGAGAATAAAGTTCAAAATTTATTCCATAACCATTAAGATACTTACCTTTCCTTGGTATGTGAGATTTGGTCAAAATGGACTTATCAATAGGACCAGAGTGGTATAGGATAAAATTTATAGTCCACTTGGTTCTATATTAGGACCGGAGGTACTACTTCATCTAGTTTTTATTATAAGATACCAACTAGCAAATATATTTGGTTTTTTTTTTCCATGTATGCCTATAATTAATAATGGTAGTGGGTGGGAGTAATAATTAATATAATATTAAAGTTTAGTACAACTAATAGAGGTAATATTGGAAACTACCTAAATTCTATGACAAATTTATCGACTTTAATTGTTTTTATTAGTTTTGTGAGAATTGTTAGTTAATGTCTTACAATAAGAACCAGAGGAATACATAATTAGATAGTTTAAGCACATAATAAGATGATGTCCAAGGGTGCAATAATCACTAGCCCTCCACATTTTTACACCTTCACACGACTCATTAGTCCCTATGCTTTCTGTTGAGATGAGATCGTTGACCAGGGGCGGAACCAGGATCTGAAATTAGAGGGGGTGAAAATTATAAAATAAAATCTAGTGGAGTTAGTATTTGAAATTAATGGGCGAAAATTATAAATTTTTACCCAAAATTTTAGAAAATTGTGCTTTAGCCTCATAAATATTTTAATAGTTTCATTTTAGTCCCTCCATGAGACTTTTTGATAGGGACTAAAGTGAATATATTAAAAATTTTATAGGCTAAAGTATAATTCCCTAATCTTTTGGGTAAAAATCTGTAATTTTAGGGGGCGGGGCCACCCCTAGCCCCCCTAATTCCGCCCTTGTCGTTGACGCTGAAAAAATACTACACAAGTCGAGACAATATTTCTTTCACAAACTTATCTCATATACCATAAATCATATATTGAAAAAGTAACTTCCACTACTAATCTAAACAAAATAGAATATTGTGATTAATAATACAGAATCCGCAGATTACTGTTGTACCTGAAGAGATTAAGATCTGTGTCTGCATGCATGAGCAACGGCAGAATGATGGCGGGCCTGATATAATCCACAAACTGTTGGAATAATATTGGCAGGTTCTTATTCCTGGACATCCAACCTGTGCGCTTTATAAATAATGCGCATCTCGGAGGTCGTTCATTAGATACTCCGCACTATTTCCAAGTACGGTGGTGAGGTGACGATTTGTTAGTGTAGTCTAGACGATTACATTCGCGATTTGTTTGCAATTATTCCCAACTCAGTTAGGATCTCTGAGCAATATATAAACCAAATTCAGAGAACATATATAAGTAGTCGCCATTAATTTCCTTGTCAGATCTATTTGTAATTTCCCTTGTTATAACTGAAAAGACAAAATATAATTCTCCAATAAAATAAATGCAAGGGTTGTCAATGTTTTCCTCTCTGAGCAGAATACATGTGAAACAACATGAGTAGTCTATAACTCTGGAATAAGTTGGAGCCCGTTAAGAGGTATGGGTTATTATTAGAGATGCAGTAAATGCCGAGTCAAACAGGAAGCTTTGAGAAGAGGATGAACATATGGATTATACTTCCATATATACTCAAATGATGAAATCTGTGGCTCTCTTCCTTATACAATATTAAGATGAGAAGGTCCAAACGGCCGTCTCCGATGACAAGCTAGTGTAATATATATATTCATTTCGGCCGCAACAAGATGATGCAATGCATCCGGTTCAGGTGTCCCAATAAAGGACTATGCGAGCATGCTTTCGACGATGGACCTCCCGTTTCCTTTGCCGCCCAGATCCTGACTTCTTGATCAAGTTCCACTAATTGTGCTCCACTTTCCTTAACCATACTTCGTTTCATGTAAATTAACTAAACCACCTCCCTTAAAAGGTTCCATACCCCTCACTCCTCTCCACCTTACCTTGTCCTCCGAGTTCGGACTTGTTTCCTGACCTGAATTCTTCACCCGGCTACGACATCTTACAACATTTTGAAGGAAATTGATTAGTTACCTTCGAATTCACCACCAGACGAACTAAAAATTCAGTCTTTTTTTTTTAATTATTATTATTATTATTATACCAGTGCAAAGGATTCATTCGGTATTAAACTGAAAAAAAAGGAGGAAATAGAGTCTTACGGCTACTGAAACCCTGTCTTCCTCCGAATGCACTGGTCACTACTTCGATGGTCTTTGCCATTTGCTTCTCGAAGAATAATAGGAGCTAGAGGAGGCGGTGATTCAAGAATCAGACCGTTAGGTCCCAACTCCTTTAAAGCCATAGCAGCTAGCCAAACAATCGGCGGCAGCATTACCCTCGCGGGAAATGAGAGAAAAGGAGATTAGACTTCGATCAGTTAACATGTTAAAGATATCTGTGAGTAGGCCCTGCGACATCCATGGGCAACTAGAAAGATCCTTCGTTGATACAGCAATGAAAAGCTCCTGGCAGTCTGTCTCAATAATAATAGGGGTGTCATCCCATTGAAGAGCAAGGTCGACGGATTTCTTGAGAGCCAGAGATTCAGCAATGAAACTATGAAAGCACAGTTAGCGTTAACTCTTTCTGCCCAGCCTTGTATATATGAAAGCTCCATGTGAGTCTCTGCACACTACACCTATGCCAGCTAGCTGTACCATTCTTCTGCATAAAAGATCCATCGCAATTTATTTTGATCACTGGATCCAATGGTTTCCTGATTTCCTCCACCCAACAAACGGTTTTAGATTCCACCGGTTTATGGTCTTTAGGTTCAAAATTTGCTCCATAATAGAACTTCACGCACCTGTTTGCCTGTTCTATAACAGCTAATGCCTTCTTTAAGAGTCTCCAAATAAGACATAATTTTAGGAATGACTTTGAGCTTCCAAACCGCCGTCCAGATTCTAGTATCGACCTTCCGGGAGCTAGAGGGTCGGTTGGGTATGTTCTTCCCCGTGGATTAGTCAAAGTTATCCATGAACCTAATGAATTTTCCCGTACACCTCAGAATTGCTCCAAAAGAAATTGGATACCAAACGGTCCAACTCTGTACACATATATTCTTTGGGAATTTAAAGCAAGACATATATATATAGGGTATATTGGGCTAGCACTCAAAAGTAAAAATATAGTCTCGGGATACACATAAAAGAACAAAAGTGACCAATTGTTGGAATATAATTAATATTTAAAAATCCGCCTTGCAAGGGTCGTTATAATATTTTATTAGTTTTATCCTATTTTTTACAAGTTAGAAACCTATAGTTGAATAAATCCAATTAATGCTCCGTTGTTATTCTTGAAGAAAAATGTCTAAAATTTCCCGAGGATGTGCTTTCTGTGAGTTCTTTTGTTTAAAAGTACGACGGACTCCCATTTTCGCAAACCCAAACCAAAAAAAAAAAAAAAAATCTTTGAAATTTAAAATCTCTCTTCCAAACCAAAACTATTCATTTATATATCATAAAATCTTTCCCCCATATACTGCAGGAAGAATCCCTCAGTAAAAAGGCAGCCAGAGTTGCAAGGATAAAATGATATACTAACAGTGTAAGTTAGATCGAGTGGGACTTGTCGTTTATAAGATGCGACGGGGCTATAGTTGCAAGGATAAACTATAGTTGCTTGAAGCAAGCAATGGTCGGGTCCTGACTTCTGAGTCGATTTACTTTGTTAGTGCAAATGACAGCCAGACGTGCAGACATCAGCAGAAGCCCGATCGAGAAGTAGACGAGGAAAATGGCCGTATTTATTATATTTGCAAGGTCGTTAATTAGTCTCATTAGAAATCAGGAACTAGCTAGCCTATGTACAATTTGCATGCATCCGATAATTTATGCATATACTGCATTAATTAGAAAATTAAAGCAAAATGGTTTGATGTGGTTAGACACATTTTATGCACATTTACATCGTGTGTTTTATAATCACATGACTCTTCACTGCGTCCTAATATAAAGCAGATTGTTTGCTGATCAGGGTGCCCAAGGCAACATCTTTCCTTTGACTTTTACAGACAAAAAACATCTTTTATTTCATCTATAAATAAGCTGTAGAATATGACTAAATCGATAAGTCCATCTACAGACCAAATATATATATACATGTTTGAATTAATTTTTAGGGAATAGCTTTTATAATTTATGAGGTAAGTATACATGAGAAAAATTTTGTTTCGACTTATGAAAAAAAGTTTATAAAACCACCTTTTTGTGATTTGGTAAACAACCTTAAACATTTGCCTCGTTGCAGTTGCTTAAGGCAAATAACATATTGTTAAGAATCAAACCAAATTACATTTGCCCAGCTCAAGTCATTTTTTCTTTCATCTTTTCTGTTTAAAAAAAAAAAATTTGATGGCGAGGGGCGGCCTTTAATTTTGATGATCTCGTCATTGAAGAATACTCGTCGAGCAGAAGCATAAAGATGCAAAGAATGAAACCTTAAAAGCAAGGGCATGGCCACACAGGTACGTTTATTACAGGCAAATTATACCTTAGTTTACAAAATGTTGGGAACTACTACTTCTCCTCTTAATTATATGAGCTAGTTGATTTTTTTTGGAGAGATTAAGAAAATTAAATAAGTTTCTTAACCATTTCATATGTTAAATATTCTTAAATTATATATAGTTTATTAGTCAAACTAATAAGTTTGAAGGAAAAAATTAAAAATAAAAATACTTTAAAGTAATTTAATTAATCTTTTTAAAAAAGTCAACTAGCTCTTATAATTAAGACCGAACGGGAGTATATATTAATCCTGATCGTTGATTATATCTTGAGGACATGTACAAATATATGCCGAAAATAGTTGGAGATGGTATATACAAATGAGCGGGAGACATACTGACATCCTGTGGAGATTTTCAATTTGTCTGAAGGATTCTGCCGGGGTTCTCTTCCTCACCAACTGCCAAAAAGAAGAACTCACGATAAAGTGCAATCCTGTAGAAGCAATAATATAACGATGGGCATGAAACTGCGGAATAGATGACTCTCAAATTACCTTGACGAGCGTTGGTAGCGGATGGTACAGGATGTTGAGAGGAGCTCGAGATGAGTACGGTGTGACTTGTGACAGAATATTGCGATGGTTCCTCATTTCGGAGCAATGAGGTGACGGCTTCTCTCACCTTCTCCATGACGCCCACATCACCGGGAGTCATTGCTTCTGATATCACCTGTGACACAGCTTTCTCATCTTCCCCTGCCTCCAATTTACTCTTGAAATACTCCCTCGCTGACACACCTCTGTCCCATGTTTGGTCGCCGCCCGCATTCTTCATACTCAATGCAGAAGGCGCCGTTGGTGAGGATTTACGCGGAGTCGATGGTGCTGAAAAAAAGCGCGGGGTCTTGGAAAGTTTGGTGAACGTCTTGGCCGGAGATGCTGTCGTAGTCACCGACAAAGGAGATTTACGAGGTGATGACGGGGCCGTTTGACTGTCCAATGGTTTCGAAAAGGTGAGGCCCTGCATTTTAGACGAAATACCAAGGCCGGCGTCTGATGATCCTTTCGTATATGTCGGCGTGGGCTTGTCAGCTCCGTGCTTGTTTGAACCATGAAGACTTGTGGCTGCTGCGAGATGGTGGTGAGTTGTTCTTTGACGATCCATAGCACCTCCGGATTTTAAAGGGCTGTTCAAAACATGGTTGTCGGCGATGACAGGGGTGGCTCTTGGGTGCTGTCTGGCGTTTTCTCTGTATGCTTCGGGGGCCAGCTCCGATTCGTACACTGAAACATACAAGGTGGTGGGAAAGAGAGAAATAAAGGAGGGGAGTTGTATGAATGAATGAGTGAATTACTTGGAGCTCCGAGGTATTCGGCGTCTTCCTCCTCGTGTTCATCTTCTAGGGGAGCGCCCCATGTGGGGGTGAGATTGCCGTCGTCGTGCCTTTTCTTGCTGAGACTGTTACGTAATTTCTTGGCCTTCTCCCTCACTATGGACAACACTGATTTCTTCTGAGGGGTGCCACTATCGTCTTCTGACAAAGGGGAATTGGGGTATGTGGATTCACCTCCTGAAAATTAAACTTGAATGAAAACCAGCCACCTTAAAAAATCTTAAATGAGAGAGATGAATATGGATATTTGCTCCTTGAACACCATCTATACATGACAGCTTGCTTGCAGAATTAATTACGAGCGATGACGGCCACACTTTCTGCAACTAGTACGTACATGATATATGAAGATTTAATTTGGTGAATGAAGGTGTGATCAAATTGGTATAATATAATATAATTACCTCGAAGGGATTTTTCCTGTCTGGGGGATCGTTCCAGTTGAGCCATGACTAATGGATTCATGAAAGTTGGGGTTATATAATAACTAGTAATAAATATGGGCTTTAATTTGAGGGGGAGGATGAAATTGAGGGTGGCGGTACAAAAAATGTAGCGCCCTCCACCAATATGTTCCCGTGCTTGTTGCACTGCCGCTGCGCCATCATCCGATAAAAGATCAATGCCCACCGCTCTATATATATATATATATAGCTTCCACCTTCCCTCTTTATATATATATATATATATATATATATAGTATTGACCCGGCCTCGCCTTCTATAACCAGCCTCGTTGCTCGTTACTCTTCTCTCCTTAATTTATACTCCTCGATCAACTCTTCATTGTTACAAAACATGTCTTTCTCAAAACACCCGATCATCTTCACTTTTTATATTAAATCACATCATTCTCAGATTTGACAATGAATCGTTTTATATTTTCTTTATTACCACCTACGCCTGTATACTTGTATAGATATGAATTATTTTGCACAAATTCATTCAGCTGATTCATGAAATGCAATCAGGTGAACTTACAGGAAGGAACTAAATTAAACGTTCTGTTAATAATTAATACCCGAATGATTCTTTATCCTGTTTTAATCTGATACGATAAATGTTAATTAATATTCAGTAACTTATATAAGAAGATAATGCATAGGAGATTAAGCCAAAACCTGGAACCTAGCGCGCGGAGTCTAGTATTCAGTAACAGATGGGTCTTTTTTTTTTTTTAATATTATTATTTGACTTTTAAAAAATGTAAGATAAGATAAGAGGTAACTAATACAAAAGTAAGTGTGAATGTAAAATGACTAATAATGATACCAATTCAATGAAAATAAAAATAGTTACCGTATGCTTGAAAATATTGGAGGAAAGTTCCCTTTAAAAATTGAATTGTGGAAATGACTTTAAATCAGAGTATTGTCTTTCCTTGTATGTATAGACTTATTAGTTTATTCACGCCAAGTAAATTTCTAATTGGGGAGTTTTTCCTGATTCTCCTTAAATTTTATCATTTTGTTTTTTTTTCTTTGGATACTTTGATGAAAATCATAAAGTTAGAAAACAATAATTATTAGCCTTCAACATAACTTATATAATTAGGACCAAAATTTTAATGTACAAGTGAATTTATAATAAAAATCATACTGTTATTTTAATAAAAGAAGGTGAGACCATAATCTTTTCTCCATAAGCCAAAAGCATAAAATTTTGGCTTATGATTTAAAGTAGAAATTCTTTAAAAGTCTAATTGAAAAAAGAGGATTCAAACATCATAAAAAAAACTAAAAAGTAATTTTTGACTGTTGGAATGCACATTTAGGTCTCCAAATATGATCCCACACACACCCTAAAAAAGGTAAAAAATTGGGGTATGTGGTTTTTATGATACAAGATGGCCATTAAAGATTAAAAAATAATAAAAAAAAAAAGAGAAATGGCCAGTGTAGGTATCTAATCTCCTGTGAAGGCAACTTACTAAATTTGATTGAATTAAAAAATTTATTTAAATTAATTACTATGACATGAATTTTTATAATCACACCAATTAACTTCCTCAACTCCTTCTATTTATTTTTTATTTAATTATTATCGATGAGGTATCAATATTATTAAACTATAAAAATATTCGTAAATATGATAAATATGTCTTATATCTAGAATCAAGATAAACTTTTCAATTAGATCTTATATTAAGTACCAGATGGAGTAATAATAATAAGATTAATATCATGGATAGTTTTTACTCCCTCCGGTCCTAATTATAAGATAAATTTAAACTTTTTGGAGATATTAAAGAAGTTAATTAAATTACTTTAAAGTATTTTTATTTTTATTTTTCCTCCAAACTAATTAATTTGACTAATAAACGAATATATAATCTAAAGATATACAACATATAATATGATTAATAACTTATTTAGCTTCATTAATCTCTTTAAAAAAAGTCAACCCGTTCTTTTAATTAGAACTGGAGGTAGGATAGTTCTTATAGTTTTGGCATTGGTTACATAGTAGTTTAACAACTAGTCTCTATAATTTTAAGGGTTAAAGGGTAATTTTGCCCTCGGAGTTGTTATAAAAGGACAATTTTATTCCGGAATTTTTTTTTTGGGGACAATCTGGTTACCAAAATACCATGTATTGAGGTGGTTCGGCCACGTAGAATATTTTTGCCACCTATTACTCCTGTTATGCGACGTCAGCATTATCATCATCCTTTCCTTCTCCCTGTTTTATCTCGACTCTAGGTCCCTCTTCCATGGCCTTCTTGTCACCGTGACACCGTCACATATGCAATACCCAAGCTCCATCCAAGGCTTCAAAACCTCAAGCACTTGCTCTTGCCCCCGCCCCACAAAAAAAAAATAAAAATAAAATAAAATCATGGATCACAAAGTGAGATCTAGGTCTGAAGAGACCCACATTTTAAGCAACGAGCTTTTACTCCTCGGCTGTGTAGGAAAATGTTATTAGGGAAAAAACTTATTTTTCATTAAAATGAATCCATTACACTAACATTAGTTGAACATATTATATTCAATACAATTATTTGAATAAAAAGAGAGATTAAAATATGACACACTCAATTGACATAGAGAATTAATAGAGCAACATAATATAACCTATATAAGTTATAAGAAACAAATATATATATATATATATATATATATATATATATATATATATATATATGTTCAGTGTTCACATAGATTCTAATTGTTTGAGTATAATGTATTTAAAGATAAGCAATTGTTTACAATTGTTTTAGGACGGATTACTTTTTAAAATAAGCCGTTGATTACAATTATTTAAGTATAATTTTAACTTTTCCTGATGCATGTATTAATATAATTTGACTTCCATTATAGAACCTCATTTTCTCTAAATCTTTAATAGCCATTTGGACTTATTTCAATCTAATTCAAACAAATTAAAAATTACATTTTAGTTCAAAAAGGCATTACATCACAAAACGACAATTCTCTTTGATGACCAACTTTTAATATCATGGAGATTATGAAAAAAAACCTTAGGATGAACAAAATACTTTGACTTTGTTACATTGCCTCTCACATTTGCCTATAACCATTGGATAACAAAATGTTTCATATCTAAGCTATTAACGTCAAGATATGGATATAAATCTTGATAATATAGTGACTTGGTGCATAATTTCTATTCAAATTTGAGATGTCACCAAAAAAGAAGTTAAAAAGAAGTTACCTTGAGAGTTGCCACGCCATAGAATTGGACCATTTGACCAATTGCTGGATGGCCTTTGAAGGGACCTTCAAAGAAGCCCCAGTGTCTGAACTTGAAAGTGATTTCAGGAGGTCCTGTATAAACCTTGATCACTTCCAAGCAAACCCACCGAGGAAAAGCTGATTTGAATGCTTCATGAGATGACTCAAAGGTTTCTTCTACTGGTTTGTAATACCTAAATGGTTCTAGCAATGAGTTGTGCAACAGAGCATTGTAACTCCCCATCCTAAGTGTTTCCTCTCCATTTAATCCCTCCCCACCTGCTTTCCATACTTCCAAAGTTCAGATCAGACTTTACAAAAAAAGGGGGAAAAAAAAAAGAACTGTAGATCTATCACAGAGCATGCCAAACAGTTTCAACTTTGAAAGAGAAAAGTCAATAGATTAACAGTTTGTCACATGAAAACGGATTAGAAAATAGTATGTGTAGATGAGTGACACGGAGATCTTTTATCCAAGACCATAATAGACAAGGCCAAAGTCGACCTTTGCAGTGGTAGTAAAACCAAAACACGTAGGTGACGACCAAAAGGGGAAAAGAACATGAGAAACCTTGAGGTAATCCATAAATTCATAAACCAAAATAAGGTGGAGGATTCAAATGTTTGAAAATGAATGATACCATTGACAAAGAGCTTGAACTTGTCAGGGTTGATGGACTTGAAGTCCTGCAAGCGAGTTTTGTGAGAGAGCTCCATCTCCCATGATTTTACGGCGTTTTGCACTGTCTCCTCCAATGATCTTTCACTACAAATAAGAGGCCCAAGCTTCGTCGACGATGCTTCTTCGCCGCCGTTGTAACCACCATCTCTCTTAGAGGTATTTAATCAACTTCTTGTAATAGATAGGAAAAGACGGATAGTGGATATATATGAAGAAGAACTGAAAAAAAAAAAACTAAAGAAGATAAGCACTCGAATCATGGAGAAAGAGGGTAGGGAAGAGTCGGACAAGTAGAAAAGAAAAGAAACCCTTACCTCTAGATCCTCCTTGTTACTTCCCGTCGTCACTTCTTCGAATGCCAAACTCATGATGTCAGGAGGAAGATTTTGAAATTTTGAATCTTGAATCTGAGGACAGACGAGGATCTTCACATTTGAGACAGAAAAGGTATGGGGAAGGGAAAGACGAAGGGAAGATAAGGCCATTGAATCGAGGAGAAAAAGCTGCAGAAAGGAACATGGACGGAGCCCGATGGCTGTGTGGGGTGAGTAAAAGCGGCTTATGAATAGTGAATTGTGTCTTGAGCCAACGATAAGCCATTTAAGAGATGGCTTGAAGAGATGTGTTATTATATATATATATATATATATATATATATATATATATATATATATATATATATATATTTATATTGATTTCTCTAACTGAGAGTTCGAGTTTCTGTACAGTGACGATCCACAGTAGAGGTAGTCGTACTTGGTCGGCGAGGTGAAAATGGAGACCTTTAGACTTCTCGGTGACTACTTAAGAACCTCCATTCTATCGGTGAGGTTGAAATTGTTGTCCCGCCGCCGGATTGGAGGCGTAGAGGACCAATTTCCTTCCGAAGTTGTCGGCATTGACGGGCTAAGAGAAGGTTCAGTTCACAATCACCCCAATGTAGACGTGGCCATAGCCCCAATCTGGAAGCATCTTGTACCCGACGGTGGTGATGGATTTCACGGTGGGTTTCGAAGACGGCGACTTCCAATCTCTCAACCATTTGATGATACTATTGCATGTAGTCATGTAGATATGGTGCATTCAACCCTTGAGTGAGGGATATTATTTTGGGTTCCATAATTGTTTTTCCGCCTTTCATGATTATGCTGAAAACCGCATGTACATTTTGACGGGAAGAAGTTTCTCCAAATTTTTCACTCTTGGTTGCAAGAGCAGAATCGATGTAGAGAGCTTGAGCTTTGACAACCATCTGTTGCTTGGTTTCGATCCAAATTAAAAGGACCATTGCCACAAGTACTGGATTTTGAGTTTCCATGCTCATTCGATTTTTTCAGGCATGTTTGGAGAGGAAGATGGAGAGATGAAGTGATCAGATGATCATGTTGCTGTTGAGGGTGGCATGGCTGTGCTGTTTGTGCCATATTAGTCAAACTAACGTTAAAATTAACTTTTTTTAAATAGTAAGGTACAACTACTCTTTTTTATACTTTCGAAATAAAATTGTTCTCTAAACAATTTTTGGAGCAAAATTATTTCTCTGTCAAAACTTCCGAACAAAATAACCTATATCCCTAATTTTAATTAGTTTTGAATTTGACTTCTATAATTAAAATCAAACAAAGCCTTTGCCAAACTATTTTATTCAAAACTAAAAATTATAGGGAGAAAACGAAAATTCCCCCGAATTGTTAATATCCTTAATAACAATAAACTCAAACACTGCAATTACGAGTACTCGTGAAAACTGTTGGTCAGTGGTCACTTACATTGCAGATCTCGTCCCCTGGAGGCCTGTTTGAATTACTAGCTTGAAAAATAACTTTTTTTAAAATATGATTTTTGTAAATTTAAGATAGGATAAAAATAATATTATAAATATGATTTATATTTAGATTAAAAATATAAGAAATTCATCTATATTAGAAAAAACAGATCTTAATAACTTCTCCTTAAAATAATTTTTAACTTCAAATTTTAAAAAATATCAACTAAAACACCACATTCTACTCTTGAGAAAATTACGTACAGGTCCCAAAGAATAGAGATAATTACGCACAGGTCTTTTCAAATGATAAAATTACACAGAAGTCCCTAGGGACTTTTGTGTAATTATTTGTGAAAGTAAAATTATCTAACCTTCTTCCAATTCCTCTCTCTTCATTCTCCTTCTTCACTCTCCTATCTCTCTCTTCTCTCCATTTTCTTCTCTCTGATGGCTCATTGACGACATGAAATAACCACAAAATCTCGACGGATAAATATGAGAAAAATCGCGAATTTGTTGATCTGTGGTGAACTTCAATAAGATATAAAACTCATGAATCCGTTGATTCTAAATCTTGGATGGCGAAAATGCAGCGACAAACCAAGAAATCCAGCCAACAATGGTAAGACGACTACAATCGGAATCGTTGATGGCCCTCGATCTTGGTTGGCAAAGATTCAGCAGCAACCCAAGTGTTGAAGATAGGAATTGAAAACCTGGATTTTGTCAATTCTGAGGTCCAAAGGTTATTTGCAACAAGAAATTCTATATTTACAACAGCAAATTCATATTTTAACAATAAGTTTTGAAAGCCTGGATTTTGTCATTTCTGAGGTCCAGAGGCCATTTACAACAAGAAATTCTATATCTACAAAAGCAAATTACTATTTTAACAACAAATTTTGAAAGCCTAAATTTTTTCAATTCTGAGGTCCAAAGGCTATTTACAAACAAGAAATTCTATATTTACAACAGCAAATTCCTATTTTAACAACAAGTTTTGAAAGCCTGGATTTTGTCATTTCTGAGGTCCAGAGGCCATTTACAACAAAAAATTCTATATTTACAACAGCAAATTCCTATTTTAACAACAATAGAATTGAAAAAAATCCAGGTTTTTAAAACTTGTTGTGTTTTCAAAAGTTGTTGTTCAAAGAGGAATTTGCTGTTGTAAATATAGAATTTCTTGTTGTAAATGGCCTCTGGACCTCAGAATTGAAAAAATCTAGGTTTTCAAAAGTTGTTGTTAAAATAGGAATTTGCTGTTGTAAAGATAGAAAATGGCCTCTGTACCTCAGAAATGACAAAATCCAGACTTTCAAAACTTGTGGTTAAAATATGAATTTGCTTTTGTAAATATAGAATTTCTTGTTGCAAATGACCTCTGAATTTCAGAATTGAAAAATCCAGACTTTCAAAACTTGTTGTTAAAATAGGAATTTGCTGTTGTAAATATAGAATTTCTTGTTGCAAATGGCTTTTGGACCTCAAAATTGAAAAAATCCAGGCTATCAAAACTTGTTATTAAAATAGGAATTTGCTGTTGTAAATATAGAATTTCTTATTATAAATGGCCTCTGGACCTCAGAATTGAAAAAATTTAGGCTTTCAAAACTTGTTGTTAAAATAGTAATTTGCTGTTGTAAATGGCCTCTGGACCTCAAAAATGACAAAATCCAGGCTTTCAAAACTTGTTGTTAAAATAAAATTTGCTGTCGTAAATATAGAATCTCTTGTTGTAAATGACCTCTGGACCTCAGAATTGACAAAATCCAGGTTTTCAATTCCTATCTTCAACACTTGGGTTGCTACTGAATCTTTGCCAACCAAGATCGAGGGCCATCAACGATTCCGATTGTGGTTGTCTTACCACCGTCGGTTGGACTTCTTGGTTTGTCACTACATTTTCGCCATCCAAGATTCAGAATCGACGGATTCATGAGTTTTATATCTTATTGAAGTTTACCACAGATCAACAAATTCGCGATTTTGCTCATATTTATCCGTCGAGGTTTTGTGGTTATTTCATGTCGTCAAAATCGAAAATGAGCCATCAGGAGAGAAGAAAATGGAGAGAGGAGAGAGATAGGAGAAGGAAGAAGGAGAATGGAGAGAGAGGAATTGGAAGAAGGTTAGATTAGCAATTTTACTTTCACAAATAATTACACAGAAGTTCCTAGGGACTTCTGTGTAATTTTGTCATTTAAAGGGACCTATGCGTAATTATCTCTGCTCCTTGGGACCTGTACGTAATTTTCCCTCTACTCTTACTGCCCAGTCAACGCAACACAAGAATCAGATAACTTGCTCGTCCGCCGCCCAGATCAAGATCCGGCCCAAATCTTTTTTTTTAAAAAAAATTTGTTTTTATTTTTTTCTATATGAAAAAATCATTTTTTTAAAAAATGTTAGTTGAGAGATTATCTTTATTTTAGATCTTCTACCCATTAAAATTATTTTTAATAAAAAAAATTTTAAAAAAAATCAAATCTAGACAGACAAGCTCTCCCTGCTCGTCCGTATGATGAACACCAAAACCGGTTCCACGCAACACATTGCATCCCGCGCGCCCGGCGAAATACTCGATGCTACAACACACTAGCATAAAAGCACGGTGAAGTGAAGAAGCAAAAGAGATTGGCAAAAAAAAAAAAAAAAAAAGTAGAAGAGAACAAATCCAAACAAATAAAAGGGAGAGGAAAACCCATAAAAAACCCTTATCCCCTCCCGCGACGAAACCCATCGTATTCGTCCCCATGTCCTCCTCCTTCCCTGCCTCCCAGCACTGGAGTGCTACGCTCTCCGCCCCCCGCCCTCGTCCCCGCCCTAATTCCCCTCGACCCTCCCTCAAATGCCATATCTCTGCTTCCCGCGATTCCGACTCCTCTAATCACGCCCTCTTCAAAACCCTCTCCAAGACCCTCGCTTTCTCTTCCGCCGCTGCCCTCCTCCTCAACTCCTCGCCCTTCCCGCTCCTCCTCTCCAATGGATCTGGAAATTTTGGTGGCTGCAGCGGTAATGGCTTAGGTGGTGGTGGAAGCGGTGGCGGAGGCGGAGGAGGCTGGTTCGGCGGAGATGGGAATGGAGGGTTCTTCTCCAGACTTTTCTCCCCGGCTGATGCTATTGCTGATGAATCCCCTTCTCAGGAGTGGGATTCGCATGGGCTGCCGGCCAACATAGTTGTTCAACTCAACAAGCTCAGTGGATTTAAAAAATATAAAATCTCAGAGATTCTATTCTTCGATCGGAGAAAATGGAAAACAGTGGGCACCGAAGACTCCTTCTTCGAGATGGTTTCTCTGCGTCCCGGTGCTACATACACCAAGGCCCAGCTTCAGAAGGAGCTTGAGACTCTAGCTACCTGTGGAATGTTCGAGAAGGTGGATATGGAAGGCAAAACCAACCCCGATGGGACCATCGGAGTTACAATCTCGTTCACTGAGAGCACGTGGCAGTCGGCCGATCGGTTCCGCTGCATCAATGTGGGCTTGATGCAGCAGTCGAAGCCCATTGAGATGGACGCCGATATGACTGATAAGGAGAAGTTGGAGTACTTTAGAAGTCAGGAGGAGGACTACATGAGGAGAATCCAGAGGGCAAGGGTGTGTCTTCTGCCGATGCCTGTGCACATGGAGATTATGCAGATGCTGAAGGAGCAGGGAAAGGTGAGTGCCAGGTTGTTGCAGAAGATAAGAGATCGAGTCCAGAAGTGGTATCAGGATGAAGGCTATGCATGCGCACAGGTGGTTAATTTCGGAAACCTGAACACCAAGGAGGTCGTCTGTGAGGTTGTGGAAGGGGATATCACCCAATTGGTCATTCAATTCCAGGATAAGCTTGGCCATGTTGTTGAAGGTAACACTGATGTCGCGGTGGTCGAAAGAGAACTGCCAAAACAGGTACATATGATTATGCTACATTGCAGGTTGTGCAGTTTTTCTTTTTCATTCTTTTCGAGTTCTGATAATCAATACTTACTGCCGCCAGAGGTCTTTGTCGCAAACAGACCATGGCATTTGTCCCATGTGTCAAATTCCTAGGCGTCGGTTGAGTTATTGACTGTTGTGCTTGGTTTTTGGTCCTTCAGCTTGTTCATCGGTTGTTGATTACTTAGTGGATATTTGTATGGATAACAGCTTCGCCCAGGTTACATATTCAACATTGAGGCAGGGAAGCAAGCTTTAAGAAACATTAACTCCCTTGCTCTGTTTTCAAACATTGAAGTGAATCCACGGCCTGATGAGAAGAATGAGGGAGGCATTATTGTTGAAATTAAGCTTAAAGAGTTAGAACAGAAGACAGCAGAAGTCAGTACTGAGTGGAGTATTGTCCCTGGACGAGGAGGACGTCCTACATTGGTATTCATGTCTAGCTAAGATTTATATTGTCATCATCCGTCAATTTTTGTTTGTTAGTTGATCTAATGTATTTATATTCACTGTCTGTGTAGGCTTCCCTGCAGCCAGGAGGAACTGTTACTTTTGAACATCGAAATTTGCAAGGATTGAATAGATCTCTCATTGGTTCTGTGACAACTAGCAACTTCTTCAATCCTCAGGTCGTCTTTCACTATTCTATTGACTTTGTCATTTTATTATAGGAATAGTTTGGAATGTCACCAACTTAGTTATTAATATCAACTATCTTCAATTGGCCTTCATGTTTTCCCCTTAGGATGATCTGGCATTCAAGCTTGAGTATGTTCACCCATATTTGGATGGTGTATACAATCCAAGTAACCGTACTCTTCGTGTAAGCTGCTTCAACAGTCGAAAGCTGAGTCCAGTATTCACTGGAGGCCCAGGTGTTGATGAAGTACCCCCAATATGGGTTGATCGTGCTGGTGTCAAGGCCAATATAACTGAGGTAATCTTAGTGATGGTTTAGGCAATTGGTGGTTTTAAAATTTCCCTTTGCTTTTATTTTGGGCTCTTTATCTTGATTTTTTGTGTGTGCAAAACAGAATTTCACACGTCAGAGTAAATTTACTTATGGACTTGTGATGGAAGAGATAACAACACGTGATGAAAGTAGTCATATCTGTGCAAATGGCCAACGAGTATTGCCTAGTGGAGGAATTAGTTCTGATGGACCTCCAACCACCCTTAGTGGCACTGGAATTGATCGGATGGCATTTTTACAGGCCAATATTACACGTGATAACACAAAGTTTGTGAATGGAGCTATTGTTGGGGATCGAAATGTGTTCCAGGTGACTGACTGTACATATACTTTTGATGTTATCCACATGGACGCACTATACTGTCATTTTTGTGGTTTTGTGAAATGGTGCCCCAAAAAAAGGAACTCTTGTCTGGTAAAAGAACCATTTTTGAAAGCCGGCACTTTGTTTTGATAAGAATTTGAATTTTCTATTTAATAATGGTGGTAGAAGACGAAGGAAATCTGCTTTCCCAATTAGATCAAATGCTGTAAGACAGAATATAAAAACCAAAGCAATGAAGAGTAAGATTTCAATGGGGGCAAGCTCCCAGGTATGCAAGGCATAGCAGGTCCATTTCCGGAATCAAAACAATAATAGTGAACATTCCTTACATTGCTGGTTTTTTTTTTCTTCTTCTTCTTCAAATATAAATAACTGGAGAGGTGGGTACTGTTCTTGGGTGATGGATTAATAACTTGACGCCAATGTCGGAGTTTGATGGGATCATAATCTGGGGATGAAGGTTTTTTTTTTAACAGTGGAAACGGTGACTGACTTGAACCTAAATTGTAGATACTGTAGTGAATGGTGTGTCTGGTAATGTTGGTCAGATTAAGCGGATGAACTGGTCATCTTGCACTTACCACAAGAACAAGAAATTGGTGTTTCCTGAATTTGTAGTCTTAAGTATGCCATAGTTAAGTTATCTGCTGAGGCGCTGACAGAGTTATCTCCCATGTAAAATGTCAGGTGGATCAAGGCCTTGGCATTGGCAGCAATTTCCCATTCTTTAATCGTCACCAGCTAACTGTGACACGATTTATTCAGTTGATGTCGGTGGAGGAAGGTGCTGGCAAAGCACCACCGCCGGTGCTTGTTCTCCATAGCCATTATGGTGGTTGTGTAGGCGATCTTCCTAGTTATGATGCTTTTACTCTTGGAGGTCCCTATTCTGTTAGGGGTTACAACATGGGTGAGCTTGGCGCAGCCAGAAACATCCTGGAGGTAAGAATGATTGGAGGGTATGATGATTTTTTTTTAGCATTATGAAGATTGAGAGATTTCGGGGTAGTTAAATTTTCGTAGTCTTTTTACTAGTCAGTCATTGAGAACAGCTATCTGATCTCTCTTTTACAGCTTGCTGCTGAGTTACGGATACCTATCAAAGGTACGCATGTGTATGCCTTTGCAGAACATGGAAATGATCTTGGGAGTTCGAAGAACGTGAAAGGGAACCCCACAGAAGTGTATAGGCGAATGGGACATGGGTCGTCCTATGGGGTTGGTCTCAAGCTTGGTTTAGTTAGAGCAGAATACGCCGTTGATCATAACTCAGGAACCGGTGCATTATTTTTCCGTTTTGGAGAGAGATTTTGAGGCGGATATTAGTCAGTCAAGTAATTTGTAGCTGAATAATAGGTTTTGTTCTGTTGGTTTGCGGAAGAACTTTTGCAGCCAGCCTTTGATGATTGGGCAAAAGTTTGTGGATATTCGGAGGTCATTGTGCTAGCGCTAAACTCTTTATACTCTTTTTTTTCCCCTGGTTTTAGCGCTAAACTCAGAAAGTCGGCTCTAGTCCCCACGGCCACAAGGACAAAGAAAGAGGGCTCTATCCCCCACGGGCACAAGGAGAAAGAAAAGAGGAAAGGAAATGTAACCCTTAATTTTATGTCAAAATGCTGTCACTTTGCACAGACCATTTTGATATTTTTCAAATCCGTAATTCTGAAGTGTCATTTCTAAATTTAAGCTCAACTTCCATTTTTAGATTTGGTTTTTTGTTGTTGATTGAGAGGGTGTGTTGGCCTAGTTTTGATTTGTTTATGGAGGGTAATAATAAAGGATTTGAGAATAATACAACCCCAATCCCAAGTCTACTAAAATTCATACTTTTTTGTTGTTCTTTTTTTTTTTTTTTTTGTCGAAACGTATTTATATTAATACTCAAATCAAAAGATACATCAAAGCATAGTAATTACAACTGAAATACAAAAAACTAGAACAATTACATCTGGAATAGATAAACCAGAACAAGAACAACAGGAACACAAACACATAAACCAGTACAAACCAAATGAAAGAGAAACTAAAAACCAAAATCATTGAAAAGGTAGGAATAAAAGTAGCTTCAAAGACTGCACCGCCTTCCTGAACAACCAAGGTTAGAAGTGACAAAGAAGAAGGTGTTGGTTGTAAAACCCACTCTACAGGGCACACCTTCTTATAAAGATAAGCTGTAATTAAATCAGCTATACAATTACCCCTAAATGGGGCAAGAATAAAAAAAAACCTAACCTCAGAAAGGAAACAAACGAAGTCCTTCAAAATTCTTCTACTCCTCCAATCAAGTAAATCTGGGAAACACCTACCGAACAAACTAAGGCTAACACTAGTGATTTGGATTCGCCCCCATCTACCCATCCTAACAATGGCCAACTGAGAAATAGAACATATAGCAACCAAGACCATCAACACAACCCTAACCCCAAAATAACGAATCTGAATCACAACAAAAAGCACTACCATTAAAAACCAAAAACACAAATAAAAAGGACCTTCCCCTTTGTCGCCAAAAATCGCCGCCTGGACGTCGGAAAACGCTGGCGAGGAAGAAGCCCAAACAAAAGATCCCACCCCAACAAGACAGATCTGGAAAGGGTGGGGAAGAGGACCACCGTCACCGCACAGGGAAAACAAAAGGACGCCGCCGCAGCTGGAGTGGTGGTGAGGATGGAGACCAGAGGAGAACCGACGCCGGTGAAGACACGAGGTCGCCGAACTATGTCCCTGTTCCGAACTAAAACCCACATGTTCCAAGCTCTTCAAGCCCCGATCTACTTCCATACTGCGGTTATGGTGAAGGAGGAGGCTCGCCGGCGGCAAAGACGCCGCCAACGAGCAAGAAACCCTAATATTGAACAGGTGTCGAGAGCGTTTCGCGAGAGAGAGAGAGAGACACGTGAGTACTTTTTTGTTCTTCACTGGTCTAATCCTGGTTGACTTTAATCCAACCTACTAATCCTTGACCTAATACATTAACCGGTTCAGAGACCAGTTCAAGTTTAATATATAAGTTTAATAACCTTGATTGAAACAATTATATAATTACATACGTGTATGCAGATAGATCGATCACCAAAATTTATCCCAACAAAAATCCAACTGAGACATTGTAGATGTCTATGTAGTGCGACAAGTATGACTAATGATTTACATTTTGCATGCCAACTCCTGCGCATCAAATTTCAGGACAAAAGTTAACTGAATGAACTGTTAACACGCGTATACGGCTTGCATCCCGTGGACTTGTGACAATGGAGGATATAGCTTTATTTTACATATGAAAAAATAACACATGTATTTTCTAAAACACCTTAGTCATTTTCTTTAATTTCTTCCTTCCTTCTCCTCCTTGATTATGATTGAAGGAATATCAATAAGGATAAATTAATAAAACATTGACAAATATAAAAATTATGTCTTATATTTAAGACTAGGATTAATTCTTCAAATATATCTTATATAAAAGACTAGAGGAGTATCTAATAATTGAATATTCTACATCATGCAGTCAGCCAGCAACAAAAGTAAACTTATTTAAACTACAAACCTAATTCCTTTTTTAACTGAGCAAGAGTAGCTTCTATTTCATCAAGGTTATCCTTAATGCTGCTGTTCCCCTTGCCAGTTTCATCTTGAGGGCCACTGCCAGCATAAGTACGAGAAGGATTTGCTTCTTGAGGCTTCTTATAATTCTCATTCGAATCAACTTCTGGATCAACTATATTAAGCTCTTTCTCCAGAAACTCCACAAATTCTTCCCCTATTTCCTGCAACGTAAAATCTCAAATAATCAGTTTCCCATGCCGATCACTGTCGTTAACCACTGTTTTAAAAGACGGATCAGTCATCAATAACTAGACACCCCCCCCCCCCCCCCCCCCCCTTTTTTTTTTCCCTCCTCATTTAGGCAACTACAGAAGCTGAGAAGCCAAGCGTCATGCACGAATAAGAACACCAAAACAAACAAATAACGCGCATAAAAGCGAATTCTTACTGCCAATTCCTCCCATAGGCTCTTCGGCTTTCCTTGTGAAGTAGAGTTTGCTTCCCAGTTTCTGAATTCTTCTTGAAGATCTTTGAAAAAATCCTCTGTAATTACATTAATCAGATCTCATGCAATATAAGAACCAAAATAAATAAGGTACCAACAATTTAGTATGTATGCTCCTCTCCGCCTATTCAGAGACTTGCACACCAATAAAATGCATGGAAAAGCAAAATTGATGCTCAACAGCATCTGTAAAAACGCAAGTTAATACTTATGGCCCACAACATGATGTCTAACTGAGAGTACATATCTACCTATTGTTATTTGAACATCCCTCAAAAAATTACCTGCAGCACAAAGATGTCAACCATCAGACAGACATCCAATCTAATCAGGTAGCATTATAAAGGATTGTAGAATTACTTCTCAAACAGTTGGAGGGAAAAATATAGTTTAAAAGGAATGTGCAAGGCAAAAACAAATTATAACTAACTGAGGTCTGTGGATATAAAAAAATGTTTAACTGGGCATCTTTCCAAAATAATGAGGAAAAGGACAGTGGATTGTCCAAAATTATCCAATCCAAACCAACAAAACAGAGAAATCAAGATTCAATATGCTTCCCGACAACTTTTGCCCCCCGTGAATCTAGTGGATAAATTTCTGATTCCAGGAACCAGTAAAGACCACTGCTGTAAAGGCAACCTTATAGATATTTATCCAGGATTGGGTACTAACAGCTCTTTACCTAATCCATAAAATTCTTCCTCCTCCTTTGCAGTGCCACTTTGGCTTCTCTGAGAGGAATAATAAGAATTGGAACCACTATTTCCAGAATCAAATTTTATACGCGAAGTAGAATTTATCAATGTATTGTACGCGTGTTTTATCCTCATAAACTTCTCCTGTGCCTTGTCCTGTGAAGACAAGATGAAAATACCTCAATAAGCTTCACCCTCCCAGTATTATTAAATTTATCTTGATATAAATTAAATCTAAAAGTAGTATGAGTAGATAGGGTCATAAAATCCATAAGTAGATTAGTAAGATTTAATTTAGTGCATGCATCTTGTTGCTACTAGTTCCCAGAAAGTAATTCACTCAGGTGCGTTTGACTTACTTTTTGTTAGGTTTCTATTTCTTTGTTCCTCTTTTTTTGGGGAACTTTGTTTATCACTATTGTGAGTCACTTGAACAGTGCACATCGCAGCATCTTACCACTATTAAAGGGCCATCATCCTTTCTAATGATTCTATATCTTGGCCTTCAAGAAATTCATACAGCAAAGAATATAGGAAATCCTTGATGAGAAGTTAGCACATAATAAATGCAAATGGAAAGATCTCTCAGATGACTTCTTATATAATTTGACCTCAGTTTAATCAACCACTTCCTTCTTGTGTGAATTTGCAAGTTCTTTTTCTGCATTCAATTTATTTCGAAACTTTATTCTCTTACACGTGCGTAAGCGATAAGATTACCCGTCTTTTCCCCACCTTTTTATTGAAGAAAAAGGGAGAAAAGAGTTGATCTTTTACATTGCTAATTAATCAGGACTATTTTCCACCTAAAATTACACAATATCGATGTATTCTTAAGGATTGCACACGACAAATCGGAAGGATGCAGACATACCAATTACCTCTTTATTGACATCGGGATGATACTTAAGAGCAAGCTTTCTGTATGCCTTTTTTATTTCATCCGCAGTTGCTGATGGAGATACGCCCAAAACTTCAAAAGGAGACTCCCGACGGCTGGCTTTCAGAAGAGTGATGCTGTCTCTTGTATATTTCCTATAGTTCCAGCACGATCCCGATTGGAATAGAAGGGGACTAAAATCACATCGATGACTGAATGCACTATTGGGTAAGGAAGAATTAGCTAGGTTTTGCAGGAGCAGGGATGGTCCGAGGGATCTAAAACACAGTTTAGCGCAGTTAAGGAAATTGTTTCCAGTTAGAGGCAGAGCAAATCCATACATGTTAATCAAGTTTCCAGAAATCGTTGGACCGAAATTTCCACCGAAGCGGCCCTTATCCTCCCTAGACTCTTGTCCCCGCGCAAATCTGTCCGTTGAGAGGATCCAACGATGCTTGCGCGGCCACGTAGTTAGAAGAGAGCGTCCATATATTACTAACACTGCACACCCTCATCAAAAGTGCCTCATTTGTGAGAATTCCTCGGTTATGCTTCAATACCAGCAGGCATCGATGCTTCCGACAGAAGCTAATGTCTACGCCCAAGTGATTGACATTTACGCTCGTGATAGAGCTGTGCGCTTGGGCAAGAAGCTTCATGCACACCTAATCATCAACGGTTTCGCTCGTTCTACAGTCATTGCATCGAAGCTCATAGCAATGTACACCGAGTGTGGGACACTATCCCTTGCACGCAAGTTGTTCGAAAAAATTCCGGCAACAAATGGTCGACGCTGGATCGCTCTTATTGGAACCTGTGCTCGCTGTGGCTTCCATAAGGAGGCTTTGAGTGTCTTCTCTGAAATGCAAAAGGAAGGGCTGAAACCCGATGTATTCGTGATACCCAGCGTTCTCAAAGCCTGCGGTCACCTTTGCGATCTCAAGACCGGAAACAAAATGCACGGCTTGATTTTGAAATGTTCGTTCGAGCTCGATGCTTTTGTAAGTAGTGCTTTAATTGATATGTACTCAAAATGCGGACGAGTTGAAGAAGCGCGGAAGATATTCGACGGGATGCTAAAGAAAGATTTAGTGGCTCTGAATGCTATTGTCTCTGGTTATGCACAACAAGGGCTTGCCAAGGACGCACTGATTTTGGTGGAGAGCATGAGAATGATGAACATGAAGACAAATGTGATAACTTGGAATACATTGATTGCTGGATTTTCAAAAGAAGGTGACCGAGCAACGGTGTCAGAGATTTTCAGAATGATGACCGCCTATGGTTTTGAACCTGATGTGGTATCATGGACTTCTTTAATATCAGGCTTTGTGCAGAATTTTCGACATGAGGAGGCGATTCATACGTTTAAACAGATGTTAAATCATGGATTCTGCCCAACTTCGGTTACCATTAGCAGTCTTTTACCTGCATGTGCTACTGCAGCAAGAGTGAGGCTTGGAAAGGAGCTTCACAGCTGCGGGCTGGTGATTGGCGTAGGGGAAGATATATATGTAAGGAGTGCTCTTGTTGATATGTATTCAAAATGTGGGTTCATATATGAGGCAGAGGCCATATTTTATCAGATGCCTGTGAAGAACACGGTTACGTTGAACTCAATGATTTTTGGTTATGCAAATCATGGGTACCATGACAAGGCAATCGAGCTGTTCAGGGAGGCGGATGGGACAGGTAAACTTGATCATCTAACTTTCACGGCAGTTCTGACTGCGTGCTGCCATGCGGGAGATATTGAACTTGGGCAAAGTTTGTTCAAGATCATGAAAGAAAAATACAAGATTGATCCACGACTTGAGCATTACGCATGCATGGTCGATCTTCTGGGTCGAGCTGGAGAACTTGATGAAGCATATGCTATGATAAGGACAATGCCTATTGAGCCTGATTTATTTGTGTGGGGTGCCCTGCTGGCTGCTTGTAGGAATCATAGACATGAGAATCTTGCAAAAGTGGCAGTCAAGCATTTGCGGGAATTAGAGCCTGAGGGTGCTGGGAATCGTCTTCTACTGTCAAGCTTATACGCTGATGCTGGTGAATGGGGAAAGGTTGAGAGGGTGAAGAGAATGTTGAAGAGAAGGAAATTGAGAAAATTTACAGGTTGCAGTTGGATAAATAGCGTGTGACAACGATAAATGCCGTCCGTGGATTGAACTGTACATTAGAGTATTCGCTGGTTAAAAAAAAAAAAAGCAGGATAATAACTCTCTGAGGATGACGTCCAAGTCAACAAGTGGATCTAGATTCGTGAGATCCACTATTAGACCTTAAGAAATCATTCATGACTGGGGAAAGAGAGAGAGAATTGTCGGCCATCAAGTGGCTTCGATATCCAAGCAATATCGACTCGGAGTGATCAAGAATTCAAAGATTATAAAGAGAGAGGCTTGAGAAAGAAGCAGCTAACGAGTGAAGAAAAGCATCGGTAAGAGAGAAGAGGCCGAGGGTGCTAAATAATTTAAGACGAGAATTGGATTGGATGTAACGCCTCATTTTCAATACCAAAATCTTGGCCAAAATATTAGTAACACCTCCAAATATAGGATATTCAACGCTCAAAAACATATTTACAATATGGCCAAAGGTAGAAATCCATTTATACAGAGCCAAAATAAATCCAATAAATAAGAGTTATTTTAAAATGCGGAAGTCTTTTAGGTTCATGGCAAATAAAATAACACAACATAAACTAAAGGAGTACAGAAGAGCCTACAAAGCTCACTCCATGGGTGCATTCCCTTGATCTCTACTAAGTTATTCACCTGAAAAATGATAATATGGGGTGAGATTACACATCTCAGTAACTACTGAATATTTCCACCGCATACAAGTAAATAATGTATGATAAAAAGGCATAAACTTATTTCATAAATATAAATATATACCATACTTTCTCTTACAAAGATTATTTGTAAAAGTAGTTATCAATATAAAATATGACTTTATATATATAAATATATTATTTCAGAAGTTCTCATCATATGTCTTTACAAATCATTCATCAGTCTATCAAATCCTTGATCTGTTCAGAAATGCATTATGCAGTATGCAGCCTCCCTTATACCACCTCCATCCG
Source organism: Acacia crassicarpa (assembly GCA_034222035.1). NCBI lineage: Eukaryota > Viridiplantae > Streptophyta > Magnoliopsida > Fabales > Fabaceae > Acacia > Acacia crassicarpa. The sequence continues at coordinate 71,976,004 of JAWXYG010000001.1, forward strand.
TATACCGCTGACTGGAGCCATAGGCTAACACATAGTCCAATAGAAACTTATTCATTTGACTGAATTGTTCCAAGCTCACCAAATCTTAAGATACACCCGGCCAAAGGTATAGAGCTTAAATCTGGACTATGGCTCCCCTCCTTTAAGATAACAACTAAGGAGGTGTCACATGTCCCACATCTCCAATGAAATCCCGGCCAGAGGAAAACATGGAAGATGGGGCCCTGAAATAAGTACCATCCACTGTGCACCGAGTGGTGGCATAAACAATTCTTATCATTCAAATCCCTCCTTACTCCACCCATCACAATACAACCGCCATGATGAATGTGTTTAATCAAAAGTAATGCATTATTATACCATTATATACATCGATATGCGTATTTATGAATAGTAAAATACTATACGTATATGTGAATAGTAAAATACTATGCGTATATGTGAATAGTAAAATACTATGCGTATATGTGAATAGTAAAATACGGTATATATACATGAATAGTAAAAATAAATAGTACATACGGTATGTATACGTGAATAGTAAAAATGAATAGAAAATACAGTATGTATACGTGAATAGTAAATGTGAATAGTAAATACGGTATACGTGAGTAGTAAATACGGTATTCGTGAATAGTAACGTACGCATAAATAGTACCTCTGCAGATTTGCAAATCAAAGTTCCCACACCAGATCTTAAAACCATAAATATTTTCTAAATATTCTTGCCAGAATAGTAAACAAACAAATTTATATTCATACATAATTCACAAGTATAAGGAGGAATATTCAGAGTTACCTGTTACTTGCTAATACCCGAATCACCAACCAGCTATTATAAGACTCTCAAGCAAATGTCTCTCTACTCTCTCTCTCTCTCTACCTCTCTCTATGGCTTTTAGAAGTTGTGAAGAATGAAATGAAATGGAAGGTCTATTTATAGTTGGAAAATGGGTCTTTAAGTGTAATTTTCGTCTCTGGGTCGTTTTACGTAATTTTCCCAAAATTTAAAAAGAAGTTGCCCGTGACTACTCCCGTGATGTTTCTTTTAAAAATTTTTAATAATATTTTAATAATATAATATAAATTATTATTGAGTGGGTCCCGCGGCCAAAATTTTCAAAACTCACGAGAGTTTCTGTCGGCAGAGGAGAAATAATTTGACGTGGGTCCCACATGAATAGTAAATACGTATTTTAGAATAGTAAATACCGTATTTTTAAATAGTAAATACGTATTTGTGAATAGTGAACACTATTCATATTTCACAAATTTCAAGTATTAAATACGTATTTGCGAATAACATATATATATATATATATATTTTAAAATACGTATTTGTATATAGTAAAAACGTATACGTGAATAGTAAATACTATTCACGGGGCCCACAAAATACTGATTTCAAATTTATTACTTTCCAAAAATAGAGCCTACTAGCCTTCCCAAGATAGGTTTATGTTCAAGATATTAGATTCAAAATTCAGGATGTTACATTGGAAGATGCGTCCAATCCCCCAAAAGCCAATTAAGGCCTAGCCTAGTAGACACTGAAATGTTTTAATTTCTTTTTGCAAACCTCAAGCACATTACTTCTTGGTTAGAGTTTACCGTCAGGCCAATTCTGCCATCTCGAAAAAAAAAAACAAATAAAAAAAATCTGCCATCTCTATTCCTTTCATTTCAGGTCAGATGATCTCTTTATGAAAGTCGTTACTGAGATCAGTAAATAATTTGTTGAACCTCTGATTGTAATGTGTGTCTTTGTGAATAACACATAGAAGTACATGTTGGAAATTATGCCCTAGGGGCAATTCATTATACTTTGGATATTTAAGTTATTTAAAGTATTCTCTTTTGTTATCATTTTCGTTTGCATGTTCGTATTGATAACTGCATCCCTGGATAATCTTATAGATTATCCTAAATGTTCCTGGTCGGTCATCTACACGGGAGTGAAGATGAAATAAGACCAGTATGACTTTGATGAGGTATGGAGATACGAATCAAAGTCATGGGCACTTGTAAGAGTACAAGGTGTTGGACCGACCCACTATGAGAAAGCTGCATGGATTAAGTCATAAGCTTATCTCATGTATAACCGTGTCACGACGCCCTATGACCTGAGACCATCATAGATTCCTACATGATGAGTCACTGGTCTTTGACCTAGTCAAAAGTCACCTTTGACCGAGTGATGATAAAGGCTCGGATCGGGATCAATGGTTTTCATGCGGAGGAATGTGAGTGGTCAAGATGGGATTTGTCCCTCACATATGTAGAGAGATAATGCTGGGCCCCTCGATGAGTGAGTCTAAGAAATGTATGGCCATACTGTAATGGAAAAGAGTTTCCATTTCATTTATTAGACTACTCGAGAATCGAGAAAGCAATGGTCAAGAAAAGGAAGTTGACATTATCCATGCCTCATCCTTGACCAAATTATCGCGTGACAAAAGGGACGTGACATGGTTGTACGATAGGTAGTATTGTGTCATCGATCCCCATGTGAATTGGGTAGTCGCAATGTCTTGCTAGAGGCCGCTTGCGACTTGTGGGTTGATACAGTGTTGGCTCACTGCCAATCTCATATGGACCTGCAGGGTCGCACAAAAGAATAATCCAACACGGGTAAAAGTGTCCAGATTCATTGAATCTCAGATTAATCTGAGATTAAATGAATACTTAATTTGATCTAGGATTTATATATATATATATATATATATATATATATATATATAATTCGAAATTAATATATATATTATAAATAGATATTATAATATTATATATGATATTTGTTTAGTATTTAATTTATTTGATAAATTAAATATCTGAAACAAATAGAGATATTGTATCTCATTTAATTTCAAATAAAGATATCATGTATTTGTTTAATATAAAATTGAGAAATGATATCTCAGATTTAATTAAATGGATAGATATCATATCTCGGATTTAATTTATAATGATAAATTAAATCAAAAGGCTTTAAATTTAGATTTGATCTAAATTCAAGATTCGGATTTCAAATCTGGCTTTTAATATATTTGATTACATTTATGAGATAGATTTGATTGATATATTGTCCAGATTCGGAATTCGAGTTTCCAAAATTAATAAGGATTAATTCTGATTATATAATACGCCTATCAGGTTTAGAAATAAACCTACGGACTTTTGGTTGAGCGTATTAGAAAGCCGCGAGAAACCCTAGAGCAGATTGAGAGAGACGCACAAGAAGCGCTAGCACGTTGCCACAACCGTGTTCGGGGATTGTTCGTGTGGATACCAGTAGAGGAGGCCGATTCTAAGAGTCGACTTCTGCTGATCAAAAGAACGAGACGCGGACGTGTTGATCGCCCACCTGATCAAGAAAACGAGACGCAGACGTGTTAATCGAGAATGTAGCCACCTGATCAAAGAGAACGGAACACGGACGAGTTCAATATAAGGTATGATTCGGTTTCCCTAACCTTGATTTAAACGTCGTTGAGTGATCCTTCGGAAAGGATTCGTAAGGAATTTTAATCCGCTGCGTGTACGGATCCCAACAGCACACAACTAATCGACATTATGAGATTCTCTTGGAGGCGGCGGGAACAAAAAGGATATATATATATATATATTTTGATACAGAAAAGTTTTGGAGGGGTTCAGCATCAGTCGCCCATCAAGGCTAGGGCACGGCCCCGGGCTCTATGAGCACTTACTGAGGACTTTCATTTACCAAAGGAGTCCCAGCGACGGCAGAGAGGATCGAACCCACGACCCAAGGACGTAGTCCTGAATCCCTTACTATCTATACCAACTCTCATTGACAAAAAGGGATATTTAGGCATAAAACCGAAGTGGACCAGAAAGAACAAAAAAAACGATTGTTTACCTAATTGGAGAGGGTCAGTACTCAGCATCCTTGCTTTTTGTTTTTGATTTTTTTTCTTTGCATCAAAATAAGGAATCGGGTGATATAAAATAAGTTTTTGTCTTTTTTTAATAATAATAATAATAATCTTGGTACTTCAGAGCTATATGTTCTCATTCAACAATTTGATTGGTGCAAGAAATAAGAGGACATAGTCAACAAGGCCACCAGAAAAGCATAACCATTAACCAGAATGAAAAATCCTTCCTCAATTAATTGGCCTAAACATGAACAGCTCTCCACAAGGCAACATTTTTGTACAGTCACGTCAACTTGAAAAAGACTAGCTCAGCATCTTTATAATCTATAGTCTCTACACCCTTAAAAAGTCCTTCGTATAGTTATTTGATCTAACTCTGCAGGCGCATCAGCTGTATTCAAACATCTGGACCTCATTCCGCTTAATTTTACACGTATAAACTTAACACTACAAAATGTACAGTTCTTCATTACAACTGACAACTTTATTGCCTATCTCAACACAAGATAGGTTTTTCATCACCTCTTCTAGATGCAGGAAAAGCTCACGCTAGCCACAGTTAGCTGTACAAACGACCTTTTTTTTATATGCCCCTATGGAGGATGAGGAGACTGAGCAGCAATTCTCCTTTCTGCAACAAAAATTAGATATGATGACCAACTCAAACACTAGACTAGTTTGCGTATTTCTATATATACATGCATCCACACAAGCATGCACCTATATCACACTCATGGAAGCGAATCAGAAATATCATAGAATGAGAAAGTACCTCCAGCAGCAACTAGTTTCTCTACACGTGCAACAATATGCTTTCCATAAGTGTACTTTTTCAAGGCATTCAAATGAACCTTGATTCGTGAAAGAATCAGCTCACGTTGCTGGTCATCACAAGTCTCCAGCACCTTTTGAACAACATAATTTGCAAATTGATCTTTCATCATCGCCTGTAAATTAAAGGAGGAGGAATGTAGTCTATCATAAAGAAAGAATTACGAGGGGATGCAACCCTTTTTGACAGGAGTCAGGGCATGCAAGAGGATTTGACAAATCGAGGCCCATACAACACTCAGGATCGCCACTCTAGTAGAAGACTTGCACAATTAATGACAATAAATTTTCAGTTAAAAAAAAAACATTTCTTCATGATAACGACATCTAGGAGTCCAGTGAAAGCAAATATTTCTTATTATTGAGTCTGAAAAACCTTAGATGCAAAGACTATAAACAAATTTTCTTGCCTCTACGAACTTCACATAAGCAGAAAAACTAGTGACTAAGAGAACAAAAAACAGTCACAGCCTACCAAGAATTTTAATTTTTAATCACTCCTATCAGAATGCTGCTTTTTTTTTTTTTTTGGGTCAAATCTTTTATCACAATGCTTAAATCTCGACTTTAGTGAAGGAAATATTTGACAAAGAAATTAAGAAAGCAGGAGTCCAGGTTTTGCAATGAGCTCAAAACAATAACTTCCTTTTTGTTTCATTATGATGGTGCAGACTTTCGGGGGTGAAAAACCACAGAGAATCCAAACCCAAAGTGACCAGAGGAAAAAAAGAGAGTTCCAGTATCAACAACCACAGTCTCTCAGATGAATTGACTAAAATATGATAATATGTATTGATTAGTCGCCACAAAGGAAAGGGGAGGGATTCATATATGGTCAAAAAGAAAACGAGTAATTTTAAGAAACCTGAAGGGGCTCATTTTCATCCGTGGAGCCAAGCATCTCATTCACTAGTAACTGGCGTTCAGAAGAATCTCCAAATGTCAAACACTTCTCTACAACATTGGAGGCAAACTTCTGTTGACTCATTTGAACTATCTTGCCAGCTAATTCCTTTATAATTGCAGTACGCTCATGAGGCTTCCCATGTTCCAGCACGTGCTGTTATTAAGGATAGAGTAAGACAGCAAAATGAAAGATCAGTTCACAAACATAAACTATAAGATACATAAACGTCAGCATTAAGTGTCATGTTAACAGGCAGAGCAGCAAACAGATGCCCAAATTACCATAAAACAAACCTTAGCGCGAGTGTATAGGAGTAAAACAGCTTCCATGGGTTCAAATAGAAAAGAACTATAAAACTAAATTGATAAGTAGCATCCACTCCAAAGACATTCTTTAGAGAAAAATGAATGAGTCACGAAAAAATAAATAACTTCAACCAATATAACCAAAAAAGTAACGAGGAACTTCGATTCAAGAAGTTATATAACACATATTTTATCTTTATCTCTGAACAACTAAATTGCAGCAGATGTTAAGAGCTAAGTTAAGCATCATTTTACTTCCATACCAAATTGCAGCCACAAGTAGTCTAAACTAAGAGTAGTTAGGAAAATGAACCTGAACAACATAATTTCCATATTGATCCTGAGCTAACATGCTAACAGCTCTTAAAATCTCATCCATAACCTTCTGCTGTGTCGTAGCATCTTTGCAGTGCTCCAGTACTCTCTGCCATTTAGAAAAGCATTATTATACGACCATGGATTTTAAATGCAGAATAATCACAAGAGGATAAGTTCAAATAATCCTGCCTGTATGACTCGGCAACCATATGGATGAGTTGAAAGTGTCACAACTTGGTCAAAAAAGGTCGAGACAATGAAGTGGATTGCATCCTCAGGGACATGTTCTATACACTTTTGAATGACATGGTTTCCATTCTGATCACGAACACAACGCATAACACTACCATCAAGCTCTTGAACCATTTTTATCTTCTGATCCAGATCAACAACTTCTATGGCCTGGAGGAGAGAAAAGAAAAATCAGTGAAGTATGAGATATTGAGACCATTATGGATATACCATATGAAAAAAATTTCCATTGCTGACACCCAAGTTGTCAATACCTTTTGAATCACCCGACAACCATACATTTGAAGGCTAAGGGTCAGAACGTGGCCAAAAAGCTTGTTAGCTAATTCTCTTCTCTGGGGAGCAAGTCCATGCTCAAAAAACTGGAAGATACCAACAATTGTTTGAACCACATCCATGAATAAGAGTAAAAAGAATACAAACAGCATTATAAAAGAGAATGAATCACATCTCAGTATCTCACCTTCTGAACCACATAATTACCGAAGACATCAGTCATCAAAGCAAGAGCATGGGGCATAATTTCCTGATAAACCATGTTTTTTTCTTCTGTAGTAGCTTGTTCCAGTTTTTGTTGGATAAATCGACTCCCATATTGATCCGCACTGCTCACAAGGGTAAATTCATTAGCTTCAACTTTAAGGGATGAGAGCATAAAAATTGAAGCATTATAATTAGAGGACCAAGAGACTAACAGACAAAATGTATACCTGAACTCAACAACATGACCAGAAATCTCTGAAAGCTCAAAACACTTGGTTTTATTACTTTTAAACTCTTCTAACAAGGACGAAGCAAAGGTTTCGTCCACATTGACCCCAGCATCCAGGTGCCATGGTCCCATGACACCCCCAGCTAAATTCCTCATCCCAGAAGCAAAACGCATATTGAGCTCATTGTGCCTCACAGGACTGCCAGAACCAACTGGAGAAGTGGATACAACTGAGTTTGCCATTGGACTTCCTGGATAAGACAAGCCAACACCAAATGCAGGATTTGCATAGTAGCCAAGATGATTGGAGCCACCCGATTTATTACCCAGAGGAACATTGAACTGTGACTTCTGAGGTGAAAGCATAGCTCCAAGATAGGCTTTTTGCAGCTCAAGTAAATTCATGTAAGAATTACCCAAGTAGTTCCTATCCATGGAGGGGTCATTAAAAGCAGCGAGTTGTGCTGCAGCATAATCAGATGTTCTCAAGTACTGAAGATGCATAGGATCAACAAAAGGAGCCTGAAGAGCAGCACCTGCAATTTGATTTCCCATTCTGAAGAGACTGTGTGCATCAGAAGGAGCAGCAGCTCCAGAAGCCAAACCACCACCAAGAATTCTTGATTCCATTCCAGGTGCTGCCATTGCTGATGCTGCAGCAACATTTTCAAACAGGGGTGGTAGATTACCGGTGCCAAGTTGGTTAGCCATCAAGGATCCAGATGCCGGATTTCCACCATAGCCACTAAGGCCAAAATTAGTAAATGATGAATTTGCGCTCTCTAGAGGCTGGTATTGAGCTGGAAAACTGCCTCCACCACTAAAGGGAGAGGTTGGTGATCCCTTGAAATACGTATTACCGGAAGGAACATTAGACTTCTGTAGTTCAACTTGCCTATCCAAGGATGAGTTAATGTCAGATCCACTCCCATTCCTTTTACCAGAATCAGAGTAAGTTGCTTTCTGCAAGAGCCCTGATTCAGGCTTCTTCGAATACACGTGTTGCTTTCCATGATCTTGACTTCCTTGGATACCAAACAGATATCTTTGGTGATTATCAACATTTGACTCAACCTGGGAAGGTAAATGGTTATCCCTGTCTAACACACCATCTGCTGACAAGTTCATACTGGACAATGCAGCCACCAGATCTGCAGACTCACTTATGCCAGATGAAGCACCATTCAATGCATCAGGACTGGTAATAGATCTCTTCTCTGCAGCAGAAACTCTCCCCCCTCCAATAGGTGTAGGGCAAGGACTGGGAGCCCTAGCAACCAGCTGCGGATCAGGAGTTGTGCTTCTTGATAAGGAAGATCCAAGAGCAGCAGCATAAGTATATGAAGATGGTGGGCCAATATGCTGAGCTGCAGATGATCCCTGGACATTTGATCCCAATCTTAAGGCATCAGTAGTTGTGGAATCATGGCGTAAATGAGCCAGCTCAGCCTCAGCTGAAGCTATCATATCATCATTTTCATTGAATGCATTACGGCTGGCAGGACGAGAAGGAAGACCAGGGACAGTTGTGTTACGCTCCAAATCATCCTGCATGGTTACTCCTTATAATGATGGGCAGAAGAAACAAGGTGACAAATAAAGAAGCATAGGGAATTAATCAAAATATAAATGTGTTAAATTTGACTAAAAATGTCAACTCTTAAGAATAGCAAAGAAAAGTTATGTCACAACACATAAATCATCAGAAGGGACATAAATCATCAGAAGGGTATTGAGCTCTAAAGTTTCAATATGCGCAACAGAATTTATCATCAATTCGGACATATAATAGACTGAATGACGTTAAGTAAAACAAAGACCATTAATTACAATGTAATTAACACGTGTTCTGATTTAAGTAAAACAAAGACCATTACAATGTAATTAACATGCGTTCTGATTCTTTAATACTATAATACAGTAAGATTTACAATTGTGCCAAAACATTTTAATTTGGAACTTATGCGTGTAAATCCCTCACCTGCAGCATGTCACATAAGATAGCCTAGTCATATAACAAAATGAATCTTCAACTTTGATGTGATTTAAAATATTTTAATATACCCAATTAAACTTATTGTGAATGAAACAAATTTGCTGGAATAAAAAAGAATGTACAGAAGAATAACTATCAATTTTCAGCTAGTACTATACTAATAAAGGTCAACTAGTACAGAACACGAAAATGAGTATTGCAAAGGTAGAATGAAATAGAAACTTTGACATGAAGTTATACTGAAATATTCCAACACCTGATAAAGTTAGATACAGGTAAAACAGTGTACACAATAACTTCAAATAAAGTTAGACATCAAAACATAAGTACAGTTATACAAAGATTTAGTTCAGAACAAAACAAGTCAAAAGCAGTAGCACCCAAGCGAGATATGCAACACAGAAAACAAATGCTGCAGAGTTAAAGAGTAAGGTATCACGTTGAACCAGTTAGAAAAATAAAACAGCGTGAGAGTAGGAAACCACCTGAAAAATCTCAGCAAGGCTCTTTTGTTTGCTTCCAAGTCCAAGACCCGGCAAACCAATCAGTCCATCACCGCCCCAATCAGCCGAGCCTCTTAATTTTTCATCATCCACCTTACTCTCTTGTTTTTTCAAGTGGAAACCTGGAGGAGTTGAAAATAAAGATCTACTTCCATTATCATCTGCCCTATTAACCTTCCTCCTATCTCCAATTCCACCAACGACAGAAGCTCCCCCTTTTAATCTCTGAGCAAATCTCCAATCCTCCTTTGATAGCAACGGAGGTGGAAGCCGGGGGTTCAAATTCACATTCGAGTAATAGTACGAAAGGTAAGCTGGATCAGACCTAAGCTCTTCCTCAGACGCAAATCCATTTCCATGTTTACTGGCGGAAAACTCAGAAAAGGCGGCAGCGGCAGCACCTCCGCCACCAAGTAACCCTCCTACTGCACTTAATGAACCCTCAACAGTCGGAGGCGCTGATCCACTCCGATACAAATTAAGTTCACGTTCATGATCGTCTGCCTCCTGACGACGTTGCTCGCGAAGCAACATCCCAATCTCTTTCTCCAATTCATCTCCTAATGACCCATCGCTAGCGCCAAGCATCGGCCTCCTTCCCAATTCAGACAACATTTTAAAAAACTGAAATTGATCATCAGACTTTCAACATCTGGAAATTATTCTCAACCCGATATAGCTTAGACTGATCACTACCCATAACCAATAATATTCAAACCCTAAACCCTAAAACAAACCAAAAACCGAACCTTTTCCCATCTAACGACCTAAAGCTCAGACAAACAACTTCTGAAATGCTCAATTTCAGCTGCTTCATAAATATTGGGCCGAAGTCATCTCTGGAGCTGACAGGAAAGCAACTGAAGAATCTAACAACAAATAAAGATTTCAAAAAAGAATTTATGTTTACCTAAAATGGTTTTCATAATTATTGAAAACAAATCACTATTATTAAAACAAGTTATGTAGTTCATTCATTCATAGCTGTAACAAGTAGAGCAGGAACTTAATTTTGGTAAGAAAAGTGTGCCAAAATAAGAGAACGAGAAAATGGTGGGATGAGGATGGATGCACCAAGATCAAATAAGGGAAGAATGAGAGAACAGTTATGTGAGCGATCAATCTGGCGGCTATTGGTTCTTACAAGAACCCTTAGGGTTTTGTTCCATTTTGGAGTTGGATTAGACACAGGGGAGGAGTGTTGGCAAACCCAATTTATATTTGGTTATGCTTTCTGAAATTTGTGTACGAAAGTTTCTATTTTTCTCAATCTGGAAAATATCCGAAATATTTTATTTATTTCCTAAAAGTTAGGGGTTAATTGACCAAGTGATAACCGACTGATGTAGTAGAACGGTTTGCTGTTTTATTTCCTCGTTTTCCAGAAGCGAGCAGTTGACACGTCGGCTTATTGGATTCGTTGGGTTCAGTAAAACTGCGGCAAGTAGTAAGTACAGTTAAATTCTTATCAAAAAAAGGTAAGTACGGTAAAATATGTATAACTTCATCTTTTTCCGACTTCCCACAATTTTTTGTTTCTTCGCCTGTTTTCCCTTTTACTACTTAAGCTGCCGGTTCCATATGCAGCTCACTATTCACTAGTGACTAAACAAATTTCCAATAAAAAAAAGTCTCCATTTTCCTGGCATTAACAGCTACTTCAATACATTATCTTATATTTATTCTACTACTACTTTTAATTACTCGGCTTCCTTTGACTCAAAAAATTTACTCGCCTTCCAGTTCCACACACTGACTCACAGCGGAATTTCCCCCCAAAAAAAATCTTCATTTTCCTAGCATCAACATCTGTCTTTATTTTGTATTTATCCCCGCCTGCTACTTTCCTATTAACCAAAAAACTACCTTGACAGAAAAAAGAGAAACAAAAAATTCCTAAATTCAATGCCAGTTGGGTAATTTATTGTAGAGAGCCAGCTATTCATTAATTAAACTGGAAATTGCGGACCTTTTACTCGCCTTGTTTGATCATCGAGAATGGGGTCACCTAGATGAAAAGGCCACCACCCACTTAGAACGTAAAAACCATGTCAATATAACAGTATAAGGGGGTTAGTTAGTGATATATATATATATATATATGTCGAATTAACTTGAGTGCATAATTAACCACTTATTTGTACATCAGTACCAATCGGGGTTCGGATCGACTCCTTATTTCATCAGCATTAAAGCATGGAACTGCATGTGCAAACTGGGTCGTTTTCAAGGTTGAAGAAAAATTAATTGAAGACTTTTTTTTGACAATATTATAGTTCATTCAAGGCCAGTGGAGCGAAACGACTTCAAGGTTTGTAGAGGTAAATATGAGGAATGAGCATGCAGGAACTGGTGGTAGAATAAATATCTTTATTGATTTGAGTTCGGTAGGTATAATTAAAATTGTAGTTTCAAAAACACTTTTCCATAAATCAAGATAAAACTTCTCTTATATGTTTATGTTGTAAATAATAAAAATTATCCTTCAAAAGTTAATCCAAACAATTTCAACACAGCATAAAAGAGACGGGTAATGCTTCTTAAGGGAGTGAGACGAGAGTGCTGGAATTCAGCCAACAATCAAGTGAAGTGTTTAATCAAAGAAGAAGATGATGGTGAAACAATGGAATCTCAAAGTGGAGGGTGACGCAGCTATAAGCCCACTTTGGGCATTTTTGCAGATAAGCTTAACCTCCGCATCACAACAGTACTATACCCACGTCTCAATATATATTACCTAACATACATGTGCTACATCTGCATGTTTATGCATAGAGTTTATGATTCACCAACAACACCACAATTGTTTGGTCCAAGTATAAATACTTCTGTCCAAACTTTTGGGGTTATTTACATACTCTAAAAATATAAAAATAACCGAATTCTATTCAAAGAAATTATAACAGTCCATATTATTTTAATTATCGTTAGTTGATGACTCATATGAAAATTTTAAAAAATAAAACAAAACGATCAACCAATAACAAAATTTGAAATTTTTAGATAAGTCATTAATCAAACATGATTAAAATAATACAAGTTGTTATGTTTTCATTAGACATGGTTCAGATGATGTAGTACTCAAAGAGTGTGTAAGTATTTTGAGGGGTATGTATATTAAATTGTTTGTTTTTATAAAATGATAATTTTTTTAAAATTTAAATTTCAATAGAACATTTTCAACAAATGCATGCTAGCATATATATTTTGTTTTTAAGAAAAATATTGGTTGAAAATTGACAGAATTTTTTTAAAAAAAAATGCTTTACTGAGTTAAGAAAACAAATAAAAATTTTATACAGATTTAGAGAACTAATATACTCTATGTTTTTTGTTGGTATAATAAAAATATACTTCATCCAGAACTAATATATCTATGACCATGCAAAAAGGACCTAGGCCATTTTCTTTGAGGATGCAAACTGTTAGGATACGATAGACGAAGGAACAAAAAGAATGAATGAAAAATTGAAAATCGATTGCATACTTTTTTTTCCCCCCGCGGTATCCTTTGTGGACAATTTCCAACTCATTAAAATTTATAATGCAATGAAGTGGATATAAAAAAACATAATGAGTAATTTATAATTTTTTTGACATGAGAGTAATTTGTTATGTTTTGATTAATAGAGTGGAACTGGTAATTTAAGCCCATGACTAGTCAGAGTTATTGAGCTGATAATAAACTATGTGAGCGCTGATGCGGATAAACTTATATTGAAATTGAACAAGAAAGTGACAAGCGTAAACATTATGGTAGTTTGACCAAAAACATGTCAGAAAATAGCGTTTACTTGCGATGACACAGAGACGATTGGGTGGCTGTGTCGTTCTCATTCCACCACTCTTGGCGTGCCTCATATTCTTCACACATTTATACTTCTTATTCTTCCCTCCACCATTAACGCCAATGCGAGTCAACTCCTTCTTTCTAAAGAGCCTCATGAACACGTTATGTCATACCCAGCGGCATCGTATTGGTGTTACAGATGCACCCTCTTTGTTTGCCCCTCCAATTCTCCCGACCACATTGCCTGTCCCCACTGCCGAAGTGGCTTCCTCGAAGAGATCCTCCCCAACCCCTTCTCCGACCACCGTCTTCTCACTCCACCTCCCTCTGCCACCACCTCCATCTTCACCCTCCACCCTCACAATTCCTTCACTTTAAGGAGACAAGGCTTCCGGAGGAGACGCCGCAGTGCCCCCACCCACTCTTCCTTTAACCCGGTCATTGTTCTCCGCGGCCCGGCCCGCGCCGGAGACCGTGAAAGAAATGGTAGCTTCCAGCTGTACTATGATGACGGTGATGGAGCCGGCCTCCAACCGTTACCGCCGAATATAATGGAGGTCTTGCTCAGGTCAGGCTTCGATCGGTTGTTGGAGCAGTTTCTGCAGACAGAAAATAACGGCGTTGAGGGGGCGGAGAACCTTCCGGCGTCCAAAACGGCAATTGGATCGATGCCGACGATTGAGATAGGGGAGGATCATGTGAGTACGGATGCACACTGTGCCATTTGTACAGAAGCGTTTGAGGGAGGTTCAGAAGCACGCGAGATGCCCTGCAAGCACATTTACCACTCGGACTGCATTGTTCCGTGGCTTTCAAGGTGCAATTCATGTCCTGTGTGTCGCAACGAGTTGCCTTCCGACGGAAACCATGAGGAAAGTAGAGTGTCGGGGCAGATCGACGAGGAAACAATAGGATTAACAATATGGAGGCTGCCAGGCGGAGACTTGGCCGTAGGAAGGTTTCCCGACGATCAGCGTGATGGGCAGAGTCATTTGCCAGTTGTATACACAGAAATGGATGCTGTTAATGGCCTTCCTAGAAGAGTTTCCCGAGCGATGAGAAGTGTTGGACTTGGCCAAAATCGTGGATTGAGCAGGATGTTTCGCAATTTCTGGGCATTCTTCTGCAGGCTTGGGTGTAGGTCAACTTCATCCTCATCTTCCCATTCCGTTTCTCCGAATGGGCCCATGAGCAGGGTAGAAGCCTCAGGCCACTGAGTTCGGTACTCAGTAGGAACTCGCAGAGCCAGGGTTGAAATTGGGAAGCGGAACATTAATTAGAGCTTACACTTCCATTTAAGAAATCTATACCGTAAATATCTAAATTATGGATTCCTTTTTATCATACTTTTTGTTATTAATTATAATTCAGTCGAAATTGTTTTGTGACACTATGTCCCAACAATTTGCTTATACATGTCTTATGGATTCATATATGAGGGCCCAGCAATGACGAGTTGTACCACAATTCCTCTATGTTTATTCTGCTGAACTGAGCACGGGAGGAAGAGGGAACGCGACTTGAATAGAACGGCAAAACCTTAACTAGAATAAACGTTCCCTTGTTTTAAGGTTTTGCTTTAATTTAGTTTTTTTTTTATAAAAAAAACTCTTGGCTGCAACTACCATATTTCGAGGAAACAGGTACGATCGAGAAGTATTCATATTTAATCGAACTACTGCGCTCCAAAATTTTAGAAACCTACAATTAGCCATGATCATATTTTGCAGGGTTCAATCGTTGGGTCAACAATTTGATCGACTGGGATCTTGTGGTATCCTTCAAATTGGGTAAGCATTTCTGATTTTTAGGACGACTAGTTCATTAGAGCCAATTAATTTTGGCGCCTTCTTTAAGACCCAACTGTGTGATCTTTGACCAATAAAGCAGACGATTAACCATAAAATCTTAAGTGTCAATATTGTGGCTTTCAAATTTCAAAGTCCTTTAGCTTGACTCGGCCATAGCAGTGACAATGGAAGTTGCAAACACAATCACACTAATTCATCAGTGCTTCTATTCCTTGCTAAACTTAATTGTTTCATATCACCAAATCAAGGCTTTGCGTTTCTTCTAATTGTTACCTCCCCCTTACCAAGCAAAAGTGATGGAAGAGGACATGGCAATGGCTCAGAGCTTCAACGTAGTGTGGATTTTTTCCTTATTATGCGCTCCTTATGCGAGACCACGATGAGACATTACTTTTGTTTCTACCGTTAGGGAAAGCTCAACAACAACGCCATCCTCTTCAGGTGCAGCGAGGTAGTTCTGTGTTATCTGTCTCTCCCTTTGGTTTCTTATTCCTGATCACAAGCCTATTTGAGTTAGTACAGACATTATTGCTTTATCTTACCCTCTTAGATATTTGAGTTGATCTGGTTTGATATGAAATTAGCATCTTGCCGCCGCCGCCGTCACTGTTCCTCCTCCAATAATAATAATAAATAAAAACCTTCTCGATGTTCCATTTCATCACTATCTTCTTCCTTTCTGCCCTAGTGCATGTTCCATCTTGAGGGTTACATTAAAGTGAAGTATAAATATTGTCACTTAGTCCACATTACTACAGCAGAAAACAAGAATAACCAATTTACCTTTCATGCGTCTTGGTACGTAGTGTTGTGCCAATTGTATCCATCCATTGCGCCGAGCCAAAGCTCATGTGCAGCACCCAACTGATAGCTAGGGATGGAGGGACATGATTATGGAATGGATTATTGGACAGGCCATGCTGCATAAACTTGCCTCGTTAGTGTTGGCTTGAGAGGAGATCTCTTGTGTCAAGTTCCCAAGGAGGAACCTTACAGGCAACTTCTCGCACATGATTATTTTAGAACACAGAACCAATGAAGGGGCGCTCCCTATATTGAACACAGGTAATTGGTGGGATCTGGATTTAGTTAATGTTGTCCTTGCACCAATTTTTCAGACAAATTAAAAGGTGGCTCAGAGGTCTTCGACACTAGACAAACCACCCATAAGCCATAGTCCATTATTTATCTGTTGGTCCTTTTTTCCCTACGAATCTTGGTTAATAAAGAAAGTATTTCTCTGCTCTGCCTTCACCGGTAATTTTGCAACATTTTCTTCGTAGAGCTAATAATTCTACTGATTGACACCGCTGACTTTCAAAATATCTCCTTTTTGGCTATTACAAAATTTGAATTGCTCTTATATACGAATAATATGACTAAAGAATTGAATCGTTTGACATGAACCTCGTGTAAGTGCCATTGAGAAGAGCTTGTGTTGCGACCCATAGCCCATACCTGACTCGCACAGAGCATCCTATGCATTCTATGATTGCTTTCAGCAACAAGAGGATATGGGGTCAAACCTGTACTGTATGCTTGATAAGATGAAATCATATTTTCTGCTCATTTTCCCCAAAAGTTTTATCTGTCAATTGGCAGAAAAATATCCCGACCCACCATAATGCAGCTCAGACTCAGAGGAGTTGGAGCCAGTGGAAACTAGACAGTTGGTGATTAGCAAGACTATAATTCAACTTGGAAGAGATCGTTGTTCCTGCATTGTCCAGTGACTAGTAGCCACTAACACTGACAATCATTCCTTATTCAATAAGCTAGATCACGATTAATTAAGTACTATTTGTTACCATCAAATTAGGAGCAAAAAAGCGAATGCTACTATTACACGCGCGCAGAGAAAGATTGGAGGTATAGAGAGAGACGGAGGTGGGCTTTGGCATGTGAAAGAGACTTGTTTGAGGATTCTTAACCAAAAGCAGAACAAAGGTTTAGTAGTTGCGGTTGTTGGACAATAATATCACATGAAGAATATGAGCATAAAGTAAGGTTAGAAGTGGAGTCTAGCTAACATGCGTTAAGTTTTTTCAAGCCATGTTTAGATCACAATATCACATATATAATTACAATTGAAGCTATAAACCTGGAAACATTGAAAGAAAAGAAAGAAGAACGGATCCCTCCGCAGATGAGATCTATAAAACAGACTGGTCACGGTTTTCAGTCACGGTGCTTGTGCCAGCAAACCAACATGGCGACACAGCGTCTCATGATGTAAAATCTGGCTTTATGTTGCTTAGCTACATTGGTGCATTTGCGGGCGATGGAGGGGTTGTTTTGGGAGTAGCTCCTTGGGAGATTGGAGTTGGCGGAGGAGGAGGAAGTCGAAGTCTTGCAGGATAAGCTCCTGAGGAGATGGGACTTTGAAGTTGGGCTGCTCGACTCTGATGCCTTCCACTTTTCGTCCATCCCAAACGCACACAAGCTCACAGTCACTGCCACAGGCTATATATAACGCCAAATGAGACGAGATGGCCGGGAAGGAAACAAAGAAAGTCGCGTCTCCTTGGACGGAGCTGCGTATATGTAACGGCTCAACGTGGCAATCATTATTAATTAATGCTTGCTCCTGCATCTTTCAGGGGATGTATAGTGTATCCAATTGTGCAACGTATAATTACTTAAGTCTCGCAAGCTTGCTGAACCAACATATATACATACATACATTTAGGTCGGCAAAATGCAACGTTTACGGTTTCTCTCGTAGAAATACATCCCCTACAAAAATTTTCGTGCATCATCAGTACCTGTAACATGTTCAGTTTTCAAAATGGTCCGGGGATGAAATCAATTTTTTCAAATTCTGTATGGAAACTTATACGTTAACTGGTTTCATATTACCGTATAATTTTAAGAAAGGGAATAAATTCTCCTGCAATTGCATGCTGGCTCTCAAATAGGTCTACTCTATAATTAATCAAGTAATACCAAAAATATTCCTAGAAAAAAGAGAGGAAACCGTGAAGCTAAGCCTTGGATGTAGGTTAGGGAAGAATATTTTAAGTGGGATTAGGCACAAGTACCAAAAACCTACCAATGTCGGTTACAAAGGGCAAGCCTCGCGCAAAACGTACGTAAATATTCTAAGTAGTTTCTGAGGAAACATATGGTGTATGGAAATAAATAATAAGGTGCAGTAAATTAAAAGGGAAAGCAAATTAATTAAAGCACGTAGGAGTAGGTATTTAGAGAGAGGCCGTGAGCAGGAACATGAAGAAAGAAACTAAACTAAACTAAACTAAAAAGCCCAAGATTCACCTAATACTAGCTAGTATAGTAGGTTACGGCAATAATAATCTGATATTTCTGGAGCAGGAGGGCCAATTCTTTATGGATATGTACATACAGTAGACATGTGAACGGGTGGCGCATCTTGTGTCGCCACTCAGCTCTCTCCACATTTTTATATACTCTCCTTTATCCTTTCATGATTTGTTCTGTAATATTTTTAACCCCATCCATCATATCCTTTTTTTGTATAATCGATCGGAAGTATCATTCCCATCGTATTCGTATCAACATATCCATCGATCATGACTCTTAGCATTTCTCGAGTTCCCAAGAAAATACTTTATTATTGACGTACTACTATTATTGTAAAAAATGACCAAGTGGGCGATACGGTCAATCTTGATTTATATCCCAACCAGCTGCAATAATATATATATATATATATATATATGCCACTTCGCTTCTTCTCCTTATCATCTCCACGGATTCGGTGCTAAAGCATCTTTTTCTCCTTTTTACTTTTTCTTACTGCCTTTGACTGTCTTTTCATCACCCAAATTGCATGCCTTCAAATATATTAATTGTTTTAAATATATATATCTTTGAGGAATTTGTTTGTAAGCCCGATCACAGAATAGTGGGAAAAATTATGACGATAATTCCATATATATAACGCCCGTAATTACATCTCATTGGAGGCCGGCCGTTTTCACATGTATGCACATGTCTAAATTTGATAAGAGAGTCCTGCATATATGTGGACTCCCATGTGAAGGAATTAATTAATTTATGGTATTATCAGAATACAGAATTAAAAAAAAAAAAAAAAACCCTCCCTTTGAAAAGGCCAGATGAAAAGGAAGGAAGGGATGGGTGAAATCAATTAATGTTGAGGAGGAATCTAATCATTTGAAAACAGGCGTGTTTTTATATATATGAATATCATCTATGACCGGTCAAAAAAAAAAAAAAAAGTCCGAGCTAATAATGATTTGTGGTGAACAGACTTGGTCAAATTAAAGATGAATTAAGACAAAACATGTCTGACTCAAAACAGTTTTATCAGGCTGACCACCCCACCCCACAGAACACGGACATGGCATATTATTTTTTCAACACTCCGTTCTACAGTACTCCTTCCTTTTGACTTCTGAATTCATCTCTTATCATATAAACACTAAAAATTGTTAACTTTAATAATTATCACTAGCTATTCAGTACTCGTCTAATAAACCAAACTATATTCAAGCCACTTCACTTAACTAAACTAGAGGTGATCGATGAAGATGTTGGCACTATTTGGTGGATTGGAATTTTCTCAGCTCCCCACAATTTGAACCAATTAAACAAGGTTTCATAAATATTCCATTTTATTTGTCCCCAAACAGAAAATCTTATCTTGCTCCTAAATTCATCAAATTAAAGTATATCATAATGGATGAAGGTGAATGCCACCTGTAGGTAGCTAGCTAGTGTGCGGTCACTTCAAATCTCCAATTCTGTTTTGAAGGGGAAATTCCATAACAGTTAATTTTGAAGAAAAGTCACAATTACGCTCTACTGGATTTTGTGAGCCATATTGTGTGAATTAACAATGAATTAGTGTGAAGAGAATTGACATTTTAAAACTGGGAAGTTCCAACACAAGAATCATCAAAGACTATTTAATTAAATCAATTTATTAACAGATAATCTTAATTGCATCAGCTTCGGTAAGAATGCATGCCATAGCCACAGTATAACCCTTCAAATTGAATCAATGAGTTCTCGTTAAAAAGAGAAGTTCGATAGTTTGTATTATGAAGAGATCGCGCGTCTGAAGTATACCTGCTTATTGTAATTTTCCAATCCAAATCTTAGTGCAATGAATCTAAATCTTGCTGACTTCTTGGCTTTTCAGCGTCCACGCCTTCTAGCTACCCGCAAACAGAGGCATGCAGGACAGAGATGACATGTTATAAAAAGTAGTAGTCATATATATATGTAAAACCAATGAGGGATAAAATAACAAAGTATCAAGACATATATTATTTTACCTAGAATTTTGCAAAGCGTATGTGTTTCGCTTCCACGAGATAAAGAGAAAGTCATGCATGCGCTGATGCAGCATCATCAAGATATATTCCCATAGCAATAAAGACTGGGAGATTGGCATGCATACATATATATTTGTAAGCTTATCACCCGCCAAGCCTTACCTCGTACGTACGAGTATGTGAATCTTGATGATGCTGCACCTGCACGTACTGGCTGCTGCCTGTAGGAGAACCTCATCAATATGTTATAGAAAGCAAAACCTGGATCCTGCAAACAAGTTACAGACCAACTGATTAGTTAATATAATCGTCTGCCCTAAATAATTAATTAAGGTGATGAAGTAGTGATCAAGCAATAAATGAAATTAAAGGAAAAAGGCTGTTACGAGAACCGATGGAGAAACTGCAAACACACGTACGAGGATCCGGGGAGAAGAAGAATCGCGATTTATGAAAAACGTTTGGTCGGTGAACATATATATCTTGACTCCTGAGACGCCCAAGGACTTCCCTTCTTTTGAGGCTCTATATCATTCAAACTCTAAAAATTAGACATTTGTGATGATGAGTGTGTGCCTCCCTCACTCTTGCCATGTTTAACCCACTTTATCTTTAAGCTGTCCTCCTCCGTTTGGATCACTTTACATTGTCAATCACAAGAATAATTGTTGCTGATGTCGATATATATTAAGAAACAAAACAAAAAAAAGAGAGAAAAAAAATAATTTTTGGCAGTATCATGCAACTAACTCTTTTTAGGTTAATTATTCAACTTGCAATTTTGTATGATGATCTTATCCTGTGGCACCAATCGTAATTGGACGTTGTGCGGGGCTGACACGTAAAGGTCGAGAGACTTCATAAAGCTACTTAAGCTGCCTTCTCTGCTTTTTGGACGTTGTTTTTCCATATGATCAAGAGTTAAGTACTCCCTCTTGTCTTTATTATAAGATACTCCCTCCGCTCCTAATTATAAGACAACATTTAGGAGTTGATTTTGGTCCTAATTATAGGACAATATTCTAATTTTTATCAATTTCTTCCTAAAATACCCCTCTTCATACTTTTTCAATAATAATATGTGCTAGTTAAATTAGTTATAACACACACAAGAATAAGTTGCACGGTTTTTTAAAAAATAAGTATTATGGCATAATTTAATTCAATTTTCAATTTTTGAACTAAAATATTGGCGCCTATTCTGTCCACGATATAAATGTTTTAACTAACAATTTCATAATCGATCATTAGACCAAAAAAAAAAAACAATTTCATTATCAATCTAACACGTTCATTTTTCAAAAAATTAAAAATTGTTATAATTTAATGAATGTTTAAATTTGTATAATTTATTTATAAGTATATAAGTTTGGATAGGTACATGCATAAGTAAGCATGTAAGTATATCATATTGTAATTGCAGTTTTGGTACACCACGAGATAGTTCTGGTAAATGCTGTGTGGGCTGACGAGCACAAAAGAAACCAAACAAACATCTCTGGGCCCACAAGCAGCGGGGCATAGTATAATGTTTGCTAGTTAAGCTGTACTATTCATAATTAATTAATTTATATAAGAGCATGTTAGGAAAATTAATAAAATTAACTAATTTAACTCCCCTCCTTAATCTCCTCAAAATCTGTTAAATATGTCCTATAATTAGGACCGGAGGGAGTACCAACTAATAAATTTATTTGGTACTTTTTATAAGACATTTGTTTGTTCCCAAGTTGCATTAATTACTTTTTTCCATCTATGCCCATAATCAATAGGGGTAATGGGTGAAAGTAATAATTAATATAATATTAAAGTTTAATACAATTAATAGGGGTAATATTAGAAGTTACTTAAATTGTAGGTTTACTTTGTTGACTTTAACTGTTTTTATTAGTTTGTGGAAATAGTTAATTAGTGCCTTATAATAAGAATCACAGGAAGTAGTAATTTTGTTATAACACCCAAGAACACTTTAGTCTTGGAATTTTTTTTTGTTTCAATGTTGTCCCAGAAGTCTAAAAACGTAACAATGTTGTCCCTTCGTTAACAGCCCTAACGGTCAAACGTTAGTTGACCACAATATGCTGAAGTGGATTGTCTACATAGTATCTTTGTCACCTTTTTGTTGGGTTAAGTAGTAATTTACCCCAGAAGTACACGCTCAGGAAAAATTTTGCCTTAAAAGATTTTTTTTTTGGTCTCAATGTTGCTCTGGAAGACTAAAAACGTAGCGATGTCACGCCCCTCAGTTAACAGCCCTAACGATCAAACGTTAGTTGACCTCATTATGCTGACGTGGATTGTTCACGTGACATCTTTGTCACTTTTTTTTTAAAAAAAAAAAATCTGATTTACAAGCCAGATTTATAAAATACCACATCCGGTCCTAATTATAAGATCAAATTAACTTTTTTGAAAAGATTGAAGAAGCTAATTAAATTACTCCAGAGTATTTTTGTTTTTATTTTTTTCTTCAAACTAATTAGTTTGACTAAAGAACTAATATACAGTCTAAAGATACATAACATATGATATGATTAAATAATTTATTTAGCTTCCTTAATCTCTCCAAAAAACGTCAATCCGGTCTTATAATTAAGACAGGAAGTAGTATGATTAAGTAATTTATTTAATTTTCTTAATTTCTTCACAAAAAAAAAAGTCAACCCAGTCGTATAATTATAATCATGATAGGAATGAGTAGGGGTGGCAATTAATTCTTTTTTTTTTTAAAAGTAAACATAGCCTACTCTTTCTTCCTCTATAGCGTCCTTTATTGTAGGCATTCCCTAATCAAAAAATAATCACTCGCCTGCGGAATTTGTTCAAAAAAAAATGTTTCGAACAAATCAAATAAAAAAATAAAAAATGAATTTGTCCAAATAGAAGTCAAACGAATACGTCGTAGGCAGTTCAAACGAATTTTTCCAAACAATAATCACTTGCTTGCGGAATTATCTACAAAAACTATTAACAAATGTCTGATGCATTGTAAGCAAAGATGACTGACAGAATAAAGCTTAATAGAATTTGTCAAATACAATTAATTAGGGTTATTAACCAAGGGATAATATTGCTACATTTTTAGACTTCCGAGCCAATATTGAGACAAAAAAAGCTTTTAGCGCAAAATTGTTTATGAGCATGTACTTTCGAGGCAAAATTGCTAATGACAAAAATGTCATGTAGACAATTCACGTCAGCATAATGCGGTCAACTAACGTTTGATCGTTAGGACTGTTAACAAAATGGTAACATTAATATATTTTTAGACTTCATAGGTAACATTGAGACCAAAAAAAAAACTTCTAGGACGTATATTTCTGAGACAAAATTGCTTTTTGACCCTATGTTTAATCAATAATAATATGACTTTGCTGGTCAAAGATGAATTAGATTTTTTTTTTTTGGTCGAATTAGATTATTTTAGATTGAGTACTTGCAAACGTGGAGATCCAAATTCTGTAGCTCTCTCTTTTTTTTGGCGGCTTTAATCGGTGCATGTTATATTTATCTTTAACTGAAATAATATAATTATGAAGGTCGAGCAATCTTTATCATATATAACCCCCAAATAAAACCTCAACCATGTGCGTGTGTGTGTTCTTTATTATCTATCGCACTAGCTCGTAGCGTAATAAACCTATCATTACCACCATTCAGTCCAGCTACTTAAAAGACAAGGCTTTGTCCAGCAAAACCAATTCAATTATATGAAAAAATATTCTCCTGTCTTTACAACATATATATACATGTACTGATGTGTTTAATTTGACAGTGCGTTACGGTCAAAACCACATTTGAGTAAATGGCATGTTTAATTTCCGTCGCGTTTTCAAGCGTCCCTTTAACCCCATCATTTTCACATTTATTACAGAAATATACACACGAAGGCTCTTAAAACAAGTGTGTGGATATGATAGCTAGAAATATTCCCGACTTTGCGTGAAAACGAGTTTAATTGCATCAATGTTTCATTTCTTTGTGTATTCTCGAATCTCGACGATGGATATCCCCAGTGGTGGCGCATGTGACTCACCTCATGCAATTCTTTTTATACAATTCTCTATTGCCAAACTTAATCAGAAACTTTGACAAAAAAATCGAACTTAATTAGAAACAACATTGTGAATTTCTACCCATTGTGGTACGTATGTGAGCTGAGTTACTGTTGTAAATATTGCATATGGGTGTGTCAAAGAAAGAGTCTTTCCAATATTATGGAATATGTTTAAATGAAGAGATGCATTCTGAGAAGTCATATTTTTATAATTTAAGGGATTCGTGTCGGTTCATGAAGAAACATGGTTCATGAATTAAACAGATAGTTATGACTTTCTGAAAAGGTGTAATGTTTAAGGGTCACCTCTTTAAAGCATTGATTCATTATTTATAAATTTCCCAATTGTGAAACTATTTAAAAGAGAGAATTAGAAAACATCGGTAATCTCTTGCTGAGTTATCTTATCTTCCGCCAGTTTTGCCGCCTTGATTTAATCAAGAAGAATCTGTTTAATCCTGGGGAGTACCGCTTCTTCTTTACCAGTGGTTGTGGAATAACTCTATAGGACAGTGTTTTCGGACACGACTCAGATTATCCTCTTCTCTGTTTTTCCAGATCGCTCGCGACGCCTACAATCTATAGAGTTAATCACAAGGCATGAAGTCGCATAAGAAATTCTTTATCCATTTGGTTAGTTTTCGATCTCCAGGGTACAAGATTGAGATTGAAAGGAAATATTGTAATGAAGAGTCGAGGCAGTAGTAATGGCAAGAAGGATTAATGAAGGAGGAGAAAAAAAAACAGCGAGAGACTCACAGTAGATGATTATAAAAAAAATGGCACTCGGTGATCGGATTCTGAACGCACAGAAAAAGGCGAGAGTTTGCATTCGCATAGCATAAGGATGACCGCTTTTTAGAAATATTATTATGTGTTTGCTGCATTGTAGGACTTCTCTGCTGGTCTATTAGCCTGCGTGTTTCTGGGCATCCTTCGAGAATTCTGAGATTTCCATTGGCTGCTCACCCTACCATGGGATTCTTCATTTAGTGCATTTCTGGGTTGCTCAGAATTTTGATTTGGATCTTTAGAGAAAGCAAGAGGCAGAACAAAGTTTGATCAGAGGGAGAAATCGATGGTATGTGCAGCGTTTTTCTGAAGAAGGCGTGAAGGCGTTCATAACGACGTGTTCGTAACGACAAATCCACCGATGAGGAAGAAAGAGTCATATTGATTCACCGTGATCAAACGACAATAAGGGTATTATTAATTTCTCTTGGTATAAGCATGCATGATATCGTGAAATATTTAATTTAATATGGATGACTTGTATGGTCAAAAGTATCATGTTTTGTGCTTGAAAGCATGAGAGAATTGAATGTGATTTTAGGTGTTAAAGATCATAAAAGAATATTGATGACAAATAAGAAATGTTTCTGAATATTGGTTTTAAGAACCATTATGTGAATATTCTTTATGATACTACTTGAGAGATTCTAAAGCTCAATCAATGTATGCACAAATTGTTGAGAATTTGTAGCACTGATAAATGTTAATTCGATGACATAGCAAATGATATGTGGAGATTGAGCATATGTAGACTCTCGTGAAGAGAAAGAAATAGTTAAGGGATAATGCCCTAAATAATATTGGTATCAAGTAGTGGATTCCCGTTGCATTGATGCACACGGATGTTAACTAAGATCTAGTTTATGTGTGAAAATCCACTGGTTATCATTGACCTTCAATGGTGACAAAATTAAAGTATTATGTGAGTCAGAGTTGATTACTCTAGAAATGGATAGAGTGCTGAGAATGTCCAAAATCTCTTAGCAAATATTTTGATAAGAAACCGACACTTAAAGTCGACGATATGTGATAAGTGAATATTTTATAATTAAATAAGTAGAGATTCTGAGATATATTGATTGATTTTATTAATATCTTATGCTTATTTAATTATCTTTTAAATACTTATCTATCTTTTAATTAAATATAGGATAAACGAATATTATAACAGAAAATCTATTCATATCCTATATTTTATTGTGCAGGAGATATGTGATTTAAGTGAGGCAACAAATTAAATTGAAAAAGAATATAATATAATATATTATATTATATTAACCAAAAATCAAAAAGGAAGATGTGGAATCAGGAGAATTGAAGACGTGGACCCCGCTGATGATATTATATGCATCTCATGAATCTATACAAAGAGGAAAAAAAAAAGCTGATTGTTGTTACAATCAGTAGCGAAAAAGTTAAAAGGATATATCATATCCTTTATTAAAAAAAAAAAGATAGAAAAAGCAGATTACGCAAGACAAGGGGATTTGGAAAAAAAAGATTACGCAAAGTAATAACTATAAAAGAGACGACGCATCAGAGGGGAATAGGGGGATATCACGACGGAAGAGAAAAACGCAGAAGACGCAAAGAAAGATTGAAACGCAGAGGCAGAGCACGCACGCAGACGATCAGCACGAGTTTGATTTCATCTTTTCTTTTATTGTGTTAACCTAGCCATGCTTGGCTAATTTTCTTTTGTAGTTAGGGAGAGGATGAACCCTGTGTGAATCTAAAATATTTGATTGAATTCTTTATTGATTCTTTATTTTTCTTGATTGAACGAATTATCTTTGCTTAAAGCTTTTTAAAGACTGATCACCTTTTTGATTGTTCATAGGTTGGTGTATGACAATAGAGATGTTGGTACATTTAACTGGAACCGTTAATTCATCATAAAATTGCATGACCTAGACATAGGCTTACGAGTTTGTGCGATCGCATAATTCTGGTTTAAAGATATATCTTTCCAAACAATACTAAGACATTAGGTTGTTTTCAAAGATAACGGACTAAGGTAGCATCAAGACATTGGGACTTAGTCTAACGTTAGAGAATTGATTGTCAATCAAGAGAATAATAATAAATAAGGGATTCCATTTGAATTATTAGAGGAACATAGGGGGATTCTCATCCCTAGCTGCGTCTTTCTTGATTACTCATTTTTTCATCTCTTCTGGTTATTAAAATACTTGATTTTAGATTCTCATTTTTTACTCTCTCAACTGTTCTTGAATTCTTGATTTTAGATTCTTTTTTTCTTTATTTAATTCTTTAAATTCTGTTAACCTCATATTACTCGATTCATCCAACTAAAGCAAAAATAGCAAAAATAGTGATTGAAGTACTATTCCTCGTGGGACGATCTTTTTCTCACTAATTTATTACTTATAACACCCGGTGCACTTGCCGAAGTCGCTATCAAGTTTTTGGCGCCGTTGCCGGGGAATAGTTTTATTTCAACACTAAGATTAGTTATTGAAACTCTAGATTGGATTTTTTATTTTATTTTATTTTTCTTATTATTTTTTTTCTTTAAATTTGTTTTTATTTTACTCTGTTTATGCGAGGTACCACTGATAGAGATTCGTTGCAGTTTGATCCCGAAATCGAAAAGACAGCAAGGAGAAACCGGAAACTTGCTAAACAGAGAAAAGGAAGGGTTGTTAGCTCTAGTACTGGGACTGAACTGGTTAAAATGGCAGAAGATGGTGTAGATCCTCCTCGTAAAACTCCAAAGAGGACCATGGGCGACTACATGACACTTAATCCTGCCAGGACTACAACTAGCATTGCCAATCTTGCTGTGAATGCGAATAATTTTGAAATCAAGCCATCCCTCATAAGCTTGGTTCAACAAAGTTCTTTTAGTGGGAGTGATTTAGAGGATCCTAATCAACATATTGAGACTTTTCTGCAGATTTGTGATACCATCAAGATGAATGGGGTTCCTGAAGATGCTCTTCGTATGAGACTATTTCCTTTCTCTCTGACGGGGAAAGCAAGAGCTTGGCTTCGTTCTTGTCCTACTGGAAGTCTCTCAACTTGGGACATTATCACCACAAAGTTCCTTGAAAAATTTTTCCCTTCTTCTAAATATACAAAGCTGATGTCAGATATTAGTTGCTTTACTCAAGGCAATGGGGAATCATTCTGTGAAGCTTGGGAAAGGTTTAAGGAGTTGCTTAGGAAGTGTCCACAACATGAGCTGCAAGACTATGATCAGGCGAGAATATTCTACAATGGGATGCTTCCATCGTCGAGGATGATGATTAACGCTGCAGCAGGTGGTAAACTGAAAACCAAAACTCCAGAAGAAGCATTGGAGTTGTTTGAGGCTATGGGGTCCCTTGAGAATGAGACTGTTACTCCACAACCAAAGAGGGGAGTTCTTCATCTAGACTCTTACAATACAATTTTGGCCCACAATGAGAACCTTTTCCAACAAAACAAGGTGATCCAACAGCAGTTAGCTGCCCTCACTAAACAGCTTGCCTCTTCTCAGGCCTCATCCATCACTACTCAGCCTCCTTTGCTTTGTGATTTTTGCAAAGGGGAACATGCTAATAGGGATTGTGACGCTGGTAGTATTGGAGAAACAGCTGAGGTTAATTACATGAGCCATCCTCCTAGGAACCAGTTTAATCCGTATAGCAACACGTACAATCCTGGCTGGAGATCTCACCCAAACTTTTCCTATCAACCCCAAGCAGCACCTCAGCAGTCCCACCAAACCACCACCACCATTTCTGATCTGGAAAAAGCTTTGACACAGTTAACCCATACCAGCACTGCATACATACAAAGTTCAGAAGCTTTCCGGAATGAAACAAGGTCTTCTCTCAAAAATCAGGAGGCTTCAATCCGAAACTTGGAGAATCAAATTGGTCAGTTAGCAAAGCAAGTGGCAGAGAGGAGCCAAGGGTCCTTCCCTAGTGATACTGTGGTCAATCCAAAGGAGCATTGTAAGGCCATATCTACAAGAAATGGTATAGTGATTCAGCCAGTTGAGAAATCTGTTCCGGTGAAGGAAAAATCTGAAAAAGAGGTGGAAGAACATGAAACGGCTTTAGAAAAAGAGGAGAAAAAGGCTGAGAATGATGATGTGCAGCAGGTTCCAAAGGAGATAGCTATAAACAAGTCTCCCACTCCTTCTTATGCAAAACCCCCTTACCCCCAAAGGTTGAAGCAACAGATTCAAAGGCAACAGTATGCCAGGTTCTTGGATATTTTTAAGAAATTGCAAATTAACATTCCTTTTGCAGAAGCTCTTGAAAATATGCCTAATTATGCAAAGTTCATGAAAGATTTGCTTTCCAAGAAGCACAAGTTGCAAGAGGCCGAAACAGTGGAATTGACTCAGCAGTGTAGTGCCATTATTCAAACAAAGTTGCCACCAAAGCTTAAAGATCCGGGCAGCTTTAGCATTCCTTGTGCAATAGGGAACGTCAATATGGGTAGAGCACTTTGTGATCTAGGAGCTAGTATAAATTTAATGCCCTTATCTATTTCGAAAGCTCTCGGCATTAAAGAGATGAAGCCTACTATGATGTCGTTACAGTTGGCGGATAGGTCCATTAAGAAGCCAGAAGGTGTCATTGAGGATGTGCTTGTGAAAGTGGACAAATTCATCTTCCCGGTGGATTTTGTGGTTCTTAACATGGAGGAAGATGCTGAACTTCCTTTACTTTTGGGAAGACCCTTCTTAGCCACTGCTAAAGCGGTAATTGATGTAGCTGCAGGAAAAATGGAGTTCCAAATGAATGATGAGAAAGTCACTTACGATGTGTTTCAATCCATGAAATACCCAGCTGATAATAGTGACTGCTTCAGAATTGATGTAGTTGATGAGGCCATTCATGAAGCTTCTACAGATGAGAATTCTGATTTACAGGTTGAGGAGCTGAAGAAGAAGGATTATGATGCGCCACCTATTCCTCCTAAGGTGAAACTAAAGGAGCTCCCTTCTAATCTAAAGTATGCTTTTCTAGGGACGTATGTCACTTATCCCATTATTACTAGTGCTGAGTTGTCACCTACCGACGAAGAGAAGTTGCTGAAAGTTTTGACTACCCACAAGACTGCAATAGGGTTGAAGCAAATTCTGGAGAAGACTGTTGGGAGGTCAAGGAAGGATTGGTCTAAGAAGCTTGATGATGCTTTGTGGGCGTACCGAACGGCATTCAAAACTCCTATTGGCATGTCACCATTTCAGCTGCTATATGGTAAGTCTTGCCACCTTCCAGTGGAGCTTGAGCATAAGGCGTTTTGGGCAACTAAGCTGCTAAATTTTGATGCTAAATCTGTTGATGAAAAGAGGTTACTTCAGTTGAACGAGCTTGATGAATTCAGAATTTTTGCATATGAGAGTGCTAGCCTCTATAAGGAAAGGACCAAGAGATGGCATGACAGGAGGATTATTCCTAAAGAGTTTCATATTGGACAGCAGGTACTACTTTATAATTCTCGTTTGAAACTTTTTCCAGGGAAATTGAAGTCTAGATGGTCAGGACCTTTTGTAGTCAAAGAAGTCACACCTTTTGGTGCAATCGCCATTGCACCAATAGGTTCAGATGAAGCTTTTAAGGTGAATGGGCAGAGATTAAAGCCTTACCATGGTGGAGAAATTGACAGAGGAAGAACCTCTGTGGCATTGGAAGTTAAGAATTAAGGTGACATCCGTCAAGCTCGAGACGGTAAACAAGCGCTGATTGGGAGGCAACCCAATAAGTTTTCCTTGCAGTTATTATTATTTTTTCTTGTTTTTCTTTCTCTTTCATTTTTCTAGGTTTAAAGATGATCACTCCTCTTGCGGCTGCCAAGTCTTGCTGAGGCGCTCTTTCCTCTCTTAAAAATCTGAAACATCATGATGGCACCAAATGAAGCACTCCACATCAGAGTTACAGACCTAAAACCAGGGGAGTACTAGTTCCTTTCCCTATTTATATTTTGCAACATTGAGGACAATGTTTGATTTAAGTGTGGGGGAGGGATATAATTTCTTTGGTTATGCTTGTCCTTATGCAATTGGAAAGATTTTTTTTAAATATTTTTGCATTGTTTAAGATTGACCTTAATTTTGAGCTTTCCCCATCTTAGAGAATATTATCAAGTCAAAACAATTGTAAAAAAATTGAAAAAAAATTGAAAAAAAAAAAGAAAGAAAAAAATTCTATTTAAGCCTCTAAAGTCTTGAATTTTTTCAAACTTGAGATTGACTATGAGAATAGAGATTAGTTTGTAATAGGGATGTCCAAAAAACCCGAGGTCCGGTCTGACCCGTCCTGACCCGGTTTGATCCGACCCGGTCTGCCTTGAAAAAAAACTGGTCCGAGACACTTTGACCAGACCAGACCAGACTGGTCTGCTCGGGCCGGACCAGACTTCGGGCCAAGGGCTCAGACCACTTGGACTGGTCCGGCCCGAATATATATCTTTTTTTTTTTTGCTTTTTTTTTACGCCACCAGCCCACCTCAACTTTGGATAACAAAAATTTCCAGCAAAAAAAAATAACGACACTCACAATATTCGATGTTCATAAGAATAGCTTAAATTGAATACCCAAATCGGTTTCCAATTTCCATCAAAAGTATGAACTTCTTTCATATATACAAATATACAATAGAATGAGGGGAAAAAAAATCATAACTCCGTTCAGGTTTCTTCAAAAAGAATAGAGATATCAGAGAAAGAATGAACTTCTTTCAAAAATAGGCTTTTAACCTGATCTGATCTTCGTTGTTCCCACTTTCCACCGATCTTTCCTTTCTTTTCACAGATCTGAAGCTCCATCGCTCTTTTCTCACACAGATCTGATCTCCGACACAGGCGGCATTCCACATCTTCGGCTCTTCCAACCGTTGCCGCTAGCTACACCCTCGCCGACGTCGCCAAAGCCAATCAGCTCCTCCTTTTTTTGATAGAGAGAGAGAGAGCAAGGGAAGAAAGAGAGAGAGGGAACGGAGTACGAGAGGGAGCAGAGGCCAGAGAGCGAGGGAAGAGATGAGTGGGGGAAAATTTTTTTTTTTATTTGCTCAGAAAGTGGGGAAAAAAGTTGGGAATAGCCGAATAGGGATGGGGTTGCTTTTTGAGAGGAAGGGACCACACGTGAAGAGATAAGATGAGTGGGGAAAAAAGTTGGGAATAGGAATGGGGGTTGCTTTTTGCACGTGATGTGGCAGGAAAAAGTAGGAAAAAAAAAAGGAAGACCTAGACTGCCTGGACCAGTCCAGGCAGTCTACCGGACTGGTCTGGTCCAGCCCGAACTCGGGTTGGTGTTGGACCAGACCAGACCTCGGGCTGGAAAATCCAGCCCGAGGTTCTACCTGGACCAGACCTCGGGTTGGGGTCAAACCCGGTCCAGTCTGGTCCATGGACATCCCTAGTTTGTAATATGATCAACAGATTATTAGTTTATGAATATTTTGCTACATGATTTCTTTAGAAAATTAGATGATGACCTTTGCTAGCTGAGGAAAATTGTTGTTTGGGGAAATGACTCAGGTAGTGAGAAAAAAAATCACAAACACACACATGCACACAACTCCAATGACTTCTCTAAACCTTACTTAGTAACCGGGGGCACTTCATCACCAATGTTGGCACTCGCGTCAAACGGTAAAGTCAAAGAGAGTTATGAGTTAGGCTAAAAGCCTCTTGAGGTGCCTGTTGGAGTAACTGAGTAACCA
The DNA here is from genome assembly GCA_034222035.1 of Acacia crassicarpa. NCBI lineage: Eukaryota > Viridiplantae > Streptophyta > Magnoliopsida > Fabales > Fabaceae > Acacia > Acacia crassicarpa. The sequence goes on from JAWXYG010000001.1 coordinate 72,009,154, forward strand.
GTGCTGCATCACCCATGTGCAGGGTCGCGTCAAAAGGGGACCTACAACGGCTCAAGGCAAAAAAAAAAAAAAAATTGAATTACTTCCTACCTAAGGATCCCTAGTAAATTAAATGAAAAAAAAACTTGGTTAGGAGGGGAATTTGAATTTTTCTGAAGAAATTGAGTAGCGTAATATTCTTTTACTAATCTTATGGTTGATTTTATTGCTTGCCGATCTTTTGATCATGGGATGTTTAAAGATTGTTACAATTGTTTAAGGCTATTGGCTTAGTGACCCATTCTTATAAGACATCAACTTAAATAAAACTTGATAACATAATCTAAGTGTGGTGGTTACGGCTCTTTATTTAGGGATTTCATGAACAATGTTGTTCTCATTTAAGATAATGAATTTTATTTCTTTTGCTTGAGGACAAGCAAATGTTTAAGTGCGGGGGAGTTTGATAAGTGAATATTTTATAATTAAATAAGTAGAGATTCTGAGATATATTGATTGATTTTATTAATATCTTATGCTTATTTAATTATCTTTTAAATACTTATCTATCTTTTAATTAAATATAGGATAAACAAATATTATAACAGAAAATCTATTCATATCCTATATTTTATTGTGCAGGAGATATGTGATTTAAGTGAGGCAACAAATTAAATTGAAAAAGAATATAATATAATATAATATAATATATTATATTAACCAAAAATCAAAAAGGAAGATGTGGAATCAGGAGAATTGAAGACGTGGACCCCGCTGATGATATTATATGCATCTCATGAATCTATACGAAGAGGAAAAAAAAAGCTGATTGTTGTTACAATCAGTAGCGAAAAAGTTAAAAGGATATATCATATCCTTTATTAAAAAAAAAAAGATAGAAAAAGCAGATTACGCAAGACAAGGGGATTTGGAAAAAAAAGATTACGCAAAGTAATAACTATAAAAGAGACGACGCATCAGAGGGGAATAGGGGGATATCACGACGGAAGAGAAAAACGCAGAAGACGTAAAGAAAGATTGAAACGCAGAGGCAGAGCACGCACGCAGACGATCAGCACGAGTTTGATTTCATCTTTTCTTTTATTGTGTTAACCTAGCCATGCTTGGCTAATTTTCTTTTGTAGTTAGGGAGAGGATGAACCCTGTGTGAATCTAAAATATTTGATTGAATTCTTTATTGATTCTTTATTTTTCTTGATTGAATGAATTATCTTTGCTTAAAGCTTTCTTAAAGACTGATCACCTTTTAGATTGTTCATAGGTTGGTGTATGACAATAGAGATGTTGGTACATTTAACTGGAACCGTTAATTCATCATAAAATTGCATGACCTAGACATAGGCTTACGAGTTTGTGCGATCGCATAATTCTGGTTTAAAGATATATCTTTCCAAACAATACTAAGACATTAGGTTGTTTTCAAAAATAACGGACTAAGGTAGCATCAAGACATTGGGACTTAGTCTAACGTTAGAGAATTGATTGTCAATCAAGAGAATAATAATAAATAAGGGATTCCATTTGAATTATTAGAGGAACATAGGGGGATTCTCATCCCTAGCTGCGTCTTTCTTGATTATTCATTTTTTCATCTCTTCTGGTTATTAAAATACTTGATTTTAGATTCTCATTTTTTACTCTCTCAACTGTTCTTGAATTCTTGATTTTAGATTCTTTTTTTCTTTATTTAATTCTTTAAATTCTGTTAACCTCATATTACTCGATTCATCCAACTAAAGCAAAAATAGCAAAATTAGTGATTGAAGTACTATTCCTCGTGGGACGATCTTTTTCTCACTAATTTATTACTTATAACGACCGGTGCACTTGCCGAAGTCGCTATCAATATGTGATTGTCAAATGGCAATAGCCATTGTAAAAGTACAATGATGAAATAAAAATCGTTTGAGATATAATATGATAAGCTAGCTTAAGATTTGTGTTGAAGTTATCTCAATCGATTTGGTGAGGTCAATAATAAACCTATCGACCGTTAACAAAACCCTGCAGGATGATATAAATTGGTCGAGGGGAATGGGACTAAAGCCAACTCGTAATTGACAGTGATGGCAACCCAACCTTTGTGATTGGTGATCCCATGAAGAAGGTTCAATGGGTAAGAACAAGTCGTTCGTTAATTGTGACTAGTACAAAAATAACATTTGTCCCTTCCTATGACATTGGAAGAGTGCTAGAATACACGTTTTTTAGGTTGAGCCAAGCTCTTAATGATTTCATAGTCTTACATGATGGTGTGCTCAATGCAGGTACACTTACAAGAAATCACCTCTACGAATGTGGAGTGTGGCCGCTCCTATGAGATCTTGGCGAAATCTCTAAAGCATTCGTTATGCACCAGGCACGCGCATGGCCGTCATAACGCGCAAAACTGTTGATTAACAGCGGAAATGTTAGGATATAATCTGACCATTAATGCCTCTAATACACACTAAGATTTGTTAGTTCATAGAAGCATGCTTCACTGACATCTCTATGTATTAAGTGTTATTGGTCTAGGTCTGGTTCATAGTTCTACGGACCACCAGATACAATGGTTATGTCCATGGGTGTAACTTAGCTAATGGTATTTTCTTTGACACATGTGGGGGATTGTTGTAAATATTGCATATGGGTTTGTCAAAGAAAAAGTCTTTCCAATATTATGAAATATGTTTAAATGAAGAGATGCATTCTGAGAAGTCATATTCTTATAATTTAAGGGATTCGTGTCGGTTCATGAAGAAACATGGTTCATGAATTAAACAGATAGTCATGACTTTCTGAAAAGGTGTAATGTTCAAGGGTCACCTCTTTAAGGCATTGATTCATTATTTATAAATTCTCCAATTGTGACACCATTTAAAAGAGAGAATTACAAAACATCGGTAATCTCTTGCTGAGTTATCTTATCTTCCGCCAGTTCTGCCGCCTTGATTTAATCAAGAAGAATCTGTTTAATCCTGGGGAGTACCGCTTCTTCTTTACCAGTGGTTGCGGAATAACTCTATAGGACAGTGTTTTCGGACATGACTCAGATTATCCTCTTCTCTGTTTTTCCAGATCGCTCGCGACGCCTACAAATCCTATAGAGTTATTCCGCAACCACCGGTAAAGAAGAAGCGGTACTCCCCAGGATTAAACAGATTCTTCTTGATTAAATCAAGGTGGCAGAACTGGTAGAAGATAACATAACTCAGCAAGAGATTACCGATGTTTTCTAATTCTCTCTTTTAAATGGTGTCACAATTGGGGTATATATAAATAATGGATCAATGCCTTAAAAAGGTGACTCTTGAACATTACACCTCTTCAGAAAGTCATGACTATCTGTTTAATTTATGAACCATGTTTCTTCATGAACCAACACAGATCCCTTAATTTATAAGAACATGACTTCTCAAAACACATCTCTTCATTTAAACATATTCCATAATATTGGAAAGACTCTTTCTTTGACACACCCATATGCAATATTTACAACAATCCCCCACATGTGTCAAAGAAAACGTCATTAGCTAAGTTACACCCATTGACATAACCATTGTATCTGATGGTCCCCAATAACACTTAATACACAGAGATGTCAGTGAAGCATACTTCTATGAACTAACAAATCTTGGTGTGTATTAGAGGCATTAATGGTCAGATTATATCCTAACATTTCCGCTGTTAATCAACGGTTTTGCGCGTTATGACGGCCATGCGCGTGCCTGGTGCATAACAAATGCTTTAGAGATTTCGCCAAGATCTCATAGGAGCGGCCACACTCCACATTTGTAGAGGTGATTTCATGTAAGTGTGCCTGCACTAAGCACACCGTCTTGTATGACTATGAAATCATTAAGAACTTTGCTCAACCTCAAAAACGTGCATTCTAGCACTCTCCCATTGTCATAGGAAGGGACAAATGTTATTTTTGTGCTAGTCAGAATTGACGAACGACTTGTTCTTACCCATTGAACCTTCTTCATGGGATCACCAATCACAAAGGTTGGGTTGCGATCGCTGTCAATTACAAGTTAGCTTTAGTCCCATTCCCCTCGACCAATTTATTTCATCCTATAGGGTTTTGTTAACGGCCGATAGGTCTATTATTGACGTCACCAAATCGATTGAGATAACTCCATCACAATTCTTAAGCTAGCTTATCACAATATATCTCAAACGATTTTTATTTCACCATTGTACTTTTACAATGGTTATTGCCATTTAGCAACCACATATCGTCGACTTTAAGTGTCGGTTTCTTGTCAAAATAATTGCTAAGAGATTTTGGACATTCTCAGCACTCTATCCATTTCTAGAGTAATCAACTCTGACTCACATAATACTTTAATTTTGTCACCACTGAAGGTTAATGATAACCAGTGGATTTTCACACATAAACTAGATCTTAGTTAACATCCGTGTGCATCAATACAACGGGAATCCACTACTTGATACCAATATTATTTAGGGCATCATCCCTTAACTATTTCTTTCTCTACACGAGAATCTACATATGCTCAATCTCCACATATCATTTGCTATGTCATCGAATTAACATTTATCAGTTCTACAAATTCTCAACAATTTGTGCATACATTGATTGAGCTTTAGAATCATCTCAAGTAGTATCATAAAGAATATTCACATAATGGTTCTCAAAACCAATATTCAGAAATATTTCTTATTTGTCATCAATATTCTTTTATGATCTTTAACACCCAAAATCACAATCAATTCTCTCATGCTTTTAAGGACATAATATAATACTTTTGACCATACAAGTCATCCATATTAAATTAAATATTTCACGATATCATGCATGCTTATACCAAGAGAAATTAACAATACCCTGAAAATTAAAGCACACATTTATCTCTATGCTAGATAAATGATTAAATATCATACCACAGTCATATGCTCGTTTCAAATCACAACATATTTGATAATTCACACAATTTGCTTTCAATAGCAAATAACAAGCTTATATATAATTTTAAGGTACTCCATATCTTAGATACCTCCACACTTTCAAATATTTTATAATCAATAAAATTCTAATTAAATTAGAATCCCAATTTATAAAGATTCACACTTTATAAAACTGTATAATCATATGACTGTATACTTCAACAGCCAATTTAATCTTCTATTTTAATTAAATGAGAATGTCTTAAACATTATTATTTATTTCAAATAACAAAATTTTATTTTCATATAAAAAAGAAAAAGCCTCAACTTAATTAATTTCCTTTTGTTAAAATAATATATATTTTATATATTAATATTCTGTCCTCACACAGAATTTTACACATAAATTTATAAACCTTTAATTATTTTAAATACAAATATTTATTAATATTCACACTATTTAAATATGTGTGAAACCAATGCCACAAATTCTATTTGAAAAATTCAAAGTACCAGATTATATAAATCACCGACATATAATCATAAATTGCAGCATTAAAAATCAAAGATTTTCAACATTCAAATTAATTTATATGGTATATCAAAATACAAATTAATTTATATGGTATATCAAAATAAATCACACATTATGTAATTTATTATTTTTATTCATCGATCATAGTAATAAATCCTTTTGGCAAATTTAATAGTAGCCAAGATATTCACAAATATCACCAAATATATTAAAACAAAAATTTGTTTCAACTTTCAACTATTATCACGTTGAACACAACAAATCACCACTTTTATTCAACCATATTAATTTAAAAATATTCACAATATTATAAGAGAGATTATAGGAGATTATAAATTATCAAATAAATTAGTATCTCCGTTGACAATACAAGAATAAATTCTCTTTTCATTCTAATTAATTAAATTAAAATTTTTCAAATATATAACATCCTGAAATTTAGGAATTTAACTATATTTAATTTCTACAATTAGAAACCAAATAATAAAACCCAATAATGACCTCATTATCATCAAAATTAAACTAATAAAACAATAAAATCTCCTGACGAAACCCAACATAAGATATACATTATATTCTCTTTATTAATTTAATATTCATCAAATCCTCAATAAAATAATAAGAGAAATAATAGGAGATTTATTAACTACCATATCAATCAAATCTTGATATATTTATTAATGAAAGATATTTAAAACTTCAATAGAAATAATCAATAATTAAATAAAATTAAATAACATATTGATTTCTATGGACATATTCATACTAAAAAATCAGCACATCAAATATTTAAAAAATAATAATAACTGCATTATTAAATTTTTAATATATGCCCATCAATATTATATATATTTATATAATATTTCAATCAATCGCACGTACCTTATTGTCGTTTAATCACTGTGAATCAATATGACTCTTTCTTCCTCATCGGTGGATTTGTCCTTACGAACTCAGTGGATTTGTCTTACGAACACGTCGTTATGAATGCCTTCACGCCTTCGAAGAAAAATGCTGCACATACCATCGATTTCTCCCTCTGATCAAACTTTGTTCTGCCTCTTGCTTTCTCTAAAGATCCAAATCAAAATTCTGAGCAACCGAGAAATTCACTAAATGAAGAATCCCATGGTAGGGTGAGCAGCCAATGGAAATCTCAGAATTCTCGAAGGATGCCCAGAAACACGCAGGCTAATAGACCAGCAGAGAAGTCCCACGATGCAGCAAACGCATAATAATATTTCTATAAAGCGGTCATCCTTGTGCTATGCGAATGCAAACTCTCGCCTTTTTCTGTGCGTTCAGAATCCAATCACCGAGTGCCATTTTTCTATAATCATCTACTGTGAGTCTCTCGCTGTTTTTTTTTTTCCTCCTCCTTCATTAATCCTTCTCGCCATTACTACTGCCTCGACTCTTCATTACAATATTTCCTTTCAATCTCAATCTTGTATCCTGGAGATTGAAAACTAACCAAATGGATAAAGAATTTCTAATGCGACTTCATGCCTTGTGATTAACTCTATAGATTGTTGAACAAATCAGGAGTCTGTTTCCTACAAAATACCAATACCATCCATCCACTCCTGCGCTGAGGCCTGAAGCCTTCACCATTACGTTCCTCTCCACTCACTGGAAAATCACCGTTTGGCACAGTTGACTAAAGAATAAGGCTGCCGTGTCCTATATATGTTTTCTGTTTTTTTTTTTTATAATATCAAAATTTTAGGGGAGGCATGCCTTCCCCTCTTCCCAATGTTTCACACTGCACTGCTTTCTAATCGAAGCCGTCCTTCTTTTAGTCCAACTTCTTTGCGAGTTGAACTCGGGGATTGTTTTCATTTTTTTAAAAAATGAATAAACCGGTCTCTCAACGCCGTCGATTCGGTCCAACAAACTATTGGGAGTAATCCTTATAAGAATGAATTAGAAGCAAGAAACGTAGAAGAGAGATTCTATACATACAGGAGTTAACATAACAAGTCCACAGGAATACATGCTGAAAATCCTTTATCGTGGCAAAGAAAATTGTACAGTGCTCTAATAAAAGCAGGTCGATTAAGTATGAACCGAGAGATTTTTCATTAGCAGTGTGCCTTTTTTTCCTTTTAGGAAATATTTCGTTTCTTACATACACTTCTCCTACAAATACCACAATATATAGTTTGCATAGGAATGGGTTGATAGTTACAGAGGAGACACGAATAAAACAGGAGGGAAGGGAAAGCGAGAGAATGAAAGGGAAGAAAAAAGAGGGAGGGAGGACGGATGGCGCTATAATCAAGTACAAGTCAAGGATTCACATCAAGTTCACGCCAGACTTTACAAACTGCAAATGAACAAGCAAGTACGTGCTATATGACTATCCCACCAAAAAAGGTTATATGTGTGTGTGCAGTGAAAAGCAGAAACATAAAAATAGTATACACACATCACATGTAAGCGTCTGATACCCTTAGCATCCAAGGCACCAAGACGAAGCAAAAGCCAAATTTGAGCATCAGTGGCAGTGGGAGTAATTAAACACAGGCTTGTCGCCTTGCGAAGAAGAACTCCTCCAGATCAGGGGGCTTGAAATACCCATTCTTGGGTGGCGCCCCTTGCCCCCTCCCCACTGAAAACGGCTTCTTCCTCGGCGGCGGCGGAGGCACCGACCTCTGCGGAATCTTGCACTCCCACCTCTCCGGCGTCGAACACCCGCCGTTCTCCTCCGCACCGCTCATCATCGCAATCTCCATATCTAACACAAACGAGAGGGAAAATAAAATGGATGCAAGAGTAGAATCGGGGGGCATATATAGGAAAGGGGAAGAATAGTACTTGGGTGGCGGGTGAGTCCTTTCCAGACCTTTTGCCCTTTTTCAAATTAAGAATAAGAATTGGCCGTAAACAGCGAATCGTAGTGCGTGTGCGTGGCTTCTTCTGGAAGACGCTAGCCCTTCATCCCATTTTGTGGTCGGGATAGTGACACCTGCTCAACTCTCCCTGTGCACGTGGCGCCTCCTCCTTCACCTTCCCTCTCCCTGGACACGTCACGTGGCCCCCCTCCCTGTTCCCATTTTCAAAAGGGAAAATCTATATAGGGGTTTTTTTTAGAGAAAAAATCTTAAAGGCCCAAAAATTCTGAAAATCTTAAAGAAGGTCTAAAGGCCTTTTCGGATATAAATTCATTAAAATTTAATAACTAAATTAGTCGCATTAACAACTAAATCAATCACATTGACAACAATATCAGCCTCGATTAACAACTATATCAGTCTCATTAACAACTCACGTAAATTCTGAAAATCTTGAAAAAAGCCCTTAGGCCTTTTTTAAGATTTTTAGAATCTTAAGGTCTCTTTTAGGATTTTTTTTTAGAAAGGATCTTTAAATGCATTTTCCCTTTTCAAAATTGGCGCCAATTCGCTACTCACTTCCCTCATCCCTATATCAATTATCCCACCCTTTGTCCTCATTAAGATTTGACCTCTCTCATTTAAGCCCAAAAAACCAAATAAAGCCTAAAGTGATGATCACCCTCACCCTCCCCTCGTCCCTTACTTCTTTCGAGAGTCTTCTCTTTAGTTTTAAGGAGCAGCGGACCAAAGATGCAATGTAGAAAAAAGCCACTTCATTATTTTTTTAATGATTAATTCATTATCAGTTTTGCAACAACAAATAGTGAGGGATTCATTCTATTACTTTAGTTCCCTTGTTACGGTTTATATTCTTTGAAAATAAAATATAATGAATTAAATTTCTAATAATAAGAATGGGAAGCAGACAGGATGAAGTGCTCCTTTCAATCTCAGCCGCTCGTTAATTTGTAATGCTTTTATAATGTATGGTGATTCTTAGTTAGGCCTTTATCATGCGTGGGGACTTTTTTTTTATATACATGCGTGGGGACTTAGCAATAGGATGAAGAGGAACCTCTGGAGATTGGAGGGAAGGCCAGGCACATTGGACCCGAAGGGAAGGGACCCACAATAGGGGCTGCAAGACCTGGGAAACATTGGGCCCACTCCACTCTTCCCACAATATACGACCCAGTAGCATGCTGAGTCAGAGGAGTAAAAGGGCCTGTGCCTGTGACTGGGCCCACGCGTCGCAACCTCATTCGAAGGTCTGCCTAAATGCATTTTAACATGTTTGTGGGGTCACATTATTTGCCATTTGTCAACGAATTTTTTTTGGGCCAACTCAACTAATCATTTTACTCTGAAATATTTTAGGTAGATTATATCACATTTATGTAAATTAACCAATTTATTCTATTTCTCTAATCAGCCCCAATCATTATCAAAGGCCATACTACACTATAAGAAAGATTAAGTCCATGTACCCCATAACAACAAAAGATCAGAGTGAAAACTAAAACTAAACAAGCAAGAAATAAAAACAACACACGTTAATAAAAACAAAGTAAAGAAGAACATCGCGCGTCTCATGTAGAAACAAAGGATCATAGCAGAGCCACCAGAATTCGCCAAGAAAGAAAACAGAGCCATGGATGGTCGATCAGAACAAGAAACATGGGTGTTGCAGCTCTTCTCCCAAAGGTCACAAGCCACCCAAGTGAACCATAAAGGTTCGAAGCTTCCCATAGGGAGAGCAAGAAGGCAAGTGGACGAAGCCAAAAACCAGGAACAAATTAAAGAGTTGCATTCAAACCAAAGCTGATAGGAGAATTGTATAGCATACGCTACAAACCTGCAAGAAAACACAAGCATAAACCGCACAAAAACCAAACACGAACAAAAGAGGAGCCTATAAGCCAAAAAAATAACCATGGTTATATAGAGACCAAGTGATCATGGAGCGACCAGGCGGATCTTTTTGGCAAAAGATCCCTCAGAACCTAGCTCAGATCGAGTCGAGCTGTTTTGGCATAAAGCGCGAAGAAACCGAATGAGTGCTCCATTGCATAAAGCAGTCACATTAGCAATATGAGGGTCCCCACTCATTCCTTTTCCACTTAGTCTTCGTGAAAATCCATCGACAACATTAGCATAGATCTCCCTAGCATCACCATCAAACCCATCTTGCCTATCTGCACCATTAGCATCCGGCTGCTCCTCCCAGTTTGATTCACAGAACCCATGCTGCTGGAGGATCCCATAAACCCAGCATACACAAGGGGAAGGTTCAATGAAGCGAAGCCTGTGGCGACCTGCAACGAGCCACTTAAACCTCTGGTACTTGATATATTCAACTGGCTTTACCCCAACCCTTGCTTTGCTTTGCAAAGAGATGAACTGATGCAAGGATGAAGAGGGCATGAAAGAGCATCGTGGCAAAGAGGTAGGATATGCGTAATATCTTAATTTTTATTCTTAAGATTTAAATAATTTTAGAAAGAAATTAATTCATGGTGAATGAAATTTTACAATGTAATTAATTAATTTAAGAGGACTTATCAAAAACATGATTTATAAAAATAAAAGAGATTAAAAAAAGAAATGATAAAATGAAGGTTTAAGAAATGTAAGATAAGGAATGGGGAAAAAAATGAAATGGCCCATTGTCCTAGCCCATTAGAGGTTTAATATGGAAAAAATTAAAATAATATGCCTAAGGACCCCGCCTTTTCGCATTTAAAGACACATGAGGCGTTTAATTCAAATACACTCCCTCCCCAGTCCCCCTCCACGCGTCATTTGGAGTCTGGTTTTTTTTTTTTTGGGGGGGGGGGGGGGGGGGGGGGTTGGTTTAGATCTTACCAACAGTAGCGCCGGAAAATGTGCAATGTGAGTCTTTTCATCTCTTAGGACAATTTTTTTTATTTTAATTGATAATAAATGGTTGGTATTGAGTACATGGGATCTTCTTATTTGGCGAATAGTAGCCATTTTTTACTTGTTATGTCTATTAGTGCATGTTGTTTGCAAGTATTTTATAAAATAATCATTAAAATGAAAATGATATATTAACATTGGTTGGATATTTCAATAACTAAATGTTTATTGAGAGTGGGAAAATTATCATATGAGTATTTTAATATAAACTGGCCTTGTAGAAACTTATGGTTATGATTTGAATTGTAATACATATGTGTGTGTTTGTTAGAGAAAGAGAGCGCTGAGAATTGAGATTGAAAGAGTCGATCACCTAAAGAAGAGAAGGGAGAAAGACATTCGCCCAGGTTAATATTCTGAAACAAATCAACCTTAATGTGCAACCCCCTTGCTTAAATAGGACTCTGAGAGTCATAATCAATCAAACCACCAAGAGAACTCCCAAATAAGCGAGCTAGAAAGAATAGCAAAAAGAATATAGAAAAGGGAATGCAATGGAAATCACAGTGCCTGATGCAGTGGTGCCTATGCTCTTTATATAGTACTGAATACACGAATCTTGGAGGATTACAATCGTAACAGAACCTATAAGCTACTGACACGTATACAACTGAATGTATAAATGAATCTAACAATTATAACAATTACACAGATGGATTATATCACAGTAATGGATTATACTCTAACATTCCCCCTCAAACGAGAGGGTGTGATTAATAGCCCGAGTTTGTCCCTGAAATAGTTGAACTGTTCTTGTGAAAGTGGCTTGGTGAAACAATTAGCAAGTTGTCGTGAAGAAGGGATATATCTGATGTCTATTAAACCAGAGGAGACAAGGTCTCTAATAAAGTGAATGTCGACTTCAATGTGTTTGCTCCTAGCATGTTGAACAGGGTTTGCAGCTAGTGACTTAGCACTCATGTTATCACACCATATAACAGATGGATTTCTAATTCTCAAGCCAATCTCAGAAAACAAAGCACATAGCCATTTAATTTCAGCAGATCCATCAGACAAAGCCCTATACTCAAACTATGTACTAGAATGTGAGACAACCTTTTGTTTACATGAGGACCAAGAGACAAGATTATTCCCGAAGAACACGCATAGACCAGCCATAGAACATCTATCGTTTAGGTCACAAGCCCAATCGGCATCTGTATAGACAATTAACTAAGGACTATTAAAGGGTTTGATATGTAAACCCAGATTATAATAAGTTCCTTTTAAATATCTAAACACCCTTTTCACAGCCTAAAAATGAACTGTTCTAGGTTGAGCTAGAAATTGACTAAGTTTACTCACTGCAAAGGATATGTCGGGTCTTGTAGTAGTCAAATACTGTAAAGAACCTATGGCTTACCTATACTTAGTAGGATTGGTAAGTAAATCACCATCACTAGCTGAAATCAGTTTTCCAGTCACCATTGGCGTGGGTACCGGGGCATAATCCTCCATGCCAAATTTGTGGAGTGAGTCAATAACGTATTTAGTCTGATTTAGGTAAAATCCTAGACTATCCCGATACACTTCTAACCCCAAAAAATAGTAGAGTGTCCCTAGGTCTTTCAGTTAAAAGGTTTTATTCAATTTAGCCACCAAGTCATTCACAAAAGCAGTGTTGTTTCCGGTAACTAAAATATCATTGACATAGATTAGGATGAAGATGATCAAATCGTGTTTCTGAAGCATGAACAAAGAAGTGTCACTCCTCAAGCTTCAAAAACCCCAATTCAACAACGTGAAGCGGAGTAGATCGAACCACGCCCTTGGAGCTTGTCTCAAGCCATAAATGGCTTTGATTAGCTTGCAAACATGTTTCGGCCTCTATGGATCAGCAAAGCCATCGGGTTGAGGCATATACACTTCCTCTTACAGAAATCCGTTTAGAAACGCATTGTTCACGTCAAGTTGACGAACCTCCTACTTGTACGTGACGACCAGAACAAGAACTACACGAATGGTAGTCGACTTCACCACTGGACTAAATGTTTCCCCAAAGTCGATCCCGGGGATTTGTTGAAATCCCTTAGCAACCAACCGTGCTTTATGCTTGAGCACCGTGCCACCGGCCCAAAATTTCATTTTGAAGACCCATTTATTGTCCACAAGCTTCTGGCTGATGTATGGAATCAGCATCCAAGTTCGATTTCGAAGCAGTGCTTGATGCTCGTCGTGCATCGTGTGCTGCCAATGTGGAGAAGAGAGAGCTTCTCAGACGTTCTTAGGTTCAGGATTGCGCGACAGAGAAGGTGTGGCAATGGCAAGACCAGTGAAGTGGTATTTGGGCTTAAGTATGCAGTCTTTGGCCCGCATAACCATAGTGTGGTGGTTACTGGGCCAAGTTGGGGCTAGTTCATGGACTGAGGCTGGCGAACTTGGGCATTCAGAGTTTGATCGTTGTGGACTTGGGCACGGAGAGTGGCCGAGTTCAGGAGCATCACCGGCCACATTGCTCGAGGAAGAAGAGTCCAACATCTCATCGAAGAGGCCATTCACAGACACACTCAGTGTTGCATCATCTTTACACGTGTCAGTGAGCAGAGAGACAGAATGAGGCAGCTCAGGTGAGGACAGAGCACTGCGGATTGATTCCATAACGCCTGATCTGTAAGGAAAACAGCCGGGATCAAAAACTACGTGACATGAAATGAATATTTTCCCTGACTTACTCAAGCACTTAGACCCTTTTTGTTGAGACGCTGAGCCAAGGTACACGCAATGCTGACTGTGAAACTGAAACTTGTGAGTGTTGAAAGGCTTGAGACAGGGATAACAAGCGTAGCCGAATGGTTGAAGGATCTCATAGTTCGGCTCTGTTTGCAACAAAGAAAACAGGGGTGTAGCATTGTGCAAGACTGGAGTCGGTAGTCGGTTGATGAGAAATACCGCATGTTGGAACGCATCACTCTAGAATTTCAGAGGTAGACTTGCATGCGCTAGCAGTGTTAGTCCTGTTTCGACAATATGGCAGTGTTTGCGTTTTGCTTTGCCATTCTGAATAGAGGTATACAGATAAGTGTATCGGATATTGATGCCTAAGTCTTGAGCAATGGGGACGAAGGGATTGTACTCAGCCCCATTATCACACATAATGTTCTTTATTTTAGTGTCAAATTTATTTTCAACGAGAGCCTTGAACATCTTGAAAGCATGCACGGTGTCACTCTTTCTTTTTAGTAGATACAGCCAAGTGAAACGGTTGTAATCGTCAATGAAATGTACGTAATACTGATGACCACCTGTGGAAACGGCAGGGGCAGGACCCCAAAGGTTCGTGTGTATTAATTCAAGTGGGGAAGATGACTTGGACACAGATATGGGAAATGGAAGTAACTTAGATTTTCCTGACTGGCAGGCTTCACATACAAAGTTGTCAATGATAGTACTTGAAAATTTCTTATTACATTTGCCTAAGATTTGATTCAAAATCCTAACACTAGGATGTCCCAATATATGGTGCCATTTCAGAAATTCACGACGTTGTGGGCTGGTGTGATCGAACAAGTTCGTCTTTGTCAGTAGGGCTCTAGGATCATCAAGCTCTCTTTCCTTCATGGGATACATTCCTCCCTTAGGTGCTCCTTGGAGTAACAATCGGCCTGTCACGGAGTCCTTCACAACATAGCAAGTGTTAGAAAAATTCACATCAACAAAGTTGTCATGGACCAATTTATTCACACTAATCAGTTTCTTAGTCGCAGATGGGACATACAGGACATTTTTAAGACGCAACCCAGACTGAGCACAGGGAAGAGTAACGGAGCCGATACCTATAATTAGAGCCGGTAAAACGGGCCGAGCCCATCGAGCCGGCCCATTTAACCCTGACCCGTTAAGGGACGGGATTGAAAAATGGACAAAATATTTGAAATTGGCCTTGGAAGGCCGGCCCTGAAGGGCCTCGGGCTTAGACGGGCCAGCTCTGGAGGGTCACGGGCCGGCCCTGCAGGTCCTTTTCACTGTAGCTTTTACTTTTTTTCCTTTTTTAATTTATTAATTTATATATATATTGTATTTGTTATAAAGTTATTTATCCATTTAATTACAAATATATAATAACTATACTCTAATTTTATGATTTGGTTTATTGTTTGTTGCAAATAAAGATTATGGATGTGTTCATGATGCGGGAGAAGAAATTCATAAAATGCTTTTTATGTTTTATGTGAGTTATTTGTGAAGATAGTTTGCTTTGGATTATAAATTAGTGATTGTAGTTATTTATTGGATAATTCGTATTGTAATTTACTAATTATATTTCTTTAAAAAAATAGAGGAAAAATAATTAAAAATTTGGAATAGTAATTTCCAGACCCAGCGGGCCAACCCTGGCCCTGGTGCTCTCGGGCCGGGCTTTGAAAAACAGGTGTTTTTCTTACTCCGGGCCCTGGAGGGCTGGCCCTGTTAGGACCTGGCCCTTCACGGGCCGGTCCTGATTCCCAGATCTACCTATAATTGGGCTCGTTGTGCCAGTACGAGTGGTTAAGTGAGACTTACCAACAGGTGTGATTTCATCAAATTGCTTAGGATCTGGAGTTATGTGATAGTTGGCGCCACTATCCATATACCAGGAAGGATCTGAAACTGAAGAAGAATTAGCATAATAGTTTTGAGAGGAGAGGAATTAAAATCAGGAGCACTCTCTCGATAATAACAAGTGGCTAGAGTATGGCCAGGACGCTGGCAGTGAACACAGAAGGGACGGCCACCACGACCGTGGCCTCCTCCACGAAATGGGCGTCCGCCTCGTCCTCTGGGATTGCGAGGTAAATTGGTTCGCCAACCGCGGCCAACACCTGAGTCACCGTGAGTGTCATACTTCTAGGCATAGTTGGCAGTCGGTTGAAACTAAGGCTAGAGAAGTGAGTTTGTTGATTCAGGCGAGATTCAAAGGAGAGTAAGGCTCCCTGAGCGTCAACCCAGGAGAGATCTGGCTGGTCAACAGGTTTAACGGCGATTGCATTATAATCAGAATCAAAGCCGCTTAGTGCGTAGAGAATGAGGTCATCAACAAGAACAGGGGAACTAGCGAGAGCTAATTCATCAGACAGCTTCTTCATCTTGCTTAGTTGCTCATCCATGGCAAGGGCATTCTTGCGAGTGGTGTGGAGCTTGTTTTTAATGACCATAACTCGAGCCTTTGTAGACGCGCTGGTTAGATCTTTGGCACCATTCCAAAGATCGTCGGCAGTTTGGCAGTGAAGCAATTGGGCACCGATTTCCTGAGTCATCGTGTTGCGTAGCCATCCTACTAGCAACTGATCAACGAAAAACCACTCAAGGTAAGCTGGGTTTCGAATGGTAGTGGAGTCACCAGCGACAACCTTCGCCGAAGCTCTTTTGAGGCCATTGATGTGGCCTTCGAGCTGATCACCCTCAATGAGAGGAAGCACGATTGATTCCCACACTAGAAAGTTTGTTCGATAGAGCTTAATGGTTGTAGTTTGACTGGAGGAACTGAACAGAGAATAGGAACGAGCATTTGGGAGACGCCGGTGCTAGCGGTGGAAGCAGTAGACATCGCTCTGATACCAAGAAAGAATAGCAAACAGAATATAGAAAAGGGAATGCAGTGGAAATCACAGTGCTTGATACAGTGGCGCCTGTGCTCTTTATATAGTACTGAGTACACGAATCTTGGAGGATTACAATCATAACAGAACCTACAAGCTGCTGACACGTATACAAGTATACAACTGAATGTACAGACGAATCTAACAATTATAACAATTACACAGATGGATTATATCACAGTAACGGATTATACTCTAACAAAGCTACTTCTTCAGTATGATATTCTAATGGAATACCTAAAACCTACAGCCATGCCGAAACCGATAAGAACTAAATTTTATCAATAGGCATATCAGGCCTCCACTCAAATATAGCACAAGAGAAACCTGGGAAAGACCAAACTCCCTACTTCAGAATAGAAGCTCGATCTTGACTGTTTGCAAAACCAAGAACAAACAAGCCCTTCTTTTAGTGCTGAACAACTCGAACCAAACCACAAAGATGCCACTAATAAGCGATGAGAGATTGAAGCTTAGACATACACATGCATCTTTTTTCCTCTAAGCACCTCATGAAGAGGCAGTGATACTTGCAGAAAGTAAGATAGTCTTCTGAACCAGAAAGAAGCAACATAATAGCAAAAAACCAGTGCCACCCAAGAGCAACAACTGGCCAAAACACAAAGGATTAAAACCAGTGCCACCCAAGAGCAACAACTGGCCAAAACACAAAGGATTAAAAGGAAGTGATGAAGGGAAAGACCAGGATGAAATGAATAAAGCCAGGGCAACTATTGATCAGCTACAAAGGCCATGAACATGCTTAGACGAAGGTTCAGGACCGGCTTAACAGAAGGAGAACTCTCCACAGGTTCTTATGTTGAAGATTGAGAGAGTACGTACATTTCGAAACACTTTTCACAAACTCTACAGAAAAAAAAAAAATCCACCCCTGCCCCAAATAAATAAAAGAAGCTGGGCCTAGTAAGAGGACAGAAACGAATCAAAGAGGTGGGGTAGATAAGGCCTGAAGTGAAGGCCAATGAGAAGCCTAGTCACGATTCTCAATTAACTATCACGGGAGTTCGGAAAATGGCATTTAAAAACCCTATAAAAATATTAATTGCGGTTTAATGTAGATGCGTGCTCTCATACCCGTTTGTTTTGGAAATTTGAGAAAAGGATCTTTTGGTTTTTTTTTTTTTGGGATTCGGGTGAGAAGTTAGGAGACGATGATGGAATAGAGTATCCTTTTACTTTCCCAAAACGTAGACTGCCCATTAAGATCAGCCTCATAAACAGCACAATTACCTGATCGCTTGCGTATGATCAAGGTAGAGTCTTCCATAAGAGGGGTTTCGTGTGTGTGTATTCTTATGGATGCAACAAGCGTTGATTACCTTGCATGGAAATTATATGAGCTGTATATATGTTAATCCGCTCCAAAAATATAGATCTAAGAATATTTTTGCCTTAAAGTTTTTCTTGTTTTAATGTTGCCTTAAAAGTTTTAAAACATAGCAATATTGTCTTATATATTCAGTTAAAAAACTAATGTTGATCGTTCAAAAATGTTGATCATTAATTTTTTAATGAAAATGGATAACATTGTGACGTTGTTCGAGGGCAATATTGAGATAAGATAAACTTTCAGGATAACATTGTTCCTCAGTAAATACTTTCGAAGTAAAATTGTTACTTAATCTAATCCAAAAATATATCTTATCAAATAAACAAGTAGTTTAAGTTAATATACTTTTCCGTTACTTTTTCAAGCTGCACACAGAGTTCAGATTTGTTTGCCCCTACGCTTATCAATATCTATCATTTTAACAAAAAAGCAACAACAAAATTGAAGAAATATCAAATTCAATTACCCCCCCCCCCCCCCCCCCCCCCCAAAAAAAAAATCAAATCCAATTATCTACACATTATCGATCATTTGGCCAAAAAAGATCAATTTATATAAAACATCAAATATATTTGGGAGCCGTATTATTATTTTATACGGCATGAATAATATTTAAATATATGACTCATATCATATTGGGTTAAGGAGTAAATTAGCTAACAAACTATTACCTATGACTCATATCATATTGGGTTAAGGAGTAAAATGGAAGCGTTCAGTACAAATAACTTTTAAGTAGACAAAAAATAACAAAAAAATCTTTTTAAAAAGTGTAGGCACAAAAAATGAGTAAAACTTTTTGTGCTAGGCGCTTCTGAAGTAAAACCTTTTTGTGTTAGGCGTTCCTAAAGTAAAAGTTTTGTGCTGATTGCATATTTTTAAAAGTTTTTTGGTATTTTTGGTCCACTTAAAAGTTGTTTGTGCTAGGTTCATGAGGTAATAGTTTGTTGGTCAGGTTGCTCCTTACCTCTTTCATATTTTATCGAGTTAAATTTTATTCTTTTAAACATTTTAATGTTTCCTTATGTGTTTTAATAAGATTTAAATATAAAAATGAAAAAAATCCCTTGATACTACTTCTTATCCTAATTATAAGAACACTTTTGTAGTGTAATATTTACATTATAAAAATGTTTCTATAATTAGGATCGGATAAGGAAATAAGTCATAAATTATATGATGTTTTCATTCGAAATATTCAGTTCTTACCAATGAAAGGTTAAAATTTTTTTTTCTTTTTTCCAATGCTCATTGAGAGATTTGAATCCAATCCAACTTGTTTAGGACAAATATCTGAGCTATAAAAAAGGTGGAAAAAAAAAAAAGCGAAGGATGAGAGTCTGGATCCTCTCATAATCGATTTTCTGTCCATCCCTCATCAGTAGTAAATTGTAACCGTTGAAATCTTGATCTAAAGGTCTAGAATGATTTTTAGAAAAACCGCACGGTTTTTCTAAAAATCATTCTAAACCTTTAGATCAAGATTTCAATGACCACGATTAAACTGTGAGAGATAATGAGAGGAATGATAACGAGGACGAGAGTGAATGGGATCCATGGGCCTGGCTTGGCGGCCAAGTTTGATGAAGCCGCGACGTAGTGATGTCGTCCACCTCAGGAATTTTCCCATAAGAACGGCGTCAGATCGGATATCTGCTTAGGAATTTTGCTTTGGCCAGTGAACAGCTTAACAATATTTAAATCTAGATTAATGAGTTCCGATCAAATATCGAATAATTATCTTAAGGAGAAAAAAAAGAAAGAAAGAAAACTTATTAATAATCTTGAAAACTTCCCCCCTGTGTAGCTCGACCTGCTTCTTTTCGGGCTCTTTCCTCTCTCTCTATAAATTGAACCCATGGTGAATGAACGGCGACAATGCTCTGCGTCCCCTCTCTGAATCTCAAACCTTGATTTATTTCCTCATTTTTTATCGCCCGACAATCTTTTTACTCTTTGAATTTCTTATCCACAACTTTATGTTCTAGATTTTTTTCTGCGGCCTCAGATCTATCGTTCTTCACTTCTCTGATTAATCTCGAGATACAATAAACGTTCCCCTTGTTTGTCTGCATAAGACTTCCGGACGATGATCTTTTCGAGGATCTGCCGCTCCCTTTCGCGTTCCACTCGTTCTCAAGTAAGCTGCTTTTTTCTTCTCTCTTTGATTATTTGAATGCGGTATGGTTGATTATTATAAATAAATTCACTTTATTTCCTCTTTGGATGCTAGGCTTTGCTGTATGGCGATGGGACCCGAACCACCCTGGACTGTCTCATAGCGCCCAGAACGCAAGCTCATTACTGTGGAGCCGAAGGGGGATTGGGGATTTTGAGGGGTTATTCAGTCTTAGTTGGAGCTCGCAAATCCTTCGTTTCCAATTTGTCTGATGTTAGATATCTTCTCGCTAACCCTAGACAGCACCGGCTGTACTCTAGTGAAGGCCCAAAGAAAAAGAGTAAGGATTTGCTCGTATTGTGGGCGGGCTAAATTATTGCGCACTATTAGCGTAATGAAATTTCTTCTATTAGTTTTGGCACCTTATCTTAACTCCTGCGGGTATTTAGTTTGCGTTCTAATCATTTCATATTTTCGTTAGATTATGAGAATTTCTACCCGAAAGATAAGAAGGAAAGTCCAAAAGGAAGTGAGCAAAAATCTGAGTCAAAAGGTAAATCTTATACCCATGCCTCCATCAATTCATGCTATATGCCTTGTTTTCCCATAAAACAAGAGGGTTTAATTGCAAATTGTTCAGAATCAACCAATATCATAATCAATATATCTATACAACATAAAATTTATATCATAGTATCCATAAATTTAGAACAGTGTAATACATTGTGCAGAAGTAGTGCTTCAATATTCACAGGCTACCTAGTTGGTGGCTATAACTGATGGCAAATATGGTGGGAAGCTGTAATTTTATATGTAACTCGCATTTAGGTTAGACTCTGGAGTTTAATGAGCTAGGCTGGGAGTGGGGCTTTTCAGTTAAGTTTGTCTTTGTAGGATAGACTTTTGTAGGCCTGAGATTTTCTTATTGCAATTAGTACAGGGACTTTTTAACTGATGGTAAAATGGAAAACCAAGTAGGACCGTTCTTGTCTTCTTGCGAGAATCTAATTTGAATTGTTTTGAGAGGGCTAAATTTTATCTTCTGCAACTACAGTGCACAAGACCACAAGTGTAGTGTGGAGTGATTTTGGGTTTTGGAGTCGTGTTCTGTTTATCTTGCATCTGCTCTCCAATTCTTCTTATGATAGAAGGAAGAGCTGCTTTACTGCGTTAACACTTGAATTCTCTGTCTGATTTCAGATGAATCAAATACGAACACAGATGATCATGGAAATTTTAATGAAACTTTCATTAAGCAATTTCAAAGTCTATTGACCCCCTTATTGGTGATTGGGTTATTTCTTTCATCATTTTCTCTTGGTCCCCATGAACAGCAAGAGGTAAGCCCGGCTTTGATCATTCTACATCTGCAATGGTTTGCAGTGTGTGTGTATTGGATCAGCTATCTAATTACTGAGGATGAATTATAACTGGACAAAATTGGGAGTTTTGCACACCTTTTTATTGTTAAGTGATATTGTAGCACTCTTCCTCTGAATTGCCGTTTACAACCTTGGGGGGAAGAAATTGTGAAAATGAGAACATTGTTTTGTGAATGCTTGTTTTCCCTAACAACAACAACAACAAAGCCTTATCTCACTTGGTAGGATCGGCTACATGGATCGCACGACACTATGCTTTGTTGAAAACCAGATTTTTAGATAGATTATTAACCATAATGTCCCACCCTTTAACCTTATTGAGTGTTCATTTTGGTCTTCCTTGACCTCTTTTTATAGGACTCCATACACCATTGTGCTCTGCTTGTTTTTCTAAATAAATAGATAAATTTTAATTCTTATTAATCATAGGAACATTTTTCTCTCGAGTTGACTTGCCTTTATGACCAAAAACTTTTTGTAACTTCCTATCTCATCCCTTTATTTCAGTCTTGTTGCAAACTTTCTAGTAGCTTGCCTTCCTGTAGGTACTTTCGTTCTTGATTTTGTGAATGGTGTCTTTGCATGATAAACCAAACACGTACTAACAGTAGGATGTCTTTTCATTTGTCTTGATGTGAAAAATTTCTTTCCTTCCTTTTACTGTCTTCGTTTTGCTGAGGTGGACTAGAATTTGGTGTTTTGCAGATAAGCTTTCAAGAGTTTAAGAATAAGCTTTTGGAACCAGGATTAGTAGATCATATCGTGGTTTCAAATAAATCAGTTGCTAAAATATATGTAAGGAATTCTCCTGGCAATCGAACAGATGGTGATCTTGTACAAGGGCCAGTCCCTGCCACTGTAGGCGGAAATGGCAGCCATTACAAGTACTACTTCAATATTGGAAGTGTTGAGTCTTTTGAGGAGAAGTTAGAGGAAGCACAGGAAGCACTAGGCATTGACCCTCATAATTATGTCCCCGTCACATATGTCTCTGAAATGGTTTGGCACCACGAACTAATGAGGTTTGCTCCAACAATATTGCTTTTGGGATCTCTCCTTTATATGGGAAGGAGAATGCAAGGTGGACTTGGTGTTGGTGGTAATGGCAGTAAGGGTGCCCGTGGAATATTCAACATTGGAAAAGCCCATGTTACTAAATTTGACAAAAATTCCAAGAACAAGGTTTGTATGCATGATAGATACTCACAGTTTTACTTGCTTTCTTTCTTTCTATTTTTTTCTTTTTCATTATTATTTCTTTTTAGGTAGAATTAGTTGCAGAGGATAGCTACACGAATAAGTTTGTACAACAGGCATCTTTTAACACTACTTTTCTTTGTTATTTAGGTCTATTTTAAAGATGTTGCTGGATGTGATGAGGCTAAGCAAGAAGTTATGGAGTTTGTCCATTTTCTCAAGAATCCAAAAAAATATGAAGAATTGGGGGCAAAAATCCCAAAAGGTGCACTTCTAGTTGGCCCTCCTGGCACTGGGAAAACACTTCTAGCAAAAGCCACTGCTGGGGAATCTGGTGTGCCATTTCTCTCTATTTCTGGTTCTGATTTCATGGAGATGTTTGTTGGGGTTGGACCATCTAGGGTGAGAAATTTGTTTCAAGAAGCAAGGCAGTGTGCACCCAGTATAATATTTATTGATGAAATTGATGCTATTGGTAGAGCAAGGGGTCGGGGGGGTTTCTCTGGTGCCAATGATGAGCGTGAAAGTACTTTAAATCAATTGTTGGTTGAAATGGATGGTTTTGGAACCACTTCTGGGGTGGTTGTGCTTGCTGGAACAAATAGACCTGATATTTTAGACAAAGCTCTGCTTAGGCCTGGGCGATTTGACCGCCAGATTACTATTGATAAACCTGATATTAAAGGCCGCAACCAAATATTCCAGATCTATCTAAAAAAGATCAAACTTGACCAAGTACCTTCATTTTATTCAGAGAGGCTTGCAGCCCTTACTCCTGGATTTGCTGGAGCCGACATTGCTAATGTATGCAATGAAGCTGCTTTGATTGCTGCAAGAAATGAAGTAACGGAAGTCTCAATGAAACACTTTGAGGCAGCCATTGATCGGATCATCGGTGGGTTGGAGAAGAAGAACAAGGTATGTATTTTGAAAGTTGTATATGTGTATCAGTATTAGGAAGATGTGGGAGATGTCAAGTGTATAAAAATTTTTAGGATGATGCTGATGCATGTTTTTCAACCAGGTAATAAGCAAGATCGAAAGGCGTACTGTTGCATACCATGAATCAGGCCATGCTGTTGCTGGCTGGTTCTTGGAACATGCAGAGCCACTGTTGAAAGTAACTATAGTTCCACGTGGCACAGCTGCTCTTGGGTTTGCCCAGTATGTTCCAAATGAGAACCTTCTGATGACAAAGGAGCAGCTTTTTGATATGACTTGCATGACCCTTGGTGGCAGGGCTGCTGAGCAGGTAGCTTGAGCTCTGTAACTCTTTGTATCGATTTTCTGTTTTTGTTCTATTTAAAGAATATATGTAATGTGCGAGTGGATTTTTTTCTGGCTAATTACTGTTTTGTGCCATTGATGGTCCTGATATTTCCTAAACAGATCTGGGAAATGTGTGGTGAATGGGGATCTATAGGAAGTAGAAGACAATTGCCTTGTGCAATTTTAGTTGTAATTATATGATAATGATGGTTTTTACTCCCCTGACTGCAGGTTCTCCTGGGGAAAATCTCAACAGGAGCTCAAAATGACTTGGAGAAAGTGACTAAGATGACATATGCACAAGTAGCAGTGTATGGTTTTAGCGACAAAGTAGGCCTGCTTTCTTTCCCTCCCAGAGAAGACGCGTTTGAGATGTCAAAACCATACAGCAACAAGACTGCTGCAATGATTGACACGGAAGTGCGAGAATGGATGGGTAAAGCGTACGAACATACCGTGCAGCTGATTGAGAAACACAAGGAGCAAGTGGCTGAAATTGCCGAGTTATTGCTGGAGAAAGAAGTACTGCACCAGGATGATCTGTTGCGAGTCTTGGGGGAGCGGCCTTTCAAGACAGGTGAAGTCACCAATTATGATCGATTCAAGCAAGGTTTTGAACAGGAAGGGGAAAAGATTGTGGAAGAGAGGTCTAGCCCGGTGAGTGATAATGGGCCAGAAGACGAGGAGGGTTCTTCTTTACAGCCTCAGGTTGTTCCTTCATAACCGGACCAGGGGGCTGTTGATGTGAATTGTACATGAATGACTTGGGTTTTTTTGGAATTGATATTATTTGACTGACTTTTACTTTTGGGGGAAGTTGTATAATACCGGCTCAAATAAATCAACATTGGATGCGAATTTTGCATGCGCGGCTACAGCATTAAGAATGGCCTTGAGCCTTGAGCCTTGAGCCACCTCTGGCTTGGCTTTGCTGTTCCCTGCAGTGTACAAAGATGACGATGATTCTGATGCATATGCATCGCAAGTAGCGAAGTAACTTAAAGCCCTTTTTTTTAATCTAATTATTTATACGAGTTCATCGTGGTTTTGATTTATAACCGAAGTCGTCACTCACGTCTCCATTGTGTCGGTGAATACTTGAGGCCAGGGTGTGCATCACGATCTCCTGACTTAGCTACAGAACCGATACTTAGCACGACTGGAATTTATGTGTCAGATATATGGTTTTCATTTTTGGGATGTTTTCTGAGTCGAAATTTCAGTAATAAATTGCCTGAAGTTAGATCGACTTTAATACTTTTGCGATATATTCGTGCTATATTCACTTTGTTCGATTTCCTCATTTTCCAGACAATTGTGCGGGAGCATTTCGCGATGTCTGTTTGTTATGATTTTATTTTTTTTTGGTATCTTTAAATTTTTAAGAATAATTTCAAATTTATGAAATCCCCGCCCAAAAAAAGGAATTTTCTTTCTTATAGAGCTGATTTTTAATATAAACAAATTTTTTGTCTCAAAATTTCCTACTCCTATCAAATACATAACTTTACATTAATTATCTCTCATTCACCACTAGTTCTTTTTCATTCAATCATTTATTACTCATTCTATCTCACATTTTCTAATCATTATTTTTCATATTTTCATTCGTTCTCTCTCTTATACTCTTTTAATAAATGAGGGCATATTTAGAAGAAAAATGATATTTTTGACACATTTATTGTTTTTAACTAATTTTAACTGTCAATTCGTTTATTATTTTGAACCGTGTTTAAAAAAAAAAATCATACTATTAACCAGCAAGCAAACTCAGAAGTTAGAACGTTGATAGCTATGCAATTGCTCGGAGGCAGATTGCCTTAGTATCATTTACCTCAGAATCTCTCATCACAATTCACAACTGTTGGGTGAGAGAGAGATCGAGAGATGCACAAATCTCAATGAAGTATTTTTTTTGGGCAAAAAAACCACTGTTCACTATATATATCTTTTTTTTAAAAAAAAAAGTATTCAGAAGTATTTTTTTCAAAATCAATTAGTAGCCATAAGTATTTTTTAAAGATCCTAATTTTTTTAAAAAAAAAGCATAAAGTATTTTTTCAGTATTATTCAGTACTCTGAAGTATTTTTTTTGTTATCAATCAGTATCTTGAAATATTTTTTTTAGTAGCGGTCAGTACTTTGAAATTATTTTCTCAATATCCTAAAATAATTTTAAGATAAAGCAATGTGAAGTCCAAAAAAATACTTTAACATACTGATTGGTACAAAAAAAATATTTCACGATCTTGAAAAATTATTTTAGGATTTTAAAAAAATATTCCAAGGTATTGACGGGTACTAAAAAAAATATCTCAAGATAGTGAATGGTACTAAAAAGATACTTCAGATTACTGATTGGGACTGAAAAAATAATTCTAGGGTACTGACTAATACTAAAAAAATATTTCAAGATACTAATTGATACTAAAAAAATACTTTAAGGGACTGAATGATACTGAAAAACACTTTATGACCTTAAAAAAATTTAGGATCTTTAAAAAATATTTCTGGGTACTAACTGGTACTGAAAAGATACTCAGGATGCTGAATACTAATTTTCAAAAAAAAAAAAAGACTAAACAGTGATTTTTTTTTTCAAAAAAAAAAATTTGCTTCATTGAGATTTTTGCATCTCTCTATCTTTCTCTCCCCCAACGGTTGTGATCAGCTTTTAAGAGATTCTGAGGCAAATGATACTGAGGTAATCTGTTGTTAACAGGAAGAGATACTCTCATTGTTGTATTTATTATTATCTCATCTTCACTCTTAAATCATGAAATGAATGTTTATATTTAATATTTTATAAATTAAAATTTATTATTTTTTATGGATTGCAATTATGAAGGGTATAGATAAGATATGAAGAGTTTAAATTTACTTATTTATTTTTATAAAAATAAATTTCTAAAAGATTAAATCTGAAACATATATTATTTTAATCTAACAGTGAAAATGAGATGATGAGAAGAAAATGAACAAGAAGACAATGAGACAAACATAACCCTAATTTAAATAGGGTCACTGGCTTCAAAATTAGCTTGTGAGTTGAGATCCCTCCCCAAGATACATAGTGTAGTATCCCTTCATTTTTTTCAATTAAATCCAATCCATTTTAATAAACTGTAAATTGTAACAGCTAACAAAAACTAATACCTATAATATGGGTGTATTTGATCTTGATAATAACTAATGTTAACAAATATAAATAAATTAAATGTGACATGGAAAGTAATGGATGTGTTGCATTTGTTTTGATTGGACTCTTTATTTAAGAAATCATAATTCCTTTTATTAGAACTAATTAGCAATTAGTACACTCAGAATCTGAAACTATAAAGTGTAAACTCCATTCTTTTATGAGTGTGTATATATATGGATCCAGCTACCATCCTCTTCCCTTCTCAACCTCTTCCATCCTCTTCCTCATCTGGGCTGTCGGATGAAGATCTGAACGGTTCAGATTTTTTTTAAATAATTTACCGCATGTGGTACATACATCGCATGTGGTACAGATTTAATTATTTTAAAAAATTTGAACCGTCCAGATCTTCATCCGACGGCCCAGATGAGGAAGAGGATGGGAAGGGAAGAGGATAGAAGCCCGATCCGTATATATATACATGTCAGAATTTGACCTAAAAAATATATACAGGTATATTTAAAATTAGAGGTTGTTATATAAGATCCCATTTTATGATATAGTTGGGAAACTATTAAACTACAATTATTTAAACTTTCAAGACTTTTAGGTATTAACCATAAACGCGAAACTCCAATCCATTATTTCTAGTTGGCGAACTCCAACCACTACAGTTTAAAACATACTACAAAACTTCGCAGGCCTTGTCACTAAATTAGGTAACACCCTGCAATTTTAAAATTTCTTTTTCGTAAGTTAAAACAAAATTTATCTCATATACCTAACTCGTAAATCGTAAAAATTATTCTCTAAAAGTTAATCCAAACATACACTATTACCAAATACAAAATCTCCATGATAAATTCTGATGTTATTTATTTATATACGGGTAATACATTATTAAATTTTTATGGGATATTTTTTCCTTGAATTTCAATGATAAGTACTGAATATTTAATTAAAAATTAATTGTGGACTATTATACGTTTTTATTTTATTCTTCAAATTTAATTTTGGGCCAAAGATTCCGATATACTCCCTCCGATCCTTAATATAAGACATTTTTAGAGAGTTGATCTTTATTTTAAATATAAGACATAGTTTATATATCTGTCGATCTTTTCCTAATTTACCCCTTTTGATACTCTTTCAACAATAAGTAAGGAGGAGATGAAATGAGAGAATTAAAAAAGATAACTAATGGTATTTTAAAAAATACATATCACATTAATCAACTTCTTTAATTTCATCAAATCAAGTAAATATGTCTTATATTAAGAAAGAAAGAGTGTTTTATAATATAATTGTATCTAACTCTTCATTATCTCTCTTCATCTATATTGTAGGATTTCTTTCTTTCTTTTTTTTTCCAAGTACTAACCAATTATGAATAAGTTTTATTATTTTATGTATTATGCTTTCAAAACTAGGAATTTTCGAAAACATCGCTTCCTTCAACAAAATTTTGTTAGCAGATAACCACAGCCGGAACAAAGAGCAAAAGTGCCTATGTGTCACAAAAGGCTGGCTTGAGTCTCTACTTTTTTTTTTTTTTTTTTTAACTCGCCAATCTTATTTATAAAAGTTCTATATTTAAATTATGCAGTTTAAGAAAGTAATTTAAATTAGTTAAAAATAATAAATATCTTTGAAATACTTTTTCCTCCAAGAATGCGCTTATTTGTTAGGGGCAAGAAAAAGAGAGAAATAAGGTAACTATAAGTATCAGGAACTTTTTAATTAATGTAACACATATAATTAAGGAGAGGCAGAATGAGAAAAAAATTCATTAAATATTTAGACAATTTTAGTTGGGCTCTTATAGAGAGGGCGACAGTAATTCAAATTTTAAACTCTTATAAAAAGGAGGAAAATATAGCAAGAGATAAGAGAACAACTACAGCGAGGTAATATATATATTTTGGATTTTTTTTTTTTATGGTACTATATGTTGTCCTAATTATAGAAATACTTTTGAAGTGTAGAAGGAACAACTTTATAGTATAATTTGTACTATAAAAGTATTTCCATAATTAGAATCGGAGGGAATTTGTTACTTGGTATAGTGGCAAATGGATTATGTCATAAAGTGGGTGAACCAAATTCAAGTCTCACCTTGATAAAAGAAAGAGGACCCTTGAGGAGAGATATAATGCCTCTATTTAGTTAGACATTGTTTGAATATCCAAAAGTAGAAGGATAATTAAAAAAAGGTTTAATGTTTTTGTTTTTGTTGTAGATTTTTTTCTTTTATCACACTTATATAAAAGTGAGTGGATCTCATTGTAAATAGATGAGAGAGAAAATATTAGTATGATTCACTCACTTTTATGTAAATGCGACCATAAAAATATTTCTGCAGGAAAAACAAAAACATTAAACCCTTAAAAAATGTGCAAGGTTTATTAAAAAAAAAATGTATTTTGAATTTGATTTTTAGGATTAAAATGACTTGTATATAGTCCTAATAAAATAAGCCAATTTATCTAAATAAATTCCTAATTATATGTTATCCCATGTTCCATAAAAAACTTTCACAAATATATTAAGGGTTAAGGTATATATTGGCTAATAAAATGCTGTGTTAGGAGCACTGAGTACAAAAAAGTTTTAAGTGAACTATCACTACCAAAAAAAACAATTAAAAAGTACAAAATATCACAATGCCGTTAGGATTAAAGTAACGACAATTTAAAAAAGGAGTTATGTTTTGAATGAACCAAAAATACCAATAAACAATTAAAAATGGGCAATTAGCACAATCAACAATTAAAAATAAGTAATTAGCACAATGACGTTAAAATCAAGCTAACGACCGTTTGGTATTAGAATGATCTTCAATGGAGTTTGGTGGCTAAAGTTTCGATATAAGCAAATGAGAGAAAGCCATGACATGAGACAATAGAAAACCAAATCTGCTTGAAATTAGCTGATGAAAGGCTGTGAAGAACAGGGAACAAGCCAGTGTTGGTAGATATTGATCGAGTAGAAGACATCAGGTGTTAGTTTTCTATGTGTTTTGATGATAACTGATAAATGTAAACGAAACGTGAAGTTTTTCTTTGATAAGTTGAAAAACCTACCGTCAAAGGAAAACTCGAGTTTTGGTTACAAAACTCGAGTTTTGACCTTATAGAGAGTTTCTCAATTTTACTGGACTAAGCAAAACCGCCGGTTTTCAGAGAAAACTTCAGTTTTCACTATACTGAGACTTTTCAACATTTTCTGGAAAAAGACAAAACTCCAGTTTTTATTTGGAAACTCGAGTTTTGGCCATACAGAGAGTTTCCAACATTTCAAGCTTGTGAAAACTCCAGTTTTGATATAAAATTGCTAGTTTTCAGCTTGCCATGAGTTTTTCTAAGTTTTGTGAAAACTCGAGTTTTGATTTGGAAACTTGAGTTTCACTTTGGCAGAGAGCTTTCAAGTTTTACACTGTTTTTGAAACCACCAGTTTTCATGGAAAACTCCAGTTTTGACATGACACAGATTTCTCAAGGTTTTCATACTTAAATGAAAACTCGAGTTTTAGCCAACTCGAGAGCATTACATTTTTTCAATGTTCTGAAACCTCCAGTTTTGGATGAAAACTCAAGTTTTGATGTTTTGGACTAGAAATTGATTTAACATGACAAGAGTCCAAAACTCAAGTTTTGAATTCCTGCTCAAAATGTGTTCCAAAGCTCAAATCGCGACTTTCCTCTCTGAATGGAGGAAATTTGAGGTTTAATATGGAAACTCGAGTTTTGCTATAAGTGCACAGTGAGGGTTAAAATTGATCTAGCTTGACGTTCAAGCAACATGTTTACGAGGTTGAAAAAAAACAAAATTTTTCAGTATTTGCGGAACCCACATTGGATATTTACTATTCATGTGAATAGTACCAGTAAAAATATTTTTACCGTGCCGGTAAATTATTTTTACTGTGCCAGTAAATAATATTTACTGTGATGGTAAATAATTTTTACCGTGCCAGTAAATAATTTTTACTGCACCAGTAAATAATATTTAGCGTAAACAGTAAATAATTTTCACCACGCCTGTAAAAATATTTTACAACGATAAATAATTTTTACTATGCCGGTAAATAATTTTTACTGTTCGGTAAATAGTATTTACTGTACTGGTAAATAATATTTACTGCTCAAGAATAATTCTTTTCTGATGTGACAGATCAGACTAAGCTGCAGCCACAGAGCATACTCAGAAGAATCTCTTTGGTAAATAATATTTACCGTACCATGTGGAAATACTAACCTCATGAGTCATGTACCATGTACCGTAACTCTTACAGTACATATTTAGGATCTACTCGTTAAAACACATACAGGGTTTCAGGAATACCTGTGATCACTTGAAGACGTCAAAGAGTATGATGTCCTCTAACGTTGATCCACACGACTATCTCCTGATTGCAAATGAGAACACCTTCTCCTTGAATCCCCGACTCCTTGAATGCTTGCTAGGCAGTAACAAGGTGGAGAACTTCAAGAGTTTGGATTTCTTACTCAAGACTAAGAGAACTTCCTTAAGAGGAAGAAAGAGAGAGAAAGAGAAAGAACTTCCTTAAGAGGAAGAGAGAGAGAGAGAAGCTTAAGAGAGAAGCTTATGAAATGGTGTGAATTGAAATGAAGGAAATGAGTGCTATTTATAGAAACAAAGAGTGAACCATGGCCACATGTTCTTCTTTCAGTGTGAGCCACATGTTCTTCTTTTAATGTGAGCCACACATTCATTTCTACTTCAAATCCAAAGTGCTTCTTGAAGAATCAATTATTCCAAGAAGTGATTCTTGAACAATTAATTATTTCAAGAAGTGCTTCTTATAATTAATTATAATAATTGATTATTCATGAATAGTAAAAGATGAATAGTACTTTACTATTCATTTGACACTATTCACATGAATAAATAATTACTAATTAATTACTCTCTTTATCCAATCCTGATTGGATACAGCCTTGGTAAATTCATAAATTACCTCAATCTCTTAACCTCTCAATAATTGGGCTTGAAGTACTAACCCAATTACATCAATAGTCTTGACAAAGCCCAATAACATTTATTGGTCCAAACTAACTAAATTAAGCAATCAAGAATAGTCTTTAGTGTGTGACCCATTAGGCCCAATTAGTTACTGACATAGATAAACTTGAACCAATTAAACTCCTTTAAAAGGTCAATTTATCTAATGACTACATAAGACACTAGCAATGCTCTGCAGTCCCAGAACTAATCAAGTTGATCAAGTGATCTACCTTATCTAATTTGGATACTGTGCATATATCATCTCTTACAATGTTGTTCATATTTAGTCGAGAGCAAGGATAGAGTATCATCTCTCTTGATTGACTAAATGTAGCTATTTCACAGAACCAGGAATATTCTTCTATTGACTCTAAGACAGATCATGACTCTTCATGATCACTTACTATGCATAGATTCCCGAGTCAACTAGAAGTATCCAAGCTCTTACCGGTCTTGTGAACAACTAATCCCTTGTAGAGGATTGTAAGTCCTTTCGGCATGACCATCTATACTCATGTATTCAGGTAATACCCAAGAGTACACTGTTCTCCCCATTTTTCAGGCGGATAGAGTTGTACAGTCAAAGTATAACCCTAGGACATAGTGGTCGATGACATCCTCAAGTCTAAGATGATCCGCACTACCAAATGATAAGAGACATTACAAATCCAATGATACTCTCTACAATGAATCCTTGTGGAGTCTCTCAGCGGGTCAGTTCAATGCTATCTGTTCTCTAACAGATCCACCCACGACATCAGCTAAGGCATCAACATGCCTGCATTCCATGAGGTCCCTACCTTGCATCACTATACAAGTAGATGATGTCGTACTAGTCTTATTGAAATCACCAATGCCCTTTCTTGGCGATTCAAGACTAGGAACAAGTTTCAGGCAATAGACATGTAGTGTACTCGATTCCTCATGATCATGATCCCTATCATAGATCACCGAATAAACACATATTCTATTCCTTGGGCCTTTATCTTTAATCTCATATTAACTATAAAATATAGGCGAGACATAAATATGATAAAGATAAATTATGCTCAAATATATTAATCATGAAATATCAAATAGTACAAGGTGTTCAACTGATTGTCTCTAGGACACCTACATACTAACAATCTCCCACTTGGCCTAGAGCCAATCAGGTCGACGAATCAAACCCAATGACTCATAATGACTATCATGCTTTCTCTGAGAAAGTCCCTTTGTTAAGGAATCAGCCAAATTATCATCTGTGGGAACATAGTCCAATTTTATATCTTCTCTTTGAACAATTTCTCGGATGAGGTGATACTTGCGGAGCACATGTTTGGATCTCTGATGAGACCTGGGTTCTTTGCCTTGAGCAATAGCTCCGGTGTTATCACAATACAAAGGTATTGGATCAACAATGCTAGGAACCACTCCAAGTTCACCAATGAACTTTTTGATCCATACTGCCTCCTTAGCTGCTTCTGAAGCTGCTATGTATTCAGCCTCGGTAGGAGAATCTGCCGTGGTTTCTTGCTTGGAACTTTTCCAACAAATTGCTCCACCATTTAAGGTAAAGATAAAACCTGACTGGGATTTTGAATCATCTCTGTCATTCTGGAAACTGGCATCAGTGAACCCTTTCACTTTCAGCTCATCACAACCACCATAAACCAGAAAATGATCCTTAGTCCTTCTCAAGTACTTTAGGATCGTCTTTACAGCTGTCCAGTGACCCTCTCCAGGATCAGCCTGGAATCGGCTTGTAATGCTGAAAGCATAAGAGACATCTGGTCTCGTACATAGCATAGCATACATGATAGATCCAATTGCAGATGCATATGGAATCCTTTCCATGCTTTTCCTTTTATCCTGTGTCTTAGGACACATGGCCTTGGAAAGATGAATTCCATGATTGACAGGAAGAAAACCCCTTTTCGACCCATCCATGCTAAACCTCTTTAGCATCTTATCTATGTACGTGGATTGGGATAACCCAAGCAACCCTTTCGATCTATCTCTATAGATTTTAATACCAAGTATATAAGCTGCTTCTCCCAAATCCTTCATGGTGAAGTTTTCTGATAACCAAATTTTAGTAGACTGTAACATAGGAACGTCATTTCCTATAAGCAGTATGTCATCCACATAAAGCACAAGGAAAACAACATTACTCCCACTAACCTTCTTGTAAACACATGGTTCATCTTCGTTCTTAATAAAGCCATAACTCTTAACAACTTCATCAAAACGAAGATTCCAACTCCTAGAAGCTTGCTTAAGCCCATATATTGATTTTTGAAGTTTGCATACCATATGCTCTTGGCCTTTAGATTCAAAACCTTCAGGTTGTGTCATATACACTTCCTCCTTCAAAAAACCATTTAAGAAGGCGGTTTTGACATCCATCTGCCAAATTTCGTAATCATAATATGCAGCTATAGCTAGCATGATCCTAATAGATTTGATCATGGCAACAGGCGAAAAAGTTTCATCATAGTCAATACCTTGCCTTTGACGATAGCCTTTCGCAACCAACCTAGCTTTATAGGTTTGAATGTTGCCATCAGCATCAATCTTCCTTTTGAAGACCCACTTACACCCAATAGGAACTATTCCTTCAGGTGGTGGAACCAAGGTCCATACCTTGTTTTCATGCATCGAATCTATTTCAGATTCCATGGCTTTATGCCATTTTGAGGAGTCAACATCCTTGACAGCCTCAGTGTAGGAAGTAGGTTCGTCATCTTCAACGGTTTGTAGATTCTCAATCACAAAACCATACCTCTCAGGTTGATGACTTATCCTAGATGTCCTACGGGGTTGGGTGTCTACAGCCTCTTGTTGAGGCATCGCCTGATCAACAGACTCGGGTTCTGTTATCTGTTCTTGTTGGTCTTGAACTTCTTCAAGTTCTACTTTACTCCCACTATCTTCTTGAGAAAACAAATCCTCCTCAAGAAATATAGCATTCTTGGATACAAACACTTTGTAATCCTCAGGACAGTAAAAGTAGTATCCCTTAGTTCCCTTGGGATATCCTACAAAATAGCACAAAGTGCTTTTAGCCCCTAACTTATCTGATGTTAGGGTCTTGACATAAGCTGGACAACCCCACACCTTGAGATAACTCAAGTTGGGCTTCCTTCCCTTCCATATCTCATACGGAGTAGTCTGAACAGATTTTGACGGAACCCTATTAAGAAGGTATATTGCCGTATCTAAAGCGAACCCCCAAAACGATTTTGGGAGCTTTGTACTACTCATCATTGATCGTACCATATCAAGTAGGGTACGGTTTCTCCTTTCAGACACACCATTTTGATGTGGTGTGTATGGAGCCGTCAACTGTGAAAGAATCCCATTCTCTCTTAAATAATCCTGAAACTCCTGACTCAGATATTCGCCACCTCGATCGGATCGAAGTGTCTTAATCATCTTGCCAAGTTGTTTCTCTACTTCATTCCTAAACTCTTTGAACTTTTCAAAGGCCTCGGATTTGTGCTTCATAAGATACACATAACCGAATCTGGACTTATCATCAGTAAAGGTAATAAAGTAGGAATATCCTCCTCTAGCCTGTGTAGTCATGGGCCCACAAACATTAGAATGAATGAGTTCCAACAACTCATTGGCTCTATGACTTATAAGCTTCTCAAGCTTGGTCTTTGTCATTTTTCCAGCCAAACAAGATTCACAAGGCCCATAGGATTCTAAATCCATAGAATCTAGATATCCATCACGATGGAGTCTAGACAATCTTGTCTCATTAATGTGTCCCAACCTACAGTGCCAAAGATAGGATCGATTATTTAATTTAGGTTTCTTATTAACTTGAACATTAAGAATTTCACTATTCGATTCTAAATCCAAAACATATAATCCATTCACTCTTGATGCGCAAGCATAAACAAGATCATTCTTAATGATAGGAAACTTGCCATCTTTTATTATAAAGTGAAAACCAGATTGTTCCAAACTGGAAATAGAAATTATGTTTCGGGAAATAGAAGGAACATAAAAACAATTATTCAAGTGCAATACAAGGCCCGTAGGCAATACAAGGTCTACATCTCCAACAGCTAATGCAGCAACTCTTGCTCCATTCCCGACACGGAGATTCACCTCGTTCTTGCTCAACTTTCTAGGATTCTTTAGTACCTGCAACGAATTGCAGATATGAGAACCACAACCGGTATCTAATACCCAAGAAGCTGAATCAACACTTGAAAAATTAATTTCTATAGTGAATATACCTGAGAGAGAAACATCACCATGCTTCTTTCCCTTGAGGCTCGCAAGGTATAATGGGCAGTTCCTCTTCCAATGTCCTTCTTTTTGACAATGGAAGCATACAGCAGAAGCTTTATCATTTGATTTCCCCTTTCCTTTACCCTTACCCTTCTTTTTCTTGGGCTTACCTTTGGGTTTAAACTTGTCTGTCTGCACAGACTTGCCCTTGCCCTTAGAAGGCCTTTCAATCAGAAGAGCTTGGGTCCTATTCTTTTTAATGGCATTCTCAGCAGTGGTCAGTAGTTGCAACAACTCAGGGAGTGTTGATTCTACTTTATTCATATAATAATTGACCACAAAACCATTAAACGAAAGGGGCAAGGATTGCAAGATCAAGTCAATACTTAATTCATGGTCCATGATAAAACCAAGAGAAGCAAGCTTCTCTATTAGTCCAATCATCTTGAGAACATGTGGTCCAACCGCCATGCCCTCAGCCAACTTGCAGCCAAACAGTTCTTTTGAGTTCTCAAAACGCTCAGTCCTCCCTTGCTTATCATAAAGCTCTTGCAAGTGCAAGATTATAGAGGGAGCATCCATATGCTCATGCTGACGTTGGAGCTCTGCAGACATTGAAGCCAACAATATACAAACTGCCTGCTCATTGTCTGCTAAGTGCTGTTTATGGGCTTCCCAGTCAAACTGATCATACCCTTCTTGCCCTTGAGTAGGTGCAACAGGAATTGGAGAATCAATAACATAAGCTTTCCTTTCAGAGCGTAAAACTATTTTTACATTCCGATACCAGTCCAAAAAGTTTGGTCCAGTTAACTTATTAGTATCCAGAATAGAGCGTAGATTAAAAGTTCCAGCCATTAGCAAAGATGCTGAAAATTAATAAATGGACTAATATGAGTATTTCATGAAATTTAAACAACCAAATACAGAGACTTTAAATGTATATGGCCCTCCCACTATTTTTCTAAAATCAATGATCCTCAGTTATTGATTTAGGGTTATCCTTCATAAAGAATATCCGTAGTGGGCTAAGAGAACGACTAGATTCATTAGTCTCCGGCTGAGCCTGCAAAACCAACTTGTCTAGTGGGTTAAATAACAACATCTCCATGTCTTCTCTTAGATCATCAGGTTGACAACACCTTGTCACTTAGTGTCACATCACTATGTAACAACCTGGCATCATTGCCTTAGATGCATAGACTCGGCTGAGCCTGCAGACTATACATTTTGTCTAACACAAACCATCATCCTAAGTGTCCTTGCACTATTACCCGATGATATGATAGGTCTTAGCTGAGCTAGAGAATACTACCATGTCAAAGGGATTTAAGTGTAATACACTTCAAATGACATTCTTACCCGACGAAACAATAGGTCTTAGCTGAGCTAGAGAACACTACCATTTAGAAGAGATTTAAATGCCATCGATGATGGGAGACAATCAAACATGCTAGATAATTTTAACGAGGGATTTTAGTCTCATCATATAATAAAACTAATTATCAAATAATTAATTTTATCTTGCATGCATAATTAGGCATATAAACTTACTAACTATCATATAGTTAATTTTAAACGGCTTTGTCTTATCATGCATACTAGTTGTAATTTCAAAATTCAAAACTTTGAAATTTAAACTCATAATTCTTGTTCCTGTGAAATGTTAGAAACAAATAAACTTAAACAATTTGCAAATCCTAAATAACCATTGAATCATCTACACGAAAAGCATCAACACTTTGATGATTAACCACATTTCACAATCAAGATTCAAAATCTTGTTCATAAAATTGTAGACTTCAAAACTCCTTTTGAAAATTCAATAAGAATAACCCCACGTGTCTGCAGTAACGAGCCTTGCTCTGATACCACTTGAGGGTTAAAATTGATCTAGCTTGACGTTCAAGCAACATGTTTACGAGGTTGAAAAAAAACAAAATTTTTCAGTATTTGCGGAACCCACATTGGATATTTACTATTCATGTGAATAGTACCAGTAAAAATATTTTTACCGTGCCGGTAAATTATTTTTACTGTGCCAGTAAATAATATTTACTGTGATGGTAAATAATTTTTACCGTGCCAGTAAATAATTTTTACTGCACCAGTAAATAATATTTAGCGTAAACAGTAAATAATTTTCACCACGCCTGTAAAAATATTTTACAACGATAAATAATTTTTACTATGCCGGTAAATAATTTTTACTGTTCGGTAAATAGTATTTACTGTACTGGTAAATAATATTTACTGCTCAAGAATAATTCTTTTCTGATGTGACAGATCAGACTAAGCTGCAGCCACAGAGCATACTCAGAAGAATCTCTTTGGTAAATAATATTTACCGTACCATGTGGAAATACTAACCTCATGAGTCATGTACCATGTACCGTAACTCTTACAGTACATATTTAGGATCTACTCGTTAAAACACATACAGGGTTTCAGGAATACCTGTGATCACTTGAAGACGTCAAAGAGTATGATGTCCTCTAACGTTGATCCACACGACTATCTCCTGATTGCAAATGAGAACACCTTCTCCTTGAATCCCCGACTCCTTGAATGCTTGCTAGGCAGTAACAAGGTGGAGAACTTCAAGAGTTTGGATTTCTTACTCAAGACTAAGAGAACTTCCTTAAGAGGAAGAAAGAGAGAGAAAGAGAAAGAACTTCCTTAAGAGGAAGAGAGAGAGAGAGAAGCTTAAGAGAGAAGCTTATGAAATGGTGTGAATTGAAATGAAGGAAATGAGTGCTATTTATAGAAACAAAGAGTGAACCATGGCCACATGTTCTTCTTTCAGTGTGAGCCACATGTTCTTCTTTTAATGTGAGCCACACATTCATTTCTACTTCAAATCCAAAGTGCTTCTTGAAGAATCAATTATTCCAAGAAGTGATTCTTGAACAATTAATTATTTCAAGAAGTGCTTCTTATAATTAATTATAATAATTGATTATTCATGAATAGTAAAAGATGAATAGTACTTTACTATTCATTTGACACTATTCACATGAATAAATAATTACTAATTAATTACTCTCTTTATCCAATCCTGATTGGATACAGCCTTGGTAAATTCATAAATTACCTCAATCTCTTAACCTCTCAATAATTGGGCTTGAAGTACTAACCCAATTACATCAATAGTCTTGACAAAGCCCAATAACATTTATTGGTCCAAACTAACTAAATTAAGCAATCAAGAATAGTCTTTAGTGTGTGACCCATTAGGCCCAATTAGTTACTGACATAGATAAACTTGAACCAATTAAACTCCTTTAAAAGGTCAATTTATCTAATGACTACATAAGACACTAGCAATGCTCTGCAGTCCCAGAACTAATCAAGTTGATCAAGTGATCTACCTTATCTAATTTGGATACTGTGCATATATCATCTCTTACAATGTTGTTCATATTTAGTCGAGAGCAAGGATAGAGTATCATCTCTCTTGATTGACTAAATGTAGCTATTTCACAGAACCAGGAATATTCTTCTATTGACTCTAAGACAGATCATGACTCTTCATGATCACTTACTATGCATAGATTCCCGAGTCAACTAGAAGTATCCAAGCTCTTACCGGTCTTGTGAACAACTAATCCCTTGTAGAGGATTGTAAGTCCTTTCGGCATGACCATCTATACTCATGTATTCAGGTAATACCCAAGAGTACACTGTTCTCCCCATTTTTCAGGCGGATAGAGTTGTACAGTCAAAGTATAACCCTAGGACATAGTGGTCGATGACATCCTCAAGTCTAAGATGATCCGCACTACCAAATGATAAGAGACATTACAAATCCAATGATACTCTCTACAATGAATCCTTGTGGAGTCTCTCAGCGGGTCAGTTCAATGCTATCTGTTCTCTAACAGATCCACCCACGACATCAGCTAAGGCATCAACATGCCTGCATTCCATGAGGTCCCTACCTTGCATCACTATACAAGTAGATGATGTCGTACTAGTCTTATTGAAATCACCAATGCCCTTTCTTGGCGATTCAAGACTAGGAACAAGTTTCAGGCAATAGACATGTAGTGTACTCGATTCCTCATGATCATGATCCCTATCATAGATCACCGAATAAACACATATTCTATTCCTTGGGCCTTTATCTTTAATCTCATATTAACTATAAAATATAGGCGAGACATAAATATGATAAAGATAAATTATGCTCAAATATATTAATCATGAAATATCAAATAGTACAAGGTGTTCAACTGATTGTCTCTAGGACACCTACATACTAACACACAGTAGAAAACTCGAGTTCAGAAGAACAAACTCAAGTTTTCGTTGCAGAGTTTGAATTTTGAATCTGACGAATTTGTGAAACCTTCTTGTTTGATCTTAATACTTCTCATTATCATTCTCGTTAATGAGTTTCAGATGTTTTAGAGACTATTTATTGAAGGTTTAAAGCAAAAACAAAAAGTGACGTCAGCACATTAAATACAAAACCCAGAAAGCTTGCATACTTTTGGGTAATCCTTCTGCACACATTAACAAAGGATTAATGTCTGCTTTCCACATCCAGTAGCTGCTATTCCAACGGATTAAATATTCAAGAGGTCAACCCTAGACATCTATGCAACTGGATTAAGTGAAGAATATTGAGAGAATAAAATCAAAGCTTAACCTAATCCTTGTCTAATGAAAGCAACGGTTATATTGAAGATTATAACGGTCATTTTAACGCTCTCTTGTTATAAATAGAGCTGCATTCAAGTCTTCTCAACGAACACATTTGCTGAAAATGAAATGCATTCAAGTCTTACACTTATTCTTTCCGTTTTCACTTGTAAAGTATCTTTTGATATATAAAGCTTTAGTGTTTATCATTATCCACTCTTAAAGAGAGTTTCTTATTTGTAAATCATTTATTATAAAGAATCACAAGTCAAGAGACTTGGTGATTGGGTTTATTGATTGCAACTTGTAAGGGGGGGTAAGTTCTAGTAAGAGAATTACTCTTGAGTACAAAGTGTGTAATCAATTGAGATAGTGAAAATCTTAGAGAGTCTGGAGACTGGATGTAGTTCAAGAGGTTGGATCGAACCAGTATAAATTTGTGTGTCTTGCTCTTCTTCTCTACTCTCTGTTCATCTCTGTTTTTATAGTTCAAAACAGAGCATTTTGAAAAAGTTTTCAAAATCCCCCTCTTGGTGATTTAGCTCCACCTTCATCAGGTTCGCTTTTGACCTACTTGGAACGCCCTCAGGTTCTTACTCCCTTGCTTGATGTGGAAGGAGAAGAGACCGAGGTTCTTGAGTCACATGTCAAAGGCAGTGATCTAAGGCTAAGGGATAAGTTTGTGCGAAGAACTAAATTTATGTCATCTTGACACTCTCACCAGCCAACTGCGTAACATTCAATTCGCACTAAACGGCCGTTAGATTGATTTCAACGTCATTGTACTAGTTACTTATTTTTAATTATTGATTGTGCTAGCTACCTATTTTTAATTGTTGATTGGTACTTTTGGTCCCTTGAAAATTTATTTGTACTAGGTGTTCCTAGGGTAAAATTTCGTTGCCTAATCTATATTTGAAAAGTAACAACTATTACTTTAGTTCTAACGACATTGTGATATTTTGTGTTTTTTAATTGTGTTTTTTATAGTTATGGTCAACTTGAAACTTTTTAGTTGCTTCTAGCATAACATTTTATTGACCAATCCCATATATTAACCTAAGAATAATATTTTTTTTATTATTTTACCACAGAGATACATCTTCTTTGTTTTTTTTAGGGGCCAGAAACTCAAGTAACAGTTCATTTCTTTATTATTTTGGTCAAACGTGACGCAAACGAACGGGAAAGCAAGCATTGGGAAGATGGCGATGGTTGGCCGACATTGTTGAAGTAAAAAAAAAAAAAAGGTGCTCCGAATCTAGTTCTGTAGCAATTGTTTAGTTTAGTTTAGTTTTTTTTTTGGACCTTGACAATAGTTTAATTTGGGTAGTTTCATTTTGTAATTTGTGTGTATCTTTTCAAGTTTGCTTCTAGATGCCAATAAAGCTGATTGATAAAAGGTGTTGGCTCACCACTATTAAAAACCTAATATGAGCAAATTAATTGCTTTTTGGTGTTTGAGATTGTTATGGACCTGAATAATGAACTTATTAAAGGTTAGGCCCAGTCCTTCTTAGACCAGGTAAACCACCAATATCTCCATGATTATGCCTATAATTGTATTGGTGATAATGCAGGCAGTGGAAAAAGAAACCGTTTGGATCGTGGAAAGTGCTTTGGCAAGAGAAGTTACACATGACCAACGCAGAGGAAACCAGAAACGACCTCTATATCGAAGATCATTCTCCAGGTGCATTCTCTTCATTCTGAATTTACATAGAGCACACACCCCACCCCCTTTTGGTGTATCCCGAACTACGTGGACTTTAATCCCTCTCAAGGGTACGTAGGCCCTAGAAATTATTCCTAGGTCAAGTTCGATCTATCTTGTTCTATGACAGAATAGAGATAATACCACAAAGCAATAGCTTCTATAAAAAAGACAACTTATGAGATGAGTCAAAATTTATAGCTTCTCACTATCACACGTTGAACGTCGAGAAACAGAAGTTGCACACATGACTGGACAATGGCATTTGTCATCAAAAAATCATTTTTTTTAAAAATGTAACAATTACGGTGAGGAGGGGGGTTTTACTTTTTCACATTTCCTATAATTTTTTAATTAATAATTTAAATTTTTCAAATTAATATTAAAATTTTTATCTTCAATCATCACAAGATATATAATTACTATATATGTGTAGTATTCAATAAGATTCATATTATTTTTAGTTATTTTTCATTTTAATGGGTTTTTCAAATAATAATTCAAATAAAAATTGATTTAAAAAAAAGTCACTTCGGTTAACGTGATTGTAAATATAAATCATATTTATAATCTGATTTTTATATTATATTTATAAAAATCAAATTAAAATTAAGTAACTTCTAACTAAGCTGCAAGACTTAGAATGCCGTTACTGATTCTCCCTCCTTCCCTCGTACGACCCGTTCCCTTCAAGTTAAAGGGCCCGTTTGGGATTACTGTAAGAGAAGTGGCTTTTGTTTTTGATGAACTTTTCTTAATGGACTTTTTTCTAATGGACTTTTTTCTGATGTGATTTGTGTTTGGGATAGCAGTGA
Source organism: Acacia crassicarpa (assembly GCA_034222035.1). Classification (NCBI taxonomy): domain Eukaryota; kingdom Viridiplantae; phylum Streptophyta; class Magnoliopsida; order Fabales; family Fabaceae; genus Acacia; species Acacia crassicarpa. The sequence continues at coordinate 72,052,835 of JAWXYG010000001.1, forward strand.
TAAAAGTGACTTTTGTTTCTAATAGGCACTTGTTTGACATAGCTTTTAAAAAGTAGATGAGATGAAAAATGACAGAAAAGGGCATGTATCAAATTCATATATATATATATATGATATATATGGTGTATAAAATGTGATAATTTAGGATAAAAATTAAAAATAAATATAAATTTGCCAAATATAATAGTACCCCGAATAAAATAGTAACATTACCATTTAAAAATTTACAACACAATTATTAATGAGGATAAATAAACAGATAGGTTGGATAAATCCAAGAAGCACCGAAACATATAGGGTCTGTTTGGGAACATAGGTAATGGACTTATTATTCCATTAGATGGCATAATAAGTCCATCAATAAAAATTGGAGTGTTTGGGAACACTAAAAAATTAATGGACTTCAATGCCTAATGGGGGTTTTTTTTTAAAGCTCAATGTGAGTTGCTTATTATCCCATTGAAGTCCATTAAGCTAGCCTATTTTTTTTCAGACCATTTTGCCCCAAAAGAAAAGTGCCTTCTCTCCCATCCTCACGCCAAATTAACACTTTTTATTTTTTCCTATTCCCTATTGTTCGAATAAACATCTCACGTCTTTAAACAATTAAAGTTGTTCGACTAAATGTGCATAATTTGTGTGGCACAAACATCGCTCAGCCTATTTTTTTTTTCAGACCAATTTTTTTTTATAATTTATTTAATGGAATTTTATCATTTTATTTGGTAAATTTATATCTATATTTGATTTTTTTTATCCCAAATTATTACATTTTATACGGCACCTAGGTGTGTGTGTGAATTTGATTCATGCCCTTTTCAGTCATTTTCCATCTCATCTATCTTTTTTAAAGCTATGTCAAACAAGTTCCTATTACAAACAAAAGCCACTTCTGCTACTGCTATCCTAAACACAAATCACATAAAAAAAAAAGTCCATTAAGAAAAGTCCATCAGAAACAAAAGCTACTTCTTCTACAGCAATCCCAAATGGGCCCATAGGAAGCCACTGGACTTGGACACAAAAACTAAAGCAGATATGCCTTTTTCTTTTGGGGAAAATGGTCTTTCAAAAAAATGGGAGCTTCTATGGATTTCAATGGGATAATAAGTAATGGGAAAGTGGCTTAAAAAAAACACTTCATTAATCTCCTAAGTTCATTAAAAATTTAGGCTTCAGAAACACTTTTTTTTTTATTTCTTGATGGAATGGGATAATAAGTTCATTTGGGTGTTCCAGACAGGCTCAAAGCCGTCAACGCCCGACGCCTGTTTGGAGTTTATTTCACTTTCCCATTCTCTCCCACTCCTTCATTATCAGCGTTACTCAGTGACAGCGTCTGATTCCCTCTTCTAATCCCAGTAAGTCTGTTTCTTTTGTGTTTATTATATGCATCATTTGACATCTCGCTTGATCTGCTTTGTTTCTACTTCAGCGCGCTGGGTTTGTGTTTCTTCCCCACAATTTCTTCCGCATATATTCCCCTTCAGTTTCATGTTTCAACAACGGCTGTTTCTATTAGTGATTTTGGGCGTTGGATCTATCTCCTTTACAATCCCATAAAAAGAAAAAAAAAAGAGCTTTACAATGGCGATTTTCGTTTTTTGGGGGTAGGGAGTTATCTTTTGTTTATATGCCCTAATATTCACCCGGGCATTTGTTGTTGATGCATTGATCCATGTTGGATTGCGGTGGATCATTTTAGTTTAGGTTTGAATTTTAATATATTACTAATCCTCTCTTGGATTTGAACTATAATGGCCTCTTGTTGACAACCCTACACTATGATTCGCTACTTATCTGCACTCTCGTTGTGGGCATTTTGATTAGTGATTTTAATGCAAATGATTTGGCTCATGACAATTTTACGCAATATTGTTAAATTTTGGGCGATTGTTTCTTCTTACATGATGTTCTCATATTTTCCCCTCCCCATTTTGTAGCCTTCTTCCGAGAAAGTTGAAATGGAAAACGGGAATGAGTACCAGGAAGTTTCAAACGCGAAATATGACTGTCTTTTATTTGGTAAGCTTTCACACTGGTTTGTGAATCGCTATCATTTGCAAGCTTGGTTGTCCTGGCCAAGTAATGTATAACTCGTTCTCATTACTTTCAGACCTCGATGACACCCTCTACCCTCTGAGCTCTGGCTTGGCGGGGCACGTGAGAAAAAATATTCAAGGTATTTACATATCACTTTGGGACCTTAAATATGTGAGAATGTGCATGTGTGCAATGGATCTTTAGGCTAGGGTGAGGGAACATGAAATCGTCCTTGGATGTATTGTGCAGATTACATGCTTGAAAAGCTTGGAATAGAGGAGACTAAAGTTCCTGAATTGAACGTTTCCTTATATAAAACTTATGGGACGACTATGGCTGGTCTCAGGGTAGGTGATGCGAGTAACGAATCAGTTATTTGTATGAAAGCATTTTATTTATCCGCCGGTTGCAAAGTATGAACTAATCAGTCGTCTTTCCTCTTCCTCTCGCCAGGCTATTGGGTACGACTTCGACTACGATGATTTTCATAGGTAATTTTACTGCTGTATTTATTTTGTTTAGTTTGACCTTTATAATTTGTGAGGTTGAAAAACCATGTGAAGTGATAATGGGCTTCTCAAATTATTCTCGTTGAACAGTTTTGTTCATGGGAGATTGCCGTATGAGGCGCTGAAACCTGACCCTGTTCTCAGGGGCATATTGCTGAGCCTGCCACTTCGGAAAATTGTTAGCTCACTTGTCCCTCCCTCCCACCTAGCAGAAAACTGAACATCAAAGTCTGTCTTAAGAATATGATATTTCTATGTGTTTTTTCAACTTTGTTTTCCCTTTCAGATTTTTACTAACTCAGACGAAGGCCATGCTATGAAAGTGCTGCATAGACTTGGATTGGACGACTGCTTTGAAAGAATTATCAGCTTTGATACACTGAATCCCCCCAATCGCAACCACCCTTATGGTGATGAAGATGGCAGCAAATCTGCAACATTTGATTTTTACCAGTACATGCGACAGCCTCATTCTGATGTGGTGCTTCCAAAGACCCCAGTTGTTTGTAAACCATTTGAAGGTGCATTTGTAAGGGTTTTCGAGATGGCCAATATCAACCCTCACAGAACAGTAAGATCTCTCTTTCCTTGATGGTCGAATATTTTATGCACTCTTTCTGACTAACCATTATCATGAGGATCAAAATCCTGTTTAATATATTGTACGGTGTTCCTTTTCATTCTAGTATTGGCCATTGCCTATCATCATGATGCTTCCCCGTGAGAAATGACATTAATTTTTTTTCCCTTGCCGCTTCCAGTTGTTCTTTGAAGACAGTGTCCGCAATTTACAGACAGCAAAAAGCTTGGGCCTCCACACGGTCTTGGTTAGTACTCTTTCTGCTTTAATTGTTGCTGGACACTCTCACGAATTACCTGTTAGTAGTTGTAGCGACATTCTTACTGGTATTCTTAACCGAGGAATTTGAAATACATCATTGATGAGATGTAAATGTGTAGTAAAATTGGGAATTTTGAAGCACGCCTGCGATGAGATTTTGATCGCCATAAAACTCAACTCAGCGACACAATTTGAAATTATGATGCAGGTGGGTACTTCCATTCGGACTACGGGAGTGGATCATGCGTTAGAGAGCATCCATAATATGAGGGAGGCGTTTCCAGAGCTCTGGGAAGACGATGAGAAGCATGAAAGGGTCAGGTGCTCAAGCAAGGTGGCAATGGAGACATCAGTAAGAGCTTAGCTGCGATTATCATTTCCTCAAGTCTTGATGTGGCAATCGTTGTTAAGATGAAACATATCTTAACAAACTGAAGTCAATTTATGGTTTTTATACGAAAGAATATAAGGAGTCGAACTTTTATTGCGGCTCTTGTCTATCTTGTGCTGGCAACCCTTGTTATATGCTTTGGGAGGCCTTTTACATCTGCAACTCGATGTATGATTTAGAAAAGGAAAAGCAATCGTGGGATTTTGAGCTTCTAAAGATGCTGCAAAATGGGCTTAACACGACAATATGAAACATAATATAGCGCGAAGTAACAGATCCAGCAGAAAGTTTACATAATAAGCTGATTTTTGGATGAGCTAGCCACTTCTAGAGACACCCTTAAAAATATATACATAAAACATGATGCTTTAGCACACCCTTAATTCATCCGTATTCACATGATGCTTTAGCATTCTCGATTCTTCAGATGAGCCTCCATTTCCATCTTGGGAAATCCAAATTCAGAAGCCAGAAGGGGCAGAGTCTTTAACAATTGTCACGGGGCAAGTGGCGTTTGTGGAAACATAGGTGGTCACACTCCCCAGCAAAACCCTATTTTGGCGCAAGCGATTCGATACATAAAATTAACGGATGAAAAAACGTTATATCATCATGAACAGTTCAATTTGGCTGTTTCACAGTGTGGAGTCCATATTGTTAGTTGATGCAAGTTATTGATTCGTGTCCAACAGCCGAAGGAATAAGTGAGTGAAGATTAACATATTCCAAACGGGAAGATGAACAAAACTAGAGTACCTCTGAATGAGACCTAGGCCTCTGCTACCCAGTACCAAAACGTCAAGCTTCAAATCGCTGATGGACTCGCAGATCCTCTCTCTTGCATCCCCCCAGTATAGCTTTGCCACCACCGTCACCTGTAATCAAATTCGATCAATCTATTTGAATCAAATTCTCAATCCTTGAAAGAAAAGAGGGAGGGAGGGAGACCTGCTCCTGTCTGCTTGCAGTATCGAGCAGATCTAACACCTCATCATCGGTCTCCATTTCATACCTGCTCATCACCTCCTTATCACGAAACTCTGAGATCGGGATCAGAGCTGAAAGCCCCCCAAAGCAATTATCAGAATCGTTATGACGATCTTAGAAATTCAAACGAGTAAGTGAGGAAGGCAGAGAATTTACGAGAACCAGTGGTGGACCAGAGAAGATTTGGGGATTCATCGCCTTGCGAAGGTTTGACGTGGATGATGAGTAAGGTATCACCCTTGTCCAGTAGGTTGTCGATGCCCCATTTCAGAGCCATCTTGCTTCCTTTTGAGAAATCCAGGGCAACCCCTATTTTCCTGTTCCTCGCCATCAATCCTCTCTCTATCCAGGACGATACACGCTTCGGACCTCGGAATTAGCTTCGCGGAGAAGAGATTTGAGCTTTATTTGCGGCGCTTAGATGTTGACGGATCTTCACAGTCGCTGCAATTTTGGCCACACATGAACGTCTTTCATTTTGTTTAAAACAAAAGTTTACTAAAGTCAATGTCTAATGTCTAGTGACACTCCCTAGATGCTGCCACTCCTGAGTCCCTGACTCTCTTCTCTTCCTACACGTTAGGAAGGTGTTCATAAATCATAATCTTTCAGAAGCAATTTGTTTTCTATATTTATTAATGATACGTGTACAACACACCATCACCTAACATTCAACAATTTTCTACTAGCTCGATCGAATTATAATTTCAGGCTGCTTGCCTTTGGGTAATTAATTTTCCTCTTAACCTTCAGTTGGATTTCATTTGTGTAAACGAGCAACATGCTTGCTGAAATAAAATATTTGTATTTAATTATTTTTAATGACGCACACGATTAAATGGATCACCTCTCAAGTCTCTATCTTGAATGATCTAATAAAGGATACGATAAACACTTGTCATGGGCAATTTTTTGATAATTTTATGGTAATTGAGAAGAAGTGATGAGGCATCGATCCCCTCCCGGTTCCACATCACCAATAGATTTACTTTTGAATTCATGGGCACAAAGGAAAAGGAGAACGATTTAATTGTCTGAAGTGTAATTTTGCAGGCAGACAGAACAAGATAAAAACGTCATAGCTAACTCTAACACTGCGTTCAACACGACGCTTAGCAAGGAGTATATATATATATTTGACATATACGGAGGAACGGGGGCATGATAAGTAAGGGGGATACACATACTTAATAAGAACTAAGAAGCCTGGCAGGACGCACACAAAAGATTACAGGATAGAGATGAGAGGATGGAGGAGGAATATAACATAGGAAACCACCATTTATCAAACAGGTCTCATGGAGGCGGATCAGTCACTGCCTTCAATTTCAACAACCCTGAAATTAGAGGGTGCAGGTTGGCTTTTGGGAACAGTGACGACCAGAACCCCGTCGTTCATGGAGGCCTTCAAGTTCTGGAGGTCGGCATCCTCTGGGATTTTGAACCTGCTCATGAAATTGCCGCTCTCCAAGCTCACCTGTAGCATTCGATCATCCTGAAGCTCCACCAGGACATCCTCGTCGGTAAACCTCGGAAGCACCACCTCCCACACGTGCCCTCTAGAGTTCTCCCTCCAATCCAGGCGCGAGTTCAAGCTCGACCCGAACCCCAAATCAAAATCACGCACAGTACTGGAAATGGCCGAAGAGAAAGGGAAAGGCATATCGCTGAGCAGCCTGTCCACGGGATCCCACCCCCCTCCCCCGTTGATCGGCACGATCGACATCCTCACTCGCCTATTTTGCTTGTCTCAGCTCGCAGCCAGTGGAATATGATCACCCTTGTGCTCGTCACCCAAGTACTAGTAGCAGTGAATTAGTGATGCTCGAATGTTCCAGATTGTAGCGATTAATTTCCTTTTTGATGTTTGGGTCTGCAAGCCCATGAAAAAGCCCAATTTCATGACCATAATAAAAAACACGGTTTGGGTTTTTAGACCTGCTTGACGCATCCCCGTTGTGAAGAGTTGATGTTGGGTCTGTGGATGACGGCCCTAGTTAGGAAGTAGTTTTTTAGTCGGTAACATGGATTTAGGCATTTAGGTTCACTGAGGAGGTACCTTAGCGGCTTTGATATATGATAATGATTCCTTGTCTTGTCAGCGCGTATTTCTTTTTGCGGGGTCAACTGAAAAATGATGTGAACCTCGGTTTGTCCAAAGAATTGAATGCTGTGTTTGTTTGGTGGAAGGGAATCAAAGGTTGGGAAGTGGAATTAGAGTTGGAATCCATGATTCAGTGTGTGTCTGGCATGTAATTTTGGGTCCCATATATGATATATCCTCGGCGACAAATGACGCCTTCTCCCTTGTTAGCAACGTAATTACACAGTCTCTCCTTCGCCATTTGTAATAGTGGGTCAGTTGGTTGTAGATTGACGGCAAGGTGAGAACGGTTTTCGGTGGATGTTGTCGATTATATCCAACTTTTTTTTTTGGGTTAACACAAGCATACTTTTAAACTCGATTCCTTTTTAATTATAATTAATTTGTCTATACTAATCTCATGAAAAACTTGTCCATCAGATCAGACAAAAAGCAAACAAGGCATTAATTATACTAGTTATGATGCTATCATTCTCCCGGCCTCCACTCCATGTGTTGTTGATTTTATAATGTGCTCCTAAATCCCAATGCCATCGCCAGATTTCCCCCCAGTTCAAACTCAATTCTTTTTCGGTTGATGCTTGCTAGTATTAGTGATTAGGAAGTGGTCACTGGTTAACCAAACTGAGATATCATCAATATCACCGTCTAGGACTGACACTCCAGCAAATGACGACGTACGTCAGGCTCTGGAGTTTGGACCCTCTCGTCTCCTCATCGTCATATATAAATAATTAGTGGGGATATCATTTCTCCTGCTGATGCAGATAAATTTCTCTGCAGTTGGACCAAACGACGCCGCTTTGCACCTTTTTTTTTAATTAATTATCGCTCAAATCGAAATAGCAACCGGTTGAGGCAAAGGAGAAAGATGGCCGAGGACCCCACATAACATTATTACTTCTTTCTTTTTGCTCGGAACATTATTACTTCTTTCACACCATCTTCGCCCATGCATTCCTTTTTGACAAAAAAAGGAAAGGTACACAGTTTCAATTTTGTCTCCTCTTTCTTTAGCTGCATATGCCCAAGCCCACAACATTGCACATTCCAACCAGTTTCACGATTTGCGGGACGCTCTATGGTGTTGCGGTTCGAGACTTGGTACAGCTGATACTACCGCTGATCCTTCAAAACCATCAAACCAGAGTTGCTGTTTGACCCAAAAAACCCAGAGCTGCTAAGTTAGTTTCTTTGTTCTTTTTTGCTTTCAATCTTTTTGCTTTCATCCTCTGTTTTAAGCTCCATTTATAGGTACCATATTTGAGATTGATTTTAGTTTAAGTTGGAAATAAGTTAAACTTGACGTTTCATTTTTTTTAGTTGTCTTAAGTACTTAATTAATTGATTTTTATGCCAGTAGGCTTTTAATAATGGAGGGGATTATACTTGGTTGGCTAATATGTATGCTTCACGTCATTATTGGGCAAAAGCATATTTGAAAGATACTTTTTTTGCTGGAATGACCACAAGTGGCCGAAGCGAGAGCATCAATTCATTTTTTGATGGATACGTCAACTCTAACACAATGTTAAATGACTTTGTTACCCAATATGATAAAGCAATAAAGTCTAGAAGGGATGCAGAAGAAGATGAAGATTTTAAAACTAGAAATACAAAAGCAAGTTTAGAGAGTGATCATCCAATTGAAGAAATAGCCGGAGAGCGCTACACAAGAAAACTATTTGAAATTTTCAAAAAGGAGTGGAAGGCTGCAATGCATGATTACTTTCATGAAAAGATTTCAATAGGTGAAAATTTTATCAAATACCGGGTTGGGTCTCGCAAAGTTGATAAAGAGTGGTGGGCAATTGTTGAGTACCATTTGACAGAAAGCTTCACAGCTCTTTGTTCCTGTGCGAAGTTTGAAACTATGGGGATATTGTGCAAACATATTCTTTACATCATGAAGAAGAAACAAATAATGAGCATTCCTGAAAAATATATCTTATCTAGGTGGACCATGAATGCAAGTTATAAGGCTCAAAATCTTGTTGGCTTTCAAGGCAAGACAACTACTAATGAAGTTAGTGCATTGTCTCCATGGTCGGTTTACTTTAAGTTGAATATGGCTTTCTCTGAAGCAAGAGATTCTATTTCTGAGCTTAGAAGACTTGACACTTTCGCTGTTGAATTTATTCAACAACAAATGGAAAGAAAGAGAGAAAGAATTGAAGAAGAACAAAATTCCCAACCAATTCATTCACAAACTACACTCATTCATGATGTGCGTGATCCTACTCATCAAATCAAAACTAAAGGGCGTCCGAAGAGTGCTTCACGAATAAAATCAAGCTTGGAATTGTCTACAAAACTACAAAAGACTTGCAGGTATTGTGGAGGAAAATGTCATAATAAGACTACTTGTCAAAAACAAAAGGTATTTATTTATAAAAATATTTTTTTCCTTGCCATTTCTCCCTTCTCTTTGAACTTTTTAAAAATTTTATTGGGTTTTATTTGTAGATGGATGTTGCGAAAGATGCAGAAGTTGTTGCTAGAGGACTTGAAACAGCGGATTGATAGCATGAAAGACATTTTGGTGTAATTTTTTTTTTTTTTCAGATGGCGTGAACATCTTTTTTTTTTTGGCGCAAAGATGGTGTGAATTTTTTTTTTACTTTGGCGCGAAGATGGTGGGGATGTGCTTTTTTTTTTTTTCCTTGTTCTCATGAGTGGGGGTGTGCTTTTCAAAGACATAATAATGTTATGTGGGGTCCTCGGCCATCTTTCTCCTTTGCCTCAACCGGTTGCTATTTTGATTTGAGCGATAATTAATAAAACAAAAAGGTGCAAAGTGGCGTCGTTTGGTCCAACTGCAGAGAAATTTATCTGCATCAGCAGGAGAAATGATATCCCCATAATTAGTATGAATTAATCAAACGATGATGAATGGCACTACTGTTAATCAATGAATGTTTCGTATGGCTTTAAGCATCACTTGTTTGATCCGTATCCTCCTGGCTTTTTGCTTCGTGCGCTGCTCAAAAAAGGCAGCTACTTTAACCCCAAAGCGCGGCCTCCTTCCCTTTTTTCCCTCAAAACAAGACTCACTCACTCACTCGCTCCATCTTTTTTTATTTGTAAGCTGGCCTCTTTGCTTTTCTTCTCCACATCAACATCAATACTTTTAGACGCCAACATTGTTCACAAAATGCCGACATTATGGCCAATGCAAACGTCAAAAAGAGCCATCATTGAACACAATAACAGGGGATAAAGACAACATTATTTATATGCCCGCCCGTTTTAATGTACTGTTTTGAAAGAAGGAAAAAAAAAACATTATCTTCCTTTCAAAACTCAACACAATTTCCTGATCCGCATAGAAAATCAAAATAAGCCATGTTATTTATAATTGGGTTAAGTATCAAATTTGTCCCTGAAGTATCTCGCCGGGAGCAATTTTGCCCCGGAAGTTTTTCTTGGAGCAATGTTGCCCTAGAAGTTTTTTTTTGGAGCAATGTTGCCCCTCTGCAACAGTCAACTAACCGTTGACCGTTAGGTTTGTTAACGGAGGGGCAAAATTGCTCCAAAAGAAAAACTTCCAGGGCAAAATTGCTACTTAACCAAAAAAAAAAGTTACAAATATTATTTATGATATCATATATTTTTAATTCTTATTTATATAATATCTAGGGGTGGAAATAGACTAGACCAGCCTAGGCTTCACCCTCCAATTCAAATTTTAAATATAAAAACTAAATAACTAATTTATAGAATTAAAGACTTAATTAAAGTATCTTTTATTTAAAAATTTTATTTTTATGAAATATTCCTTTTAATCATTTATACAGTGGGACTTTACTGAAATTTTGATCCTTATTATAAAATGGTTGTGTGTGTGCATGACTGAATCTTTCTATAAAAATAAAATCTATTTAAAATATAATACAATATTAATACTCAACAAATGAATGTCAACATATCCACCAAAATATTTCTATGGGTTAAACATGTTTCAAGAAAATTAAAATTTATATCCATTTTAATACATTTCTTATATATATAAAAAAAAGAAGTTCAAAGGAAAAAGAAAACGACTTACAAGTCACAGGAAAAAATAATTAAATAAAAAGACAATAAATGTATAGAAGAATTACAAGATTCGCATAGCGCTTTTAACAGAAAGATTAAATTTAATACAGAAAAATGAGAAATACAAAAATTATTCTCTTAAGATTTAATTCAACTCCTTTCTTTTAGCATTTTTTAAAAATATATTAAAAATTGAAAGTGCCCTTTATTTATTTTTTTAAAAAGTAAAATATTTTACATAAAAATTTCCTTTTAATTCTTTATAAATATATAATCTTATATAATTCTTTATAAAAGTAAAATTCTTTAATTCTATAAATTAGTTATTTAATTTTTATATTTAAAATTTGAATTGGAGGGTGAAGCTTAGGTTGGTGTAGTCTGTTTCCACTTCTAGATATTATATAAATAAGAATTAAAAATATATGATATCATAAATAACATTTTTAATATTTTTTGGGTTAAGTATCAATTTTGCCCCGGAAGTTTTTTTTTTTGAGCAATTTTGCCCCGGAAGTTTTTTTTTGGAGCAATGTTGCCCCTCCGTCAACAGTCAACTATTAGTTGACTGTTGACGGAGGGGCAACATTGCTCCAAAAAAAAAAACTTCCGGGGCAACATTGCTCCAAGAAAAACTTTCAGGGTAAAATTGCTCCTGACGAGATACTTCCGAGACAAATTTGATACTTAACCCTTTATAATTTATAATAGTGCGTCTTCTCATGAATTTTATTTCGTATATTTTTATTTGACATTTAAGTACTCTTATGATTAAAATATATGCAAACGTTTCACAAAATGAAATAATAATAATTTATTCATTCCATTAAAGATATTTTTAACAATTTTTATCCACATTAAAATTTAGAATTCCTCCTTACAATTGTAAAATTGATTATTTAAAACTGGCAAAGAGTGTGATTGTTACACAAAGATAGTTTCATTAAAATAAATAGGATGGTAGCTTATTTCTGTACACACAGATTAATTAACGTATAAAGATTAGAAATAAAACATGGAAACAAAAGATTTTTTTTTTTTTTTTGATATGATAATTTTAGGAAAGGGATTGGGCTCATCCACAATCTAAGGGTAGGGCGCTTGGAGCCCAGTCTACCAGGGATACTAGCCAAAGAGTACACATGTTTTCACCTCTACCAGTGTTACCACTGCTCTTCTAGGATGTCTCTCCCAGTGTCTTGACCAATACAGAGATCAAACCTCCTTCCTAAAGATGAAAAGGACTGACCCCACGCTAGTTGAACATGGGGTGGAAACAAAAGAAATGATCATAAAATTCAGACGCGTTTCAGGTTGTGATTTATCTGTAGAGAGCGAAGCGGGCCCCGTTTAAGCCCAGTAACTCACGATCATCACAGATCCGCCAGGTAAAGACAGTATCAAAGTGAGAGTCAGATCAGGACAGTGAGTGCAGAGCAGTGAGAGAAACCAAGGGCTCCTCCTATCTCATTCTTTTACTCTGTTGACTATCAGTATCCGATTCCCATTTCGCATATACTCATGCGAAGCTCAAGAATTAAAGCCCTCCAGTTTCTCACCGTCTCTGATCGGAACACGTCGGCAGCTCCGTGTCATCTTTTGTGCCCGGCTTTGTAGTTCGAGGAAGAAAACTCTGCCTTTGCATTTGCAATTTCGAGGTCATTATTCATCTTCTTTTTCGCCTTGTGGATCTTTGTTCTCGTGACGTTCTCCAACGCTATTTCGCGCCCACCGACACTCTTTCCTTCATCTCCAAGCTAGACGAGCCTGCCCTCCACTTCTGCATTCCCCCTGGACTTCTGGTATGCATTTTCAGCTTCACATTCCCCTTCCATTGTGTGTTTCTGCTTTATTTTATAATTTTTTAAATAGAATATTTCCTTTGGCGCCTAAGCTTTAGCTCTGGAATACTGTAATTTCACCCTCGTGTTCCTGTGTCTCTTACAGTTGCGAGTTTTACTCTGTTTTGCCCCATTTTTCCTTCGTGGTTCAAGCTTTTTATCCCTTTTAAATGATTTTTCCAGCTTGTTTAATGTGTTAGTCGGGAAAAATTGGAGAAAAAGAAAGCGAAATGATGTGCCCTCTTAGCATGTGAAATTTAATTTATCGATAGTATTTTGAAGTTCGAATCTACTTGGTGCTTCTAAATAACTTATGATCTCTGTCTCCTCCATTACTTGTGGAGAAAGGCTTGGGTTCGGATCAAGACGGGTCGTAATCATGTCTTATCTTTTAGATTTTCGAAATAGATTTCCATGGACCACTAGCAATTCGGCTATCTGATTTCACCTTTGTCCATACTACTCTGTCTCATTGCACTTGGTTTCAACTTTCATTGCTAACCATTATGTCATGCCCTACAGTTTGCATCTAATCTGACATTGGTAATTATTTTTGTTGAAGATGTTCTTGTTGGGCTCAGCTGGTTCTTGTCATGTTGAAATTGGGTCAACCCCCTCATTCACACGTTTTCATATTTGAACAATTCAAACAAGAATCGCGGATTTTTGTTTAAATACGTTTTATCAATATTTCAGCCATGCCCTTTACTTCTTTTTTTTTTTTTTTGGTTAAATTTTTTTTTTTGGGTAATATCTTTGAAACAATTGTTAATGCAATTCTTGCTCTTTTTGGATAAGCAATTACTCATTTAGCTTATTTTCTTTGAGATAGGATATTGTTACTACCAATTTTATGTCATTACCAAGTCACTGCCACTTTTTCATCGTTAGATTAGAATCTCAATAGGAAAGAGAAATGATAAAGGTATATGAGATTATGATTTAACGGTGAAAAAGTGGTAGTGGCATAAAATTGGTGGTGACAATATCTTATCCCATTTTCTTTACATTTGGAAGTTTTATCTTCTTTCCAATTTGCAGCTGAAAAGCATGCTGGATTTTCCTTCTTTCAAACTCATCCAAAAGATTCCTGTGCTAGAGCCCAACAAATCTATGCGGCCTGTCAATTAGTTGAATATCTTAATCAAAATTCAAGAAATCAATTACCAGCATGAGTGGAACGCATTATGACAGGTTACAACTTGATAACTCTGCCTTGCTAGATGCTGACCTTCATCACAAAATTACCAAATGTGAGGGGGACAGAAAATCTTTTGAGAATCACCAAAAGCAAGGAAATTGCAGAAGGCAATGTGAAGAAGATGAGCTTGTTAGGTACATGTCAAATCTTCCAGGTTATTTAGAGAAGGGAGAAAGTATTCACGATAAAGTCTTAAATGTGGGGGTCCTTGATTGGGCCTGTCTGGAGCAATGGAAGTGCAGTCATAAGCATATGCCTCATATGAGTAGCAGGTGTTCAACATCAACTAGTAATACATCTGTGACTGATTCAATGGACAGATCACCTGGTTATTTTGGCATGGGTCGTAGCTTGTCTCCTTCTTGTCGAAGCATTTGCCATCCACCACTGCCATCTCAGTTTATGGCATCTGCAATGCAATGCCACTCCCGGGATGCCAAATCCTTGGGATATTTTTTTGAAAATTGTCAAAATATTAGTGGCTGCAACAATAACACACACAACCAGTTTGTCAAGGCAAATGACCATCTTTCCCAAAACATCCCTGATAATAAACTGAAAACACGCAACATGAAGGAGTTGGATCCCAAAATTGATATGAAAAGAGGAGCTCTATCCAGTGACCAAATGTATGAAGTAGCATCATGCATTAAGTTACAAATGAGCTCTCAAGATGGTAAATTCGAAAGAAAAGTAGAGACTTTCCAGCAACCAAATGTGGTTACCGTTGAGGAAGATTTACTCAAGAAGAACAAACCACATGTTCTTTGTTTGTCCAGAAATATCCACCTAAATGATCATTCTCTGCCAACATCCCAAGGTCGAAAGGCACAAATTCATGGTCGAACAAGCTTCACAGGAAATCCCAAGGGACTTTCCCTTGAGAATGTTAGTTATAAAATGTCAAACTCCTGTACACTGCCAGATGAAGTTAATTGTTTCCATTCTCTGGCAAAGGGGTATAGTTCCACAGGCACTGAAGGAACCAAAATTCACACTGCCACTTTCTCAGCTCCCCTATCAGCTAAAATGGGAATAAGGCCATCCAAATCTAGACAAGCCGAAAAGAAACAGCCAATAACTACAATGTTATCTACAAGAGAGTCTTCCCAAGAACCATCCCCGAAAGTAACAGGTGAAAAGTCAAGAAGCTCTTCACCTTTTCGACGGTTTAGCTTCAGCACTGGTTTTGCAAGCAAAGGATCTGGCTACAAGGAGGATGCACTTCGGCCACATAGGAGCTCAATAGGAACTGCGATGTCTTGTTCTGAAAATATGAGGGGCTGTTCGAGCTCAGATATTTTAGGCAATGGTAAGGCAGGTGGAGCTGGTAGGAGCAGGTCAAGCCCTCTAAGGAGGTTGCTCGATCCACTACTAAAACCAAAGACGGTGAACTGCCACCACCCTGCAGATTCATCTCAGAAAGATCCATTGTTAATAAATAAGAATTGTATGTCAGCAAATGGGAAATCTTCCTCTCTGCAGCGTGAAAAAGGGTTGATAAAGGAACACAGAGTTGGTCATAGCACAATTGATAAAGATGATTCATTGAAGAACAAGAATCATGTGTCGCCAACAGTTCAAGCTCTTCTGAGAATTGCATGGAAGAATGGCTTGCCCACGTTCACATTTGCTGTTGACAAAAGCAGCAGCATTCTTGCAGCCACAGTGAAGAAGTTAAGTACCACAGAAAAAGATGGCTGCTGCTGTATCTATACCTTTTCCACCTTTAGAGATGTTAATAAGAAGGCTGGAAATTGGATTAAACAGGCTGGAAAGTGCAAAGGTCCCGATTACATTCATCATATTGTGGCCCAAATGAAGGTTTCTAATCCTCGCTATCAGAATTATGTGGACTCTTCCACTGTGAAAGAGTTCGTGTTGTATTCTGTGAAGTCAAAGCAGGGATGTGATCAAGCCTCTCATTATCAGTTAGATGATGAACTTGCTGCTATTATTCTCAAAATGCCCAAAACAATGGGTTTCACCGATAATGAGCATTATAGTGGTTCCCGCGATTATCGTCAAGAGCTTGTCCATGCAACAGTTGTGTTTCCAAGTGGCGTTCACAGTCACCCACGTAAAGGTGGACCTTCTTCCCTTATTGAGCGCTGGAAATCAGGTGGATCTTGTGATTGTGGTGGTTGGGATCTGGGTTGCGAACTTCAGATTTTTGCAAATGAAAATCCAGCCCGTAAAAAATCATGTTCATCCAATACTTCTTGTGAAGATCATTTTGAGCTTTTCCTCCAGGTAATGTTAGTGCCAAACGAAATTTATTTGTTAATTTAATTGTCCTTTCATATTGCGTCGATATCCAATGTAATGTTCTTTTAACTTCAAATGCAAATTGCAGGGGAATGGGCGAGAACACCGACCTGCTTTCAGACTTGGGCCCTGCAAGCAGGGAATTTTCTCGGTTGTTTATGACTCGTCATTCACACTTCTGCAAGCATTTTCCATATGCATAGCATTACTGGATTGTAAAATGCCAATTGAGCTTTCTGGAACAAGAAATTTAGTAGAAGAAAAAACCCCAAGGCTGGAAATTGATGAAGTAAAGGCTTTTAATAATTAGGAAATTCTCCTTGTAGGTCGTCCGCTAACCATTGCTCTCGCCAGTTGATAGTGCCTAACATTAACTCGAACGAAACACGTCCTCTTGTGGTCAACTGAACCATGTGATATGGGTAACCGTCTGTTTTTGTTTTTAACATCAGCCGCATAAATGAAAATCCTTTATGGGTTCCTGACCCTCGCCGTCATGCTAATAAGGAAGAATGATTTTGAGGTTGAAGCTTGTGCTCTCTGTAAGTATCTTTTTCTATTATGCATTATCATTCATTATCAAGTGTTCAAGCACTCCAGCAGATAAAATGCTATATCAGTATTAACAGGCATGAGTATAGCATCAGTGAATAGTGATTTGTCTTCTGCTAAATGCTTAATGTACGTCTGCTTTAATGATCCTTTAATAAAGTTGGAGATTGCTAGTCCTTCATTCTCCACTTATTTTCCACTTTATTTTAGGGAAAACGACACTAAGATCCCAAATAAAAACAATATATAAGTAAATTTTTATTGCTTCTCAATGACAAATTAAAGAGTTATTATTAACAAGTTATGTGATTTTTTTTATATTATTATTATTATTTAAATTAGAACTTTGGTGTCATTTTCTCTTGATTTTATCATTCCGTGGTGACGCCCAAGTCTGAAGGTCCCTAAAAAAGAAAAAGAAAAAGAAAAAGAAAGTAGCAGCGAGTATGGATGGCTTTTAATTGTTCAAAAAGTATGGATGGCTTTTAAAGGTCAACAGAGTCAATTTCATTAATCATTGCCAATAGAACACTGAAAAAACCTAACATAAAACCTACCACACACCTTACCAAACAAAACAAACAGAGCATCGAGTGTTTGAATGTTGGATTTGACTGTGTTTTGAGATTTATATATAAGTAAAAAATAGGTGAAAAGAAGAAAACGAACTTTGAAATTATAAAATCCTAAATAAATTCTGTTACCCAGATTTGATAAGAGAATGACGATATTTGATAAATAATTTATGAGAAAAGTATTTCTCCAGTCACTGGAGATAAGTTTATCTCCAGTGATCCTAAAACTATGTCGTTTTGAATTAATGAAGGTGTATTTGTAATTTTAGGTGAATTAATGAATGATGTTTTAGTAAAATTTATATGATAAAAAAGTAAATAAAATTACAAAAACACCATCCATTAAACCAAAACAACGTAGTTTTAGAGGTCACTGGAGATAACTTATCTTCCGTGATTAAAGAAATCTTTTACTCATAATTTATAACTCATTTTTTTTGAAAATATCTGATTTAAAATTTTATAATTTTAAAATTCTTTTTCTGTCTTTTTTTCTTTAAAAAAATATTATATGTTATCTCTTAATTTAGATAAATAATTATTAAAATCCCTTCTTCCATCCAATATAGTCCCTCCCTTCACATCCTATCTGTTAACCCAAATAAAGGTTTAGGGTAGATTTTTTATTTTTTTGGTAAAACCATGCTTAAACAGAAACAAAGAGTAAGATGTTATTTTATCACCCAAAAGAAAGAGAGAAAATGCTGAAGTTGAATCAGATGAGGTGGAAAAGATAGTTTCTTATCAATAGGGTAAACTTGGAATATTGAAGAATAGACCCAGACACTTTCTTTCACAAAAAGACATCTTTTTACCTCCTGAATCCTCATCCCTCCCTCCCTCTTATTTTTACCAACCAAACCCACTTACCTCACCCCCAACAAAAACCCCAACCAAACAGGGCCTTTAGCACGGGAGCGGCTTCAGTCCTCTCCCCCTCCCGTTCTCTTCCGTCCTTTCCTCTAAATTGCGTTGTTTTTGACGCAAACAGTGCAGCATGCCCCTCTCTCTCTCTCTCTTTTAAGGTGCTGGCAGGCATTAAAAAATTACTTCAAGATACTAATCGGTACTGAAAAAAAAACACTTCATGATTTTGAAAAATTAATTAAGAGTATTGTCTGTTAGTAAAAATATATTTTAGGATACTAAAAATACTAAAAACATATTTTAAGATACTGACTAGTTATTTTTTCAACATCCTAAAATAATTTTTCAAGATCATAAAATATTTTTTTAGTCCCAGTCAATATCCTTAAGTATATTCTTAGTACTAGTCAGTACCCTAAATTATTTTTTCAAGATCCTCAAATAATTTTTCAAGACCATGAAGTATTTTCTCAGTATCAATTAGTATCTTCAAGTATATTTTTAGAACCAGCTAGTACCTTAAATTATTTTTTTCAAGATTGTCAAATAATTTTTTAAAATCATGAAGTGTTTTTTTAGCATCGGTTAGTATCCTGAAGTAATTTTTTAATACCTGTTAGTATCTTTAAAAAAAAAAAAAAAAAAGAGGCATGCTGCACTGTTTGCATAAAAAACGACGCAGTTTAAGACGGAAGAGAATAGGAGGGGGAGAGGATTGAAGCCGCTCCAAAGCCCCCGTTTAGCACCGTAGCTTGCTGTGTGAAAATAATTCCTTGTTTCAATTTGCCCTAGATTCCGACGTCATGGCGCGGCAGAAGCAAATACTAAACCTAAATTAAATCCATATTAGGCCTCCAGGCTTCCGCGCTCCAATCTTCGCCGTCTCCAGCGAACAAGGTCTCCGTTTGAGGCATCTTCGTGGCTGACGTTTCACTGCTTCTGGCATTCCTTCCGTCTCACTGCTCTCGCTGAACACTATTTTGATCTACCTTCGCTTTACGGGGAACAAGAGCAAGGTAACATCAAAGTAATCTTCTTTTATCTATGTTTCAATTTATTTATCCCGGAGAATTGAACTTCGGGAGTGGTCGTAGAGTGGTTTCGTCACTCGCTCTCGTATTTCCCTGGAACATATGTATTCCAACCCATCTGAATTTAGGTTCTTTGAAGCGATGGCAAAATCATTTTTTCTGAGTTAGTATCTTGTCTTTTTTAAATATGTGTAAAAAAATCTTGGCTTTTATTTTTCTTTTTCATTTTTTCTTTAAATTTATAGTGCGAAGAATAAGCTGGGTTTTGCCCTTCGGTATGCATGTAAAAGGAAATTGATTCATGTGTTTATAGGGCCACAGGGTGACCAATAACAATGGAGCTTGGGTCATATTCTGATCAGAGTAAATCAACATTTTCCCTGGCGGACGAGGATCATACACTTGCAAATGCTGTTCGGTTCACCTTAAATCAAGAGTCAGTGATCTACCAATGCTTTTCTAATCCTCTGCGTATAATTTATGAATTTCGTTCTTAGCATACTTAGAAAGCATAAATGCCATTATCAATGTCAGTCTTTTATGTGGTGTCTCCTTGTATTCCTACATCCAGCCTGCCTGCCATCCTGATACCGTTTGTTTTAATAATCAAATATCCTGATAAGGTGTGATCATTGATGTTTTGCAGTCCAAGAGTGACATTCTGTGGTTACAGCATCCCTCATCCTTCTGATAATCGGGTTAATATTAGAGTCCAAACAACAGGTAATATATTGAAGATTCTTTGAACCTTAAGCGTTTGATGAAATTTTGTTGTTGTGCTTCGCAAGTCCCTGCCAAAATATTGTGTTAAAGTTCTGAATTTGCTTGAGGGCAATCGCAGTTGCTTTTATTTTTGGTTTTGCTATATGATTTATATCACTGATCTGGATTCTGATTTTTGAAGAAAGTTCTACGCATAACTAGACCATCAGAATGTCTCGTATGCCATTCTCTGCTAAGTTCTCTGTTGAGTTATGAACGTAAATGTTCACAGAAATGAAAGCTCCGCATTAAACACTACATGAAGGGAGCCGATTTCCTCAGAATCTCTTCTCTCATTTTCTTTTCAGAATCCTATTTCCACCCTTAGATGAAAAAATGGACGGTTCAGATTTGATATTTTGTAAAACAATGATAATAGTGTTTTATAAATTAATTTTTTTATTAATTTTGTTTGTATTACATGTATAAATTGTGTAGATCATGATTTAACAGTTGAGTTTATTTTTTCATGTTCAAAATAATAGTTTTATAAAATATTAAATCTGAACTATCTATTTCTTTAAATCTGAGGGTGGAAATTAAATACTGAGAAGAAAAGGAGAAAAAGGATTATGAGAGAATCCAAACCCTACATGAATACACCTTTATTGACCAAAAAAAAAAAAGAAAAAAGAAAAAAACTGAAACTGAAACTAAAATAATGATGTACATTTTGAAACATCTGATTGAGAATGAATTTTCTGCGTTAAATACTTTACAGTTAAGTTAAAGCATCCGTGCATACCTTAAAATTATGACGTAGAAGCATTTTAATCCAATCTTTTAGGCTATTTATGCAATGTAATCTTCATTGAGATTGCTTCAGTAATTTTCTGTTTACAATATTCGTTATCTCTGAGCATCTATAGGGGATCCAGCTCGTGAGGTGTTGAAAGATGCGTGCCAAGATCTGATGCTAATGTGCCAGCATGTAAGGAGCACTTTTGACAAGTCTGTCAATGATTTTAAAATGAGCAAGACTGTGAAGGATATGGATATTAAGTGATGTACCAGTTTTCTGTTCAATTTGTTTTGATATTGATTGGACTGCATATTTTGGTTGTTGACAATAGATTATGCATGCAACTCTGTTTACAATATTCCTTAATGCCATAGATTGATGGATTATATTTATATATAGGTGTTGACAACAATCTTCACTTTGTTGTCATTCCAAACATAAATGGAAGGACCTTGATAATTTCCAGAATGATATTGCATACAAAATTGTTGCTGAACTTATATAGAGGGAAATTGACAAATTCTCTATAGTAGTTGCCACGAGTGAAACCGTCTAGAAGAATGTTCATAGAAAGATTCAAAGAAAATATTAGGGAGTTGCTCCAACTGGTAAATAACAGGGCAAAGTGGGAGGGAGGGAGGCGTTCACCACAAGCCAATGAATTTCCACCAGGCACCTCCAACACCAAGCCAGATGATAATGTTAACAATACTTATGAGGAGTCCATAGCCCCACCATTGGGCAAGGGGAACATAGTTGGCTCCATAAAACACGGGTGCCGACCCGATCCCATAATGGGTAAGGCCACCCATGAGGTTGGAGAGGAAGGACAGCACCATGGCCCCAAAGTAGGGAGGAGTGCCCAGCGCACTTGCCACTGACAGGAATGCCGTAAACATGGCTCCTATATGAGCAGCCCCACTTGCGAAGAAGTAATGTGAATAGAAGTAGAGCAGCACCAGTATGCCGAATGATAGTTGCCACGACAGTCCCAGCCCCCCTACAAACTGTACAAACAACATCTTTCATAAACCCTTTCATGAATATCATCAATAATAACTTTGCTCACTCACTAATATCTTCCTAGACTGGTACATAATTTATCACCACATTTGATTGCATCTTCACTTTGCCATCAACCAAAACCTTCTCTTTTGAGTGATAAAGGTTAATATGCTCATAATTTATGGATGAGCATTTAAAAATTATCAGAGTTTTACACGAGCCAACAATGCTCTGAGGATTGAGCGTTCGTCCAGTCCGATATCAAAGAATACCACAACAAAATAAAACAAAAATAGACACAAGGAAGAATAAACGAAGGAGAGAGAAAACCCCCAGATGAGAGGCACCTTGTCAGAGAAAGTTGTCATGCACAGATCAGAGCAGGGAGAAGGGAAAGAAGTAACCTTAACAACAGTTTGGCTGAACCAGGCAATGAGACCATATTTGTTGAGGTAGCCGGCCATTGCAATGAGGGCAGCGAACCACGTAAGCGTATCCCAGGCAATCCCCTCGGCTAAGCACTCCTTCCACGTAACAACCCCTGTCACAAGCAGTACAGCCAAACCCAGAATCGCAGCAGTTACCGCATCCATATTAAGAACCCCACCAAAAACCCAAAGTCCCACCTGATACATTTGGAATGCAAGGTTAAGTGTAATTAATGTATTTCATTCACATTATCAATTTCAACATATGATTTGCAGGTTTGAACTTAAGCGTGGGTGACCTTTATAATAAAGGTTGATGATCAACTCAAGTCTCTTGGGCCATCTGCATGCCCAACTGTGGTCCCAGTGACCGGACATTGCAGTTGAAAAAAATAACACAAACCAAAAAAGAAAGATCGGCCGCAGCTAGCCCCGGAAGGCAAGTCACTGACTTCCTTAAGAATTTGTATATATTGGTTTGGCGTGTGTTCTATCCTATAATAACGTAATGGTCTAGCACATCAGAACTTACTATACGAAAAAAACTCAGTTCTGAGAATTGAAGGAACCAAGTGTTCATATACCGTAAGTAGCAGAGTCCCAGCCATTATCTTCTCATTTAGGGACATTGGTCCCATGTTTTGCAACTTCTCCCTAGCAAGCTTGGGCGCGTCGGGACTGGATTTCACTGTTGGTGGGTAAACCACATACAGAATGAATGGTACCAATATCAATGAGAGCAAACCCGGGACAAAGGCTGCTTTGGCCCAATCTAACCACCCGATCGTCTGGTTGATGGAGCTCTGAGTCAGATTGGCACACAGGGGATTTGCCGCCATCCCAGTCAAAAACATGGCCGACGAAATCACCGAAGTTTGAAAGCAAGTCAGCGTTAACCACGATCCTAGTCTATTTTCGGTTCCATCACCCACGTTGCTACCACAGGCAAGACACAAGGATTTCACCAACGGAAGAAAAATGCCACCGGCTCTTGCGGAGACGGAAGGAATCGCCGGCGCCAGCAAGGCCTCGCTAAAAACTAAACTGTATCCTAATCCTAGGGAGGAGCTACCAAAAAGAGAAACAAATTGATAAGCAATTCGATTGCCGAGACCCGTCTTGATAAAGCCTCTGGCAAAAAAGAAGGCCAAGCAAATGAGCCAGGGGATGGGATCGCCGAAGCCTGAAAATGCGGCAGCGAAGGTAAGTGTTTTTGTAAGAACCGAAACACCCAGACCCAAGACGGCGACAGCACCAAGCGGCAATGGCTGGGTAATAATGCCGACGATGGTGGCCAAGAAAATCGCCAAGAGCTGCCACGCGTTTTTGGACACTCCGGAAGGCACGGGGACGAACCAGAGGATAACCCCGGTGGCTATAGAAGCCAAGAGAGGTTTAACGGAGGCTCCCTGCCATGGCGGAGTGGGAGAAACTGAAGAACTGGCAGCGGAGGCTCTGAGAATGAGACGTTTGGGAGTGGGTTTGAGAGGGAAAGAAGAGGTGGAGAGAGTGAGAGAGGGAATTGAGGAAAAAGAAGAATGGGGTTTGAGGCGAGGAAAGGGGATAGAATAGAGGGAAGAGGAGGAGCGAAGATGAAGGGAGTTGAAGGAGGGGAGCTTGGAGGAAGGAGGAAGGGGAAGAGAAGGAGTGGCGAGTGGGATGGAAGCCATGGATATTGGATGGAAGGTGAAGGAGGGATCAGCAGAGCAGCGGCATGAGGATATGGGAATGTGGAATGCGATGGAGGGAGCAACGAGAACCGTTGGGTTTGGAGGGGACGGCGGATGTGGTGCTCAGGAATTAGTGGCCCGGGGCTTTCTAGCTCTTCCCCTGCTCGATCCCCTCACTGCAACTCACGCTGTCCATCACATCTCTGGAATGAGTGAGTGAGAGAGAGAGAGAGCTTCAGCATCTGTCCACGTGGCAGTCCTTGCTTTCTGGAAAACAGCCCAAAGTGTGATTCTGCTCTTACACGTGGGCTTCGCCCTCCTCCGTTCGCAGCTGCCCCTGATTTTGGGAATGGAGCCCATGTAAGAAGAGGGGAAAATATAAATAGGGAAAATTGCATTTCAGTCTCAAACAACAAAATAAGACCCAAAAAAAAAAAAATCTCTGAAAATCTTAAAATTGTATTTAAATTCTGTGAGACTTTTTTACAATAAATTTCAACTATCGTCTTGATAATGGATGCTTATGGATTTATCAGTGAACGCTTCTAGATTTGTCAGTGGACTACATTTAGACTCAATTAGTGGATACCTTAAACTTGTCAACAAAATTATAATTTATTGCAATTTTTTTCTTGCAGAATTTAAATACAATTTTGGGATAAAAATTGGAGCCAATCACGGTTGCCACCCTTCAATTCCCACTTTTACCATGCGTGTGACTATTTAAATTCATTTTAAAATCTCCCTATTTAATTTAATTTTTATAAATTTAATGACAGATTAAAAATTGTAAATGTGGATCATTAAACTGAATTTAAATGTGCACGCCCGGGTAGTGTTGTTCATGTATAGATATAGATACCCTAAGGTGAAGAACTAACATGCTGGTAGATGCAGGATGATGTCGGAAGAGGATTCTCTTCTCATCTTTTTTCTCATTTTCTCTCATCAACCCATCTGGGCCAATTAAGATGAGAAAAATGTTAAAGTAGTATTGTGATTGATTGAACGAATATGATTTAAAGATGATGAGGGATAATGAGAAAAAGATTATGAGAGAAATTCAACCCACATTATGTCTGCATGTACTCTTCTTGATATGTTTTTTCTCTTGTTATATGTGCCATTCTAAAAGAAACGTCAATTCTGCTTTTTGCACACATCAGCGGCAATGTTCCAGTGTTGCATGGGGCCCGGTTTCCCAGCTCGTCGCTGGGACGAGCTGGGGGAGCTTGTCCGTACGGACGAGTTTCTGGCCGTCCAGATCTAAATCTGGACAGCCCAGATCTTATTTTTTTATTTCTTAATTATTTTTTTCTATATGAAAAAATCACTTTTTGAAAAAATGTTAGTTGAGAGATTATCTTTATTTTAGATTCTCTACCTATTAATTTTTTTATATATATATAAAAAAAAATCAGATCTCGGCCGCCCAGATTAGATCTGGACGACTTGGAGCTCGGTACCCAGCTCGTCCCAGCGACGAGCTGGGAATCTGATTCCGTGTTGCATGCATGTTTCCAACAGTGCCAATGCAATTTCACAACACCCTATCTTCATGATCAAATTCATTCAATTATATTACAATGTTCTTTCTTTCTTTTTTTTGTTTCTTCTTGCAGTGTAGCTTTGGTGTACCTAGATATATGAAAATATGGGTGTCCAAACATGCCAGCCTAAACTGGAACTTTCATGTCTATAATTACCCTTAATCACTGACGGAACTTTTAAGGGACCATGGCCCCCCCAAAAAAAAAATTATTTAAATATTTTTAGTGGGGCTTTTTATGTTTTAGTGAATAATACTACTTTGACCCCCCCAAATTATTTAAATTTTATGTTAATCTTGTCATTCTTTCTATATTTCATTCTAATTACTTGAAATTTTTAGCTTATCAGTGAAATTTTCTTTTGTGGTGTATTCCTTACTAGTTACTATACTTTTACCCATTCTATACTACACTTGTAGATGAAGTTAATTGACTTGATTTCATGAATATATATTTTTTTTTTTATTTTTAATGCATTTAAAACTTTCCTTAAAAAAAAATTTCGGGGGTGCTGCCCCCGAATCCCCCCGCAACTATTTGGCCCCTTCAAACTTTTCCTCCAAATTCCGCCACTGCCCTTAATCTTAGTTATATTTGACTCGGCTCCAATATAATAATATAGGGCAAAGTCACAGACGTACGAGTATATTACAAGGTTCAAGGAGATAGATATATAAGGGGTGGAGGTGGTTTAGAAAAATGGACATGAATCACGTAGCGAATTTAAAAGAAGCAGTGTTGATGATCAGGAAAATCAAGGAAGGAAGAGGAGGGAATATCCTTCATGAGATCCTTCAGATTCCACTCTCCCAGTCCCATGCCCATGATTAACTCTTGTTCGTCGAATAAATTATCCGCCTCAGCTCTCTTGTAACTGTTGCTTCTGCAGCTATTAACCATATTAGCTTAGTGTTGTTTACGTCTTCAAAATAAGCACTGGTAGTGTGTCCGTGGCACGTGCTCTCCACTTTGAGGTCTAGAGGCCCTTCTGATATTCCACCATCCATCCACTTGACTTCCTGAGAGTAACCTACCTTGCTCAACTGTACATGAAGATGCAGAAGGGGTCATCATAGGCACATTAAAGCTATCATGATCTTGAGCTGAAATGAACCCTCCCTTATCCGCGTCTTTCGTGGCCAAACAGTTCTTGACTCTTTTTTTCATTTTGGAATTCCAAAAGTTCTTGATTTCGTCGTCCGTTCGCCCTGGCAAGCGGACCATCTTTCAACATCAAACATACATATAATACCAATTCAAGTCAGCTTCTGTTCATTAGTACATCGAATTAAAGGCCTGAAGTAATTAATGCCCCTTAATTCATTCTATTATATATATAGCAATGCTTTGCATGGACGCTAGTTTAACCATAAATAAATAAAGATATGGAGTGACTTCAACTCCAAGCTAAGTCCAGACACACCAAGTTCATGAGTACAGTTACCTCCAATTCTAAATATAGACAAAGTTTATAATACAATTTGTACTACGAACTTTGTTTTATATTTAAGATTGGAGGAAGTACAGTATTCATAACCATATTATCAAGTCACTTAGTAATTATTATATATGTGCTTCTAGTGGCGTGACGGACTTTAAGATAAATATTTAGAAAGGCAAAATGTATAAATTTTTAGAACAAATGTATACATTTTTTACCCAATGTATAAAAAAAATCTAATTTACATTAAATATTTGGGACAGTTTTTTTTGGGGGGGGGGGATATCTACATGAAGGTCCACCACTGTGTGCTTCCTTATTTTCCCTAATATAGGTACGGTCATCAATACGTGGATGGATGAAAAGTTAATGTTGCAGGAGATTCAATATATTAATACTGTTTGGTGTTGTGGTAGAAACTGCTTTTTTAACTAGATTTACGGTTTATGATGTAAGTGTTGAGAGAAGTTTTATCTTAATTTGTGTAAACGTATTTTTCTCCTGCTAACCCAAAATCACACAAAAGATGATATTCACATGAATTCATTCATTAGTATAAAGGGACAATGCTGAAATGAATGTAATACTCTAAACATGCATTCTCGTAAGAAATATAGTCGAGCTCTGGACTACTTACCCATCATGTATATATAGCAGTGTTACGTTCTAGGAAATATATAGTCCGATAAACATGGGTTTAACTTCACTCACAAGCTAATCATCATCCTTGGCATCACAAGGAACACTCCTCTCTCTCTCTATATATATATATATACGTATCTGCCTGTAAGAAAGCCAAGTTTTGTAATTGCCCTTTCTTCCCTTACCCACGCAGTTGAAGATATAGACCATAGATGCTGATGAAGCCTAGCTAAAGCTAGCTATACGATAACATGATGGAAAATAATAGGATTGTGTGGCTAGGTCGCCTAGGCTTCTTTGTTGATAAATCTTGGCTATACGAGCTTTGTGATTGTTAATTAGCTATGGAATTGAGAGAGCTGAATGGTTTGTGATTGAAGGAAGTGATGGGCTTTTAGCCTTGTGTGAATATCATGGATATCATTTTCTCCAAACAAATTAAAGGTGCATCATGTGGAAGAATTAAAAAGATCAGGAAAGAAATGGCGCAACAAATAATTTACCTTTTTTTTACCATCTTTTGTAGCGGAGGGGAGCCTAGACAAGGGCAAGTTCTTTCAGAAAAGTAAAACAGGAGAAAGAGTCCAAGTGGCCATAAGGGGAGGTCGATGATATATTTACTCAATCGTCAAATCACGCGCTGATTGGCACAGGTATAACAATGCGCGATGCGCTAATGCAACAATTCGCAAATATATATGAAAACATATTCTTACCTTCTACTCATACAAATTATTAAGAAATTAACTAAAATACAAAGGAACATAATAAAAAAGAATTGGATTTCAAATCAACAAACAAAAAATAGAAGTTATCTCACTATCTAAAATCACATAAGTAGTCATACTTTTATATGTTTAACAACTTCTACATCAGCTGAAAAGCAACAAAAAAATTACATCAAAATGCTAACCATCATAATACATAAACATTCCTATATGTAACATGAATATACAATATCTCACATATGTTGCCAAAAAATTCTAAATATATTGCTGTAAACCACATAGATAATTGTAGCTTTCCATGATTATTGCCATCTTGTATAAGAATCTTCACACCTGTACGATGATTAATTTTGATAAAGCAACATATAATTGTTCATATGTGAACACTAGCTTCAATAAATATAACTCAACATTTTGTAATGATAATGATTGACCTTGACCCTTATTAATTATCATTGCAAAAGAGAAAGCAAGAGGAAATTGTCTTTTCTTCATACAGAAAGGAAGACTACTGTTTGAAGAAATTATATCTATTATATGAATTAAAACCTTCTAATTTGGGTTTGACCCAACTTTGCCAATCGCTAACCATCATAATAAATAATGAGTTTGAAATCTTAAATTGGAGACATAATTTAAATTTGAAATATTTCAGATTTCAAAACTTCACATTCTAAACTAAATAATCATCTAATAAGCAAAAGTTGTTGGTGAGAAGTAAAAAATGAACCAAAGCAATTAATGATAATACATGTGGACAATACAAATAGACCAATCTAGTAGATAGCATTATTGAATATATTTATTAATGATAAGAGCAAAAGAATGTTTTAACCCACAAAAAATAAAAAATGCTAAAAAATGATGACCAAAAGAAAAAAAAAAAGTACACAAAAAACATACATTTGTAAACATTTGATGACTAATTTAACTTAATAAACACATCTCCAACATTATTAAAACCTCTGAAATTCTGAACTGCTCAATCCAATCTCTTGATATAGAGATATTTTAAAAAGTTCATGAATAATGGTGAGCTACTAGCACCAAATCACAATATTAATTATAATACATGTTAGAAAATTGTTATGGTCACAAATGCAAACAGGACATGTAGAAGATAACAATAACCTTATTGTGTGATAAGTTAAAAAGAAAGGGATCATATCAAAGAACCAAAAATTTTTTGAAAAAGAATGCAAGACAATTTTTCATACACCAAACCAAACAACTTTGTACTCCATGCATTTTTTTTTTGGAATTGTATATACCAAAAAAAAAAATGAAACCATGTTTCCCAAATAATAGGGACACCTGTGAACATACCATAAATCATTTGCAAGAATTTGCCTATAAGACTACAATTTTGTGATAAATTTAAGCACATCAGAGATGAATGGTCTTTGATTTTCGACATTATCATCAGTTAACCGTTATGCACATATTTCTACTGTCCTCAAGTTTTTAAAATTCTGCTTCACCAGGAAAAAATGCTGAAAAAAATAGTGAGCAAAAATCATAAATGATTAGAAAGTTTAGGCGCGGCAACATCATCTGTAAATTACCAAAATGCAACAATATTTTAAAAAATAATACCAAGTCCTTATCAATAGCAACAAAGAGTAGCAAAATTGCAGTAATAGGCAAATATAAGGGACAGAGCAAGTAGACAAATCAACACTTTCAACTTTTTCTTTCAAGCAAAAAAATCCCCCGCGCATCTGCAACAATTGCATAACATTCAAGCACATCCAAACGTTCCACTCATCTAAATGATTAAAGATTAAAGAATTGAATAAAACACAACAGGGCATTAAATAAATAATTACAATATAAGTTGTATTACAACCCACAACCACATCACTCCTTGTACTCTTTTATGTCTAACAACTTTTCATGTTATGAAGTGTAGTACTACTTGAGTTTACAATGAAAGTACCGGTCTACATAGTTCTAATCACCATTAAGGTCCAATAAAAAAAAGTCATAACTAAATGTTAATGTAAAAGACCCTGATTACTTTGACACGAAGTAAAATTTCTCTTCCTCAATTACTTTGACACGATTTGAAAAATTCTTTGCTAGGGAGGCAATGAAAGCAGGCGAATTCTTCTCTCATTCTTAGCAACACTTCGCTTTCCTCCATAATAGGCTTGCTCTTGCTGCCAATCACACTATCCTATTTAGCACCCCAAAAAAAAAAAATGTAGCAGTGATTAGAATATATTTTTTAAAGAAACATAATCTGACTCTGGAAAAAAAAAAAAAGCCTTATCGGTAACTGTACATACCTACTAAAGTATGGATAACATCTGGCTCACCTACTTACAAAAGCATCATCCATAAGGGCTACACTACATTACATTGTGCATATAGCTTGTCTTGGAATTTAAAAAGATCAAGGAAATCTTGATTAGTGGACCTTGAATGGCAGGCATTGAAGTAATTGTCAAGTATACCATTCAGAAATACCTACACACTTGGATTTTTAGGATATGAAATGCCTTGGTAATTGGTAATATGAAGAGAAAGAACTGGCAATCACAACGGACACTGTATCCTTGGTTAAGTTTGAAAAAACAGGAAGAACTATCTACGTTAGCATGATCAAGCTTAAAAGTAATCAAGCTTTGGAAGATATTATGTTATTGAATTGGCTCATTCACTTTATAAATATGAGTCTAGTAATCTAGGAAATATTGATAATGTTTGTAAGGATATAACAAATGACAACTGAAAATCTAGAGAATTTGAAAATACCACATCGGTAAACATAATCCTGGGAAGGAAGAAACTTCAATGACTCAATCATTTTCCTTGGTAGTGATACAGTTGAAGCTAGTTCTTCCTATATAATCAAAAGAGTTAGTAAGTGATGCAGGACTCACACAACAATTTATTGCAAACTCAGCTACACTGAAATAATTCAATTATTTATCACCTTATATCAAAAGAGCAAGCACTACTTATGTGTAAAACACCATGCAGAGAACAATAATCAACTAACATATTTTTCATCTCCATGAAAACTTTTAGCCACCACATTATTTGTTTTTTATATAATTTAAACATAAACACAAGCATGAAAAGTGTGATGAAGGACTCTTTTTCACCTCAACACTAGTCTTTCTTGACCATTAAGAATGTTTGAAGAAAGGAGCTGACCTCTTGGTCCTTCAAGAGCAAACAAATGACATACAGCTAAGTTGGTGAGTCCTTCGGAAGTATTCAATGATTAGTTAGTCTTTGAGTTCACAGTCACCATTAAAGCTCCAGAAATTAACAAATTAAATTGCATATAGTCTTTTGATTTTTGTTATGAGAGAAAATAATTATGGAAAAGATATCACATAAGTCAAGTCAGGCAACAACAACACCCATAACTGCACCACGTACTTCCATAGCCTTAATGCTAAGAAGGTACACCAAAATGAGAGTTTTTTAGCACACACAATAGTTAATCCAATTAAAAACCCATATTCTGTTTTGGTTTGCATGAATCCTACCCCCATACAGGTTCAACTACTCAAGGAGGCTTGGTTTATCAACGGCACTTTAGAGTGGGATAAAAAATTGCAAACAGAGCAGCTATAAAAGGGCTTTTGCAACAGTAAAAAATGCAATCTTTCAAAGAGGAAAATAATCTGGGTCTCATTTCCTATACTCACTGCTAAAAACATGAAAGACTCTAATCTAATCAAATACAAATGAAGGAAAATATACCAAAGTTCTAAATTATGAAATAAAATTTAGGGATAAAGGATCATCCGTAACCATATTTAAAGTTGGAGTTTATATCTTAAAATCAGTTTTTAGACTCACCTACTGCATTTACTTCAAATAACAATCCTTTCATGCGTGACAAATGTGATTATGAACAAAATAACGTGTTGCAGGAATTCAAGAGTAAAACAAAGTTCAATCAGAATTAAAAAATAAACCAACATCACTGTTAGGCCTGCAAAGGCCAAAATGACACATCAATCCAATGACAATTTACAGTACAAGCAATCATATCTTATATAATACAACTTAATCAGATATCAACTAAACACCATTGAAAGTTAAAAGAATCAGATATCAACCTTGTGCCTTATTCTCTCGGCATAGCTTCCAGATCAGCAAAAAAAAAAAAAAATGAAACATGGGGATTGATGGATAACAATCAAGTTAAAACAAATGCAAGAGAAAAAACTCCAAGATTGATGGATACCAAAACCAAGAATCTAATATGGAAACACACCTTGCTAGATGTATCAATAGATGCTTCTGTAGAAGATTTACTTGGTGTTGCCTTGCTCTTTCTCTTTTTGTCTTTCTGCAATACAGAAGCATGTTAGGAACTCAGTTCTCACAATCTCAGTTTAAAACAAATTAAAATTACAGAATATTAAACCTGCTCTTTATCAGCAAGGAGAACATCAGTTGTAGCATGAGGTGACTCCAAGAACTCCAACAACTTTGCAGACAGTTCCTCCTGAAAGCAAATCCCATCAAATAAGGAATAGATACTAAAAAGATTGCAAGTTAAGCTAGGAAAGATATTATCACAACAATATTCATCTTCTTCACACTTCCCCTGGATATTGGAATATTAAGCACATCACAGAAATCGACCAACTTTTCTTTTACACACTTATCAAGCTTCTCCTTTACCTCGGCTCTGTGTTTATCCTGGTATAACAGTAATCAAAGCTACAAAATTAGTAACAGCCTGAGACATTGAAAATTTTTAGGAAAAAAGATATCAGATATGAAACCCATGATTGTATGACTGTTTATGGAAATATGTCACTAATATTCAATGAACAGCCATAAGTTTATTTTTCACAGACAATTAGTGAAGAAAAGGCAGAACTTTTCATTACAAGAAACCCAAAGAATCCTAGATATCTAGGTAGATGTTTCACCTTTGCTTGCTTCCCAAAAAGTGTACCATGAAGTATTTCAAGTTGTCATCAGGTTTTCTCTGGGACAACTTGAAAGCCACTACAGCAATTCACATACATTACTTGATTAAGAAAATGTGCTACGAAAACCAAGTTCATGAAAAGCATACAGCTTAATTAGCAAACCATTTGCAAAGAACTGACCTATTTTGAGAATCCAATAATATCAAAACCTATAAGACCAACAAAAAAACGTATCAACACTAACTTAGAAATTTGAATCAGCATCTGACACTAGGCACCACTAATTTGAAATGCACAAAACAATCGAAATACAAAATAACCAAACAATGCATAAGAACATTATATTGTTCAAAGGTTTAAAAAATTTATATTTTCCATGCAAAACATTTTCCCATTTTATATATAACAGTTTTCAGCCAATTTGGAAAACAGATAGTGCGAGGAGTTGCCAAGTCCAAACTGCTTGAAGGTCTAGCTTTGCCATAAGGGGAAGTGACAAATGAGCTTAATCTTTACAGAAAGTCAGAAACCCAAGTAAAGATTACAGGGAAACTTCTAAACCTAGATAAGTAATCATTTGCAGCCCAAAAAAAAAAAAAACAGATTATATAATCATTTTGTTCCTATTTGACTGATTAAATCTTGATCATTTACAGCCTTTAAATCTTTATCAACATTAAAAGCGATGCATCTTTGAGGACCAACATCATGAAGGGAGGGAAGTTCTTTGGCCAATAACTTAATGCCTGTTTCACCACCAGACAACTCAAAAATTCTGCAAGTCATGAAAGTGAACAAATACAAAGTTCTTCAAATACAAAGTATCAGAACTCAAAAGGGGGGGGGGGGGGATAATCATTTGATTTGAACTAAGACACTAGGCCTTCCGAGCTGCCACCACTTAAGCAACAGAATGGAACTTAACATTTGGAACAAAATTAAGTTATTTAAAGAAACAGCTGCATCATCTACTATGTCCACATAACCACAAAAAGATTACCTTCTGATCTGACCATATTTCTTCATACCTAACCATGTCTACATAACCAAGACATCTAATGTAAACTTTCTGTTGAAAAGACGGATACTGTCACCCATAAACTGAACATATAGACTTTGCAAACAATGACCAAAATGTACATTTAAAAGCTATGATTATGGTACATATTGTCATTGAGGGCTAGCATCAATTTCAACACCTAAACCACAAAACATTACGATCTGCCCATGCTTCTTCATACCTAACCTGATCTCATCTGCCTACTCTTCTGCCAACAGAACTGATTTAAGCAAGAAAACAGAGAACAACTCAAAAATTTCAAAATGAATGATATTGCGTTAATTCAGCTGCCAAAAATTACAACAATTACACACATTAATAGTGGTTTCCATGACTTGGGAAGATCAAAATTATTAACACCGATTCCAAACAGTAGGCTTGTTAGGAAATCATCAAGTTTTTGAAAAGAAAGTGCAAACTCAGAAATGTAAATCAGTTCCCATATAGCTTGGCCAATAAGTCCTTCCTTAACACCACATGCATTACTATTCATACTTGTAGAAGATATGAGCATGCATATAGAGAAATTAAGAAATCATTCTCTAATGCAAAAATTTGCAAGAATCTAAGAATAGATTACCCTTTGAGTTGAAACAGCGCCTTTATCTTTTGTACCAGAAAAACCAAATGAAAGAGAAATTTATCATCTTAAAAAAAGTCATAGTACACTTACATTGCACTACCTCCAGCAGGACCAACTGCTTTGAGTATTAACATGAGTCATAGAAATACCATTAGATGCTCCTCTTTCATGTTTTTGTGTTTTTTTAATCAAATCAACATGCCATACTAACTCAACCCAAAACTGATGATCTCTAAACTTGAAAAGAAAAAAGAGCTGTAAAAAATTAAAAGGAAAAACAATTACCATTGCCCTGTTTTGCAGAGGCATCATTCCAGTAATAATGGTTTGCTGGGTCCAGCCAGCTCATAATGCATGAAGGAGATGGAGTTTTAAGTTTTCAGCATTTGAATAAGTTGTAGGCTGAATTTAAATTGTAGGCTTAACTAAGTGAGCAGTTTTGTCTTGCAAAACACAAAAAGAGCATATTTAAAACTGGAGGCAAACAGAGACTAATTTACTCTAAGTAATTCCTGAATGATTGTTGGAATAGCCAAGAGTGCCCGGGAGAATGCCTCAATAGCGAGAGACTTCTTTCCAGGAGTTCTCCTTGCTAATTCATCTACCTCCTTTGCCATCACCATCCCAGGCCATCCCCCACCAAGCAAAACTCTGCTGTCATTAACAGTCTAGGACAGCACACATAAGGCATCATGCAATGACCTTTCAGCCTTGTCCAGAACATGGTGGCTGCCACAAATAGAAAAGTTTCAAACTCAAATAATAATACGCCAAAAAAAAACAGAATATTCAATTAAACCTGCGCAAAGAAAGTGAAATGTATAATGAAAACTCCATCTTGAAATAGGACTACACATTCCAGCTCATAGAGCATTAATTAAATCAATCATATGATCCAATCTTCATCATTAATCTTGATAACACCAAAGAAAACAATGTAATGAATATGTGGGATAAGATGCATCAACAATATACTTAGCTTATCACTAAACCACCAGGAAATAATAAAAAAACAGATAGACTTGTAACGGAGAAGTTTGTCATAAATCAGCACAGCAAGCACATAAAAGATAATCATGATTAAGCAATTCAAATTAGGTACTACAACATACAAAAATTCATGAAGTTCCAAAACTACCAAGCCGGTAAACAGAAAACCCACTACTACAATATTCAAACTTGGGTAAACTAAAACAAAAAAAATGCAATAAACAACTGATCAGATAAGAATGCAGGTAGAACAACCGTAAACTTTTAAAAAATTAATAGAAGAAACGTACCTAGCCCCTCTCAAGACTATTGTACATGCTTGCCCCATTGTCAAAAGGCGCACCTTTCAGAGGGAAATTTAATAAGCTGATCAATGTATCAAATACAAAGTTCTTATAGATAGAGGCTCACTTGCAGCTACCTTTGCTCAATGAGCACACGATATCATCTCCACTAGGGTGCACGGCGATAGCAACAGGATTGCCCTCCACTTCTTCTAGCACAAAAGTGGTCTGAAAAAATAATATTAATCAGACAAGTCTTAAAAACAAAAAGCTCCAGCAAATCACACAACCATTCAGACCCAAAGGCGCGTAACTTTGAAAAAAATCGTATCAATATATTTCTTCATGGCAAGGGCATGCACTAAAACAAAAAAGTCAAGCATCATAAAGGGCCACTAGCTTTTTTTTTTTTAACGTCTTTCTGTTTGACTAAATTAATGACTCTGTTCCTTGAATCGTAAGGCTTATGTAAATTCAGTCTTCAAAATTTCGCAAGAGTATTGAATATGATGGTTTGCACTTTGCCGGCACGATGCACAAAGAAATATCGGAGGCGGAAAATCCCAGAAATGTATAAAGTCAAAGTCAGACATATAGTTTTTTTCCGGCCAGAAAAGGAATAAGAAAAGGAATAAAAAGCTAGAATTATCACCGGTTGCCAAGAAGAGCATGAAACCTGATGATGAAGTCCTCTTCATCTTCTTCGAAGTCTCCTCTTTTATTATGAGGCTTCAGATAATTTAACCATCTCAAACGACAGATTTTCCCACAGCGACGCAACCCTAAATATCATCATCATCAAGAAACACAACAACCTTAAGAAAACAAATAATACTAATTCATTACCATTTAAAAAAAAACACACAGTAGTAATTTTGTTCACGACAGAAAAACGAAAGAAAGGATAGGATCATCGTTCTACTTTATTCACCCAGAAACACCAATTGAATCTGACACAGCATCTTCATTACTTACTGTAATTACATGAAGAATGATGAATATAAAAGGATTAAAAGCAAAAAGAGAAATCAGGTCCCACTACTCACTCTCTCCAAAAAAAGAAAGAAAGAAGCAAGATGACGACTGGAAGGAGATTTCAAACCTTAAAGCTCGATGCAGATTTGACCATTGCTCGCAGGGTTGAACGGCGTTCGTTCGTCTGGAGAAAGAAGGAACCATCTGAAAACGACGGCCAAGGTATCAAAATTGAGAGGATCCAAGTGCTCATTCACCAGTTAGGGCAGGGATCTTCGGGAACCCTAACTTTCTTCAAATGCTTCTGTTCTTGCAGGGGAGAGGAGGGAGCTCAATATCTTCATGGCTCTCAAGATTGATTGATTGCAATAACAGGGGGATTCGAATTTGAAAATCGAAAGCAGTGGGCAGGGGTTAGGTGAGAAGTCATAATCTGCATTGCTGAAAATTCAAAATGAAGATGTTCAAAGCATACCCTCATTCTTGCACAAAGCCCAAGATGAAGCTAGTTGAGCCGATACTTCTCCTATTAAGTTTATATTGATATTGGGTAATCTCAGATTTCCATTTGGCAGCACATGATGATCCGTTATAAGTTCAAAGCACATAATGATTAATCACAAAACATTCACGAACGTTGGTTTTTGATATGCTTGTCAGAAGAGAGCAAGCTGCATCATCACTTTAGTTAGATGAGAGAGGGTCCATCATTCGCCAACAATATTCCAGATTAATCTAGCGAGAGAAAGTGCAACGCCCCCCATGAATAACTACTAATTAAGCACGTACAGGGGCGGGCTCTGTCGAGGAAAATGAAACTTGAAAGGCAGTGATATATATGAGTAGAGGGATAAATCCAGGTTATCATCCCCTCGTACTCTATATTTACGTGGATAGAGAGAAGGAAAAATTCGGAGAGATAAAAACTCTCAAGAACAATAAATTTTTTTGGAAGTTTTTATTCTTAGTATTCTTGTCCTATTTTAATGTTGGGCAAGGTTCCGAGGTGAGAGATATTGAGTGTGTCACCTAGGTAGAAGCATCTAAACTTAATATTTTTCCTCCTTCAGCACTTGTTTCAGGCGGTTCAATTATGTTTGGCATAGGATGATCGATAACTAGTGAAGCAGCTTAAGGCTGTTTCTAAAAAACGTATATGGGTTGCCACTTGCCACGGTATCTGAGAGAGGCTGATAAGATGTATGTATAAATAAGAAAGGAACAAGTCTTTTACAAAAACTAAAACTACATTAAAATACCCAACTAAAACTGCTCTAACAACCTAATTGACTTTTTCAAAAAGTCATCCATCTAAATAATTCTTTATATTTACCTAACTCTTACTCAAATTTCGGTAGCTGAAACAAAAATCATGTTTATCAAATACCATCAACTTTAATTTAATCCACCAAACAAGTCTAATTATTGGTTTAATTTTACGACTAAGATCAATTAGTTTGTTCAGGGTGTCAAGTGTGATTGGATTTTGCTTGGGGTGGCAAAAAGTTTCCTGTCGGATAGTGTTGAATCAGGATATATACACACACCACCCTCACGCACACTTTATGTAAAACCACTTAGACTAAAAAGTATATTTTATCTCTTATATTTATGTAAAACCACTTAGACAAAATTCCAACCTTTTAACCGTTTTTCAATAAAAATATGGACGTGTGCATTAAAATTTATGGAATGAGCGAAGTCCAATTCAAGTTAGCTCAAAACAAAGGGCAATACGCAATGAGTGTCGGTGTCATATTGATTAGTTCAGGGGAGTAATTTCCTCACCACATGTCACCTGGTCGTCTTCAATGATACTACCTCCGGTCCTAATTATAAGAGCTAGTTGACTTTTTTTGGAGAAATTAAGGAAGCTAAATAAGTTGCTTAATCATTTCATATGTTGTATATCCTTGGATTATATATTAGTTTATTAGTTAAATTAATTAGTTTGAAGAAAAAATTAAAAATAAAAATACTCTAAAGTAATTTAGTTAGCTTCCTTA
Source organism: Acacia crassicarpa (assembly GCA_034222035.1). Taxonomy (NCBI): domain Eukaryota; kingdom Viridiplantae; phylum Streptophyta; class Magnoliopsida; order Fabales; family Fabaceae; genus Acacia; species Acacia crassicarpa. The sequence goes on from JAWXYG010000001.1 coordinate 72,091,862, forward strand.
ATCTCTCTAAAAAAGTCAACTAGCTCTTATAATTAGGACTGGAGGGAGTACTATTAAGAAAAGACTGTAATTTTGAAATCAACAAACAAACGTAGCAAAAAAGGGTTGCTCATCAGATGCTCGGTGTACGAGCAAGCGATAAGCGATTTCCTTGTACTCCTAGTAATACAATAGGTTAGAATATGTTGAAAAACAGTAAAAAAAAATGTTTCTAAGAAAAAAGGTTAGCTTATCCTGCAATTACACTTCTAAGTTCTAATTTCTAATTTCTAATTTCTAAATGGCCTTTTTCCTTGCTTTGGTGACTTTTTTTTTTTTTTTTTTTGCCTGCGCATGGATGAATCTAAATTTCGATATTGCCCCTGCTATTTATGATGCAATTACCAATTAGTATCCTTTCTGGGGTCTTGGCTTTGGGAAAGTCGGGTGGGATCAGGGATGAGGCAAATGGCAATGTCGTACCTGCGATTGAGTTCGCGCCTAACCTCTTTCTCTCCGTCTCAGTTCTTCCCTTCCTTGAAATTGCAGAGCCTCAACCTGAAGCCCATTCATTGCCCTCGATCCTCTCTCCGCTCTCCCACCATTAAACTCTTCCTTCGACACTCTGTAGTTGCCCAGGTTCCAGCTTCTCAGGGAACTTTCAATGCTGAGGCGCAGCCCTCCTTGCGCTCTTCCATGCCGCACAAGCGTCTTAGAGTTGCCGTTCTTCTCAGCGGCGGCGTTGATAGCAGTGTTGCTCTCCGCTTACTCCACGCTGCTGGTCATTCTTGCACTGCTTTCTACCTCAAGATATGGTTCCAAGTATGCTTCTTTACTCTGTTACCTCAACTATATAATTGCTTCCTCTTCTTTATATGTATCGTCATGTCTCTTCCTGTCCTCCCCCCCCCCCCCCCCGCCCCCCAAAAAAAAAAAAAACATGGCGTCTCTTCTATCATGACTTAACTATGTGAGCTGCCTCTACTATGACAACTTGTGTAGTCGACTTATGAAAACAAAACAGGTTATTGGATTTCGGTATCTTGTCATTCTTTAATCCCCATCAGGTGGTCACATGTTTATGTCTAACCGGTTCATCTGGCATTTGCATTGCGTGCCTTAGGAGAAGCTAGTTTAATACATGATTTTCTGCAGGAAGACTTTGAAAACTTTTGGTCAGAATGCCCCTGGGAAGAGGATTTGAAGTATGCCAGAGCTGTTTGCAATCAGGTTTCTTTCTTCTCTTATATACTATCTTCATCTCTTGGTATAAAGATTGAGTTGTTCCTCATATTAAGGAGGTTTATCCTGATGTTTAGTAGTTTGCAACTGCTACTAACATGAATCAAGGAAAGAAAATTGTTGTGTTATTTGTTTAGCTGTAATGGTTTTCCTCTCAATCGATGTACGAGAAGGCTCTAAATTTTTTTCTTATATTAGATGGAGTAACTCATATGTGATCTAAATCATACATAATGGTAAAAACTACGTCATCAAGGAAAATATGCATGTTATTGGTTTGCAGGTTGGTGTACCATTGGAAGTTGTGCATTTGACAGATGAATACTGGAAAAATGTGGTATGTAAAGCCCTTGAGCATTTTGTTATCAATGTGAAACTCTAGTTGTTTAAATCTTTGGTCATGTGCCATTTTCCCCTAAATCTCTTCTAATTCTATTAGTATTGATCTATAATTTGTGCGTCTGTCTCCTACTTGGATTACTCAACTGTGTATTAGGTTTCTTACATTATTGAAGAGTATCGTTGTGGCCGTACACCTAATCCAGATGTTCTTTGCAATACCAGGATAAAGTTTGGTATGCATCTAGCAGATCTAGTCTTACATTTTGTGTGTGTGTGTTTCATGTGCTTTTTCCCTATTTCATTAAGCAAATATTGTTTCGTCAGGTGCATTCATGGATGCAATCAGCAACATGGGGTTTGACTATGTTTCCTCTGGACATTATGCAAATGTTGTCCATCCACATGCAGATCAAATGGATGGGCCTTCTGTTCTGGAACTTTCACAAGACATGGTATCCATATGAGATACACTAATTTGTTTGTTGCTTTGAAATTTTTTTCAATGCTGCTGTGTTCTACAAGTGGTTTTGAAATTGTAGATCAAGGATCAAACATACTTCCTTTCGCACCTCTCCCAATCCCAGCTGAAGCGACTTATTTTTCCACTTGGTTGTATTTCCAAGGTCTTTTTTGCAATCCTTAGCTGGCATTTAATTTTTCCATTTGTTATATTGAGAAAGTTTGATGATTTTCACACTAAACTTTTTTCTCCTTCCAAGATCATCTGCAGGATGACGTCCGCAGCCTTGCTGCAAAATTTGATCTGCCAAATAAGGATAGAAAGGATTCACAAGGAATATGCTTCCTGGGCAAGGTATAAGCTCAAATTATCAATCTGTATCAATTTGTTAAGAAATGTCTGGTTCATGTATAAATCTGATTTATTCTCCAAATTCTTTTGAATAAAAACGATCAAAATGGAAACCAAGCTCTTGAACTTTCCCATTACTTTGTTCCTATGTGTGTCATTCTTGTTAGGCTTCTTGCTGATAATTTTTGTATATGATATGTATTTTTACCTTTGTTCAGATAAAGTTCAGTGAATTTGTTGCAAGACACATTGGAGAGAGAGAAGGCATCATACTGGAAGCTGAAACTGGAGATTTCCTTGGAAAACATCAAGGCTTCTGGTTTCATACAATTGGTCAACGCCAGGGTCTACGGCTACCCGGAGGCCCATGGTTTGTTCTCTGGCTATTTTGCTCTAGCATCAATTGTATTTATCTTAGACATTATATGATGATTTTTTACATTGCACTTTATTGAAGATTATGTTGTTGGTGCTGAAATTGTGTGTCTATAAATATTAGTTGCTGGTATAAAAAATTTAACGTTTTTTTATCATTCACTTGGCTGGAAGCAATCTTTCACCCCTAGAATTATCTCTACCAGGAGTCATATGACAAAATGCTTTCTTTTCATTCTTGTCCAGGAAGCTTTTTTTTAGGAATCTTTAGATAACACCTCATCTCATTTGATATTTAATGCAGGTACGTTGTTGAGAAGGATGTAAAAAACAATGTAATTTTTGTGTCAAGGAATTACTTCTCTTTGGACAAAAGAAGGCGCCTATTTCGTGTTGGTTCTTTAAATTGGCTTAGTGGGCTACCTCCAAGCCGGACGATCCAGCTCCAGTGCAAGGTGGAAAGCTCAAACTTTGGTTCCCATTTTTTAATCTTTTTCTGGTAATGTAATCATGCAATTCATTATGAAAATTTGTCACAAAAAATATCAGTTGAATCCGAGGATGCAAAGCCCTAAATGGGAGCATTTCAAGGGCTAAGTAGCTGAAATGAAAGCCATCTGTTTCTGCCTCACCAGATTATTATGGTTTTAAAATTTAAATAGCATGCATTAAATGCGAACAAAGAATAATATTATTTTATTGAGATTAGTGTAGGGCGTGGGGAAACAAGCTCATCCCTTGAGGGATAAGATTGCATATATCTGACTCTCTTTAGACTCCACCAAGTAGAAGCCTTATGCATTGGTCCGCCCTTTTAAGTGTAGGGATTGGCACTCTTCTGTTAGTGAGAAATCTACCTTTTTTCCCTTGTAATCTCTTGTTTGTAAAATCTTTTCAGGTAAGACATGGTCCAGGCTTCTATAATTGCAGTTTACAATGGGAAGGAGATGGAGATGGGGGAAAAGACACAGCAGTAGTCCACTTGAGTGAAGATGATCAAGGTCTGGCAGCCGGGCAGTTTGCAGCATTCTACGAGGGAAGTACTTGCATTGGCTCTGGCGTGATATTGGAGTCATGGGATGATCGGGGTATGCCTGTCTGTACAAAAGCTTTAGATATTGCGAGAATGGAAGATAAATCAAAGCTAGGGAATCCAGTCAAGATCAAAGGTCAATCAGATAGTCCCCAACAAGTGGCGCACAACTCAACAAGCAGTACCCAGCTTCCTGAAACAGAAGGACATTATGAAGTTGCAGCCACTAAGCAAACAAGTCGGAACTGAAAAGGACTGCCACCATAGATGTAGATATTTTTATCTTAAAAGTTCTAGAATTTTCTTTTACATGTTCTGGCAAATCTTTCTTGTGAGGGTGCATGCCGGTGCGTAATGATTTTGTATTCGGAGGGCACATTTTACGGAGGCCGCAAATAATGCAGTATGTTGTACCATCAACAATTTTAATTCATTTCACTGGGAGGAACTGTTAAAAAAAGAAGAAGAAGAAAGAAAGAGGATCAATCGTGTCGTGTGTTTTATCTTCTTTTCCTCATGCATATGATATTTTTAATATTTGCACATGATTTACTTGTCATAGGAGTTGAAATCAGAATTTGTTGATTTTTTTTTTTTTTGGGTCTGGGAATTGCTCCAGATGTGGTTGAACTAACCAATTTCATTATCCGGCCATATTGTTGTCTTGTGATCTAATTGTGATGACTAGTTCTTGGAAGGGATGGGTGGGCATGATTTGATTATTGAAACGCTAATTTTGTTAAGCACAAGGGAATGCGTTGCAGCTGTTATTTTATTTTATTTTTTGGTTGTGGTGGGGGCAAGAGTCCTGTAGTTTTTATTATTATTTTTTTTTGTGGTGGGGGCAAGAGTCCTGTAGTTTTGATGTAATAGATCTGAGCCACAAAATATAAATGAGGAAGTGAATGATTCTGTCTAAGAAGAAGAGAGAAGGGAGGTATGAGCGTTGTATTTTTTTTTTTAATGGAAGGGGAGGTATGAGCGTTGTATTAATGAGACTACTTTTTTTGGATGAAGAAGACGCGTGTGTTTGGGTCCTTTGGTAGCTGGATGGAGACGTCACTGTATTAAATTGAGAAGACGGAATTGGTTGGGTGAGGTTTCAAACTGACTCTGAGATGTTTCAAACTGACTCTGAGATTAGCCCTACATTACAACTAGGCAGGCGTATTTAAGTAGATTCCCCCCACTTATACCTACCCCCACCAATCCTCTCATCACAAATGGCCATGTTATAGGCCCTTTACTAATAATAGAAGTTGGTGAAATTAGTTCTTATGGATATGGGTAGAATGGAATGGGGCGCTGGTTCTAACTTGTAATAAGAAAAAAATGTCTATCATAAGTGAAACCATGAGAGTAGTTAGATATTTAAGTCCCGTTCCGTACTTAAAAGAATTGAATGCTTAAGAAGAAACCTTGAGACCGGTGATGAGTACCATTAAGTACCATTAAACAGGGGACAGCGAGAGATCAGTTAAAGATGGCGATGGCCCATGCGGATGGGAACAGTTTTAGAGCTCGTCCGGACCGTCCAGGTCTGATTTTTTTTATTTTTTTATTTTTTATCTAAAATAATTTTAATGGATAGAGGATCTAAAATAAAGATAATATCTCAACTAATATTTTTTGAAAAAATAATTTTTTTCATATAGAAAAAAAATAAAAAAACGAAAATAAAAAATAAAAAATCTAAGCCATCAGATCTGAGATTTGATGGCTGTGAGCTTGTCCAAAGGACGAGCAGGTAAACTGATTCCCATGGGGATGGGAGCGGGAGCCCGTAGGCTATTTGGTATAGTACTTTTTTTCCCCAACTAGTTTAACGGTTAAGTAGAATGCACAAAATCACCTTAATTTGGATTTGACGATCTCATCTTCCTCATTATGTGTCATATTCTCTCCCTCCAGTCCTAATTATAGGATAGTATTTAAGAATTGGTTTTAATCCTAATTATAGGACAATATTTTAATTTTTGTCATTTTTTATCTTGAAATACACTTATGTCATTCTCTCAAGTGTATTTGGTTTTTGATAAGTATATATATAGGTACGTAGACTTTTCCAGTCAGTGAAACTTTTAAATTGTTGGATTTTAGTTTATTTATCGATCAATTGGCGTTAATCACAGTGGCGGAACCAGACAATTATTTGAGCCCGGGCAAAAAAATAAACATATTGAACTATTTATTAAATAATATACCATAATATTAAAAATACAAATAAATGATAATTGACAATTATAAATTAAAAGATAACATAGTAAATAAAAATTCTATGATGTTTAGAAGGTGACTCATTAAAAATGCATCACTTTTAGAAATTATTTTCTTAGAAGGGTTAAGGTGCATTTTTGCCCTTAAAGTATGCGCCCAGGAGCAATTTTGTCCCTAAAGTTTTTGGCGTAGCAATGTTGTCCCTGAAGTTTCAAAACGGAGCAATGTTGCCCCTCCGTTAAAAACCCTAACGGTCAACGTGTCAACTAACGTTGACTGTTAGTTGACCGTTAGGGTTTTTAACGGAGGGGCAACATTGCTCCGTTTTCAAGCTTCAGGGGCAAAATTGCTACTTTTTTTAGGAGCAGTGTTGCCCCTAAAGTTTAAAAATGGAGCAATGTTACCACTCCGTTAAAAACCCTAACGTTGATTGTTAGTTGACCGTTAGGGTTTTTAATAAAGGGGTAACATTGCTCCGTTTTAAAACTTCAGGGGCAACATTGCTACGCTTGAAACTTCAGGGGCAAAATTGCTCCTGGACGCATACTTTAAGGGCAAAAATGCAACTTAACCCTTCTTAGAAATATTACTTTCTGAAGTTATTTTCTTCTTAAAGAACACATCTGTACTTTTCTGTTTATCCTTACTTATCTGTTTCAACCTACAAAAATTTGGTGACCCAGAATATATATTGATGTCAGTGTTAATTAGTATCTTGTGTCACTAAACATTAATTCTTATAGTACTACTCAATCCACAAAATTAACACTTAAATGCACATCTCACTTACCTCAAAACAAAGTAATTGGAGAAAATAAAAGAAATATAATATGAACCCAAAAAATATTTCAAAAAAAAAAAAACAAAATTGATTCAATTTCAGCTAAGAAAATAACCTATTATAATCTATTTTTTAAAGAAAAATTCATTATAAAATCATAAGAAAAACAAATAATAAATCCAAACCGATTAAAATTAGCCATTAATCACCTTTTACATATATATAGTCTTCTATTGTCAAAACTCAGGATTCTCCCGAAATCATACCCCCAAAATTTTCACTAATCACACAATATTACCCTCATTAGAAAGATAAAAATACGTAGAATAACTTTTACAAAAGGAGTGGGATGAAAAGAAGTGATTTTGAGTACCTATTTAGTCTTTAAAATGAAAATGAACAGCACCATATATAAGATGATACTAATATTTTCAATAGGTATCTCAAACAAAAATTTTACTTTCTTCTCACATTCCAAAAAAATGAGTATGATTATAGAAAAAATAAGAGATTAGCTGAGGTCAAATTAGTGGCCAAAATAAAAATTATATAACACATATATAAAAATACATAAAATAAGAAAAGACCAGCTGGGGCCTTGGCCATAACGTGGCTCCACCACTGGACACACACACATATTGTGTGTGTTCACCTCGTGTTTGTATGTATGTATATATGTGTGTGTCTATATATATATATATATATATATATATATATATATATATATATATATATATATATATATATATCTATATCTGTGTGTGTCTACACACATATATAGACATCTACTCACACGTGTGTGTGTATATATATGTATATCTGTGTGTGTTGTAACACCTCATTTTCATCACCAAAAACTCGGTCAAAATATTGAAAATACCTTCAAAAGAGTTCAACAATATCCAAATCCTTTTACAATGTTACCATTTCGAATAAAACCCGTAATACATAATCAGAATAAATTTCAGAAAATATTTCAGAGTTCAATACAAAACGGAAGTCTTAGGTTCATGGCAAATAAAATAACATAACATAATCTATTGGAGATCAAAAGAGCTTCCAGAGCTCACTCCATAGGTGCCTTCCCTTGCTCTCTACTAGAATAATCACCTGAAAAATGTTAATATGGGATGAGATTCCACGTCTCAGTAACTACTGAATATTTCTACCTTACACGAGCAAATTACATATGACAAAAATAAAAGGTAATATAATGTGAATTTAATATACTCAGATATTTTTAGATATACCGTTGTTCACATCAAATGCCTTTACAAAATACTCATCATTCTTTATTGAATAATTCAGAAATGCACTATGCAGTATGCAGCCTCCCTTATATCCCCTTCCAACCGTATACCGCTGACTGGAACCATAGGCTAACATATAGTCCAATAGAAACTCATTCATTTGACTGGATGGTTTCAAGCTCACCAAAACTTAAGATACACCCGGCCAAAGGTATAGAGCTTAAATCTGGACTATGGCTCCCCTCCTTTAAAATAACAACTAAGGAGGTGTTACATGTCCCACATCTCCAATGAAATCCCGGCCAGAGGAAAACATGGAAGATGGGGCCCTGAAAAGTACCATCCACTGTGCACCGAGTGGTGGCATAAACAATTCTTATCATTCAATTCCCTCCTTACTCCACCCATCACATTACAACCGCCATGATGAATGTATTTACTCAAAAATAATGCATTATTATACCATTATATACATTGATATGCGTATTTATGAATAGTAAAATACTATGTGTAACACCACAATTTTAATACCCAAAAACTCGGTCAAAATATTGAAAATACCTTCAAAAGAGTTCAACAATATCCAAATCCTTTTACAATGTTACCATTTCGAATAAAACCCGTAATACATAATCAGAGTAAATTCCAGAAAATATTTCAGAGTTTAATACAAAACGGAAGTCTTAGGTTCATGGCAAATATAATAACATAACATAATCTATTGGAGATCAAAAGAGCTTCCAGAGCTCACTCCATAGGTGCCTTCCCTTGCTCTCTACTAGAATAATCACCTGAAAAATGTTAATATGGGATGAGATTCCACGTCTCAGTAACTACTGAATATTTCTACCTTACACGAGCAAATTACATATGACAAAAATAAAAGGTAATATAATGTGAATTTAATATACTCAGATATTTTTAGATATACCGTTGTTCACATCAAATGCCTTTACAAAATACTCATCATTCTTTATTGAATAATTCAGAAATGCACTATGCAGTATGCAGCCTCCCTTATATCCCCTTCCAACCGTATACCGCTGACTGGAACCATAGGCTAACATATAGTCCAATAGAAACTCATTCATTTGACTGGATGGTTTCAAGCTCACCAAAACTTAAGATACACCCGGCCAAAGGTATAGAGCTTAAATCTGGACTATGGCTCCCCTCCTTTAAAATAACAACTAAGGAGGTGTCACATGTCCCACAACTCCAATGAAATCCCGGCCAGAGGAAATCATGGAAGATGGGGCCCTGAAACAAGTACCATCCACTGTGCACCGAGTGGTGGCATAAATCATTCTTATCATTCAAATCCCTCCTTACTCCACCCATCACATTACAACCGCCATGATGAATGTATTTACTCAAAAATAATGCATTATTATACCATTATATACATTGATATGCGTATTTATGAATAGTAAAATACTATGCGTATATGTGAATAGTAAAATACGGTATATATACATGAATAGTAAAAATGAAGAGTACATACGGTATGTATACGTGAATAGTAAATACGGTATGTATACGTGAATAGTATTATGAATAGTAAATACGGTATACGTGAATAGTAAATGTGAATAGTAAAAATGAATAGTAAATACGGTATACGTGAATAGTAACGTACGTATAAATAGTACCTCTGCAGATTTGCAAATCAAAGTTCCCACACCAGATCTTAAAACCATAAATATTTTCTAAATATTCTTACCAAAATAGTAAACAAACAAATTTATAATCATACATAATTCACAAGTATAAGGAAGAATATTCAGAGTTACCTGTTACTTGCTAATACCCGAATCTCCAACCAGCTATTATAACTCTCAAGCAAATATCTCTCTACTCTCTCTCTCTCTCTACCTCTCTCTAAGGCTCTTAGAAGTTGTGAAGAATGAAATGAAATGGAAGGTCTATTTATAGTTGGAAAATGGGTCTTTAAGTGTAATTTTCGTCTTTGGGTCATTTTACGTAATTTTCCTAAAAATTAAAAAGAAAACTTTCCCGTGACTCTCTCAGCCGCCCCGTGATGATTCTTTTAAAAATTTTTAATAATATTTTAATATAATATAATATAATATTATAAATTAAATAGTAAAATATTATTACGTGGGTCCCGCGTGAATTTTTTTCAAAACTCACGAGAAAGGTTGTCGCTCACGGGAAGTTTGCAGAGAATTATTTTGGCTGTGGGTCCCACATGAATAGTAAATACGTATTTAGGAATAGTAAATACCGTATTTTTAAATAGTAAATACGTATTTGTGAATAGTGAACACTTTTCATATTTCACAAATTTCAAGTATTAAATACGTATTTGCGAATAACATATATATATATATATTTTTAAATACGTATTTGTAAATAGTAAAAACGTATACGTGAATAGTAAATACTATTCACGGGGCCCACAAAATACGGATTTCAAATTTATCACTTTCCAAAAATAGAGCCTACTAGTCTTTCCAAAATAGGTTTATGTTCAAGATATTAGATTCAAAATTCAGGATGTTACATTTCTCCCCTCCTAAAAGAAAATTTTGTCCTCAAAATTTTCGCTATAATAAGAATTCTAACCTATTTAAATAAATGAGGATAGGTTTGACGCATGCTCTCCTCCGTTTCCCAAGTAGCATCTCCGGGAGTCATTCCTTTCCACTCGACCTTTACAAGTCTAATGGTCTTGTTTCTTAATCTCTTGTCCCTTGCATCAACAATCCGCTCCGGCTCAGCTTTATACGTCATGTTATCCTCGAGTTCTACCTCTTCTACTTCTATAATGTGGGAAGGATCCGGTTGGTATTTCTTCAGTTGCGATACATGAAAGACATTGTGAAGATTCGCAAGCTGTGGAGGTAATGCAATTCTGTAAGCTACCGGTCCAACTTTCTCCAAAATCTCATAAGGACCCATAAAACGAGGTGAAAGCTTCTTTGCTCGTATTGCTCTACCAATGCCAGTCATTGGTGTGACTCTTAAGAATACATGTTCGCCCACCATGAACTCCAACGGTCGTCTTCTCTTGTCGGCATAACTCTTCTGTCGACTCTGAGCAGTGAGAAGTTTCTGTTGAATCACCTTAATCTTTTGAGTCGTCTCGTCCACAAGTTCTGGACCTATTAAAATTCGCTCATTCAATTCTGTCCAGCAAATAGGAGATCTACATTTTCTTCCATACAAAGCCTCATAAGGTGCCATCTCAATGCTGGAGTGATAACTATTGTTATATGCAAACTCCGCAAGATGAAGATGATCGTCCCAACTTCCTTTTAGTTCGATTGCACAAGCCCGCAACATGTCTTCCAGAGTTTGAATAGTCCTCTCAGTCTGCCCGTCAGTTTGAGGATGATAAGCGGTACTATAACTCATCCGAGTTCCCATAGCATTCTGCAATGCTTTCCAAAATCGTGAAGTGAATCGTGGATCACGATCAGATACGATGCTATTTGGTATTCCATGCAATCTGACAATCTCCTTCATGTAGATCTTTGCTAGTCTCTCCAATGAGTATTCTGCTGCAATTGCTAGAAAATGAGCTGACTTAGTTAACCTATCGACAATTACCCAAATGGCATTATGTCCGGATGTCGTTAGAGGAAGCCCCATGATGAAATCCATAGAGATGCTGTCCCATTTCCACTCTGGGATATCCAAATTCTTTAATAATCCAGGAGGTTTCCGATGTTCGATCTTGACTTTCTGACAAGTCAAACAACAAGTGACAAAGTCAGTCACATCTTTCTTCATGCCCCGCCACCACCAATTCCGCTTGAGATCATGATACATCTTGGTTGCTCCAGGATGGATGGTGTATTTACTCCGATGTGCCTCCTCTAGTATGAGCTTTTTTATTTCTCCATCATTAGGTATGCACACTTTTCCTTTATACCTTAATATCCCATCTCTATCGATCCCAAATTTCGATTCTTTTCCTTCTTCAATATCTTCCCTCACGTTTAATAGATACTCATCTTCGAGCTGAGCGAATTTAATCTCTTTCCAAATTGTGCTTTCAATAGTTAATGCTTCCATGGTAGCGACCAAACCTGACATTACATCAATAGATGTACTTGGTATCTCCTCGAGCAATTTATGTTCTCTGATCATCATCTGGGCTACATGGATTGTCTTTCTACTTAAGGCATCTGCTACAACGTTCGCCTTTCCTGGATGATACTTCAATTCGAAGTCGTAGTCCTTGATAAACTCCATCCATCTCCTCTGTCGCATGTTGAGCTCCTTTTGGTTGAACAGGTACTTCAGACTTTTGTGGTCACTATAAACCTCGAACTTTGAACCGTAGAGGTGGTGCCTCCAAATCTTCAGAGCAAACACTACTGCTGCCAGTTCTAAGTCGTGAGTAGGATAATTCCCTTCATGTGGCCTTAACTGTCGAGAAGCATAAGCTACTACCCTACCATTTTGCATTAATACACACCCAAGACCTTTCTTGGAAGCATCTGTGTACAAAGTAAAGGTCTGAGCAGGATCTGGAATTATAAGTACTGGTGCCGTAGTCAACTTAGTCTTCAAATTTTGGAAAGCTGCTTCACACTTTTCGTCCCATACAAATGGTTGACCCTTCCTTGTTAACTTAGTCAAAGGCATAGCTATTTGCGAAAAGCCCTTGATAAATCTCCTATAATAGCCAGCTAGACCTAGAAAACTCCTGATCTCAGTCACGGACTTTGGTCGTTCCCATTGGAGTACTGCTTCAACTTTAGTATGGTCCACTGCAACACCCTCAGCCGATACGACATGGCCTAGGAATTTTACTTCCTTCAACCAAAATTCGCACTTAGATAGTTTCGCATAGAGCTTGTGCTCCTTCAACACTTGTAGCACGATTCTAAGGTGCTCTTTATGCTCTTCTTCATCCTTAGAGTAGATAAGGATGTCGTCAATGAAAACCACTACAAATTTATCTAGATATGGTCGGAAAATTCTATTCATGTAATCCATGAATACTGCTGGAGCATTTGTTAGCCCAAATGGCATAACAAGAAATTCATAATGGCCATACCTAGTTCTGAATGCAGTTTTTGAGACATCTTCAGCTTTGACTCTCAGTTGGTGATAACCTGATCTGAGGTCGATCTTGGAAAATATGGATGCTCCCTTCAACTGATCAAGTAGATCGTCGATCCTGGGTAAAGGATATTTATTCTTTATAGTCACTTTATTCAACTGGCGATAGTCAATGCATAGTCTCAGGCTCCCATCTTTCTTCTTCACAAAGAGTACGGGCGATCCCCAAGGAGATACACTGGGTCTGATAAAACCCTTTTCTAACAATTCTTCGATCTGCTTCTTCAATTCTGCTAGTTCCGATGGAGACATTCGGTAAGGAGCTTTAGATATAGGTTCCGTTCCAGGTACGAGATCAATAGAAAATTCTACTTCTCTCTCTGGGGGTAAACCTGTCATTTCTTTCGGAAATACTTCCGGAAATTCTTTCACCACTTCAATGTTCTCTATCCCTTCCTCCACTTCTGTTTGAATGGAGAAAAACACCATGTACGCAAGACAACCATGATGAACAGGCTTTTCATCTTGTACTATAGACAACAATTGTGGTCTACTATGACTCATAGAGTCATCCGCAAGAGAGATAGTCTTCCTCTTGCAGTCAAGGATGATGTCATTAGCTGACAACCAATCCATTCCTATTATTACATCGATACCCTTCGTGGGTAAACAAACAAGGTCTATATTTGAGATCCTATTATCAATCTCAATCGTACAATTTAAGCAAGCCCTAGAAGTTTTTACTGAAGCTCCCGCCGGTGTAGAAATAATCATATAATAAGGCAATTCACTCACTCTTAAATTCAATCGAGGCACACAGTCGTATGATATAAAAGAGTGTGTGGCACCAGAATCAAATAAGGCTTCTACTTCAAGACCTTGGAGTTTGAGGATACCTTTAATCAGATTTGGTGAAGCACTTGCCTCCTGATGTGATAGTGCAAACACTTTCCCTGGCACTGCAGTTCTAGCATCCTTGGCTCCTCGAGGCTCCTCCTCACAAAATCTGGAAATGTGTCCTGGCTTTCCACAGTTGAAACACGTCACACATGGTCCTTGGTGTATTCTTCCACACTTGGCACACATCTGATTGTTGGCGGTGCTTGCAACAGGAGCTGTGGATCCCCTATATGAACTCTGACCTCCACTGAAGTGACTCCTTTGAGGTCCTTTGAATTGACTCCTCGGTGGTCTGCTGAAATGACTTCTTTGGGGTCCAGTAAAATAACTCCTCGATGGTCCACCAAAGTGATTTCTGGATGGTTGGCTAAACCGCGTATTCACATTACTGAAGTTGTGACTCTGCTTCTTAGTAACTCCTCCCGTTGGTCTCATGAGGTGTGTAGATCTGGCCTGAAAACCCTTCATCTTCTCAGCTTCCTCTTCTCGTTTGTTCCTTGCTATCGTGCGCAGTTTGTCGCATATTTCTTCAAAATCCCTTGTTTCATCAAGGAACGGTGATAGAGCTGTTTTTAGGTCTGGTCTAGCTTTTTCAACCAATCGAGCACTCAACCATTTAGAGTTGTTCTGTGAATATCCGCAGAATTTAGACAACTCTAAAAAGCGAGTAATAAATTCGTCTTCATGTAATTCCCCTTGCCTGAATGTGAGGAATTCAGTTTCTTTCTCTATTCTGATTGAAGGGGAAAAGTAATAATTTTCGAACTTTTCCTTAAACTCTTCCCACGTCATCTCAGCATTTCCTTTTGTTTTGGTGCTTTCCCACCATTCTTCAGCTGCTTTCTGCAACAATTGTTCAGCAACCATCACCTTTTGTTGTGAGCTAATCTCGATAACTCTGAAAATCTTTTCTACACGCTTCAGCCACTCCAGTGCTGCAATCGGATCTAGCTTCCCCTCGAACATCGGTGGAGTAAACTTCCGAAATTTTTCCCAAACCTCAGTAATAGGTAAGGGATGATACTGAGAATGAGAACCGCTACTACCTCCATCTTCAGTGCGAAAATGACTTCCTCCCCTTGATTGATGGTCAGAAGGTGTGACTTCCAAAGCCTTCTCCTTTCCTTCCTTGCCACCTTGGCCTCTTCCTTTTGCTAGTTCATCCTCGTGTCTATTCACTTTCTCTCTCATCTCCAGGATGACGTCTCGTAATTCTGCCAAAAGGGCATTGTTATCCTGAGGATAGGGACCATCTTGATGCGGAGGGAGACTTCTTTGGGATGGAGCAGAGGTTGAATTAGTTCTTCGAGTTCTTGCCATTATCTCCTCCTATGATTAATACTATAAGGACACTAAACAAATAAAAATAGCTAAATAAATTCTAAATCTAACAAAGGGAAGTGCTCATGTTATGATATTTAATTTGCCACGAACTTTTAAAAAAAAATTTTAAGAAATCACTTTAGAAAATAAACAAAATTGTCATGGAACCTTTAGCTCTGATACCAAAAATGTAACACCTCAATTTTAATACCCAAAAACTCGGTCAAAATATTGAAAATACCTTCAAAAGAGTTCAACAATATCCAAATCCTTTTACAATGTTACCATTTCGAATAAAACCCGTAATAATAATCAGAGTAAATTCCAGAAAATATTTCAGAGTTTAATACAAAACGGAAGTCTTAGGTTCATGGCAAATATAATAACATAACATAATCTATTGGAGATCAAAAGAGCTTCCAGAGCTCACTCCATAGGTGCCTTCCCTTGCTCTCTACTAGAATAATCACCTGAAAAATGTTAATATGGGATGAGATTCCACGTCTCAGTAACTACTGAATATTTCTACCTTACACGAGCAAATTACATATGACAAAAATAAAAGGTAATATAATGTGAATTTAATATACTCAGATATTTTTAGATATACCGTTGTTCACATCAAATGCCTTTACAAAATACTCATCATTCTTTATTGAATAATTCAGAAATGCACTATGCAGTATGCAGCCTCCCTTATATCCCCTTCCAACCGTATACCGCTGACTGGAACCATAGGCTAACATATAGTCCAATAGAAACTCATTCATTTGACTGGATGGTTTCAAGCTCACCAAAACTTAAGATACACCCGGCCAAAGGTATAGAGCTTAAATCTGGACTATGGCTCCCCTCCTTTAAAATAACAACTAAGGAGGTGTCACATGTCCCACAACTCCAATGAAATCCCGGCCAGAGGAAATCATGGAAGATGGGGCCCTGAAACAAGTACCATCCACTGTGCACCGAGTGGTGGCATAAATCATTCTTATCATTCAAATCCCTCCTTACTCCACCCATCACATTACAACCGCCATGATGAATGTATTTACTCAAAAATAATGCATTATTATTGTAACACCCCAACTTTTCTAAAGCATTTTCGAAATTATTTGATCAGAGTTCAAAATAATTTAACCAGAGTTGAGCAACGAAATGATTTTAAATACAAAGTAACTGATATTCAACCACTGTAGTGTACTGGTTTGTTGATACAAAGAGTTCGAAAGACTATACATATCTACAGGACTTTCTCCAGCTAGTCCTTCTGCCTGCTGCTTACCCTTGTTTCTGTTTCTGTTCACTCCGAAAATCCTGAAGCTACAGTAAGAGCTGAGGTTCAATACCCATTGAACCTCAGGTAACGGTTAACCTCATGCTTATGTATCAAATATGTATGACAGATATCCATGGTAAAACAGCATTTATTCACATACAATATTCATATATTCACATAATAACATTACACGGCCACTGCAACATGTATGTTATTACAATCTGCACTATCTTCCAGTGCCACGGTGTACATCCGTGTCCTCAGCGTTAGGAAAACATAACGGCATTATCACGACTATAACCCGTATTAAGATGTATGTGTATGATCAATTTTCAAATATTGAATTATTCAAAAATGCACTATGCAGTATGCAGCCTCCCTTATATCACCACCTCCCTTATACCGCTGACTGGAACCATAGGCTAACATATAGTCCAATAGAAACTCATTCATTTGACTGGATGGTTTCAAGCTCACCAAAACTTAAGATACACCCGGCCAAAGGTATAGAGCTTAAATCTGGACTATGGCTCCCCTCCTTTAAAATAACAACTATGGAGGTGTCACATGTCCCACAACTCCAATGAAATCCCGGCCAGAGGAAAACATGGAAGATGGGGCCCTGAAACAAGTACCATCCACTGTGCACCGAGTGGTGGCATAAATCATTCTTATCATTTAAATCCCTCCTTACTCCACCCATCATAATACAACCGCCATGATGAATATGTTCACTCAAAATAATGCATTATTATACCATAAAGTTTTATACATCAATATGCGTATTTATGAATAGTGAATACTATGCGTATATGTGAATAGTAAAATACTATGTGTATATGTGAATAGTAAAACACGGTATATATACATGAATAGTAAAAATGAAGAGTAAATACAGTATACGTGAATAGTAAAATGAATAGTAAATACGGTGTGAATAGTAAATATGGTATACGTGAATAGTAAATACGGTATGTATACGTGAATAGTAAATACGGTATGTATACGTGAATAGTATTATGAATAGTAAATATTTTCATATTTCTCAAAATATCGATTAAATACCGTATTTATAAAAAGTGAATACGTATTTGTGAATAGTGAATACTATTCATGTACGTATTTGTGAATAGTAAACACTATTCATGTCCAATAAAATACTGATTCTAAATTCATTTTCAAAAATAGGGTCTAATAATCCTCCAAAAATAGGCTAATTTTCAAGTCTTTAGGTCCAAAATTCAGGATGTTACAATTCTCCCCCCGTTCAATAAATTTCGTCCTCGAAATTTGACAATATAAAATCAAAAGGTTATCTAGACCTCTAGTCTATTCCTTCCTTATGCAAACTTAAATAGCACGCATCCTACTATTCAGTGTCTCAATCTTATACCCAGGTATAGTACTAAATTACAGGACTTGCTGGTCTATTCTCACAGTACTCGGTTACACAGGCCTCACTGCCTGATTTATTTAGCCTTTTGGCTTAACACATATTGGCCTTCCGCATCTGCTCATCAATTTCATCTGAGTCTTTCCCATTCAAGTTCTCGAATTACTTTCACTTACTCAACACTATAGCTGACAGCTATTAATTGACTTAACTAGTTTAGTATTCCAGACCTTTCTAATAGTTGCTGTTCCTGTACCATAATTCCCAATTACACTGCTTTTCTTTTCAACACGATAGCGTCGACAATCATGTCATTGCTACCCAAAATTATTTTCTTGTCTCATTTTCAAATTTTCAAACATGAAATATTTTCCGTGGTTTCAGTACATTTCACAATCTGCACTATACCACAAAGTAATAGTGCTATAACATTTTTAAACTTAATCGCTGCCATCACAAATTCATGAAAACATTTTTCACTGCCGGATCATTTTCAAAAACTTTTATTACCGGCACATATCTTTGAGGGAGCTAATTTATTTCACAAAATTTTACAATTGAGAGTACACACCATCATTTTAACCATTTGGTACAGTAAGCGCCTTACCCCAATCCTCAAATCCAGTCTCAACAGTACTATCAACAATGTGGGAGAACCTCCGTCCCTCTCTCAGGAGACCCAGTGTTCACACTGGCACATAAAGTAGCAACCCTATCTAGCGGAACTCAGTCCAGTCATAGACAGTCAGGTTGTACTAAACAAAACATATGCCCTCGGCAAAGTGTTATGGATTGGGTGCGTTCACTGTTGGTGCGATTTCCATTTTCTCAAACCAAAATCCCTCCAAAACTTTTTGTTCAAAAAAGAACATTTATCAAAGGCTAGCGATTTCAAACATTTTAAAACATCTAGCAAGACCCAGCAAACTGTGTACATCTACAACAGCTTCTGTCCTTCCAGTTTTGTACTGACTTTACCACAACATAGTTAAAAACTCAGTTTCAAACTCTGGGTTCTATCAAAAACCCCTTTTTTTTTACAAGACAATATCATTTCAAAATAATAATCGCTGTGGTCTCAAATTCATTTCATTTGAAAACTCAGCTTCAAAAAAAAAAAAAAAATCCACATGTTCGAACAAATAAATTTCAAAATTTCTAATACAGCAGGTGTATTGGCAAGTTCAAAAATTCAATTTTAAAACCTTACTTAGGAATCAGACAACTAACATTAGAAGGTCATCACTAATTACACGTATTGGAACCTCTGTCCTTGGCTACTCAAATTATCCATAAAATACTTAGTTTGTTTTACTTTAATCTTCCAGCTATTTCAAACATCGTTCGCTATCCTCGGATCTCACAAAATTTTATGGACACTTCTCATATTCGTTGTCTGACAACTATGGGCTTCTGCTAGCCTATAAACACAATATATGCTGTATAGCACTGGAGCAAACCATGACGATATACTAAGTTACAACAGTCTTTTCTCTAGGGAACCTATTCAATGTGAGATTCATTATAATGTACTTACCTTGAGAACCGATGCACTGGTAACTCTACTTTATGGTTCGTTGTCACGGCGGCTCCACTCTACGGTTCGTCGTCACGGTGGCTCTGCTCTACGGCACATTACTCGGCGCTTCACTTAGTCTTCTCAGACCAGTCAGCTTTTCCGGTTAGCATCCTCTATAGGTAAACCTCCTTGATCAGAACTCCCCGTAGGTATCCTTCTCCGACAAACTTTCCATAAGTAGCGCCAGTGATCGTCTTTGAATCATTATAATGAGAACTCAAATCTTAACAGGTTCCTATCCTTTAGTAGTTTCATAAACCGTTGTTTCTATGTCTGCCATCTTATCTAGGGTCATTCTATTTGTGGACTTTCACTTTCTATTTAGCTCCAAGCATAATTCTTAACTCAATTTTCCCTATCGGGTAGCCACTTACTTTAAAGGGAATTTATTAGCCACTAACATCTCTATGGTTCTTGGTCCCACCTTGAGACCATAACCTGGTGGCTACTGAGGTTTCCAGCTTTCGTATGGCTCTGTTAAGGAACTATCTCTTAGGTATTTGAAACCTAGGCAAAACTCACTCATATTTTCTCAGGGTTCCCACTCTCACAGGGGTCATAGTTCTGAGATTTCTCTCGCCTAAGCAATATTAACTTCATAATGTCTATTGATTCTTGGTACTAATATTGGTATACTTACTACTGGGTACCTACAACTCTCATAGGCACTAGTATGACATAACTGTCTCCCCAGAATTACTGGGTGCTTTCCCTCTTCTGTCAATTGATCACCACCGTCAAGGACTTAATCAAAAGATCTTCGTCCCCGGAGCCACGCCCCTTTGCACGCATGGTGTCTGGCCTCTACAAGGTAGGGATTTTCTTCTCAGGGTACCTTAACAAGTTATTATTTTGACAAGGACATTAAATCGATTGGTTACTATCCAAGGGAAACCTAAACAGTAGGTTACTGTCTACCGGAAAACTTAAGTCGTACCGACTTCTCTGTACCACTTCCCTTGAAACTCTGAGCGGGGATTTAACTTAGATTCCGATTCCCATATCAAAAGTCTTAAAGTTTAACAACAGAAACCATATTCTGTGCCATCTACTCTATATCAAGGCCTCCCGAGCCTAACCCTTTTCCTTAGGATGTACGTCCTTTTTGTATCACAACACCAGTATTGTATCAGTACTTGTACTTGTTTTTTCGAAATACTTTTAAAACCATGGCTTAGAGCCTAACTTAGTTAGTCAAACCGATTGGCCAGGTAGGCGTCTATCATGGGAGCCTCACCGTGCTAGGGTGACTGATTGGCTGATCCACATAGACTCGGCCTACCTTCGGCACCAATGGTTTACTGTAACTGAGTCGGGTTCATACCAGATAAAACACTTTTGAAAGCTTAGAACCTAACTCCGCTACTCAGACAATCCGACTAGGCAGGTGTTTTTGTGGAAGGCTCGACGAATTCAAGGAAACTGATTGCCAACCACAAAACCCCTTTCTAGATATCGGACTGTTTGGAGTAACTTAGTTAACTCCGTGCCAGGATGTCTGCTCTGATACCAAAATGTAACACCCCAACTTTTCTAAAGCATTTTCGAAATTATTTGATCAGAGTTCAAAATAATTTAACCAGAGTTGAGCAACGAAATGATTTTAAATACAAAGTAACTGATATTCAACCACTGTAGTGTACTGGTTTGTTGATACAAAGAGTTCGAAAGACTATACATATCTACAGGACTTTCTCCAGCTAGTCCTTCTGCCTGCTGCTTACCCTTGTTTCTGTTTCTGTTCACTCCGAAAATCCTGAAGCTACAGTAAGAGCTGAGGTTCAATACCCATTGAACCTCAGGTAACGGTTAACCTCATGCTTATGTATCAAATATGTATGACAGATATCCATGGTAAAACAGCATTTATTCACATACAATATTCATATATTCACATAATAACATTACACGGCCACTGCAACATGTATGTTATTACAATCTGCACTATCTTCCAGTGCCACGGTGTACATCCGTGTCCTCAGCGTTAGGAAAACATAACGGCATTATCACGACTATAACCCGTATTAAGATGTATGTGTATGATCAATTTTCAAATATTGAATTATTCAAAAATGCACTATGCAGTATGCAGCCTCCCTTATATCACCACCTCCCTTATACCGCTGACTGGAACCATAGGCTAACATATAGTCCAATAGAAACTCATTCATTTGACTGGATGGTTTCAAGCTCACCAAAACTTAAGATACACCCGGCCAAAGGTATAGAGCTTAAATCTGGACTATGGCTCCCCTCCTTTAAAATAACAACTATGGAGGTGTCACATGTCCCACAACTCCAATGAAATCCCGGCCAGAGGAAAACATGGAAGATGGGGCCCTGAAACAAGTACCATCCACTGTGCACCGAGTGGTGGCATAAATCATTCTTATCATTTAAATCCCTCCTTACTCCACCCATCATAATACAACCGCCATGATGAATATGTTCACTCAAAATAATGCATTATTATACCATAAAGTTTTATACATCAATATGCGTATTTATGAATAGTGAATACTATGCGTATATGTGAATAGTAAAATACTATGTGTATATGTGAATAGTAAAACACGGTATATATACATGAATAGTAAAAATGAAGAGTAAATACAGTATACGTGAATAGTAAAATGAATAGTAAATACGGTGTGAATAGTAAATATGGTATACGTGAATAGTAAATACGGTATGTATACGTGAATAGTAAATACGGTATGTATACGTGAATAGTATTATGAATAGTAAATATTTTCATATTTCTCAAAATATCGATTAAATACCGTATTTATAAAAAGTGAATACGTATTTGTGAATAGTGAATACTATTCATGTACGTATTTGTGAATAGTAAACACTATTCATGTCCAATAAAATACTGATTCTAAATTCATTTTCAAAAATAGGGTCTAATAATCCTCCAAAAATAGGCTAATTTTCAAGTCTTTAGGTCCAAAATTCAGGATGTTACAATTCTCCCCCCGTTCAATAAATTTCGTCCTCGAAATTTGACAATATAAAATCAAAAGGTTATCTAGACCTCTAGTCTATTCCTTCCTTATGCAAACTTAAATAGCACGCATCCTACTATTCAGTGTCTCAATCTTATACCCAGGTATAGTACTAAATTACAGGACTTGCTGGTCTATTCTCACAGTACTCGGTTACACAGGCCTCACTGCCTGATTTATTTAGCCTTTTGGCTTAACACATATTGGCCTTCCGCATCTGCTCATCAATTTCATCTGAGTCTTTCCCATTCAAGTTCTCGAATTACTTTCACTTACTCAACACTATAGCTGACAGCTATTAATTGACTTAACTAGTTTAGTATTCCAGACCTTTCTAATAGTTGCTGTTCCTGTACCATAATTCCCAATTACACTGCTTTTCTTTTCAACACGATAGCGTCGACAATCATGTCATTGCTACCCAAAATTATTTTCTTGTCTCATTTTCAAATTTTCAAACATGAAATATTTTCCGTGGTTTCAGTACATTTCACAATCTGCACTATACCACAAAGTAATAGTGCTATAACATTTTTAAACTTAATCGCTGCCATCACAAATTCATGAAAACATTTTTCACTGCCGGATCATTTTCAAAAACTTTTATTACCGGCACATATCTTTGAGGGAGCTAATTTATTTCACAAAATTTTACAATTGAGAGTACACACCATCATTTTAACCATTTGGTACAGTAAGCGCCTTACCCCAATCCTCAAATCCAGTCTCAACAGTACTATCAACAATGTGGGAGAACCTCCGTCCCTCTCTCAGGAGACCCAGTGTTCACACTGGCACATAAAGTAGCAACCCTATCTAGCGGAACTCAGTCCAGTCATAGACAGTCAGGTTGTACTAAACAAAACATATGCCCTCGGCAAAGTGTTATGGATTGGGTGCGTTCACTGTTGGTGCGATTTCCATTTTCTCAAACCAAAATCCCTCCAAAACTTTTTGTTCAAAAAAGAACATTTATCAAAGGCTAGCGATTTCAAACATTTTAAAACATCTAGCAAGACCCAGCAAACTGTGTACATCTACAACAGCTTCTGTCCTTCCAGTTTTGTACTGACTTTACCACAACATAGTTAAAAACTCAGTTTCAAACTCTGGGTTCTATCAAAAACCCCTTTTTTTTTACAAGACAATATCATTTCAAAATAATAATCGCTGTGGTCTCAAATTCATTTCATTTGAAAACTCAGCTTCAAAAAAAAAAAAAAATCCACATGTTCGAACAAATAAATTTCAAAATTTCTAATACAGCAGGTGTATTGGCAAGTTCAAAAATTCAATTTTAAAACCTTACTTAGGAATCAGACAACTAACATTAGAAGGTCATCACTAATTACACGTATTGGAACCTCTGTCCTTGGCTACTCAAATTATCCATAAAATACTTAGTTTGTTTTACTTTAATCTTCCAGCTATTTCAAACATCGTTCGCTATCCTCGGATCTCACAAAATTTTATGGACACTTCTCATATTCGTTGTCTGACAACTATGGGCTTCTGCTAGCCTATAAACACAATATATGCTGTATAGCACTGGAGCAAACCATGACGATATACTAAGTTACAACAGTCTTTTCTCTAGGGAACCTATTCAATGTGAGATTCATTATAATGTACTTACCTTGAGAACCGATGCACTGGTAACTCTACTTTATGGTTCGTTGTCACGGCGGCTCCACTCTACGGTTCGTCGTCACGGTGGCTCTGCTCTACGGCACATTACTCGGCGCTTCACTTAGTCTTCTCAGACCAGTCAGCTTTTCCGGTTAGCATCCTCTATAGGTAAACCTCCTTGATCAGAACTCCCCGTAGGTATCCTTCTCCGACAAACTTTCCATAAGTAGCGCCAGTGATCGTCTTTGAATCATTATAATGAGAACTCAAATCTTAACAGGTTCCTATCCTTTAGTAGTTTCATAAACCGTTGTTTCTATGTCTGCCATCTTATCTAGGGTCATTCTATTTGTGGACTTTCACTTTCTATTTAGCTCCAAGCATAATTCTTAACTCAATTTTCCCTATCGGGTAGCCACTTACTTTAAAGGGAATTTATTAGCCACTAACATCTCTATGGTTCTTGGTCCCACCTTGAGACCATAACCTGGTGGCTACTGAGGTTTCCAGCTTTCGTATGGCTCTGTTAAGGAACTATCTCTTAGGTATTTGAAACCTAGGCAAAACTCACTCATATTTTCTCAGGGTTCCCACTCTCACAGGGGTCATAGTTCTGAGATTTCTCTCGCCTAAGCAATATTAACTTCATAATGTCTATTGATTCTTGGTACTAATATTGGTATACTTACTACTGGGTACCTACAACTCTCATAGGCACTAGTATGACATAACTGTCTCCCCAGAATTACTGGGTGCTTTCCCTCTTCTGTCAATTGATCACCACCGTCAAGGACTTAATCAAAAGATCTTCGTCCCCGGAGCCACGCCCCTTTGCACGCATGGTGTCTGGCCTCTACAAGGTAGGGATTTTCTTCTCAGGGTACCTTAACAAGTTATTATTTTGACAAGGACATTAAATCGATTGGTTACTATCCAAGGGAAACCTAAACAGTAGGTTACTGTCTACCGGAAAACTTAAGTCGTACCGACTTCTCTGTACCACTTCCCTTGAAACTCTGAGCGGGGATTTAACTTAGATTCCGATTCCCATATCAAAAGTCTTAAAGTTTAACAACAGAAACCATATTCTGTGCCATCTACTCTATATCAAGGCCTCCCGAGCCTAACCCTTTTCCTTAGGATGTACGTCCTTTTTGTATCACAACACCAGTATTGTATCAGTACTTGTACTTGTTTTTTCGAAATACTTTTAAAACCATGGCTTAGAGCCTAACTTAGTTAGTCAAACCGATTGGCCAGGTAGGCGTCTATCATGGGAGCCTCACCGTGCTAGGGTGACTGATTGGCTGATCCACATAGACTCGGCCTACCTTCGGCACCAATGGTTTACTGTAACTGAGTCGGGTTCATACCAGATAAAACACTTTTGAAAGCTTAGAACCTAACTCCGCTACTCAGACAATCCGACTAGGCAGGTGTTTTTGTGGAAGGCTCGACGAATTCAAGGAAACTGATTGCCAACCACAAAACCCCTTTCTAGATATCGGACTGTTTGGAGTAACTTAGTTAACTCCGTGCCAGGATGTCTGCTCTGATACCAAAATGTAACACCCCAACTTTTCTAAAGCATTTTCGAAATTATTTGATCAGAGTTCAAAATAATTTAACCAGAGTTGAGCAACGAAATGATTTTAAATACAAAGTAACTGATATTCAACCACTGTAGTGTACTGGTTTGTTGATACAAAGAGTTCGAAAGACTATACATATCTACAGGACTTTCTCCAGCTAGTCCTTCTGCCTGCTGCTTACCCTTGTTTCTGTTTCTGTTCACTCCGAAAATCCTGAAGCTACAGTAAGAGCTGAGGTTCAATACCCATTGAACCTCAGGTAACGGTTAACCTCATGCTTATGTATCAAATATGTATGACAGATATCCATGGTAAAACAGCATTTATTCACATACAATATTCATATATTCACATAATAACATTACACGGCCACTGCAACATGTATGTTATTACAATCTGCACTATCTTCCAGTGCCACGGTGTACATCCGTGTCCTCAGCGTTAGGAAAACATAACGGCATTATCACGACTATAACCCGTATTAAGATGTATGTGTATGATCAATTTTCAAATATTGAATTATTCAAAAATGCACTATGCAGTATGCAGCCTCCCTTATATCACCACCTCCCTTATACCGCTGACTGGAACCATAGGCTAACATATAGTCCAATAGAAACTCATTCATTTGACTGGATGGTTTCAAGCTCACCAAAACTTAAGATACACCCGGCCAAAGGTATAGAGCTTAAATCTGGACTATGGCTCCCCTCCTTTAAAATAACAACTATGGAGGTGTCACATGTCCCACAACTCCAATGAAATCCCGGCCAGAGGAAAACATGGAAGATGGGGCCCTGAAACAAGTACCATCCACTGTGCACCGAGTGGTGGCATAAATCATTCTTATCATTTAAATCCCTCCTTACTCCACCCATCATAATACAACCGCCATGATGAATATGTTCACTCAAAATAATGCATTATTATACCATAAAGTTTTATACATCAATATGCGTATTTATGAATAGTGAATACTATGCGTATATGTGAATAGTAAAATACTATGTGTATATGTGAATAGTAAAACACGGTATATATACATGAATAGTAAAAATGAAGAGTAAATACAGTATACGTGAATAGTAAAATGAATAGTAAATACGGTGTGAATAGTAAATATGGTATACGTGAATAGTAAATACGGTATGTATACGTGAATAGTAAATACGGTATGTATACGTGAATAGTATTATGAATAGTAAATATTTTCATATTTCTCAAAATATCGATTAAATACCGTATTTATAAAAAGTGAATACGTATTTGTGAATAGTGAATACTATTCATGTACGTATTTGTGAATAGTAAACACTATTCATGTCCAATAAAATACTGATTCTAAATTCATTTTCAAAAATAGGGTCTAATAATCCTCCAAAAATAGGCTAATTTTCAAGTCTTTAGGTCCAAAATTCAGGATGTTACAATTATACCATTATATACATTGATATGCGTATTTATGAATAGTAAAATACTATGCGTATATGTGAATAGTAAAATACGGTATATATACATGAATAGTAAAAATGAAGAGTACATACGGTATGTATACGTGAATAGTAAATACGGTATGTATACGTGAATAGTATTATGAATAGTAAATACGGTATACGTGAATAGTAAATGTGAATAGTAAAAATGAATAGTAAATACGGTATACGTGAATAGTAACGTACGTATAAATAGTACCTCTGCAGATTTGCAAATCAAAGTTCCCACACCAGATCTTAAAACCATAAATATTTTCTAAATATTCTTACCAAAATAGTAAACAAACAAATTTATAATCATACATAATTCACAAGTATAAGGAAGAATATTCAGAGTTACCTGTTACTTGCTAATACCCGAATCTCCAACCAGCTATTATAACTCTCAAGCAAATATCTCTCTACTCTCTCTCTCTCTCTACCTCTCTCTAAGGCTCTTAGAAGTTGTGAAGAATGAAATGAAATGGAAGGTCTATTTATAGTTGGAAAATGGGTCTTTAAGTGTAATTTTCGTCTTTGGGTCATTTTACGTAATTTTCCTAAAAATTAAAAAGAAAACTTTCCCGTGACTCTCTCAGCCGCCCCGTGATGATTCTTTTAAAAATTTTTAATAATATTTTAATATAATATAATATAATATTATAAATTAAATAGTAAAATATTATTACGTGGGTCCCGCGTGAATTTTTTTCAAAACTCACGAGAAAGGTTGTCGCTCACGGGAAGTTTGCAGAGAATTATTTTGGCTGTGGGTCCCACATGAATAGTAAATACGTATTTAGGAATAGTAAATACCGTATTTTTAAATAGTAAATACGTATTTGTGAATAGTGAACACTTTTCATATTTCACAAATTTCAAGTATTAAATACGTATTTGCGAATAACATATATATATATATTTTTAAATACGTATTTGTAAATAGTAAAAACGTATACGTGAATAGTAAATACTATTCACGGGGCCCACAAAATACGGATTTCAAATTTATCACTTTCCAAAAATAGAGCCTACTAGTCTTTCCAAAATAGGTTTATGTTCAAGATATTAGATTCAAAATTCAGGATGTTACACTATGCGTATCTGTGAATAGTAAAATGAGTAGTAAATACGGTATACGTGAATAGTAAATACGGTATACGTGAATAGTAACATGAATAGTAAATACGGTATACGTGAATAGTAACATGAATAGTAAATACGGTATACGTGAATAGTAACATGAATAGTAAATACGGTATACGTGAATAGTAAAAATGAATAGTAAATACGGTATACGTGAATAGTAAAATGAATAGTAAATACGGTATATGTGAATAGTAACGTACGTATAAATAGTACCTCTACAGATTTGCAAGTCAAAGTTCCCACACCAGATCTTAAAACCATAAATATTTTCTAAATATTCTTGCCAAAATAGTAAACAAACAAATTTATAATCATACATAATTCACAAGTATAAGGAAGAATATTCAGAGTTACCTGTTACTTGCTAATACCCGAATCACCAACCAGCTATTATAACTCTCAAGCAAATATCTCTACTCTCTCTCTCTCTCTCTCTCTACCTCTCTCTATGGCTCTTAGAAGTTGTGAAGAATGAAATGAAATGGAAGGTCTATTTATAGTTGGAAAATGGGTCTTTAAGTGTAATTTTCGTCTCTGGGTCATTTTACGTAATTTTTCCAAAAATTAAAAAGAAACCCTCCCGTGACTACTCTCAGCCGCCCTCGTGAAAGTTTTAAAAATTTTTAATAATATTTTAATATTTTAATAATATAATATAATATTATTTAAATAATAAATTATTATTGAGTGGGTCCCGCGGCCATTTTTTTTTTAAAGTCACAAGAAAGTTTGTCACTCACGGGAAAGTTTGAAGAGAATTATTTTGGCCGTGGGTCCCGCATGAATAGTAAATACGTATTTAGGAATAGTAAATACCGTATTTTTAAATAGTAAATACGTATTTGTGAATAGTGAACACTATTCATATTTCACAAATTTCAAGTATTAAATACGTATTTGCGAATAACATATATATATATATATATATATATATATATATATATATTTAAATACGTATTTGTAAATAGTAAAAACGTATACGTGAATAGTAAATACTATTCACGGGGCCCACAAAATACTGATTTCAAATTTATCACTTTCCAAAAAAATAGAGCCTACTAGTCTTCCCAAAATAGGTTTATGTTCAAGATATTAGATTCAAAATTCAGGATGTTACATTTCTCCCCTCCTAAAAGAAAATTTTGTCCTCAAAATTTTGTAATATGGTAAGAATTCTAACCTATTTAAATAAATGTGGATAAGCTTGTCGCATGCTCTCCTCCGTTTCCCAAGTAGCATCTCCAGGAGCCATTCCTTTACACACAACCTTTACAAGCTAATAGCCTTGTTCCTCAATTGCTTATCCCCCGCATCAACAATCCGCTCCGGCTCAGCTTTATGTGTCATATTATCTTTAAGTCCTATCTCTTTCCCAAACATGCTTACCAAGCACACAACACAATTTTCGTTCATCCTGTACCCAAAGTAATATTCAGACACAAGATCCACTAGTTCCTTATTTGAGCGCTTGGTTATACTGGCCTCACAGGCCGGTTCATTCTTCCTTTCTGCTTATTTCATTGCACTACCACGACGCTGGATATTCAGATCTTACAGCTTAAGGAGTTACCCTCAGGCCATAATAACCACCACATGATATAATCTGATTATTCTGCCAACCTTAAGATAAACTTTAGACATACAGGTCTAATGTTACCATGTTAGGCAACAAACACAATACTAGGCACATAAGTCTTATAGCCTAGAGATACCACCATATGCAAACTAGCTCAACGGGTCTTACCGCCTCGAGCCTCTGCTCTTCTACCCTATGCTCAAGCTTCCTCAATTTAAGTTCTCAAACTAGCTTTTCTTGTATAGCTTAGTAGTTAGCACGTACTTCCTAACTTAACTAGTTCAGATTTCTAGACTATTCTATCAGTTTCTGTTCCTATATTAACATAATTACCATTTGCACCGCTTTTCGATACAAAACATTAGCGATGACAGTCATGTCATTACTTCTTCTATGTTATCTCAAATTCAACTTCCTGATTTTCAAATTTAAATATTTGTGGTCGCAATACATTTTCAAAATCTCACTTTATAAAACTAGTATTTTCATAAAAAGCATATTCGCTGCCAGTTTAAGTTCAAGAAAACACATTCACTATTCAATCTAGCTTTCATCAATGGCAAGTGATTCAAAAACGAATATTTGGCAAGACCCAGCAAACCGAGTATATTCATAACAGTTTCCAGCCTCTCCCAGTTCCGTACTGCATTTACCACAACAAAGTTGAAAACTAAATTTTCAAATTCTGGGTTATAACAAAAACCCCTTTTATGAGACAACACATTTTACAAACAGACCATTCAAACTGGTCTCAAATTCTACTGAATACTTTTCATTTAAGAATTCAATTTATAAAATTCAAAGTTCAATTCAAGCTCTGGGTTCCATAAGGATCCCTTCAATGAAACAGCATTGTTCAAAAATAATTACTTCAAATTGAACTTTAACTCAGTTGAAAACATTCTGCTCAAAATTTCAATTCAGAAAATTCTCAAATACCGCAGGTGCATTGGTAAATTCAAAATTCAATTTTTTTCAAACATACGCAGAAATCAAACAACTGTTTTTTTAGGATGTCATCCTGTATAACACTTCCAGGCTCTAGCTATCATACGGTTCCATCAAGGAACTAACTCTCACCTGTAACTCAAAGGGAATAATTCATAATCAAGATCCTTCCCTAAGTTGATTCTGTAGCTAGCAACCTCATAATACCTCAAGTCATACAAATACTATCCTCAGATATTCCCAAAATGTCAATCATCAAATTCACAATTTGACTCTTAGAACCTCAATATCAGCTAAGCTAAGAAATCATATTGCCTATTGTACATATTAGGATTGTGATTCACAATTCTTAATTTGATCCCTAAAACATACAAAGGCTCTTCTCACAATGTCAATATTATCACAAAGTTCTAATACTACCTCAAAGGTACTCAATTGTCACATTTCAACTTAAATCATATTCAAGACTATCCTCAATCATACGAATTCCTATCAGCATTTTCTTAACATCCCTAAAGATCACCAATTTTTCTCTCTACAAGGTACTCGACCTTAATTCGAAATGTTTCAAATTTCAAACTTTAACAAAAATCACCTTCCCCGATATTACTATCGCCTTTGCACGCTTACACTCAGAATCTCATTTTCAAATGTCAGTCCCGACAACTTAAATCAGCTGCATACCTAAGTCAGATTTCCTAGAGATTTGGTCATTAAGTAATCACCATGCGACGTATAAACGTCCAAACTTAATTTCTTTGAGACACGACTAACAATAAATGCTGTGTTGATTATCGCCTGCACCAAAATTCAAAAAGGTTTCAACCTATAAGGGTGATTAGGGTGCATTAGGTTGCACTAGGGTGCGGTGCCATAAAATTTCCGCATAACAACAAAGTCTACATGATTCTGAGCTAGCGACAGATGAAGATGTGGTGCTGGTTAACAAAATCTAAACGTTACTAACCCAGCTATAAATCGAGTAAAGCATGAGTAATTGTTTCACATTCTCTTAAGCTTCACATTATCATACACATTTCCTTTCCGTTCATATCTTTCGCTATAACCCTCTACATTATCCTTAAACATGGCCGGTTCAAGCAACTTCATTCCAGCCTCCGACTCATTCAACCTTTTCTTTCTTGAAGCTTTACTTCGTGACAATCAGTCTAACATGTTGGCTGACTTGTCTAACAATGTACCATACTCTTATTCCTCTTTGCTTCCTCAGAATCCCACAGAAGTGAACGTTCATTCATCTTCCTCAATGATTAACGTTCCTACTCCTCCTCCAAGGATACAAGATTCTATTCCTATAACTACTAACAGGAAGGAACCTGAAGCAGGTCCATCAAGGCGACCTGTCCAAAGGTGTCGTAATGTGGCAGAACTTATGGAGTCTACGGTACCTTCTCAACCAAGGAATCCTGCTTCTACCTTGACTGAGACTACTAATCCATTTTCATGTGGTTGCTGCCATGTTCTACGAGAGATTATTCATACCAATGGACTTCAATACCATAAACTTGAAGTTCATGGGAGGATTGGTATAATATGCCACGCTGTCTTTCACCAGGACGTACAAGGAGGTTCTTCCAGTCCTCAAGTATTTGACTTTGGTAAGAAAAATTTAGATGATGTCAAACATTTTCTAGAAAATTATTGTTTGAATCAAAAATCTTTAGGGTATGTCTTGGTGTCGGATCCCCTATCAGCCTACTATGAGGCCCTCTGTGTTGGTTTGGAATGGACTAAAAATCAAAATGAACTCCCTAATAGTTCATTTCCAACCAATACAGAAAATATAACCAATAAAGGAAAAGAGCTCATGGTTGTAAATAATAATCCTTCAGTCCCCATACCTAGTGATTCATACCGATCAAGAGCTGAACAAAATATTAGAGGTGCATCAATGTCAATAAAAGATCTTAGAGACTTATTCCATTTACCTCAACAAGAAGCGGCTAATCAAGTTCGTTTATGCAAAAATGTTTTAATGAAAATATGCCATAGGGGAGGAATTAAGCATTGGCCTTATGTGAAAATTCGAAGCACTATGAGGCAAATAGCTAGATTGAGAAAAACAATGTCTTCTGATGGTCCTCTCTCAAGTGCAGCCGCTCAGGAAGAAATTAATAGACTTAAACTTGAGATGGTCAACGCTTGTGGTGGAATTGTACCAACTGTTGCTCTTGATGCTTGAAATAATATAGTCTATTCTTCTTAGCCTTCTTGCTAATGTTTGTAATCTCTTATTCTAGGATTCATAAGGATTTTCGAGTTTCCCTGCCAAACTCAACTTTATCTTATTAAATTCAAACTTAAGCCAGTTATTTTGTATAATCAAGACTATGCCCGTATTCTGTTATGGTATTGTCATCTGTTACTCATATAAATTAGCTAGGTAAGTGAAAATCTAGCGAAAATCTCTTCATACTTTTTTACAACGGCAACTAATTGAATAAACATCAAATAGGGGCTTAGTCTTTCAATCACTTTCCTAGACACCAATAAAAATATTCATCCTAGAAAGTAATTTTGGGCCTACAGAATCCAATATTCAATAAATTTTCTACTTACCATCTTCCGCTACGCGGCTCTGAAATTTAATCTCAATCACATCCTCAAATCATAAATCCTCATTATCAATCACTTGAATATTTTGATTAACCCATTCTTCTCCTATCATGAATGTCACAAGAAAATTGGTAAAAAGAATCCAAAGCTATAAAGGAAAATGCACATGTTATGATATTTAATTTGCCATGACCTCAAAATTTTTATTTAGAAAACTGATAGGAAATTTACAGATTGGCCAGAACCTTTGCTCTGATACCAAAAATGTAACACCTCATTTTCATCACCAAAAACTCGGTCAAAATATTGAAAATACCTTCAAAAGAGTTCAACAATATCCAAATCCTTTTACAATGTTACCATTTCGAATAAAACCCGTAATACATAATCAGAATAAATTTCAGAAAATATTTCAGAGTTCAATACAAAACGGAAGTCTTAGGTTCATGGCAAATAAAATAACATAACATAATCTATTGGAGATCAAAAGAGCTTCCAGAGCTCACTCCATAGGTGCCTTCCCTTGCTCTCTACTAGAATAATCACCTGAAAAATGTTAATATGGGATGAGATTCCACGTCTCAGTAACTACTGAATATTTCTACCTTACACGAGCAAATTACATATGACAAAAATAAAAGGTAATATAATGTGAATTTAATATACTCAGATATTTTTAGATATACCGTTGTTCACATCAAATGCCTTTACAAAATACTCATCATTCTTTATTGAATAATTCAGAAATGCACTATGCAGTATGCAGCCTCCCTTATATCCCCTTCCAACCGTATACCGCTGACTGGAACCATAGGCTAACATATAGTCCAATAGAAACTCATTCATTTGACTGGATGGTTTCAAGCTCACCAAAACTTAAGATACACCCGGCCAAAGGTATAGAGCTTAAATCTGGACTATGGCTCCCCTCCTTTAAAATAACAACTAAGGAGGTGTCACATGTCCCACATCTCCAATGAAATCCCGGCCAGAGGAAAACATGGAAGATGGGGCCCTAAAAAGTACCATCTACTGTGCACCGAGTGGTGGCATAAACAATTCTTATCATTCAATTCCCTCCTTACTCCACCCATCACATTACAACCGCCATGATGAATGTATTTACTCAAAAATAATGCATTATTATACCATTATATACATTGATATGCGTATTTATGAATAGTAAAATACTATGCGTATCTGTGAATAGTAAAATGAGTAGTAAATACGGTATACGTGAATAGTAAATACGTTATACGTGAATAGTAACATGAATAGTAAATACGGTATACGTGAATAGTAACATGAATAGTAAATACGGTATACGTGAATAGTAACATGAATAGTAAATACGGTATACGTGAATAGTAAAAATGAATAGTAAATACGGTATACGTGAATAGTAAAATGAATAGTAAATACGGTATATGTGAATAGTAACGTACGTATAAATAGTACCTCTACAGATTTGCAAGTCAAAGTTCCCACACCAGATCTTAAAACCATAAATATTTTCTAAATATTCTTGCCAAAATAGTAAACAAACAAATTTATAATCATACATAATTCACAAGTATAAGGAAGAATATTCAGAGTTACCTGTTACTTGCTAATACCCGAATCACCAACCAGCTATTATAACTCTCAAGCAAATATCTCTACTCTCTCTCTCTCTCTCTCTCTCTACCTCTCTCTATGGCTCTTAGAAGTTGTGAAGAATGAAATGAAATGGAAGGTCTATTTATAGTTGGAAAATGGGTCTTTAAGTGTAATTTTCGTCTCTGGGTCATTTTACGTAATTTTTCCAAAAATTAAAAAGAAACCCTCCCGTGACTACTCTCAGCCGCCCTCGTGAAAGTTTTAAAAATTTTTAATAATATTTTAATATTTTAATAATATAATATAATATTATTTAAATAATAAATTATTATTGAGTGGGTCCCGCGGCCATTTTTTTTTCAAAGTCACAAGAAAGTTTGTCACTCACGGGAAAGTTTGCAGAGAATTATTTTGGCCGTGGGTCCCGCATGAATAGTAAATACGTATTTAGGAATAGTAAATACCGTATTTTTAAATAGTAAATACGTATTTGTGAATAGTGAACACTATTCATATTTCACAAATTTCAAGTATTAAATACGTATTTGCGAATAACATATATATATATATATATATATATATATATTTAAATACGTATTTGTAAATAGTAAAAACGTATACGTGAATAGTAAATACTATTCACGGGGCCCACAAAATACTGATTTCAAATTTATCACTTTCCAAAAAAATAGAGCCTACTAGTCTTCCCAAAATAGGTTTATGTTCAAGATATTAGATTCAAAATTCAGGATGTTACATGTGTGATATATGTGTGTGCACACTGACACACACACACATATATACATACATATATGTGTGTGTGTGTGTATTTATATGTATATACACACACACCCATATTTATATATAGTAAGACTATTATTTCAATTAGAAATCGTGTGAAAAAAAAAAATAAGTCGGAGAGATATGTGGTAGAAGCTGTTGATTCACTTTTACTTATGTCATTTTAAATTTATATAAGGGTATTTTAGGAAAATGAGTAAAATTAACTAATTTAACTTCTCTCCTTAATCTTTACAAAATCGGTTAAATATATCATATAATTAAAACTGGAGTAGTATTTAATTAATGTTGACGGATACATGTAACTGTTGCATTGAAAATTTGGAAGGCATATCTTTATCACCCTTTCTAATCCAGGGCACGCATGACTCTATTTAAAATCACGCTTTAAATGGAGATAATTTTATTATTCATTCTTCAATTACTAATTAACTTAAATTTTTGGAACATTCGATTTATTTGTTGGGATGTTCAACTTGTATAAGAGAGATAATGTCCGTAAAGGACCAATATCCTTAATTAACATGTTAAATTGTTTGGTTTTAAAAATGTCATTGTCCTTTTTAATTAGTTTTAACCCGGATGAATATTTGCCAAATGGCCATCCTCCTCACTCCTTTCCCTTCCTTTCTTTCATTTTTTGTTTGGAAAAAGACCGTCCTCAAACAACGGCCTTGCCAGTCACATTTCCTACCATTCAAACATGTTTACTGCCTTCACATGAAAATAGTAGGTAGGTAAGGTCAATGGCCACATTTGGCCCTTGAATTGTGTTGCTGTCCAAGAATGAGGGATGACTTTTCTGTTGTTGAATCATATGGGTTTCAAAGAAGCAAGCGAAGCTAGTTAGGGGAGGGCAGAATATAAAGAGAGAGCGCAAAGTGGTAAAATGTGTCATGGGAATGAAAGCATAATGGAGAGCAAGAGAGTTATAGAGAGAGAGCTAAAGAACATGAGAGATTACTTCAAGAGCGGCAAGACAAAAGAGGCAAGTTGGAGAGAATGTCAGCTTCAAGGGCTGCGTCGTTTCCTCATTGAAAGAGAGCAACAAATCTCCAGGGTTCTCCTGCAAGACCTTGGCAAACACCCTGTCGAGGCTTTCAGAGACGAGGTTTATTATATTATATTAATGTTACGTACTCTCTCCAAAACTACACGTACTCAACCATTATCAACTCATCTTTGACTCTACGTACGACTGTATGTTTTCAGGTAGGAACAGTGATTAAGTCCATAAATTTTGCCTTGAAGAATTTGAGAGAATGGATGTCGGGTCAAAAGGTGAGAGACTTCTTGCGGCGTTTTTATTGTCATCGTTGCAATATTATGTTAACCTGCCGAGTGATTTATATATTGATGCATTGGCAGGCCAACTTGCCGCAAATAGCGCTGCTCACTAGTGCAGAGATCGTTCCGGAGCCTCTGGGCCTTGTCCTCATCATTTCATCTTGGAATTTCCCCTTTGGTGAGTGAGTATAGCAGTTGTAATTAAGCAGAGAGAGGCTCAGAATTTTTACTCTAACGAACGGATTCCAAAGGACACTCTAGATCACGTCCTCAGTTTCTTTCTGTAACCGAAAGTGCGCTTGTATCTATCTATATATGCAGGACTGTCGTTGGAACCCCTGATCGGAGCAATAGCAGCAGGAAACAGTGTGGTGTTAAAGCCGTCAGAGTTGTCGAGTGCGTCGTCTTCTCTGCTGGCCTCTGGGCTCACCCAGTATTTGGACAATAAGGCCATTAAAATTGTGGAGGGGGGGCCTGACGTGGCGCAGCAACTACTCGACCAAACATGGGACAAGATATTCTTTACTGGTCGTCACTTTGAGCCTTGATAATTACCAGCTGCTTATTAGCTACTGATATATTTGCTGTAATGAATTAGCAGGAAGTAGTCGTGTTGGCCGGATTGTGATGTCCGCCGCCGTGAAGCATTTGACACCCCTCACTTTGGAGCTGGGCGGAAAATGCCCCGCCCTCGTTGACACCCTTTCCTCTTCTTGGGACTTGGAGGTTCACATTATTCATCTCTACTCTCTACTCATGCATATTTACGCCTCTCTTTCTCATTTCATTTATTACTTAATATCCATCGACGGCCCAGTCAACAGCGTCATTTTAACTGCCTGATTCATACAATTAAGGTGGCTGTAAAACGGATTATTGTGGGCAAATATGGGACTTGTGCTGGTCAGGCATGTATAGCGGTCGATTACGTCCTCGTAGAGAGGAGATTCTCTTCCACGCTGGTTTGTCTCTTGCACAATATATATGTATATGTCAATATGTGTTTCCATATTTACATTTCGACCGCTCAATCTTAATTAGTAATTTGATATTCAGACGTCAACTCTTGGTTTCATTAATTAGGTGGAATTGATGAAGCTCTGGATCAAGAAAATGTTTGGAGAAAATCCAAAAGAAACCAACACGGTTGCGAGAATTGTCAACAAACCGCACTTCTTCAGACTCAAGAGCCTTCTTGCCAGTGCAGAGGTCCAAAAATCGGTGATTTATGGTGGCTCCATCATGGACGAAGAAAATTTGTAATTATTGCTCTTGCACAACTCATATAGTCATTATGCAATTGAACTTTCATAGGTTAGATCTAGCATTAATTAGAACCCAATCGCTTTAATTGATTAGGAGTTTGTTCACAGCGTGACGTCATTAGCTTAGTTGATCTATCCTTTAAGAGCTAATTAGTTCTGGCCACTCTAAATTTAATTTTGGACATCTCAATTTTTAAAAAATAAAAAATCATTGTTTTTAAGAAAAAAAATATTTAAGGGATTATCTTTATTTTAGATTATATATCCATTAAAATAATTTTTTAAAAAATATAAGCTAAAAAACAAATATGAACGGTTAGATTTCTTCCCCATAATTTTTTTTTTTTTTAAAGAAAGAATTATAAAACTAAAGACTAATGCTTTTATGCATGCAGATTTATTGAACCAACCATCCTGGTTGATCCCCCACTTGAAGCGGCAATCATGACAGACGAAATATTTGGCCCGTTGCTCCCCATTATTACTGTAACTAAGCTGTTAGTTAGTTCTTTATTGTGTTGTTGTCTAACACAAGGAATGAAGATTTGTGTTATTTCTGTGGCATGCTTTTGCAGGTAGATAAGATCGAAGATGGCATAGAGTTCATAAACTGTAGGCCAAAGCCTCTAGCACTGTATGTGTTCACCAAAAACAAAGAACTGCAGCGAAGAATGATATGCGAAACATCATCGGGAAGCGTGACTTTCAACGACGCTATTCTGCAAGTATGTGCGTGTGTGTGTGTGTGCATGCTCATGCTCTTATCTAGCCAAGCTATTTGCTATTTTAATGTATAGCCTTTTGATTTTGGAGTGTGAGATATATGGATGAAGGATTAATTGCATGGGGTTTGTTGTACATGTGTACGTGAAGTATGCTGCGGACAGCCTCCCATTTGGAGGAGTGGGTGGCAGTGGATTCGGCAGTTACCACGGCAAGTTCTCGTTCGAGACGTTCAGCCACCAGAAGGCCGTCGTCAGGAGAAGCTTCCTGACAGACTTTTGGTTTAGGTTTCCTCCTTGGACTCCCAACAAGCTCCTCCTGCTTCAGGTGGCGTACAATTATGACTATCTGGGACTGCTTCTCGTCTTGCTTGGCTTGAAACGCCCTTCTAAACCAATCTCCCTCTTTTAGCTACCACTACACAACGTCGCACACCTCCAACCTGGTTACTCGAACCTTTTCAATTCCTTACTATTTATTCTCAACTTTTATATCGCACTGTGTATTTCTCTTTTATTCCTTATCTTCTGGTTTAGACTTATTGTACGTGAATAATACATTTGAATAATTCATGTGTGCAAAATTAATTAAAATCAACCCAAATTATATATATTAGGCAAGGATATGGATCGACGAGCGTTATTCCTGAGTAACTTGGATTGAAGATCACAAGATCTTATGACATTCTATACAAAAAATTAAATTAAGGTGTTGAGAGAAAAATCAATAGAATTAAAGCAAATTATGTGTAATACTACTTCCGGTACTAATTATAAGAGCTAGTTGACTTTCTTTAGAGAGATTAAGGAAGTTAAATAAATTACTTAATCATTTCATATGTTGTATATTCTTGGATTATATATTAGTTTATTAGTTAAATTAATTAGTTTGAAGAAAAAATAAAAATAAAAATACTCTAAAGTAATTTAGTTAGCTTCCTTAATCTCTCCAAAAAAGTCAACTAGCTCTTATAATTAGGACCGGAGGGATTGGAAAATCTAATTATTCCATAATTGTTTATACTCATCAATAAGCGAATCATACCACAGGGAATAATTATTAAACAATGAATAAATGAGAATAGAACACCCTTGTCTGTTGATAATGATATTTAAATGTGTGTTTGGTTTCCCATTAAAATCAGACATAATTTTTTAATTAAAATATGCATTATTTGTGTTAAAAGTTCACAATAACCTTCATAATTTTTCAAATCCCAACTTCCTAAGAACCAACAAGGACCCATCTTTGCCACCACTGTTGATGAAGCTCCAGGAGCCTCTACCGTCAAAGCTGTTCACTCTTCAAAAACCAATCAGCCACCACACACTACCAGAATCAGCCCCAACATCTAGTATCTTCCAGTAATGTGGAAAATCAAACTTAACACAAGAATCAAACATCAATATCACCAATATGCAGAGAACATGCATAAACTTGAATCTGAGGAAACCAGACCAAATCTTGAAGTAGAAACTGTGCAAAAGACGTGCTCAGCCTCATTCATTGTGCTTCTGCCTTCGTCGACACCATTCCTCCCCCGTCATGGCCGCCACAAACCACCATCGGACCTCTGTCAAGCAGCATCAAAGCACCTTCTCTCCTTGTCGGCACTGCCTTCTTTCTTTACCACTGTCAACCACTACCATTGAAAGACCACTATCGGCACTCTTTCTCTTCTCCATATGCAGATTCGTCAAGCGGAAGCCGCCTCTAATGGCGTCTCCTTCTTCCCTGAAAGAATCCATCGCTTATGTGATGAGCTTCAAGTTAGAAGCTGCTTTTACCGTTAAAGCCCATCTCACATGACTCCTTCCCAAACGGTCACCACCGAGCTTTTTCCGTTGCACTGCGCCTTTTTTACAGCCAAATACGCCTTCCCAAACAGGCTGATGGGCTATGGCACAGGAATTGAATTTAGCTACGAAAGAGGAAAGAAATAGACAAGATGATATATGTTATAATTATTGTAATTATGTGTGGATGTACATAATTAATATCCAAGAATGAGGCATTTGATCTTCCATCTCATATTGAATGGCACAATGTCATATAACCCCCAAATTAAAGTTATCTACTATTTGTTACTATAACCTCCAATGATTCCATGATATACAATAATATAGATTAATTCTCTTACCTATGATATTATAACTCTTGGAAATGTTAAAGACTTATAAAGGAGGCTTGATGTAAAGATTTGGATGTACATGGAAAAGCTTAAGATGAATGAGAATTGCCACATATTTCTCCTTCAATTTTCTCTTATCTTCTCCATCTCTCTCAACTTCAATCTCTTATATGTTTCTCGTTTTCATAACATGTTATTATCAGCACTCTTCCGCTAAGCAAGTTTGAAGAGATAATACCTACTGATTTTAAAATTCAAAGTTGTGGAAATTGTCTGTGATCTTGGACAGTGTTTCATGAATTACAATTGGTTGAAGCTGTTCAATTATATGTTGATATTCAAAACAAGATGTACATGTCCACGATCCTGCGTGGTAGCTACTAGATTTGGGTCGGTGCAAAGTATAAATATGATGAATTAACCTTCCCTCAGGTTCTCTCTTATTACTTTGTCTTTGATTAATTCTCCAGATAACCCGATCGATTAGATCTTGCTATCTTTCATTTGACCGCTACTTCTTGATTTGATTGCCTACTCTAAGTTAATTTGATATGGGCACATAATTCTTTAAATAACAATGATAATTCTGTTTTTATTTCTTTATTTTTCCAATAAGCTGAACCCTTTCTCTGCCTTCGTGTATATATGATAGAGGACGCAGTTTCTGAATTCTAATAGATAAGAAACAAATGTAACAGTGAATTGTGTATAATGCAGTGGCTCAATCTGTTGAGCCTGAATATTATTTATATTAGG
The DNA here is from genome assembly GCA_034222035.1 of Acacia crassicarpa. Classification (NCBI taxonomy): domain Eukaryota; kingdom Viridiplantae; phylum Streptophyta; class Magnoliopsida; order Fabales; family Fabaceae; genus Acacia; species Acacia crassicarpa. Next base: position 72,133,919 of record JAWXYG010000001.1, read on the forward strand.
GTTGGAAACCCTAGAACGTATGACATTGTGACAGCTGTCTATGTGTATTGTACAAAAATCAATTACAGATGACGACTCTGGACTATAATATAAATGGGCTCATTGTTGTAGTAATTTGGGCTCTGAGTATAATATGGGCTTTGTCTTTACAGCCCCCCTCAAACGAGGAATGGGAGACCGCACAAGACCGGGCTTGTCTCTGAAACTCTAGAACTTTGAGTGAGACATGGCTTTGGTGAAAAGATTTGCAATTTGCTCAGAGGATGGTACATATTTGACCGACAGCTGTCTTCCAAGGACTCGATCTCTGATGTAGTGGACATCTAGCTCTATATGCTTAGATCTAGCGTGAAAGACGGGATTAGAGGCGAGGGCAGCGGCACTCAGATTGTCGCACCATGCGATCAGTGGCTGTTTTAGATGAAGACCAATCTCCTGCATAAACGACTGAATCCAAGCAAGCTCTGATGAAAGATCAGAGAGAGCACGATATTCAGACTCGGCGCTGGATTTTGACACTACTCGTTGTTTTCTGGATGACCATGAGATCAGAGAGTCACCGAAGTACACGCAGTAGCCTCCCATCGATCTTCGGTCATCTGGACACACAGCCCAGTCAGCATCCGAGAACCCTTGTAAGGTGAGATGATTGCTTGGTTTTATATGTAAGGCTAGATCCATTGTCCCCTTCAAATATCTGAGTAATCGTTTAAGGGCGTGCCAGTGAATGTTTGTTGGGCAGCTCAAAAATTGGCTTAACTTGTTTATTGCAAACATGATGTCTGGGCGTGTGTTTGTCAAATATTGCAAGGAACCGATGATTTTCCTGTAGCTTGTAGGATCATTGAGGAGTGTACCTTCATCCTTAGAGAAGTGTTTATTTACTACCATGGGTGTAGGGACTGGAGAGGAGTTGTGCATACCAGATTTCCTCAAAATGTTGTGTATATAGGCTTCTTGTTTCAGGTATATTCCAGTTTCATCTCTGTAGGCTTCAATTCCAAGAAAATGATGTAGCTGCCCAAGGTCCTTTAGAGTAAACTGATTGTTCAGTTGTTGCACAAACAAGTTGATCATTTCCACTGAGTTTCCAGTAACAATAATGTCGTCCACATACACTAGAACAAACATAACATAATCTTTATATTTGAGGAAAAATAAAGAAGAGTCAGATCGTGAGTGTAGAAATCCCCAACCCAGTAAGGTAGATTTTAGCTTTTCAAACCAAGCTCTTGGTGCTTGTTTAAGGCCATATAGAGCCTTGGTTAGAAGACAGACATGATTAGGGAATTTAGAACTCACAAAACCTTCAGGTTGCTTCATGATAATTGTCTCTTCCAAGTCACCATTAAGAAAAGCATTATTTATATCCATCTGTCTGACTTGCCAGTTAAAAGTCACAGCAAGATTGAGTACAAACCGAAGAGTAGAAGCTTTCAGTACAGGGCTAAATGTTTCTTCGAAGTCAATACCTGGACTCTGTTGAAATCCTTTGGCTACAAGTCTGGCTTTGTGTTTGTTAAATGTGCCATCAGCATTAGATTTCTTCTTTAACACCCACTTGCAGTCAACTAGATTGCTTTGACCATGATAGGGTATTAGCTTCCATGTTTTGTTCTTCATTAATGCATCAAATTCTTCTTGCATAGCTTTCCTCCAGTCAGAGCTACTTAAGGCTTCTTGTATGGTTTGAGGGACAGCTTGGTCATCTTCTTGGGTAGTGATAACACCGACATAAGGAGTCTTTTGCTTAGAGATCCCTGCTTTGCTTCTAGTTACCATTGGATGTGAATTTGTTTGTGCAAGTTGTTGACTAGATGAGCTTATCTCCTTTGTTTGTGTGAATTGTTCATGTTGAGATAGATCAGCCTGTTCCATGTGACTGTCAGGATAGTTGGTGCTTAGAGGAGATGAGCATGCTGGAGATGATATGTGCTGCGATGATGCAGAATTTGAATGCTCAGGAGTGGAGTGTTCTCCTTCCCAAGTCAGCACATCACTTGGTAATGTGGTAGCAGTTGTTTGAAGACTGAGAGTGTTACTGGACAGGGCTGGTTGAAAGAAAGCTCCTGGATAGATCTGCTCATCTGGTACATTTCTTTTATTGATAAAACTTGTGGCAAAGGGAAAGTCTTGTTCATTAAAAATAACATGTCTGGACATATAAATTTTTCCTGTAGGACTTAGACATTTATAGCCCTTGTGAGAGTTGCTATAACCCAGAAAGACACATTTTGTACTTCGAAATTGAAGTTTGTGCTGATTGAAGGGTCTTAGGCATGGAAAACAAGTTGAACCAAAGACCTTGAGCATGTCATAGTTAGGATCTTTGCTGAACAATTTAGTATAAGGTGAAATTCCTCCTAGGACAGCAGAGGGTAGCTGATTTATCAACGTTGTAGATGTGTGAAAAGCCTCCCACCAATAATGAAGTGGCATTTTGGCTTGAGCTAGTAATGTCAGTCCCATCTCAACTATATGTCTGTGCTTCCTTTCAGCCCTCCCATTTTGAGAGGATGTATGAGGACATGAGTGCCGAAAATGAATCCCTGCATCTTCCAAAACCTTAGAAAAACTTCTGTATTCTCCTCCCCAGTCACTTTGTACAGTTTTTATTTTGCTGTCAAACTGATTTTCAGCAAAGGTTTTGAACTGAGTAAACATACTAAGTGCTTCATTTTTAGTTTTCAAAGGGAAAATCCATGAGAAGCGATTGTAGTCATCAAGAAATAGTACATAATAGCGAAACCCATTAGAGGAAGCTAGGGGAGCAGGTCCCCATAAGTCAGTGTGAATTAGCTCAAGTGGTTTAGAGGCATGCGAGTTAGAGATACAATCACTAATGATTTGATTCAACACCCTATCACTAGGATGTCCAAGTCTACAATGTAGTAAAAACGTATCATTATTAGAAGATTTAGATGCTAAATAGACAGCTTCTTGAGTAGCATAAGCTAAATCAACACTCATGCAGTCCCTATTGTCAGCTTCTTTAGTCCTAGAGACCTTAAACATGCCACCTTCAGTTGGTCTTCCTAGCAACATTGTCTCCCCCGTTTCCTGTTCCTTCACACAAAATCCATGTTTGTTAAACACAACATCTGCACTGTTGTCACTAGCTATTTTGTATACACTCAGCAAATTCTTTTGAATTCCAAGAGAATAGAGAATATTATCCAAGTGAACTATTTTGTCAGGCACATTAGATATTGTAGATGAACCAATTTTCTCTACCTTTATTTTGTTTCCATTGCCAACAATAATATTCATCTTACCTTTGGGGTTGTTTGGATTGTCAATTCTGGTAACATCATTGGTAACATGGCTTGTTGCTCCACTGTCCAGGTACCACTCTTCATCATTCACACATTCAGGGGAAGCCCAGTAAGCATATCCAGAGCTGTCAGCACTGGAAAAATCAGAGAAACTCTTTTTCTTGCTGGATTTGACAAAGGATTTGTCAAATCTATGGAAACAAGTGTCAACTGAGTGACCAAACTTATCACAGAGTTGGCATTGAGGAACTTCATTATCACCATGTCTGCCTCGACCAGAAGATCTTCCTTGAGTCCTTCGACCTCTTCCACGATAGCCACGAAAGCCACCACGATTCCCACTCCAGTTACCACGTGGGTGAGATCTCTCGGTTTTAGCATAATTCACAAAATTATCATTGCTGATAGATAACTGTGATATTTTACTAAGTTGTTCCATGCGATTCTCATAGGTGAGGAGAGAAGATTGGAATTCGATCCAACTTAGTTCATCCATTTCTTTGCTGAGTTGCACAATGGGATTATACTCAGCATCTAGCCCAGCAAGCACTTGAATAAACAGATCAGGTGAGGAAACTGAACATCCAGCGAGGGTTAATTGCTCAGAAATATTTTTCATCTTGGATAAGTACTCAGCTATTTTCATATTTCCTTTCCTAGTACGTTGGAAATCTGATTTTAACATCAAGACTCTGGACTTCGTTTGTGCACCAGCAAGTTGACGAGCTGCTTCCCAGAGACCAGAGGCTGATGAGACAGAGACCATTTGAGATGATACTTCAGGCTGCATTGTGTTCAGAAGCCAGCCAAAGAGCAGCTGATCTATGGCTACCCAGTCTTCAAATTCTGGGTTCAGCTTTGTCTTGTCATTTTCATGAATAAACTGTGGTGGATAAGGTTTGGTTCCATTGAGAAAACCTTCTAGCTTGTTTCCTCTGATTATAGGCAAAACATGGAGTTGCCACACAAGGTAGTTGGTCCCATCCAGCTTGATGGAGCATACCTGGTGTATGTTGTTGGTTGATGATCCTTTTGTTAACGCTGCTACAGATGAAAGAAGAATGGCAGATTCAGACCCATTGCCAGAACTGATCGTCTTGTTTGTGGATGCTGAGGATTTGTCGGCCATGATTGTTAACCTTCAACCTGAGCTCTGATACCAAGATAAGAAACAAATGTAACAGTGAATTGTGTATAATGACGTGGCTCAATCTATTGAGCCTGAATATTATTTATATTAGGGTTGGAAACCCTAGAACGTATGACATTGTGACAGCTGCCTATGTGTATTGTACAAAAATCAATTACAGATGACAACTCTAGACTATAATATAAATGGGCTCATTGTTGTAGTAATTTGGGCTCTGAGTATAATATGGGCTTTGTCTTTACACTAATAATGTGATTAGGAGTTAACGTCAGGATACTGGATATTTACCCATATTATTAATATCTTATATCGATGGTATATTATATTGATGATATTGGTTGGTTGGTATGGACAGTAGTTGAAATAAAGGCGGTTTGGCGGTTAAAAGAAGGCCTAGCAATTAATTTAGGAAATGTCGATTCTACTAATAATTTTTTGTTTCCTACTAAAATGAAAAGCCACCATACTCAGTTGTTCATGATGAGTTTGGATTTTGTGATGTGCTACAAACTACTCTTCTTTTGGTCAATGATAATCTATATATATGAAAATTAATTTAACAAGAATGGAAGACAATTCAAGCTAATTGCAGATATTTTAGAAATATTATTTGACGTGCCTACCAATTACTACCATATATGAAAAACTGGCTCTTGTTATTATTTAATGTGTTTTAGAAAATATTAGATTACACCCGCGCATGAGAGATATTATGTTGCTAATATTAATGAGACTATGTGTTTAACTCTTATGGCGTTTTCTTATTGGTACATCAGCCAAAACTTTGAGATGCACTTTTAATGTGTGCTTATGGTTACCAGTTGAAGCTTTTCTTTTGACATATGTCCTGTATATCGTCTGAAAATGATATGATTAGCAATACGTTATATAACTTGGATGCTACGTACTGAAATTATTTGAATTTGAATTTTCTGTGTGGAAAACATTGGTTTGGGCCGAAGATGACACCCTCTTTAAATCATACATCATTTGCTCCTTATTTGGGGATTGTTTTCCAGATTAAAATTAAAATTTTTATGCTTTATTTACATTAATCAACAGAAGTTTGCAATTTTCTATCATATTATATTTGATATGTGGCTATTGATGGAGTTAGCAGTTTTGTGAATTAAATATTTGTAATCAAGTGAATAATTGTATTTCTTCGATCGATTATGTAGGCATTAATGAGTGTTTATTTGTATATTATTGCATTGTTTAATTTAGTGACTTATTTCCTTTCTGTTGAGAGGTTCTGTACGTGTTGGTCAATGAACATATTTTAATATTTATAAAATATTTTTATTGCAGCTATGTTTTTCTCCCCATAAATAATCACTTTTCATATATAAGAATATATGGCATTCATAATGAAATTCCACTGAGTTGTCTTTATTGGTATCTATTATGTTATTATTCACTGATTTTTTTTTTTTAAAAAAAAAACCTATGTCATTATTCTATCTAGCGTTGCCCCTCCTTGAAGTATCATTTTTGTTAATGTGCCTATGGGCTATGGTAATGTTCCTAGGGGTATTTTCTTGAAAGTTCTCTGACAATGCCAACTATTTCATGATACATAGGTGAACATTTCCCTTGAGCTTATGAGTTTTTAATGTTTAGTATATTAATTTGTGATTATGCATGTGAATCATATTTAGCGTTGACTGTGAAGACTCTATATGATGCTCCTTTTCAACAATAAGCTAGGGTGCATATATATATTGTGAAAGTTGGAATGTATGTGTTACATCGGAAGCTCATCTCCTACAGCATGTTGGTGAACTCTATTCATTTCTTAGGAGGTTTTATATATTGTCTTGATTAATGACTGTATTGAATTGGTTTTAATAATTTATCCGATCGTGAGGGATCGGACCAACGTTGAGTTTTCACTCTGATAATGGTGATCGTGTACATATTGCAAAATAGATTTCACAAATGTGATATATATTTGGTGTGTGTGCATAAATTGATCTGAAAAGATAATATTATTAATTAGGGGTTGAAACTTTGTATCATTGACATGCATATAGTCATACTTGTGATCATATATAATTGTATTCTCGATATTTTCATTTTTAGAAATAAATTTATGACCCATGGCTGGCTAGATTTACATTAGAATTTTGATTTGTTAAAGGTTTTGAAAATGATAGCCCAATTGGATTGAACTCCATGATTGTATGTGAACTACAAAGAATTTGGATTCTTAAGTGCAAGATATGTCATTGACCTACTATATATTGATCACCGTTTTTAAAATATAAGAATATTAAAAGTATAATTATATGACTCACACTTAAAAGGGAGATTATTAGAATACAAGTTGAGTTAATATCAAAAAGTTGTACTTCTATACTTCCCTATAAAGCCTAATTGATCTCCAATCTCTCAAAACAAATGTCATATCAAGTTTTTGAATCAATATGTTTTGAAAATTGAAAAGTTTATTGTTTTTTTTAAATAAACTAGAAGTTTACTGATCCAAATAAATTTATTGTTAGCATGACTTGTTTGATCATCCTAGTTACAAATATGATATAACAAATTAGTAAAAGTTACATATTAACATTTATTGAAGAACAAGAAGATTTTTCATTAATAGTTAATATATTATATAATTAAAAAATTATTATGTGCTACTTGTTATTGAATATTAGAGTATCATTAATTATGGTTAAGAATGGACCTATCTTGGCAGTTTTGGAATTATATTAAAGGGTAATGGTGCAAAGATACACATATATTTTACTCTCAGGAACGCCCAACACCAACTGTTTTTTAGATATAAAACTATACATGAACTTTCAAAATCAGGGTAAAAATACCATTAACATTAAAATACCTTAACTCTGTTACTTTTTCATAAGGCCCACGTTATTAAAATAAATAAAAATGCTAAATTTATTTGACTGCCACTCTTCCCTATCACTCGATGGATTTGGCTTTGGTGCTTTGCACCCTTCGGTCCGCTGCATCCGCTGCAGTACCTTCCACACTTTGGTCCTTTGAAAAAAAAAAAAAATCAGGCACACACTCTTGTCTTTTTTTTAATGTTTTTTTTTAAAAAAAAATCTAAAAAAATTCAGGCAGTTTAGGTAGTAAAAAGATAATTCCGAATACTGAGTAGTACTAAAAAAAACTTTCATAATCTTCAAAAAATTATTTTAACATCTTCAAAAAATATATCAAGGTACAGATAGGTACTTAAATGATACTTCAAAATACTAACTGGTACTTTAAAAATTATTTTAAAATCTTTAAAAAAAAATCCTAAAGCATATTTTCAGTAATAGTCCGTATCTGAATTATTTTTTTAAGATCCTAAAATAATTTTTTTAAGTACCCGTATGTACCGTGAAGTAGCCTTTAAGTACCCGTCTATACTTGATATATTTTTTTGAAGATCCTAAAATAATTTTTTCAAGATTATGAAGGATTTTTTCAGTACTACTCAGTATTTTAAATTATCTTTTTACTACCTAAAGTGCCAGAATTGTTTTAGATTTATTTATTTTATTAAAAAAAAGCTTAAAAAAAGGAGCAGAGTGTGTGCCTGATTTTTTTTTTTTTTAAAAGACCAAAGTGTGTGGAAAGCGCTGCAGCGGACCAAAGGATGCAAAGCACCAAAAGCCAAATCCTCACTGGATCAGTGCTCATCACCGAACACCGATTAATAACCTAGGATTAATGATGAGGAATCGGTGAGGGATCAAATGTTGATGAATGGGCGATGGGATACTAATAGGTGGCATGGAATTCTTCCTTCGAACGTCATTCGTATTGTTTCACAAATGCAACCTCCAGGCAATAATTCCCCTGACTGCTTCACTTGGAGACCGGCGAAGGATGGAGGATTCTCAGTTAAATCGGCTTACCAATATCTGTCCGACCGGGGGAGTGATAGCAGCAATCATTTCTGGTCCACTATGTGGAAGTGGCAAGTCCCGGAAAAGGTTAAGTTCTTTATGTGGCAGGTTGGCCATGAAAGGCTTGCCACTAATTCATTAAGGGCTAAGATTGGTTTTACGAACGACAATTGTTGCCCTTTTCAGTGTAACAGGGAAGAAACTGTGCTTCATGTCATCAGAGACTTCGATAGGGCGAGAAGCTTTTGGAAAGATATTTTAAAACCTAATTATGTTTCCCAGTTTTTTGCAGGTAACTTGCAGGATTGGCTTAAGTGGAACATCAAGCACAAGCCAGGGACGGGAAAATATCAGAATTGTCCCTGGTCGAGAATTTTTAGTTTGGGGTGTTGGATTCTATGAAGTTCTAGATGCAAATTCCTATTTCAAGGCGAATTCAGACATACGAGGGAGTTGACTCATTTATGCAATTACTTAATAATGGAAAGTAATGTTAGTGATAATCTTATTCATCAAATTTTCCAACTTCACAGGGATGAGGAAAAGTCTTGGACTCCTCCGACGGAGAACGTCGTCCGTATAGACGTCGACGGATCGGTTCGACAACAATCTCAAGCGGCATGTGGTGGAATAATTAGAGATTCCCGAGGAAATTGGCTGATGGGATTTTATAAGGCCCTGTGATTTCAGACGGTTATTGAAGCGGAGCTTTATGCTATTGAGTTTGGTTTAATAGTGGCTTCTAGATTGGGGCTTCAACAGATACAACTCTATTCGGATTCCTTGGACGCGGTCAATATCCTCATGAGAGACGGAGCCTATGCTGACCACCCTCTGAGGAACATCATTGGTAACATCAGAGATCTCCTCTTCCGGGATTGGGACGTGAAGTTGTTCCATACATCAAGAGACAATATTGCATGTGCTGATTATTTAGCTAAGGAAGGGCACAATGCTTCGGCTGATGCGGATGTGACTCTTATCCCGAATGTTCCTGCTGGGTGTCGTGATATGATTTTGAGGGACCAATTGGTCTGCTGCCTTTAGTATTGTACTAGTTATGTTGTATTGGAGCTTGGACTTTTTGGTCTAGCTCCTAATTTCACTTCAAGCTTCGGCTTGCCTCTGGTATTCAAAAAAAAAAAATAATAAAAATAACCTAGGATTTGTTTTTAGCAATGTTAGCGACGCAATACTGCTCCTCCGCCCAGCCCTTCAGCTCCTCCACTGTCCACCTCGACCTCGCCGCTGTCAGCTACACCCTCTGCTCCATCGCTGGCGACGCCTTCATTTTCTCCTTCAGCGGCACCAACTCCACCTTCGTCGAGCCTTCCTTCTCTTTCCCCTCCATCAACCTCACCACCACCGGAATCTTCGGCATTGCCTCCTCCACCGTCTACTCCTAATACTCCGCCGAGTTCGCCAAGTCGCAGCTCGCCGCCTCCTCCATCGAGCTCAAATTCACCTTCGACTCCAAAGTTTGTTTTGGTTGTGATTGATGAAGTGATGGTTGTAATGTATTTTGGGGATTTAGGCTAAGAATCTAAACGTAGAATTCGATGGTTATATCTGTCGCTTTTGATTTGTCGAAATCTGTGGAATTTCTCTTCAATTACCCATTTGTGCGTCTTTTAACTATTATTTGGTTCTTGGATGGCGTTCTGTGCCCACTGATAACTCTGGATTGGTTAAATCTGCCTAACAGAGAGAACCAGTCGTTGAGCAAGTGTTCCTTACACAGAGTCCTCGATCAAAACTTGATCTGGAAAGACAGGTATTTGGATTGTATCCACAAACATCGAGACTGCTAGGTTTTCTTGCATTGAACCATATGAAATAATTGAACTAGAAACTCTTGCTTATTTCTAAATGGTATAATAGGAATAAAACCAGAGCCTTTTTTCCCTTAGTAAATATTTTTTAAAGATTGAATTACCTGGGAAATCTTGTGATAGCTGAATTCTTTGCTCAAGAAACTTGCTCATGCTTGCATATTGTTGACTTCATTATTGCAGATGTACATATTAAGAAAGGTCTCTATGGTAGCTATTGAATCTGCCTTAAAAATCCAACTCGATAGCATTAAAAATTTCTATATCTGTTCACTTTCGTTAAGGTGTGTTTTCAAATGCAAACGCCATTTGTTTGAGAAGAAAATTATGGTTAGGGCCTTAATAAAATCATTCGTCAATGTCATGTTATTATCCAATTTTGCAGGACTGTCGTTTACAGGGGTCAGTTGACTCCAGCGCAAGTAAAGGATTACTATTTTGCTCTCACTCACACTCTGTTACTATTAGGCATTTTTATTTGTTTTAATAATGTGGTGCCCACTGGAAAGGTAATAGAGTTAAGCCATTTTAACATTGATGTTTTTTTTGCCCCAATTTTCAAAGTTCATCTGTAATTTTGCATATAAAAAAAATTAGTGTTGAGTGCTCATCAGAGTAAAATACATGTGTATTTTTGCACCTTTACCCTATATTAAACTCAAATATATGGACCCATAACATGGAAATCATACATGTATTTCATAACAATTTATATTTTCAAAAATTATGGTTTAGAATGGATCTTTCTTGGCATTTTTTGAAATATATTAAACTCATATATATGGGCCCATAGCATGTAAATCATACAAGTATTCCATAAATTTGATAGATGCATATACAAGATGGTTAGATGTGTGATTACTGTTAGTTTGCAACCTAAAGTTTGCAATACAATGATCATGTTGAGCAGGGGCGAAATTAGGGGGCTAGGGGTGGCCCTGCGCCATCTAAAACTATAAAATAGAATCTAGATGTTTAGAAAACATTTCAGCCTCATAAAAATTTCAATATTTTCACTTAATCTCTGCTAAAAGTTTCGTGGAGGGACTAAAATGAAACTATTGAAATGTTTATAGAGCTGAAATGTAATTTTATGAGCACCTGAGTTCTATTCTGTAATTTCCGCCCCCAAATTATAATTCCTAACTCCGCCTCTGATGTTGAGTGTGCAATTTTCATATTATATGATCTAGAAATAATGTATTAAGGCTTCCATAAATAGTTAGATCATCAATACCTTTATGAGAACAAAGTTTCTACTTCAATGTTTTGGTTATTTTTTTATGTGCATCAAGAGCGCAAAAGATTCCCCCAATAAAATTGGTTTTCAGTTAGGAGCCAGACATATTCCTTCTCAAAAGCTTGGATGTGCAATGCTTATTTATATCAATATACCACAATGCACATAGATGAATATTGAAAGAAAGTTGGGATAAATATTGGGTAACTACCTCCTTCTTGTTTGTCTTTAAATAAAACAAGTGGATTTAGGAGACTTGTATGGCATAATTAGTTGATTTTCATTCGACAACGTTTTCCTAACATGAGGGGGAAGAAATTGAGTAGCTAGAAAAGAGAACATATGAAATGCATTATTATTATCAAATATAGATAATCGAATATAGAAGTATGAATTGGAAGCTCATCAGGCTTTGGATTCATGAAATATTATAAAATATCCATTAGATGCAATTACTGACCTAAAAGAAAATTATTAGATCTTATATTCCAGCTGAAAATGTTCCAATCAGTATAAAAGGAAGTGAGACATGCTCGGAGAATAATAAACCATTCGGTTCCAAATATAAATATTCTAGATAAAGAGGAGTACTATGCAATTAAGATGATTATATTGAGGAGGCAGACGCTCTAGAAGAGTATCAAGCATGTGCAAGAAAAACCTTCGATATATAAAATGCTATATGGATTAAAATAATTTGAGTATACATAATTGATTCATGAGAAATATATTGGAAATGAATAATTTCACAACTTACTTTTGTATATCGAGTTATTGGATGCTTTGTTGATTTCAAAATTACAAAGTTTTGGTATGATGATTTTGCCTACAAAAATATATTGAATTTATATAGAGTTCCCTTACATAGTAATATTTACATATCTTCTTGATGTTTTATATGTTATAATTAATTTCCCGTAGGTAGGTACGTAAGTGGAGTAAAATTTTTTAATTATTATTTGAGGGAATAGAAATGATATTGTACTTCGGAAAAAGTAAACTTGATATTATCATCATTTAAAGAGGAGTATATATAATAATATACTCTTTTCCTTAACCAATATTTATCCCACAAAGTTTTTTTGGTAATGTTTTTAACGATGCAGCTTCAATAAGTATTATATACTTTTTTTTTCTTTTCCTAAGTTTTTGTCTTAATGAATTTTTTACCGTAAGATTTTAATGAGGCACAATATTTATTCATGGATATTCAAGAGGAATGTCATAAATATTATAAGTATGTGTGGATGTCCATAACATCCCAGAATAAGGCATTTGATCTTTATCTCATATTGAATGACACAATGCAATGCCATGCCATGCAACCCCCAAATTAAAGTTATCTACTATTTGTTATTATAACCTCCAATGATTCCATGATGTACAATAATGTAGATTAATTATCTCACTTATGATATTGTAGCTCTTGGAATTGTTGAAGACTTATAAATGAAGGCTTGACGTAAAGATTTGAATGTACATGGAAAAACTTTAAATGAATGAGAATTGCCCCATATTTTTTCTCCTATTTTCTCCATCTCTCTCACCTTCAAGCTCTTATATGTTCCTACTTTTCGTAACAATATCTAGTTAATTAATAATTATATGATGAATACCCACGTGTGAAATTTAATTATGACTTATGAGTATTTGGAGAATAGCTTTTATGATGTAAACATGTGGTAGGAATTTTATTTCGATTTTTTTTTTAAAAAAAAAACTTCTGAAACTATGATTTGAGTGTGTTGCACTCAATAAATATGGAGTTAAGAATTAATCTACTAAACAATAATCGGCAAACCCCATAATAAATTATTAAGCCACGCTTTTAATGAATATTGAGTGATAGATGACATGGTCTCCTTCTGATTTAACACGAGCTGTTTAAAAAGTCATAAAATTTGGAACCACGCAAAGATTGGACAGCGAGGGAGATGGTAATGTATCTTTGACCCAAAAAAAAAGAGGGAGATGGTAATGTATGGAGCTTTAATTAGTAGAGTACATTTGGCAGTTGATCATTGATGATTCTTACTGTGCTCTGCATACTCACAATAAAAATGATCCAACGGGCTGTCCCACCAATCTCTACAACGCCGTGTCCCTCCAATATACATGTGCTTTCAAGGTCAATATAATGTCAATATCTGATCTCTTGCAGTAAACAGAAATTATTATAGGTCCTATAGTAAGCAACAACTACCCAATTTTTTCTTAAAAAAATCTTGCCTAAAATGAGTTTAAAACCCCAAAAAAAAAATGTTTAAGAGATTTCGTTTTTTCCCCCAAACATACTACCCTTATTTATTATAAAGATTATGTATGTAAGATAGGACGAGCAGGAAAAAGAGATGAGAGACAAATGTAATTAATTAGGGTAAAAAAAAAAAACAGCATTATATTTGTGGACAAACATAAATGGTTGTTGATATATACAAACAACTCTGCTGGAGGGAATGTGGCTTTTAAATTTTTGACCTATTAAAAAAAATCTTATTGGATTAGAGCATCGTGTTAGATTACACTATGGCCTATGTACACGCGATAATTATTTTTAAAAAATATTTTATGCATTTTTTTTCCAGAAAAAGAGAGGGGCATGCTAAATGAACTGCTCAGCAGTGCTTATATTAGAGGGCCCAGAAAGCAAAATTTTACACACGTCAAGACAAAGGTCAGATGGTAGAGCAGAGGCTTCTTGTGTTGTGAATCCTGATATTACATTCCGACGCTAAGGCTTTTGGAGTGTCGGTGTCCTGAATTGAAGGAAGGAGAGCGACAGCACAACAGAAGAGGAAGAGGCAGTAAGGGTCATTTAATGTACAGCTTCGAAATCTGGGAGTGCATGATTTAACGCAAGTACTCGTATTTATATATCCTAGCAGCTCATAATTTGAAGACAAGACTTAGACTTTGTGGGCTATGGAGAGAGAGGTAAGTGGGATGAGAAAGTATTATGAGAGTGGGAAAACAAAGGAAGCATCATGGAGAGAATCACAGCTTAAAGGGTTGCGCAGTGCACTCATGGAAAAGGAGGAAGACATCTTGAAGGCGCTCAAGCAAGATTTAGGCAAGCATCACGTCGAGGCTTTCAGGGACGAGGTGAGTCAGTCAGATCGATCTTTTCCTATTTTTGCACACACACTCTGATATGGGCTGCAGGTAGGAATTTTAGGGAGGTCCATCGATGTGGCGTTGAAGTCTTTAAGGAGGTGGATGGCTGGGAGAGAGGTGAGATTATACGGACCCCTGTCTCCAAGTTTGCATGAACTAGACTAGTGACCGGGTGGTGTTGGTATGGGATTCACAGGCTAAGCTTCCGAAAATTGCGGTGCTTTCCAGGGCAGATATTGTTCCCGAGCCTCTTGGGCTCGTCCTCATAATGTCGTCTTGGAATTTTCCCTTCGGTGAGTGTCCTCCTCCTCCGAGCTCTATGAACAACAATGCTTTTTTATTTGCACCGATATCAACAGTTGTTCTGTTTCCAACCAAATGAAAGGACTGTCCTTGGAGCCGCTCATAGGAGCCATAGCTGCGGGAAACGCGGCAGTCCTTAAGCCTTCAGAGATGTCCCCTGCCTGCTCATCTCTTCTGGCCACTATCCTTGCCTCTTACTTGGATAATAATGCTATTAAAGTGTTCCAAGGCGGACCCCAACTTGGCCAACAGCTTCTTTGTCAAAAATGGGACAAGATATTTTTCACAGGTTTTGAAACGCGCACCCGCACTATTTGAGTTTGTGTGTGTTTTCAAACCTGTTATTTTTTAGCTAAGCGTGCAAGATCATCAGGAAGTGCCCAGGTGGGACGTATTGTTATGTCTGCGGCTGCGCAGCATCTGACTCCTGTGACTTTGGAGTTGGGTGGAAAATGCCCAGCTGTCGTCGATTCCCTTTCGGCTTCCTGGGACACACAGGTGGATTCTTATTTTAATTAATTAGCATCTCAAATATTAACAATTGAAGCTTTAGTTGATTACTTTATTACAAAACCCTCCGCTTTCTCTGTCTGCTGAACCACAAGGTGGCCGCCAAACGAATCGTTTCCGCAAAATATGGGTCTTGCGCGGGTCAAGCATGCATAGCAATCGATTATGTTATTGTGGAAAGGAACTTTGCTCCTGTCTTGGTACGGAGAATTTATCCCTTACGTTTTATTTTGACCATGCTGCTATTCTTCCTCTAATCTCTATGCTCTCGTTTTTTGTAGGTGGAATCAATGAAGGCCTGGATTAATAAAATGTTTGGAGAAAATCCAAAAGAAAACAACTCTGTTGCCAGGGTCGTCAATAAACAACACTTCTCGAGGCTGAAGAATCTTCTGGATTATCCAGAAGCCAAGAATTCGTTGGTTTTTGGTGGTTCAATGGATGAAGATAGCTTGTAATCAACTTCCTTTTTTACTTGCAGATTGTCATATAGAGATTAAGAGTTTAAATGGTATTGGACCAAAGAATGAATGGGCTGTAAATACCGTGCAGATTTATTGAACCAACAATATTGGTGGATCCTCCACTGGAATCAGAAATCATGAGGGAAGAAATCTTCGGCCCTCTGCTTCCAATTATTACGGTAAAAAGAAGCCTTGCAGTTATCTAATTAATCACGTGCACTATTTTCATTTTCGTGGCGGCATGTGCAGGTAGAGAAGATTGAAGACAGCATTCAATTCATAAAGTCGAGGCCTAAACCTCTTGCAATCTACGCCTTCACCAACAACAAAACTCTGCAGAGAAGGATGTCGTCTGAAACCTCGTCTGGGAGTATTGTTTTCAACGATGCAATTGTTCAGGTATGCATATATATTGAATCATATCAATGTTTCATGATCATTGTGTCTAACTTGGCTTTGTTGATTTGGTGAAGTATGTCGCGGATACCATCCCTTTTGGGGGCGTTGGAGGGAGTGGATTTGGCAAGTATCATGGGAAATTCTCGTTTGATACGTTCAGTCATGAGAAGGCTGTCATGCAGAGAAGCTTCTACACCGATTTCTGGTTTAGGCATCCTCCATGGACTCTCAACAAGTTTCAACTTCTTCAAGCGGCTTACAACTTGGACTACTTTGGCATGCTTCTCGTCTTGCTCGGCTTAAAGAAAACCAGACGCTACTCCATTTGGGCTGCCATGTGATCTCCCTCATGCCCTCAGCTTTTCATTCTTACAAGACTCTTTTCTGGTTCAGTCGGTCCTCTAGCTGTTTTTATATGTGCGCGTTACTGTTCTTGGACTTTTGACCTCTGATATGCTCACTATTGATCGACAATAAGCCACAAAGATCACGTTTTTCGCCATAATATTAAAGTTTGAGTGACGGAAAAAAGATCGCCGACTATTTGTATGTGTGCGCGTGATTTAATGAGAGTCAAATTATAATTACCCTTACATACAATTAATATATTATAATATCAGGCAGTCATCGGTGAAATCATAATGAATATGTGATTGTACACTTAATAATATGATATTGTATGATTAGATGAATGAGAAGCATACTACGCTTACAAATATAATATCGCAAACTCTTTATGCTACCAGTAAAAATTATACACATCATAGACTTTAAACGAGATATGAGCAACACAAAATGGGGAGATCAGAAAACCTCTGCTGATAAGGAGCCGTTGAGGAGAAAATGAAAAATAAGCCAAATCAAATGAAAAATCTGTAATATTTTTAACTGCATGCAGAATTAGATATTTATGCACTTTCATGTTATTACAAACGCATTTTGATTCAGGGACTTCATTAATGTTAATTAATTTCAGCTCGCATTAAACACATGTCTCGCAAATCACTCAAGTTATTAAATCCTTTCTCAAACAAGCAATTTAGTTTGAATTTATATCCCTAATGATAAAATATGTTAAAATGTTCTAAAGGGTATTTTTTTTAAGAAAAAAATTGATGAACATGGTATTTTAAAGACAAACACAGCAAACATTTTTCATTCATGCAAAAGAGATTGCCTTTGATCCAACCAAAAATATTTTCTGAACAAATTACGACAACAAGAAGGATCCATCAATATCATAATCAGTTAATCACAACATTAGGCCAAGAAAGAGATGAAGTTCCGACGTTGCCCCTGCAATTGTGATTTGTGGGACATCAATTTTATCTATTGGGCCTAGGTCTGCCATGGAGGCCCTCTGGATCAGCTCTTCCCTTTCTTCCATCTCCAGAGGCTCTACCTGTACCTGGACCGGGCTCCTTTTTGTGTTATCCGGGCCTTGAGCGCTCGACATCATCATGGCCAATAAAACAGAAAAGTAAGTCTTGTATCAAAAAAAAAAAGAAAAAGAAAAGTAAGTCGCCGACTTAACGACCAGACGGAATATTTCCCGCCAATTTTCCTGCTCTTGGTTTGGCCAGCTTTTCTCGTTAAAGGATTTGCTAGGGCTCATTTTGCGAGTTGGAATGAAGAGATCGAAATGCCTCTCTTAGCTAACCGATCAGCCACTCTATGTCCTTCTCTTCAAATAAACTGGAAGCTAAGGTTCCAATCCTTCCCTCTGTAGATGCGGATCTGCCGGAAAATAAGATCCCCTTCACAAGGATCATCCCTGCAATTTAACATGGCGATCACGTCCTGAGCATCCGATTCCACCGCCACTCGCCGGAAACGCAGCTCCCATGCCATTTGGAGCCCTTTCAGGATGCCCCACTCTTCCGCCTCAAAAGCCGAGCAGAAACCAATTTGGTGAGTGAAGCCGGCTATCCAGTCTCCTCGGTGATTTCTCAAAACCCCTCCACAGCCAGCTTGTCCGGAACTCCGAACGACAGCACCGTCAACATTGAGTTTCTCACAATCAACATTAGGAGGGAGCCATCTAACCGACTGTCTCGAAATCACTGTACTCTGGTTAAAATCCTGCTGCAGATACACAAAATTGCTCCACGAGTTCTTAACCACCCCTGCCGGGTTGAGAGACTTCTCAAAATCATCAGTAAAAATACTGTCATTACGCCAATTCCACCACTTCCAAGCAGCCACTCCCCACAACAGAGGCCAGCTACCGAGGCCTGAAATACCAAGAACTTCCTTGATTCATGTCCTGTCTTCCTTCAAAACTTGGTTCACCAAGAGTTTCTGGGATTAAATTCCCGCTTGTAATTTCCTTTTTGCTTTCTGTTTTATCAGTTGTACCAAAAAAAAATTGCGAGTTGGAAACATCCTGGCCGCCGAACGATCCCTGTCCTGCTCTCTTATCCCATCTCCTACACTCCACTGAATCCTAGTACCACTACCTCTGGTTCAACAATGGCCGAAACCCCTAGCAAGTCTCTTCGATCTCCCACCAAATGCAAACAACAATCCCATTTGGATTCGAGTTCCTCACCCTCAGTAAACCCCGTAACCCCACAATCTGTAGGTCCTCGCAGATCGACCCGCCGTAAGTTGCTGGCCTTGGATTACGCCAATCCTCAAAGGCCCCTCTCAATCGCATAGACGAACTTTTTGAAAATCCGTCAAAAACTCAAACTAAGGATAAAGCTCGGCAAAGGAGAAATTTGAACAGGTCTCGTCGATTGATTGATTATGCTGAAGAATCGTCCGAAGTTAAAGTGATAACCCGCAGAAATAGAACTAGGGAAAGCAGTTCAATCAGCAAATCACATAAAAAAGAGAGCAACTCTAGATCTGCAAAATGCATGGCATCTACTCCAAGGGGTGAAACTTCGAAGAGGAGAAATGATAAAGATTCAGATTCGGCTGAAGTTTCTATCGCTCCAGTGTCGCCTGATCAATCTGAAACTAGGAAGAGGAAGAGCGCCGATGAAAGAAGGGTTGTTACAAGAGCTACGGTAGCAAGAAATGGGAAATTTGAGAAGGGGCAAAAGAGCAATACATTGCCTAAGAGACGGGCGTATTATAAAAAAGTGGTATATGATGGGGGTGAGTTTGAAGTAGGCGATGATGTATATGTGAAGAGGAGAGAAGACACCGACTCAGATAACGAATATCCAGAAGTGGAGGAATGTAGGTTGTGTTTTAGTTCTGGGGACGATGTTATGATTGAGTGTGATGATTGTTTAGGTGGCTTTCATTTGAAATGTTTGACTCCACCATTGAAGGAGGTTCCGGAAGGAGATTGGATTTGTGGGTTTTGTGAGGCTCATAAGATAGGCAGAGACGTTAGTTTTCCCATGCCTCCGGAGGGCAAGAAGCTGGTTAGGACATTAAGGGAGAAGCTTCTTGCCAGCGATTTGTGGGCTGCTCATATTGAAAGGTAGATCTTTTTTTTTTTTTTTTTTTTAACCAATAACATAATGTTTCGTTGTTTTTCTTACTAATTATAACAATAGTAATTATAATTACTTCGAAATTTCTTTTTCTTGGTTGGTTTTATGTAAACAGTATTTGGAAAGAAGTGGACGGTACCTATTATTGTCGTGTCAGGTGGTATGTGATCCCAGAAGAGATAGCTATTGGGAGACAGCCTCATAATCTGAAGAGGGAGCTATATAGAACAAATGATTTTGCAGACATTGAGGTGAAAGATGATACTTCTTTTTAGTAACCACTGATAGTAAAGTGCTAGCAGTAATGCAACCGTCATCCTTGTTATAATCTCAAAATATCACATTGAGTGGTTTTTACTCAGAAGTAAGAGTAAGCTTATTGGTTGTTAAATTCAATCGTTTAAGAAAATAGAGAAATTAAAAAAGCATTTTTTACTATCACAATGCAAGTGTTGCATATTTGAATTTTCTGTTGAAGCTTGTCAAGTTATGAGTTGCAGACTTGCAGTCATTCTGCAAACAACGTCAATTATCTCAGGTCATCAGGCATCCTTAAACCAAACTGCCCGATGTGTGTTCCCGCTTTCCATCTATCATGCCTAATAAAATTGAACTCGTATGTTTCTCTAATTATCCTTTCATTTCTTGGTATCACTAAATAGCTTGAAACTTTGTTGATAGTATGAAAGCAAGAGTTTTTGGTTTTGGTAAGGTATAATTTTCATTTGTAAGTAAATCGATCTAGTTTTGAACAATAAGCTTCAATCCACGCAGCTTTGGCCATGAAATTTTCTTCACCTTCAGTCTGAGGTTAATGACATTTTTTTAGTGAAGTTTTCGGAATCAAATCAATCACTCATTCAAGATAACTTCTTTCTTTCGAAGTTGATTATCATATTAGTAAAGTTTTCAATCCCAACATGACTTAAAGATATTGGAAACACTTTCTCGATTTGCTTTCATCATTCTGATGTTCCTGCGTTGCACTGCAGATGGAATCTATCATTAGACATTGCTTTGTCATGACTCCCAAAGAATTTGCCAAAGCCAACGAGGGAGATGATATTTTCTTTTGTGAATATGAATATGACATTCACTGGCATGCTTTCAAGCGTCTTGCTGAGATTGACAATGACAATGAGGTAATTATTATAGAAGAGAGAAAAAGATATTTGGGAAAATTGCACCTAGGTCCTGAGCAAGGGAAAATACGACAGAATGGTCCCTTTAAATTTCAAAATTGCGGTGAAGTCTCGTGAGACTTTTTTGCTATATTTTCCATAGGTGAAAAGACATAAATGCCCCCATGTGCTTGTGCTAACAAGTCCATGTGCATGTGTTGACAAGTCCATGAAACTGTTTTGACAAATGCATGAGCCTGTTTAACAAGTCTATGAGCATGTTTTGACAAGTCTATGAGCCTGTTTTGATAAGTCCATATACCTATTTTGACAAGTTCATATGCTTGTTTTGACAAGTCTATGAGCCTTCATGGGGGCATTTGTATTTTTTCGCATATGGAAAATATTGCAAAAAAGTGCCACAGGACTTAACCGCAATTTTGAAATTTCAAAGGACCATTTTGTCATATTTCCCTTTGCTCAGGACCTACATGCAATTTTCCCAAGATATTTTCGTCCTGTTCATTGAGAAGCATATAGCAAGAAACTTGTATTTATGCATTAATTCTTGCATGGTAGGTTGGTGAAGAACCTGACAGTGATGAAGATTGGAATCTTTGCAACGAAGCAGACTCTGATACAGATGATGATGTTGAGTATGATGCAGAGAATTTAAAAGGTCCACAACCTCGCTCATCATCAAATCATGAGCTAGCTGCAGTATGGATATTACTGTTCGCCGAATTAATAGTTTTTGTTTAATGTTAATTTCCTAAAAGGTTTTCCTTTTGTTACTTGTACAGAATCTACGTAAGGGGCAATTTTTTGGCCTTCAAAAGATAGGCACCAAAAAAATTCCACAGTTTATAAGGAATCACAAACAAACTGATATTGAGAGAGCAAAGGCAATGTTGTTGCTGGCATCATTACCTAAATATTTACCTTGTAGGAATAAGTATGTGGAAGCTCAATTTTTTCTTAAGAAAATATAAATCTAGGTAGCTATTAATCAAGGCATGTTTTATGTAGAGAAATGGAGGAGATAGCCTCGTTTTAAAAGGCGCAATCTGTGATGATCAATGTCTAGGACGTTGTTTGTATATTCACGGTGTTCCTGGAACTGGCAAGGTGATAATTTTTTTCCTTCTAAAAAACTGCATTTGTGCTCTAATCCAGCAAGGCTTTACCAATAATAGAGCAAGTCTTGCTTATTTAGCTGTACTTTTGTGAAACTGCAGACAATGAGTGTACTATCAGTAATGAGGAGTTTGAGGTCAGAAGTTGATGCAGGAACCATAAGACCGTACTGTTTTGTGGAGATTAATGGTTTGAAATTGGCGTCTCCAGAGAATATTTACAGGGTATGGTCAATGGTCTGTTTTAGTTTTATAAAATTGATACATTAATCAGTTATCTTATTTATTTCTTATATTCTTTTAGGTCATATATGAGGCATTAAATGGTCACAGGGTCAGCTGGAAAAAGGCCCTTCACTTGTTAAATGACAGATTTGTGGAAGGGAAAAAAACCAGAGAAAAGGCTGACCAGCCATGCATTCTTCTAATTGATGAACTTGATCTTCTTGTAACCAGAAATTAGTCGGTAAATAGTGCTTTATTTTAACAAGAAATTTGATGTTATACATTCTTTCACTAATGCAATTACATCGCCTTGAATCTTACTGTTGCCACAGGTGCTCTATAATATTCTTGATTGGCCTACTAAGCCACATTCCAAACTAATTGTGATAGGTAAGGCTAAGTGCTTGCTAGATCTATTTGTTCTGCATAATGATCCTCAATTTTGGGCAAAGCATTTTAACAGGGGGAAATTGCTTGGTGATAATGATTGTGATGTCCATATTGACTTGAATAACTTATGCTTAAGTAATGATGAATTTGGGGATAGCAAATACCATGGATCTTCCAGAGAAGTTACTTCCTCGTATATCAAGTCGAATGGGCATCCAGAGGCTTTGCTTTGGCCCATATAACTATCAGCAGCTTCAAGAAATCATTTCAAGTCGCTTGAAGGGAATAGATGTGTTTGAGACGCAAGCTATAGAATTTGCTTCAAGAAAGGTGAGACTATATGGCATCATGAAGCTAATTTTCCTTAATTTTGCTGTATTGCACTGTGACCCAATTGCATGATATGAGACGAGTCCCACCTTGGAAACATGAGATTTTAATGTGAGGCTTTTATGAATCTTAGACTTTCCAATCTCTTGAACTAGTCATGGCTCTGTTAAAAGCTTTTTCATGTGCGCATAAAGAAAGTACATACATTTATTACCCAATTGACAATCATTTTTAGCATTATACCTCTTGATTTCACTTCCAACTCTTTCTGTGTTTATTCAGGTTGCAGCAATCTCAGGGGATGCACGTCGTGCTTTGGAAATATGCAGACTTGCTGCAGAAATTGCAGATTATCGTATTAAGAAGCCGCATTCAAATTCTGACTTGGCTGCTGCAGGTAAGTGAAAATCTGCAGGTTTTACATTTCACCATTGTAGAAAGGAGAAGGAGATATGTTTTTGACATATACTTCCTGTTTGAAACTGTTCGAATGCCAAATCTAAAACTAAAACAGTTGTGACATTTGTTCTAATTAAAAATTTACATAGAAATGGACAAATCTATAAGATATCCCTAAATGCTTGCTTTTACCGTAGTTTAGGCATGTCACTGATAAGATACCGAAACCTCTTCTAGTCTATTCTAGGAAGAGGCTTTTGAATTAGGGGCATATTAGTAATGTTTTCGGTTATTTGTGTCTTATGTTTATCTTTGTTTATTTACAGTTATTTTAGGTGGTTAAGTGTTAGTTATCTAGGATTGGGTCAGTTATTCTCCTATACTGTTATATAAACCTGTGATGCATGTCTTTGTGGTGGTCAATGAAATTATATAATTTAGGAAAATCTTCTCTCTAGCTTTTATGAGATTTCAGATTCTGGTCCTAGAACTTTCTATTGTTCTTTTCATTAATTTTTAAATACCAAGTCCTATCAGTAACTCAACATTTGCTTCCTTTAATCACATTGATAGCATGATATAGCATACTCTTTCTTTTTGCTGGTGATGAGTAGGATGAAGTGGTCTTATTCACTAATACTATATGCATTAAGTAAAATTTCCCCCCAAATTTTCATTGCAAGCACAGCAAATCAAAATGGTTCTTTTGGCTTTGGAAATCAGTTGCTCAAGACGCGTTCCAATCGATATTTCTTTGTTGTAAATTTTCATACTGGGTCCACTATTAACAACTACTTAGAAATTGCATTTAGACTGGTATTTATATCATAATGTTTCTGTCAATGATGATCATGAAATAGTTAAGACCATGCAAAGCAGAATTCTTAACCTTGTTGCTGACTTGATATCATGTCATCATGTTTGATGTTGATCTACAAATCGTTTATGATCCATCTTGCCTCATGTCAAATGCAATATATTGATTTATATTGACTTTAATTTCGAACAGTAACCATTTAATATCTGCATTCATATATCCCACAGTTGTTCTTCTGCTCACGAATTTATCCTTTCCATATGTTTTCAAGGAAAGGGACTTGTTGCTATGGTAGATGTTGAAGCTGCCATCCAAGAAATGTTTCAGGCTCCTCATATTCAGGTGCGGTGAAATTTTCTGACCGCTGATTCGTTTCCTAACTCTTGAAGCTTCATTATTTTGATCAATAGATAATATTGTATTGGTGAAAAAGTACGAGCTATTATTAATTAGATGCAATGCCAGATGGAGAATGGGAAAATAATATAATTAATTCTTTATAAATTATAGATTAAATATAAATGTTAGTAGTAATATTTTAATTAGGATTAGGCATTTGTTATTTTTATTATCGTTTTATTTTAAGTAACTAAGGATTATTAAGAAACAATATGAGCTCAGTTCTTGACTTCTTGTTCATTTCTCCTGACTGCTAATTTTGCAGGGTAAATTGATATATAGTCTCTCATAATTAGGAATGAGAAAATTATCGGTCTTTGAAATCAATTTATAGCTACAATTATACTTGAATTTTACCTTGATGGGCGCCATTTCTTTCTTTTGAAGGTGATGAAAAGCTGTTCTAGACTTGGCAAAATATTTTTGACAGCCATAGTACACGAGCTATATAAAACAGGCATGGGCGAAACCACATTTGAGAAGGTCAGTTCTGGAGCTTCTTTCTGTTTTTGTTTGTCTTGTATATTGTTCCCGACCTTCAAACTTCTGCACTGCTGTCCCTTAGAGGGTAAATATCCATTTTAGTATTATTATATTTTTCTTTCATCCTAACTTTAAATTCGAGCAAAACTTTTCGTTCAAGAATGATGTGGGCGCGTGTTTGACGCTTGTTTCAAGAAAATATCATTGTACCGATCATCTTAGAGATCTGATATTCGAAGATTTCCCATGTAATTGAATAGCGATAGCACGAAGCTAATTGATCGCAGCATTTCTTTATAAATGTATGCTCATTAATTCGATATACGATGTCAAGATTTGCATTACTATTCCAAGAATTTAAGGGAAAGGGTGACTTCACGATGTTCTTATGTGAAGTAATATTTGTGGATGTAGTTGGCAACGACAGTATCATGTCTGTGCGCCAGTAACGGAGAGGTTTTTCCTGGATATGACACGCTCCTTCATGTTGGGTACGATTTCGTTTCTCAGTGATTTTTTTCCTCCCTCCCTTTTCATCCCCACTCTGACCAAACAACATCAACAACAAAGGCTTCAACTTTCCTAAAACAAGGGAACTTGTGTGGCTTCAACTTCTCTTGCTTTGAGATAGAAAGAATTAAGTGCACTTGAGCTTTATGTCAAAGTGATCCATGCTATTTCCACATCTGATGTCCTCAAACATTTTTTTTGGGGGACAGATGTAGGCTGGGCGAATCCAGAATTCTTTTATGTGAAGCAGGCTCCAAGCACAGGTTGCAAAAGTTGCAGCTCAACTTCCCTAGGTTAGTTCCCTCTCCCCATGTCATTGTTCAGTTGCCACTACAGTGACACCTCTAGAGAACACGTGTTTATTTCTCCTTTGTTTATTTACTTCCAACATTGTTTATTTCTCCTTCGTTTATTTACTTCCAACATTTAGCGAATCTCACTTCTATTGGTTTCGTTCTGCTTGTAGGTATTAACAGATTAAGGTTACATTACAAACAAGATAGAATTCATGACCTATTTATTGAGGTCTTATAACCATTTGCTCAATTGACGTACTTTCAAAGTGAAGTGATTGTTTTGTTGGAGGAATAATTCAAAGTAAAGTTAAAACATCAGAAAAATATCAAGTGAAGTTGAGCTTAGCCAGCATAGCACGGTAAAGGATGAGATTGCTTGAACAGGTGGGAGTCATTTGATGTTTCACCATTATAATTGGCAGTTTAGAGGAGGCGCTGGGATTTTGATCATGATGACTACACTCATGAAGGAGATAACATAATCTATTATAATAGTTAGTTATATTGCACATTATCCGATATTAGTTCTACTTATTTTTTGGTCAAATATATTAGTTGTACTCAAGAACATAGGAACGCATGACTGTTTAATTAGAGGAAAAACAAAATGTCAGACCAAGGAAATAGGCTGAAAGCAGAATTGCATCGCAAATGGCATGATGTAGCCACACGTGGTTTTAATAGCTTCCTTTCCTTCCAATGTTTGGCACAAGATATCAAGAGCGGCATTGCGGAGTTGAGATTTTGCTGTTGGCCATGGGTTGGAGCTATACTGACAGATTCGCAATCTCAACATAACCAGTCACTTGTCTATGTCAGGGTAATCAAGAGGGCTAAGCACAATGGCCGGGAAAAAAACTAGCATTTGATTCCCCTCCATATCAACACTAGCCGGTGGCAGATACGGACTACGTTAGAACATCAGCACCCATAATTGATTAGGTAACACACAGATCCTAAGCTGCCTGTGTGAAGGGCGAGGTTTTCTGCCAGAGTGACCGCCCTAAGATGGCACTTCCATGTACTGATAAATATGCAGCGTTCAGCCTGGGAAAGCAATCAAGGATGCGTCAAACACAGAAATCAACATGAGCATATGTAAAGGTGTCTATCTCCAGAACGTGAAAAAGAAAAAACAATACTTGTCAACATCAGGCACGTTCAGGGGATCATATAACTCCTCCCTTGGTTCAATATTAGGAATAGTCATAGATGCCATGTCCTGAGCACCTTCAACCTGAAAATAAACAAACTGATGCATGAGCGTCTTCATTTCAGAAGTTAATGCAACTTAACCCCGTTTCTTACCCAATGAAATTATTTTCCGCCATACAAACTGATACATAAATTAAATTTTACAGTGACACACCTGTTGGGGGTACTGCGTATAACCAGCATATGCACCATATGCGTACAAGGATGGATCTTGAGCTGCTCCATAAGCATAGGCTTCATAGCCTTGTCCATATCCATAGTAGGCATTCCATTGGCTCGGGTCCATCTGTGCTCCCCAGCCATCCTAGTACAATTACATGGCAAAATTTAACCAAATACAATGCAAAGCATATGAGCAAAATCAACTGCAAAATCCACACATAACAAACTTACTGAATTAACAAAATATCATTATTCTTTGACACACACACACACACACACACACACACATATTTAAATGGTGGTACGGCAACTCACTTCATATTATGTCAGTCTGGACAAAGTAGTCAGCCTGGACAAAATCTTAACAGGCAGAGGATACAGATAGGAAAGAGAGGTGATAAGTGGGAGGCAGTAGCCACCATGTCACAACCATAAGGGACAAAAATAATGCCATTATCCCCACTTTGCATGAATGATTGTTTCCCCATAAGCAATAATGCAAATTTAGGAGTTTCCAAGATTGAAGTGCATGGTAATGATACATTACAAGTGCAGGCAGGTCAAAGCGGGACAAACTACTTAACATTTCATGATGATATCACCCACCTGTCTAGCTGTCAAGCTCCTACCCCAAGAAATTCGGACCACTTGCTGACCTATCATCTTTCCCTGCATCCTCTGAATGGCTTCTTCAGCAGATGTCCTATAGACAAAAGCAGCACGAGAAATTGAAGAAACAAAGCTTACATAGGATAGAGAAAATAACAAGAAGAATGATGGAATAGCTCACAAGACATGAATAACATTATGCCGTACCAAAATTACTACTTCCTCCGGTCCTTAATATAATATAAGACCCAATTTATTTTTTTAAAAAGAGGTTAAAGAAGATAAATAAGTTAGTTAATCATAACATATATTATGTATTATTTCATTATATATCAATTTTTAAGGCAGACAAATTAGTTTGTTATATAAAAATAAATAAATATAAATACTCTAAAGTAATTTATTTAGCTTCATTAATCTCTCTAAAAAAGTCAACTTAATCTTATATCAAGAACCGGAGGTAGTACCTCACAGTTTTCTTTCGTTTTTTTTGGGGGTGGCAAGTGAACCCCATATCGTTACAGAGTAACCATATATAGAATTTAAATGTTTAAAAGCAAGAAAGAAAATAATAGACCTTGTCCCAAATTGAACAAATCCACACCCTTTGCCAGCCTGAATCTTGACGGATACAATTTCTCCAAATTGTAAGAAGGTTTGCTTCAGTTCTTCTTCTGTGACATTAAGATCCAAATTACCAACAAAAATCTGCAATACAAACTGGGGTAAGACAATCGTAAAAGAATGAAATTTACAAAATATTGAGGGTCTAACTTACAGTTGTATTGTTCATATCATAATCTGGTGGAACTGCATTAACTGGGGTAGTATATGCCTGGATCGGATATATGGCTGCCAAAGAGATCCTTGAGTAAGGGCCTCACGTAAGTAGGAATAAATTCAAATAGCAACATCCTAAAATATAGCCAGTAATATTCAAGGTACCGAGTCTTGAGTACCAATCTTCAGATCTCTTCTCACATCTACATTGACTAATTAAAGTAGTTTTTTTTTACTTCTTTAGTAGAGTAGCACCAAAACAAATACAACAGTACTGCATAATTTCTTGCTCATTCCTTAAAGTGAAGTTTTTTTTTTTTTTTTTTGGGTCAACTTTATTTATTTTTTCAAAACAGCATATCCAGCTATATTTTAAAAGCACTAGAAGACTTTAATGTAACACATGAAACACCAAGGCACACCTCAGACTTGTCAATTAGATTGGTACTGACTTTTATTAAATCACTAGTGGAGAGGGGAGCATAGACCTTGTTCCCCAGGAAATATATGAAAAGTATCAATGCAATAATCACCTTTAGCTGCAGCATATTGCTGTTGGAAACCTGTGGTCTTCTTCGGGGTTGCAGCACTTATACGCATTGGCCTACTTGAGCAATAAACACCATTCATTTCAGTCATAGCACGATTCCTTTCAGTCTCATCAGAAAATTTAACAAATCCATATCCCTTGGAACGCCCTGTATTAGGATCAGTCACGACTTTAGCACCTCTAACTGAAGGATAATGGGCTCGGAATGTCTCCTGCAGAAGGTAATCTGTAACATCAGGCGCTAGGTCCCCCACAAAAATTGAGTGCTCAGGCCCAGCATCAGGACGCCGCTCCCCAATACCAAAAGATGCCCAATTCAATCTGAAAGTCTGTTCTGTCCCAGGCATTTGGGTCCCATTGTAAGTTTGCAGAATCCGTTCTGCTGCCGCATGAGAAACAAACTCCACAAATCCATAGCCCTCAGGTTGTCCAGTTATCTTGTTACGTATGATCTTTATGGAAACTACCTACAGAGCAAAGCAATGCATTTCCATGAGCACACTACCATCTATCCACATATAAAAATCCATGATAAAAGGAATGTCTAAGATGGAATATTTATCAACAGGTATAATAGCATCACACAAATAAATCATGTGCCCTAAAAAATTCACACAATAATCATCTGTCAGGAATCAGCAAAACACATACAGGAAAGTTGAATACTGATATAATGTATACTAAGTAACTTTTTCACCCTGATTCAGCAAAGATAAATAAAGATGTTATCAAGCTCTTTGTCCTCTAGGAGAAAACTTTCCAACACAGCACACTTCTCTCGCTAAACAAAATTGAAATTTATTCTATCACGCTTTCATCAAAAGCTCACAGACAGGATGGCCCTTCTTCATGGACAATAGAATGGAAAATCAAAAATAGCTTCCCTGGCGCTGGTTTAATCTAGAATTTAAGTTGACACTGAGAGGAGATGAAAAGCCATGAAATTCCGAAGTTTGAATCCTAATTAGAAATTGGGAAACGCCTGAAGAATGATGCTCCTTTGAAACGGCATAATTAATTAATATATGAGATTCGTAGACTCCAGGTTTCCGATTCTCCGAGTGAAAGCCCTCTTCAGAAACAACCACAAAGTAAGACTCGTAGGGTCCCAATTTTTAATCTTGAATGAATTTTTCGTTCTTTTTTTCCTCAATAGCTCATCCATAAACCCCAGCATACTTTTTTTTAAAACCTCAAAAGAACCAATAGATGGAATTTTTTACCAGACATGGTTTATTTGATAATTATTTGTGCAAGTCGTAGACACCGAAAAAGAAGAAGATTAAGGAGTAGGAGAACGAACCTCTCCGGTGTGCGCGAAGCAGTGAGTAAGGTAATTTTCGTCGACCCAGTATTGCAAATCCCCAATCCAAAGAGTTCGAACTTCCTCAATCGAGGAAGGTTGGTGATAACCCTGGGAAGCGGTCGTCGTCATTGTCGGTAATACAGAACGGCTCGCTCGATGAAAATTATTGTTGCTGTTCCCTTGCAGTAGAAGAGATAACCCTAGGATAGGGAGTGGCCGACGGTTGATCAGTTGCCACCGGGTAATTGATTTATAATGTCCGACTTTTTTCGCCTATAATTTATGAGTATAAGATTTGTGTTCAAATTTCGCTGTTTGATTTTTAGCATCAGAGGCACATTTGTTCATGATGAGTCTGGAATCATGATTACGTAAGCGTTTTCTTATATGGAAGAAGAATTCTCACTAGAAAATCTCTCAATTATTTTATTGCCATCCTGATTAGATAAAATAGGGAGAACGAAAGTTCACACTTCAGAGCTGGATTATATAAAAGTCGAATAAAAACTTGGCTATTACTATCTCCGGTCCTAATTATAAGAGCTAGTTGACTTTTTTTGGAGAGGTTAAGGAAGCTAAATAAGTTACCTAATCATTTCATATGTTGTATATCTTTATATTTTAGTATTAATTTATTAGTTAAACTAATTAATTTGAAGAAAAAAATAAAAATACTCTAAAGTAATTTAATTAGCTTCCTTAATCTCTCCAAAAAAGTCAACTAGCTCTTATAATTAGGAGCAGAGGGAGTACTACTTAAGAAAGAAAATTAAAGAATGTTCCTTCACCAAAAAAAATAATAATAATAAAATATAAAAAATGTTGCAAAATTAAAAATATAAAAATCCATCGTTAATTGTTTGAAACTGTGGGACATGTATAAATTCAGAGTCATTTCCAAAATTAAGAAAATATTTATACCATAGTCATTTTAATGGGGACACTCCTTCATGCATTGGCTTCTAGACAATATACCATAGGCATTTAATTGTTGGACAGTGTGAGAATTTCTGAGCTAGACACTAATCATAGGCATTTAATTGTTGGACGGTATGAGAATTTCTGAGCTAGACACTAATCATGCATGCTATTAATTTTAAGAGTAAATATCTTTCTGGTCCCTGACAAAAAACGCGATCCCTATTTTTGTTCCTTACAAAAAAATGTCATTTATAGTTCATAAAAAAGACAAATAAAAGTTGATTAGTTGACATTTTGATTCCTCACAAGTTTCTAAAAGACCTTTTTTATTCCATTAAAAGGACGAATAAAGGTCGATTTTTTTTTTAAAATAAGATATCAAAATAGGATCCGTGTATTTTTTTTATTAGAGACCAGAAATGATATTTATTCTAATTTTAATTTGAGTTTGCTCATGAATGACTGTGATTAGGTGATTATATTGATAAAGCCCCATAAATCAACTGATATAATAATTAAGCTATTTAATAAATTGTGCACCAAGTAATTCAATACCTGGCATTAGCCGCTTAAAGCGCTCATGTACGTGCATGTACATATATATATATATATATATGCTAAATTACTCTCTCATACCTATTTTCTCTTTTCTCTTGAACGTAACGAAGGCAGAAGTCATGGCGATACCTGCTGCTCTCGTTGTTGTTCCCGTAGGCATTCTTTTCATTTTATCGGGTTTCCTCGTTAATCTAACTCAGGTATATATATATATATCTTCTTCATCCTTGTCTTGTTTGATTCTCTCTCCCTTTCTTGAATAATGGCCTTTCCTCAATCACCGCTCTGCATATTCCTCTGGTCTATTATATTATATTGCCATTATTAAATCTTATTGCCCCTCATTTCTTTTTTTTTTTGCTCAGATTGTTGCCCCTCATTTCAAATGAATATAATCTTACACAAATTAAGCCTCAGTCATTCATTTCCGTTAATTTTTACTTTCATATATTGAGTTCTCGAATGCAAGCTAATTCAATGATAACTATGAAACGGAAGCACGCATTGCCATTTTCACAAGAATATATATACCATTCCTTAAGATCATTTCTATTCGACATTACTTGATCACTTGTGTTACTTTTATGATATTACTGTGATCTTGCAGGCTATTCTTTTTGTCCTTGTTCGTCCATTTGCAAAGAATTTGTACAGAACAATTAACAAATTACTCTTAGAATCGTTATGGTTGGAGGTCGTATGGCTCTTTGATTGGTGGGCAGGCATCAAGGTGTTTAGTTTTTATCATAACTGCTCCACCTTATATTATTTGTTTTTGATTAATCCTTCTTGTTAATCTGCCTTTATACTTATCTGCTAGCTCTTCTTGAAAATATATCATCCATAAAATAAAGGAAAGATAAAGGAGACAACTGGCATCCAAGCATTCGAGAAAATGATCGAGGACGAGAGATTGATGAAGTGTGCGGATTTTTTTTAAGTTATACAAGTTAAAAAATAATACATGTGTACCTCAAAAAGACGTATACATCTCAAAGTCAATACGCATATGCGGAAAGCATCAAGTTATCTGATTTGATGGCTGCTGTTTCCTTTCTTGCAGTTATATATACATATATACACATGTGTAACTCACAAATTAAGGGACGTATACATTTCAAAGTCAATACATACGCATATGCGGAAAGCATCAAGTTATCATCATTGCTGGCTGCTGATTCCTTTCTTATACTCTAGTCTCTAACTGGTTGAACCTGATCCCACTTGCAGGTTGAGCTCCACACAGATTCAGAAACCTACAATCAATTCATCGGTACTTACCATCTATTCGTGGTTATAAAGCAATATGCATGCATGCATGCGTACATGAACCAAAGCAGATGTCATAAAATAACAATCTTTTCCCATAACATCGTAGGTAAAGAGAATGCTCTTCTTATCTGCAACCACAGGAGTGACATTGATTGGCTTGTTGGATGGGTTTTAGCTCAGGTGCCTATTTATTCTATCATTGCAGCTGCCTTTAATTACCCAAGTTAAAAGCTGAGTTTAAATTGTCTTTATATTTAATTTAAAGTTGTTTGATTAATTCTTGTACTGCATATTTCTAACTTGTGGCAGCGAACTGGCTGCCTTGGTAGCACTGTTGCTGTGATGAAGAAAGAATTAAAATACCTTCCAGTGAGTCTTTATTCCTTTTACTCTCTGTCTGTGTGTTTTAGTTTTTATACTTGCAGTTAATTATGAGTTTGTAAGCTTTATTGAAGTGAATTATGCAGGTCATAGGTTGGTCAATGTGGTTTGGTGACTATATCTTTCTGGAGAGAAGATGGGATAAGGATGAAGCAACATTGAATGTATCTCTGTTTGCGCGGTCTAAATGAGATAATTAAAAAATTCATTTGACACTATTTATTTCTTCAGATAGATGTTTCATTGATATCTATACATGTATTGGCAATGTTTTTTTTAGCAGTCGAGTTTTGGGCGGCTAGAGGAGGTTTCGGTGCCCTTTTGGTTGGCTCTTTTTGTGGAAGGAACTCGCTTTACAAAGCCAAAGCTAGTCTCAGCTCAAGAGTATGCGGCATCCAAAGGCTTGCCTATTCCTAGAAATGTGTTGGTCCCTCGTACTAAGGTGAATTGATGTCATTAGTGGCTAGATTTTGTTTGGAAGGTTGATGGGAGATTATTGAGTATTTACGTATGTGGGCAGGGTTTTGTGTCGGCGGTGACACAGACGCGCAAGTTCGTTGGAGCTGTATATGATTTCACGTTTGCCGTTCCAAAGAGCCAGCATTCACCCACACTTTGGAGCATGTTTCAAGGCATTTCTAGCACGGTAGGCATTTCTACTATAGGCACGTACGTACTGAGAGTCTTGGCAAATATAATCCTCCCTTTCAATTTGGACCAAGATCCTTCC
Source organism: Acacia crassicarpa (assembly GCA_034222035.1). Taxonomy (NCBI): domain Eukaryota; kingdom Viridiplantae; phylum Streptophyta; class Magnoliopsida; order Fabales; family Fabaceae; genus Acacia; species Acacia crassicarpa. The sequence continues at coordinate 72,168,123 of JAWXYG010000001.1, forward strand.
TTAATTACATGCATTGGTCCTTATTCTCTCTCTACATATTCCTTCATTGGACCTAATTAATTAATTAGATGAGCTTCTGAGACAGAAGGTGCGAATGCGGATGAGATTTATAAGCAAGTGTTGATGCGTGTCTGTATAGGTGAAGGTGGAACTGAAACGACACCCAATGGAGGAACTGCCAGAAACAGCTGATGGCATTGCACAATGGTGTAGAGACCAATTCGTGAGCAAGGTATATGGCAAGCAATGCATATATTGACGTGATTGGAGTGCGAGTGTAAATGTGACTTTGGACGCTGGTTTTGTGGATAAAATGGCAGGATGCTGCACTGGAGAGATATGGGACAACGGGTGTATTCAGCGAACAAGAAATGCACGACACCGGCCGGCCTAAGATATCTTTAGTGGTAACCTACATTAATTAATTAATTAATTTGAATTCATAATTTGAATAATGACTAATTGAGATGGAGATGCATGAACGAATGGACACAGGTGGTGATATGTTGGTGCTGCGTTGTGGGGTTGGGGATGGCAATGGTGGGCTTCTCGTGGTGGCGCCTCCTGTCGTCACGGCAAGGCTTATTGTCCGGCGCTCTGTTGCTCACGCTGGTCACCCTCGTTATGCATTTTCTCATTTCATCATCATCTCAACCCCCAACTGATCCCATCAGGGAGACCCTTCTTCCCCCTTGATCCCTCCTCCTCATCCCTCCACCTGCTCTCCCTTTCCACATTCTTTCTTGTGATTATATTTTTTGGCTTTTCATTTATTCCTTCTTGTTTGTGATTCGAATGTTAACAATCATGATCCACCACCATACATTTTCTAATTTATGTTAAATTAATGCCGAAATCGATATTAGTAATTATTAAATTATTCTCTAGAATGCACTAATTAATTAATTATAAATATAAATCTACCACTCAATGTCAAATAAATTCATATTTAGAGCAATTATATAAAATATTGAAAAATGTTATTTTGTATTAAATGAAAATTGTCATAGGAAAAATTCCTACTCATAATAAAATCATTCATAGTACCATCAACCTCTTTGAAATGGAAATCACTAGTTAAGAATGGCCAAAAATCCCCGTCATTAGGCTGAAATGAATAGAACATGGCATCCATTAGGCGGCTGATAGTTACCACTTAAAGGCATCAAGCGGATGCCGTGTGCAAAGGTTTCTTGTAGAGCTGCAACAAGAGAGAGGAACAAACAACACTCAGAGAAGAAGCGGCCATGCAGGCACCAGCAAGCCACGGGGGCAGCCTGATTCCGGTGAAAGGGTACAAGATGCCGGCAGCAATTGGCATGCCCAGAATGTTGTAACCCAGAGCCCATATGTAGTTTAGACGGATACGAGACATGGTCCTTCTCGACAGATCTATGGCTGTTATTACATCCTCCAAGCTGCTTTTCACCAGAACTATATCAGCTGCCTCTAGGGCTACGTCAGTCCCAGCACCAATGGCCATGCCCACGTCAGCAGCAACTAAAGCTGGCGAGTCATTGATTCCATCGCCCACCATTGCCACCACCATGCCTTTCATCTGCACCCGATTTCAGAGACGCTCATCATTGACCAATTATTTATTTACCACATCACCTCAAATATAAGTACTCGTGCCTCATTGTTACAAGGCTTACCTGTAAGTCTTTAACCTTATCTGCTTTTCCCAGTGGATCAGTCTCAGCAAATACCTTGTCAATACCCACTTCATCTGCAATAGCAGTTGCAGTAGCGCGGTTATCACCGGTCACCATGATGCTTAAGATGCCCATGGTGTGCAGAAAAGATATCACTCGCTTAGCCCCGGGCTTTACGGGATCAGTTACAGAGAAAGCTCCAGCAATCTTTCCGTCAATTGAAACTAACACACACGTTCTAGCCAGAACTTCATTTTCAGAAACATACCTTTCAACCTCGCCACTTATTGGAACGCTACGAGAATGCATTAGTCGTTTGTTCCCAACTAAAACTGTTCTCACACCAACTTTTCCACTTACCCCAGCCCCAACGTGCACCTCAAAGTCCTTCACATCGAAGACTTGCTCAGCACTAGACCCAAACTGCTGGCGCTGCCTCTTTGCATAAACCACAACAGCTTTTGCTATTGGGTGTTCACTGCTTGCCTAAATTTGTAAACACAATGAGATATTTATGTTACTTATCAAGGAGTTGTTCTGAAAAACAGAAGACAATTAGGTTGAAAACCTCAGCATCAATAAATCATCTTCAAATGGTAAGAACTCTTCTTTTCCTTATTTATCTCGAATTGAATAATAATGACAAAATCCTGGGACCATACACTAGCTATGTGTATTATTTTTCAAATAAATAAAACTTATTTATCTCGAATTGAATAATAATGACAATCCTGGGACCATACACTAGCTATGTGTATTATTTTTCAAATAAATAAAATGGAGAGGAAATGGTATTGTCTAACATTATTCATAATTTAATACTCCCTCCGGTCCTTTTTATATGCAACTTTCTCTCTCTTAGGGACTGGTTCTTAATATAAGCAACTTTCTTTTTGTTTCTCAAAATTTGAACTACATTTTTCTTTTCTACTCCTATTAAATAGGTAACTTTATCTCACACTCATTATTAGTTCTCTTTCATTTAATCATTTATTACTTATTCTCTCTCATAATTTTTTATTCATCCTCTCTCCTATACTTTTTTCATAAATGGGGGTATATTTGTAAAAGACACACATGACATTTTTGACACATTTATTATTTTTACCTAATCTTAACCGTCAGTTTGTTTTACACAATTTTTTTTTTAATAAAAGTTACTTATAAAAAGGACAGGAGGAGTATCGAAATTTGGGATCACACACCAGTTAATACTAATCTGACAAATGCTCCCTATATATTAAAGAGAATGAAACTCCACCAAAGATAGATTTAGATTTCCATACAAGTACAGAGAGAGACATCAAAACAAGTACCTCCACGGCAATGGCCATGTCACATAACTCCTCCATCAAAAATTCAGAAAATAGCACTGCACTAACTACCTCTGGTTTTCCAATGGTAAGTGTCCCTGTCTTATCAAACACAACAACTTTCACCTGCATCAAGAACAATGAGTGAATTCCATTTCCAGGTAAATAAGGTATCATCAAACAAAAACCAGCTAATATTTACTATATTATGCCAAATGTTAAGTAGATGAAACATAAATAATGTGAAACGGTGACTTTGATCTTAAAACCCAATTCTCGATGCCTTTGTTTAAGATAATAATGCAGCACCGGAGCTATGGATAACTGCAAACGAAGGACCATTACCTTGTGCGCCTTTTCCAGTGCATCTCCTCCCTTGATGAGTACCCCTTGAGAAGCACCAATACCTGAAGCAACCATGACTGCTGTTGGTGTTGCTAGACCCAGAGCACATGGGCAGGCAACAACTAGAACTGAAATAGCAAACTGCAAAGCAAGCTCAAATGCATCCATAGCTTTTGGTATCCAATACTTAGGGTAAATGCCAGCTTCGCCAGGAATAAACCATCCCAGCCAGGTTATGAATGCTGCAACAACCACCTAAAATTGCAACCATAAACGCCATTAATGCTTTATTCCTTGAAAGAAAGAAAAATGAAACAATGGTGGGATAATTAAAAAAGCTCACTATTGGAACAAAAAATTTTGAAATATGGTCAGCAAGTTTTTGGATCGGTGCTTTAGCAAGTTGAGCAGCTTCTACAAGTTGAACAATTTGAGAAAGTGCGGTTTCAGCTCCAACATGTGTGGCCTTAACAACTAAGCAGCCATTCTCATTCACGGTCCCACCAATAACCTGATCAGCACAATGGGCGAAAATAAAAAAAGTTCTCACCATACAAAATTGCCATCTTCAAAACAATATGAAACCAAAAATTGGGAAAAAAATAATAATGGCACCGCATTTCCTACATCCCCTTTCCATAAAAAGGGGAAAATAGCAAAATGATATTTCCATTTTTTCAGAACTATTATTTGTCATCTAGTATTACCAACTACTTCAAATTTGAGCATTGTCAGGCTAAGGACTTTTTCCATAATTTATGAAAAATGAAAGCTAGCACTCTCAACATATGTTTTTCCATCTACAAGACTCAAACCTCAGAACTTATTTATGGGAAATTGAATAGTGTCAAAAATTAATCCACTCTGACTTTCAGTTTTACCTATCTCCTAAGAAATCTCATCTTTGAATACTGACACCATCCTTTTTCATTTATGGTTTTGTCTTGATCCATTAAGTCTTGGAGTGCTCGTGCTTTCATTATAATTAAAACTAACAAAAACTAGGAGGCATACTGCATAAACAATACCTTGTCTCCTGGACTTTTATCAATAGGTGTTGCCTCACCTGTGATCATACTTTCATTTACATAACTTTGCCCTTTTATAACAATACCATCGACAGGAATTTTGGCCCCTGGAACAATTTTAATAACGTCGTTCCTTTGTATAAGTTGAGTGTCAACTTCTGTCTCAGAGATGACATTTCCCTCAGCATCTAGGGCTAATAAACAGACTTTATCAGGAACAAGTTGTGTCAACTTTGCCAAAGCATCTGATGTTTTCCCTTTAGCCACAACCTCCAAATATTTTCCCAACAGAATAAAGGATATTAACATGGAACTGGTCTCAAAGAAATCTTGTCCTTGAAATGTTACTGAAGTGAGCGCTTTTATTAGAATATAAATAGAGTAAAAATACGCAGCATTAGTGCCAAGTGCAACTAGCACATCCATGTTAGCAGATCTTCGCCTCAGTGCATGATATGATCCAACATAGAACCTAGTCATGATATTCAAAACAAAAGGCTAATCAAACAGCTCTATTTCTTGAAAGCAAAGTCAGTCATTTGTAGCGGGCTTAAGTAAGAGTAACTCAAATAATTACTTAAACAGAATGATTTAAACAAAAGCATGAAAACGATTATATGACTCATCCAATACCTTTTGCCAACTATGAACTGAACAGGAGTGCTAAGGATCCATCTTAGAAACATTCCAATAGTTAACATACTGTGGATCTTATAGTTCAACCAATTGCCATACGGAGGAAGCATGGGAAGTACCATGGCAAATAAGAACACGGGAACTGAAAATAAGCAGCTGAACAAAAACTGATCCCTATACATATGAATTTCATCCATGCTCCTTGTTTCTCTTTGTCTTGAATGAGAGTACAAGGTTGCATGATATCCACTGGGGCCATGAGCAGCTGCTTGAATGCACTGTATAAGAGATCTGGGACCTGTAACATCTGGATCATAGGTAATTGTAACTTTACGTTCTGTCAAGTCCATCTCAACATGATTTACACCTTCAGCTAATTCAAGAGATGACATTACAACATTGACATCATCTGGAGAATCAAGTCCTTCAAGTCTTAGATGCACTTTATTCACATCAGTCCCTGAGCTAATGAGATCTACTCCAAAGCCAGCGTCTTCTATTACTTCAATTATTTTTTTTACATCAGTGAAATTAGGATCAAAATGTACTTTTGCTTCTCCTAAAGCCAGGCCTACTGCTGCTTTTTTCACACCATCGACCATTTGGAGAGCACGCTCAACAGATTCAGAGCAGCTTGTGCATGCCATTCCTTTAATCCTGACTTTACATACTGATATGTCTTGCTCTGATAGCTCGTGAACTCTAAAACCTGCTTCTTCTACAGATTCTTTTATTTTCTTGGCCTACAATAATTTCCATTAAAATCACCAATTTATGTTTTGTTTCAAGATCCAGATTTCAGGTATGCAAATATGACAAACATACACCCAATATATCAAATAACTAATAAGGAAAAACTAAACCATTTTGACATGATGCAAGCTAATTAAATTTCCAGCATATCAATATATGACTTACACTGATGAGCTCTGGCATATATTTGATTGTAGCTTTGCCATCAATTGCTGATACCATTACACAATTAACTCCATCAAGGTTTCCAACTACAGATTCTATTGAATTTACACAGGATGCACAAGTAATATCTTGTATTCTAAATTTTATCTCCCTGAGCGTGGCATTTTGCGAAGTCTGCAGCAAAGGGATCTTAAGATCATGCATTCTATTAGCTTCAGATGTTGCCTTCTGAGACTGAGGGTTCATCGACTCTACAACAAAAATGAAAACAATGAGATGAGCAATCCCTGTTCTCAATTGCCCATTACTGATTTGCCACTTTTCTTTTGGTTAAGAATTATTGCATGAGATTAACTATGGTTCCATTGTTTATATAGACTCATTACTATCGTTAGGCAATTGTATTAAATGGTAATTGAAGTTAGCATTGTGTGAGCCATTTCAAAAGGAAAATAAACCAGAGAAAGAAAAAGGAATCGAGCTCCCTCCGCAGAGGATAAATAAGTGATCAGAGATAAACTGGATGGCAGGATGAATACGCTCCCAAAACACTCTTAAACTTGGGACACGAGCCCATCCCCACAGGTTTCATAAATTATAAAAAGCATAGTCATCTATGGCTTGATCACAACTGCCGCTTACAACAAGATATACAGCATGTTCACGTCTTACTAGTCTCTTTAGTCCTACCCGACCTACCAGCGGCTCAAAAAAAAATCTGTGAAAGAAAGATTCAGCCAATTTACACGTCTCTAAGTATCCAAGTTCACTATCTCGACTGAAATAAGAAGCAAAACAGCAAACTTTAACACATTGACTACCAGCAACAACGTTTCTTTTCGGCCGGGGGCGCACCGCCTAGAGGTTTATTAAAAGTAGGCTCAATAGGGCCTCAAAAAAAAAAACCTCAGACGTTCAGGACACGTGGCGCAACCGGGGTCACTGATATCGTAACACAAAGTTTTCAAATTTGATTGCAAAATAAATCATTTATCAGAAGAATACCAGTATTGTAAATTTGTAATCAAGGTTAGGGTGATGAGTAGTGGATATGCGGAGGAGGAGACGCACAGAAAAGATTGGTTGACATAATAAGAAAGGAGAGGCGAAATATAGGGTTACCGAAAAAGACGACCAGCGGGTGGTGATGGGTGAGGGTTTCAGCTTTCAACCAAAGGTTGGGGGAGGAATTCGCAAAGTCAAGCACATCGGAGAGCTCAACCGATGAAAATGAGAAGTCGTCGCATTCGAATCGCAGCAGCCTCCCTTTTTCAAAAATTCGAATCCTAACGTCCTGCGGTTGCGGTTCCCACCAAATATTGAGTGCATGCCTATTATGCCCCTCACCTCCATAAACTGCAGCGCGCCAAATCAATTACTCGTCCAGATGCCTGCCGCCCAGCCCAATTTGTCCTCCGAATTATAAATTGGGAGTAGTCTCCCCACCCTCTTGTATTGGGTTCGATCCCCCCATCCCCTATCGCCTATGTATAAAAAAAAAAAAATTATAAAATAAAGAAATAAAGAGATTGCCATGACCCAATTGACTGAGCATTGCGGGTATAGATGCCTTTGGGCCCACACGAGAATATATGCCTTATTTTTCTAAAAAGGAAAGAAAATTCGGTTTAAAAAAAAAAAGCTCAAGACAACAATTTTAGAAACACAAATTAGGAAAAGATACTCTGAAATTTCTAATTTGTAGGTAAGTTGTGTGCGATATTTGAGTAATATAGTTCAAATATGAAAAGACCGAAATACCCATTCGAGAGAGAGCACCAATTCTGGTTGTCTCTCCCCATAGCCCAACTTCATCGCCCCACCGAAGCCGGTCTCATCCCCAGAGCACCAATTCTTAATAAACATGCTATCAAACGTAAAATTGCACAAGCTGCTTCTGTTGACTTCCAATCATGGACTTTACCGGTAAAATTACGTTTAGAGCCTGAAGACCCTGAGGATGTGGTGAGTCTCCTGCTAAGTTTCTACTTTTCAAGTTTCGTTGCCCATATTTAACATTTATTCTTCCCCAAAAGAAATTTTTCGTGTTTGTAGTGGCATTCTGGTAAGGGTTCTTATCTACACAATTTGTGCAAGTCAGGTAGGAATATTTTCCCATTGATGATTTAGTTGGTAACTCAAAATTTTTACAGAAAGCTGCCAAACGTAAGATACATGCTTTTAAGTCAGTGATGCGGCTAGAGCAACTTGAAGTCACACAAAATAAGAGCCAGAATGCTTGGCAGCAGTTTCAGTCAACCAAGGGCAAAACTAAGAAGGTAACTTTACGAAATCTTGTTATTTGTTCTCGCTTCTCTCCGTACTTGTGAACATCCTTGATTTTCTTCAGTTTTGATGCTTAATGCAAGTTTTTCAAACAAAAGTGCTAATGAGTCTATATGCTTGGTTTCTTGATGGGAATGCATCTCTATCACTTGTTACTAGTCCTTGAAATGGAAGAAATCAGATAATTGATTAATTATAAAGTTTGACCATAAAGCAAATGGTTTGTTGAATTTATTATGTACATATAAAAGTCCTAATGAGTTTATATGCTTGGTTTCTTGATAGGGATGTATGTAAATTCTTATCTTGTGGTGGCTTATCACTCATCCGAAGAACATAAATGGTGACATAGTTATGTGTAACACCCCCAATTTCTAACCGTTATAATAACAAAAAATTTAAATAATTTTCATAAATATATTAATGAAATTCAAAGTAAATAACCTTGGGGAGTGTCACCGCCGCACTTGTACTGGGACAAGTGTAAGGCTACTTATTACAAATAAGGTAAATTCAACTTAAATAAAATATGGTCATCTTATCCAAAGCGTAAAATAAAATAGGAAAACTAGTTAGAACTTTTCATTATTCTTCCTCACTTCTCACTGCTAGCCCAAACTCTTGGCACCTGTTTCACTGAAATTCTGCTCCCCCGAAGGATCATCGTAGCCCATGAACACAAACATCAGCGATTGCTGGTAATCCTAATAAACAAAGATAATATAGGATAATAATAATAATAATAATAAATAAAATATATATACATGATATATATATATATATATATATATATAATCTAAAATATTAGTTTCAATATCAAATATATCATCCATTAATTTTTATTAATTTCATTTGGACCCGGAAACCTACCAGTCCATTTAATTTAGTGGGAAGAGAACCATGGTAGACCCGGAAACCTGCTAATCTACCCTGTGACCCGGAAACCTACCAGTCACAATCATCAATTGGCCATAAACATATCTTCCTAGTGTGCACACCTCTTCCCAAAGTTGCTACTAGTGTCCCGGAAACCTGCCAGACACCACTTTGGGAAGAACAGATACTATCATTTTTACATTAAATAAATATCGAGGGCACAAAGCCCGTAAGTTGTGTTTATCACTATGGGAGGTATCATCCCAAAGCTATCATCCCACTGTTAAATTGTTTTAAAACACACACATAATAAACTCCTAAATTATCTCTATTATTTACTAATCTTATATATATTTTTTTATATTATTTTAATTAAATATAAATATAAGGATATTTTGACCTAAAATCTGTTCATGACTTATTTTATTGCGCATGAGGTATTATATAAAGAAAAAGAAAATCAATTAATATATAAGTAAATGAATAAAAGGGACATAAGCATTTATATTAAAATTCAAAGAGAATATGACGCACAGGATCAGGTATTCAACTGACGCATGAAAGCCGAGGTGAAAAATTGGTTTTCAATCACAAAGAAAAAGAGACGTACAAGGACAAATTTGGATTCAATCATATATCTATGCAATTAAAGCACACAGGCCGATATGAAAAAATAAAACAATTGTCCAATGTATTCAATTCATCCTTCAAGAATCGACAATTGATTGCAAAAAGTTATTCACATAATCCAAAACTGTATTACAATGCAACGCCTCTAATATTGTTCCTATCGATTATTCATTTTACTCATGGGTTTTTATAAGGTTGTCATGAGTAGTTCTTATGACCATCATTTAAATCCTTAATTTTTCATTATCCATTTTACTCATGGGTTCCTATAAGGTTGTCATAAGAAGTTCTCATGACCATCATTTAAATCCTTAATTTTCATTATCCATCTTACTCATGTGTTCCTATAAGGTTGTCATGAGAAGTTCTTATGACCACCATTTAAATCCTTGGCTCTACTCATTATCCCTTTTTAGCTTTACTTCCTATAAGGTTATCATGAAAACTTTTAACTCTTATGGTACTCATGATAATAAGTATCATTTGGTCTACGTACCGGAACTGATAACATTCGAGATTATGCAGGATTATATACGAAAGATCCTTTTTTGACTATTTACATAAAACTACTCATGGGATTAGAATTACCTATCATGATTCATATAAAATTAACCTAAGATTCATGGAGATTAGAATTACCTATCAAAGTTTTCATAAACTTAACCTAAGACTCATGAGGATTAGAATTACCTATCAAAGTTTTCATAAATCTAACCTAAGACTCATGAGGATTAGAATTACCTATCAAAGTTTTCATAAAACTACTCATGGGAATTAGAATTACTTGGTCTCTGTTTGCTAGCCTCCTAGAAAAATAAATTGATGAGAGTCCGGAAGGAGGATTTGAGAAGAGAAGGCAGCGGAGAAGAAAACTATCGAGCGTTGCTAGGTTTAGACGGCTAAACCTAAGTTTATAATTAAAATTTAGGGTTTAACTATGGGTTGGGCTTTATTTTATTATTTCCAATTATAAAAAATACAATTAAATATCTAAATTTCTATTATTACTATAATTATTTCCAATTAATAAATTGTGAAATAATACACACATTATTAAATTCTAAATATTTATTTACTATCTAATTATTATTATTATTAAAAATCGGGGGTATTACATTATGTGTTTGGTGCAAGGGAGTAGTCAGAGGAAGAGAACCAAATAGGCTTATGTTATTCTCTAGAAATTTTTATATTTCATCACATTTTTCTTATACATTTGTTGGTTTTGAACTCAAATTGTGCGTAAAATTTATACATATGGAGAAAAATGTGATGTGATGTGATGAAAAGACTCTGGCAATTATCAAATTTTGAGCTAAATGTATACAAATTTTGATTAAATTGAAGAAATTAGAAAACTCAAAAACTCCTTCTCTTTGTACGAGGATAAGGACAATATCTAGAAGCTTACAAGGATAGATCACTAGAAGTAGGGGAAAGAAGAATAAAATTCAAAAGAAAAATCAAAGAAGTAGCTTGAAGATTTTCCAATCGCTTTTGCTTCACTACAAGGCAAACGCGAAAACACCCCAAAAATGCACCTTTTTGTGCACGTTCATTGTTGCCTCGCTGCAGCAAAGGTGCAAAGCTGATGTTGTGTGTTTTAAAAAAGTGACAAATATGGGGCCTTTTAACCAAAGAGGGGGCGCCGAAATTGCTCATTCCAGACTTAAGAGAGGCTGGGCACAAGAGAGAACACCTTAGAATAGAGCATGGAGGAAGATGTGTGAGCTTGCAGGAAGAATCTTGAAGATTTTAAGAGTTTTTTTTTGTTTTCTCCACCTTCTTCTCTATTTTTTCTGCTGAATCTTGCTATGGGCATGAGTTTCATTGTTTTAGTTCACTTCACATTATGTCTAGCTAAATTTGTCATTTAGGATTACTTTTACCCATGGATTGGAAATACTAGATTTTCTTGCTTTTGCTAGTTATTGAGAAGATATGCTGATTATTCTTTATTTTTAATGACTATCTTGTATTTAATCACCACATGATTAAATTAGTTCAATTAAATGATGCTTAAGAGAGCAATTTTGATTATAGAACTTGAGAAAAATCATGTTAAACTTGAAGTTTATAGATTAAACGAATGGTTTGTTGTTAGAATAGAAATATATCTGACAACCTAGCATAGTCTAATGAAGAATTATTTTGGAAAGATGGTTTTCATTAATCATAAACAAGATATTGAATATTTTTAATGAAGATTAAAAATAAATCTTGACTTAAGAGTGCTTGGTTGATAATTTTAAAATATTTGACTGGTATATAGACTCATTCAACTAGCATAGGTAATTTAATTGCATAGTTTCATAAAATACAATGGATAAGAAGTAATCCTAAGCCTTTAATCTCTTGAAGTTAGAATCAATTTCCATTTTCCATTACTCGACTTTATTGTTTTCATCATTTAACTTACTCAATTTCAAATGATTTCATTCAACCTAGTTAAGAAACATGGTTACAATAATTAGCTCACTTTTGTTATAGTCCTTGTGGAATAACACTCTTTTTATCACTATACTATTACTTGCAACGTGTGTGCTTGCGATAAGCTAAAATGGAAAACAGCTTACAAGTTTGATTGTAACTAGGATTAATCATAAGTGTTCATGAAATGTTTTTTGTAACTTAATTTATGATCTATGTATGGACTCATTGTATTGACTTGATATTAGTGATGAAGTAGGATTATGCAGAATTTGTATTTACTATTAAAGCATTTGTTTACAGAGTGTTATCATTGCTATATGTCCACATTATAAACAAGTATAGGGGATTACATTGACAAGCTCACAGGTGTCCATTGACAAATCCAAATAGTTTGTCCACCTAATTAATATAAATTTTGAAGTTGTTCACAACATGATTGCACTTCAACCATATTATGTAAACATGGCTAAATAAAACTTAACAAGTGCATGAGATTGCAATAACAACTCTATGGGTGGTCATTAACAAGTCTTGTATTGACAGGTGAGACAGCTGACAGTAACAACTCTTATGTTTACCCAAATAACATCGGATGGAACATTATCCAAATAATATATTCACCTAATTAATAATTAAATTACAATAATAAAGGTAGTCTTTAAATATGTCCACACATAAAATAATATATATTAACAATTTTAGGGGAATATAGTTACCATTAACAAGTTAATAACCCATACTAACAAACATTGTTGTCTCTATTAATAACACATCCTTATTTCATAAACAAATGTCATTAACAAGTTTACCGCTTATATTAACAACTATCATTGTGCCTATTAACAACACATTCTGACTTCGTAAATAGTTGTCATTAACACGTAAATGTATGTTCTCTGGATGAATCACAAGCCACCACAAGAAGTCAACCTTCAAGTCTTGGAGTTCTTTCATTTAGTAAGGTATGATGTTACTGTCATCACCTTGCTCAATTCCATCCCAGATCTGTAATTAGGATAATACATGCATCCCACAAGAGTCCCTACAAATGGTATTCCATAACACCAAACTAATAACCAAACCACATAGCGCACAATGTAATAAAATTAACAATAGCCACAAAGTAAACTCACGTAGCACATTGAACAAGGACTTTTGCCCATGTCACTCCTTTTTTAATTTTGTCATTATTCTCAAATAATTGTGGCTTCACTATACGAAACTTTTCAAAGAAGCAATTTCTCTAATCAGATTTTCATACAAAAATCCTAAACAAGCTCATATAAGGTTGGAGTGAACTAAGAATACTTAAAACGAGACACTAACAACAACTAAAAAACTCAGTAGTATAAATATAGTAAGAGTCACTTTTTTTTTTAGTCGAAGAGTCACTCAACTCTATAGAAATTGAGCAGTATTTAATTTATATTTACATAATTAACTACAAATATTTGAATCCTATTCTCTTAATGAAAAATAATGATATTTTGAGTCCTCCCAATTCTAATAAAGTCCTTAATCTTAAATATGGCCTTGAAGTGCAACCCCCTATGTATTATTTTTTTTCCCTAATTCTACTTTAAGTCCAGGAAGGTAGGTGTGGACTCCAAACAAGGCAGGTAAACAGAATATATAAGTATATAAAACCATATATCTAACCCACATATCAAATAGAAAACGGTGAAGTTAAATTACATGAAATGATCAAACGCACAAAGTTAGAATCAAATGGAGAGAAAATGCGTGTGCAGGGTGGAGAGAGCCCAAGCATCTCAAAAGCTTGGGCAGTGCCTTCTTATTTTCCTTTTCTTTAGTTGCTGTTACTGTTTGTGTGTGTCTAGACTACTGTTGCTATTTTCATTGATCTATAAATATTCAGTAGGAGGATATTTCAGTTTTACTTTGATCCGGGTTCCATCAGAATCAAAGGTTTTGAAAATAAGCAAAATATTAGAAGCATATTTTTACCACCTTCTATACAAGAATATATTTGCTAGTGTGTAGCACACCAGGAAATTCATTTGCAGCTCTTACCCACCCGCAAGGGGGGGGGGGGGACAATTGGCTCATTATCTTCCAATTAATAGTTGTTTTATCACAAGTGTATTCAGTGCAATTTGACCAGCCAATAAGAAAATGATCATTTAGGATAATATTATGCAGCCCTGATTTTATCAGATATCTCACGTCCATCTCTTAACAGAGCTAGAAACAGTTTCATAGCGGGCTAATGTCAAGTAACACCAAGATACTCCCTCCAGTCTTAATTATAAGACAACATTTGAGAGTTGATTTTGGTCCTAATTATAGACAACATTTTAATTTTTGTCAATTCCTTTCTAAAATACGCCTATTTTATTCTCTCAAGTGTATTTAGTTTTTAGTGAGTATATGTGTAACACCCCCAATTTCTAACGATTATAATAACAAAAATTTTAAATGATTTTCGTAAATAAATTAATGAAATTCGAAATAAACAACATTGGGGAGTGTTACCGCCGCACTTGTACTGGGACAAGTGCAAGGCTACCTTATTACATTAATATAAATCCAAACTTAAATAAAAATGTTTTACTCAAGCGTAAAATAAAATAAGGAAAACTAGCTAGCATTCTCATTGTTCTTCCTCCCTTCTCACTGCTAGCCCCAACAGCCCCAACTCAAGACCTTTTCACTAAAAATCTGCTCCCCCGAAGGATCGTCGCAGCCCATGAACACAAACATCAGCAAAAGCTGGTAATTCTAATGAAAACACAATTTATATGGCTCAAATATATTAATAAAATCAAATATATAATCACATAGTGATTTTATCAAATAACAAATCCAAGATTCGTCATATATATACATATACATACATATATTCACACTGAATCAAATATCATTCATTATTATTTATTTATTTTTATTAATTTCATGTAAACTCGGAAACCTGCCAGTCCATTTAGTTTAGTGGGAAGAGAACCATGGTAGACCCGGAAACCTGCCAGTCTACCCTGTGACCTGGAAACCTGCCAGTCACAATCATCAATTGGCCATAAACATATCTTTCTAGTGTGCACACCTCTTCCCAAAGTTGCTACTAGTGTCACAGAAACCTGCCAGACACCACTTTGGAAAGAACGGATATTATCATTTTCACATCAAATAAATATCGAGGGCATAAAGCCCATAAGTTGTGTTCATCACTATGGGAGGTACCATCCCAAAGTTATCCTCCCACTGTTAAATTGTTTTAAAACACACACATAATAAACTCCTAAATTATCTCTATTATTTACTTATCTTATATATATATATTTTTATATTATTTTAATTAAATATAAATATAAGGATATTTTAACCTAAAATCTGTTCATGACTTATTTTTTTGCGTATGAGGTATTATATAAAGAAAAAGAAAATCAATTAATAAATAAGTAAATGAATAAAAGGGACGTAAGCATTTATATTAAAATTCAAAGAGAATATGACGCACAGGATCATGTATTCAACTGACGCATGAAAGCCGAGGTGAAAAATTGGTTTTCAATCACAAAGAAAAAGAGACGCATAGGGAAAAATTTGGATTCAATCATATATTTATGCAATTAAAGCACACAGGCCGAGATGAAGAAATAAAATAATTGTCAAATGTATTCAATTCATCATTCAAGAATTCAACAATTGATTGTAAAAAAAGTTATTCACATAATCCAAAATTGTATTACAATACAACGCCTTTAATATTGTTCCTATCGATTATCCATTTTACTCATGAGTTTCTATAAGGTTGTCATGAGAAGTTCTCATGACCATCATTTAAATCCTTAATTTTTCATTATCCATTTTACTTATAGGTTCCTATAAGGTTGTTATGAGAAGTTCTCATGACCATCATTTAAATCCTTAATTTTTCATTATCCATTTTACTCATGGGTTCCTATAAGGTTGTCATGAGAAGTTCTCATGACCATCATTTAAATTCCTGGCTTTACTCATTATCCCTTTTACTAATGGGTTCCTATGAGGTGGTCATGAGAAGTTCTCATGACCATTATCTAAATCTATGGACTTCTACTCATTATCCCTTTTTGGCTTTACTTCCTATAAGTTTATCATGAGAACTTTTAACTCTTATGGCACTCACGATAATAAGTATCATTTAATATTTTCAGACTTCTAATCATGTGATTAAAATAATTGGTACTTTGGGAATCCCATCTAAATCTTTAGGAGCTTTATCATGAGAATTAGGATTACCTATCAAAGTTTTCATAAATCTAACCTAAGACTCATGAGGATTAGAATTACCTATCAAGGTTTTCATAAATCTAACCTAAGACTCATGAGGATTAGAATTACATTTACATAAAACTACTCATGGGGATTAGAATTACCTATCAAGGTTTTCATAAATCTACTTATAGGGATTAGAATTACCTATCAAGGTTTTCATAAATCTACTCATGGGGATTAGAATTACCTATCAAGGTTTTCATAAATCTACTCATGGGGATTAGAATTACCTATCAAGGTTTTCATAAGACTACTCATGGGGATTAGAATTACCTGGTCTCTGTTTGCTAGCCTCTTAGAAAATAAATTGATGAGAGTCCGTAAGGAGGATTTGAGAAGAGAAGGCAACGGAGAAGAAAACTATCGAGCGTTGCTAGGTTTAGACGGCTAAACCTAAGTTTATAATTAAAATTTAGGGTTTAGCTATGGGCTGGGTTTTATTTTATTATTTCAAATTATAAAACAATACAATTAAATATCTAAATTTCTATTATTACTATAATTATTTTCAATTAATAAATTGTGAAATAATACACACATTATTAAATTCTAAATATTTATTTATTTATTTATTATTATTATTATCATCATCAAAAATCCGGGGTATTACAATATGTATGTGGTATGTAGAGTCGTAGACTCTTCCATTCAGTAAAACTTTTAAATTATTGGATTTTAATTTATTTATCGATCAACTGACATTAACTTATCAATATATATATATACACATACATATATAAATACACACACATATGTGTATGTGTGTTTATACATATGTGTACATCTATGTGTGTGTACATATATGTATATCTATGTGTGTGTGCGTGTGTTTACATGTGTATGTTTATATGTATGTGTGTGTATGTGTAGACAGACACACATATACATATATGTATATATAGCAAAATCATTATTTTAATTAGAAAGCATGTATAATTAAAAGAAAATTCTAGGCCATAAAGATATGTGGTAGGGGTTGTTAATTCACTTTTACTTATGTCATTTTAAATTTATATAAGGGCATTTAAGGAAAATAAATATAATTAATTAATTTAACTCATCTCCTTAATCTCTCCAAAAGAAGTGGTTAAATATGTCCTATAATTAGGACCGAAGGGAGTATTGTATTATGAAGTTGTTGGGTGAAATCATCCAAACCAGAATCCAATAAACCCAGCCAGGACATAGGATGCTTTCCCTCAGTTTGGTCAATACCTTAGCTCCAAGGAAGCTAATTGAGTGTGATTTTATGGATCCAACATGTTGAAGATTTGACATGTAAGACAATCCTGCAAGATGGACTGAATATATCGGTGTTATTAAACCTAGATTAAACCGGATGGTTTAGCTCGGAAACTGGCGAACCGGTTTGGTCCAGGCATTAATCTGGTTTAGTTTGTTTTTTTTAGGTAAAAAAATGATTTTTTTTTTAATTTTCTTTATAATTTCACATTAATAATTTTGAAATCTCCACTTTTTTACCAGTTTGGTCCCTGATTGGCTGTGATCTGACCCTTGACCTAGTATCCGACCGAGACCCATCCGGGTTTAATAACCTTTGAATGTATTATTTATGGGTTTTGTTAATACTCAATCCCCAAAAAAGCTAATTGAATAAGATTACTGGATTTAACAATATGCTAAAGAAAGAAATATGCACGTGTCAAATACCATAGGCTAGATGCAGTTATTCCCTCATAGAAGTGTAATTGATTTTAAAGGAAAAGGCAAATTAATAGGAAATAAAAAATACAATAAAATCAGGCAACCTGCATTCGTCCCAGGAAGCGGCTTCCCTAGTACAGACTGGATCATCCAAAGCACTAATAAAGAAAAACGAACAGTGGATTGATTGTTTGGGCGTGAGCCCCGTCTTTTACCAAAAAAAGAAAGAAAGAAATACGAACAGTGACGGCCAGGAGATCAACTTGGGTGGGGACGAAAACGGCCATCGGAAGGAAAGAAGAGCGATTGGAGCTATGGGAAAGAGAATGGAGAATTGGAGGTTTGATTTAGTCGGCTTCATCTTTGTTAAAATAAGGGTATTTTGGGCTTTTCATAATTTTAATATATCAGCCAAATGTCCGATTGGATCTGTTATCAAATTAGATATTTCAATGGATCTTTAAGTTGTGTTTTTACTAGCTTCGGATCTTTTCCCAGAATTTTATTGAGTTGAGGAGCATTTTTGCTAAGCAATTTTATCTTGAAAGCTTTCTTAAGCCAATTTTGCCCTAAAAATGTAAAAATGGAACAGATTTTGTGTTGGCCTTATCACACTTAATTTTTATTGTTAGTTAACTAAATATGTTTAACTGATAGTCCATATGTTATCTATGTCATTTTTGTTAACATGAAAATTTGTCCCAAAATTTTTAAATATAATTTTTAAAAAAGATGGAGTAAGTGACATGTGGATTTCCAAAATAAATTTACATCCTCGCAAAAATGTGTTGATGGCATGTAGATTGTGAACTTTACATATTTGATTAACTAACGGTTCAGAAAAATTGGGGTAACAGCAAGATAAAATTGCTCCATTTCTTTCGCTTCCAAATAAAATTTCCCCTCGATAACGGACAAAAATTACCCGGTCAATTTTATTGACAAGAAGCATCTAAGTTCATGATAATATAATACAATTTTTAAACAATACTTTTTTCTCTTATCTTACCTATATAAAAGTAGAGTAGTAAGCGGTTCTCTGTTTGACACCTGTCCTTTTTATTCTATCAACTGTCAAAATAACTCCCTTTACTTATTATTTTAAATTTTAAATCTATAATTTATAATTCATGATTACACTTTCTTTGCACTTGATACTTGTCTTCTTTATTCTTCCAACTGCTAAAATAACTCCCTTTACTTATTATTTTAAATTTATAATTTATAATTCATGACTACACTTTTCTTGCACTTGACACCTGTCCTCTTGGTTTCAAAGTAACACTATTTACTTATTATTTTTAATTCTTAATTTTTAATTTATGCATACAATTTCTCAGAATAAATATCACTATTAACTCTCTCGATTATCCTCTTTATTAGATTAACGGATAAGCTAACGCCCTTCATTTGATTTTTCACATTTTCACTTAAAAATTTTAAAATATTTCGTAACAATTTTCCTTTTATCTCTCCTTATATCTGGTATCTTTTTTGTCCATATTTTAATTATGTCTTTGTTTTCCTCCTTATATCTGGTATCTTTTTTTATTAATATTTTAATTATGTCTTTGTTTTATCCTCTACCTTCTCAATTACATATTTTAAAACTTTTTGGAACCAACCATCATTCTCTCTTAATATTTGAACTACTTTGTCGACAAATACATTAGCAAAGGTAGAGAAGTAAGCATCTCTCAGGCCGACACATCAGCAAAATGATAAGCTCAAAACACTAAAAATAAAAAAATGAAAAATGAAAAGCAAAGTACTTATGAAAGAGTGATAATGGGGAAGGTAGTTACACACTATTTTATCAATCTTATTTTTTCCTCAATAATAATTAAATATATTTTGTTATCAATAACCTCATTTGAATTTACTTTTTTTTTTCATGTTTTTATCTTCAACATGCATTTGAATTTACTGTTTTCCCATGATTTAATTTTCAAAATTTATTTCGTGAAACAATGAGCAAATATATGAGATGTAGTTAGAAAAAATATAGGGATTCAAATTCCAAATAAATTAACTAAGATAATTCCTTATTTATTTGTCTTCTTATATAAGTAAATTTTTATTTTGAATGACCGAAAAATTGTATTACCGTTAATTTTAATTTGGCTATATATAGAGAGAGGGAGGGAGAGACTAAATTTTTTTTTTTTTTTTAAAAAAAGCAAGGTGGTTATCAAAGAGGGATAATGGGGAAGGTAGTTACATACTATTTTACCAATCTTATTTTTTCCAATAATAACTAAATATTTTTTTTATCAATAACCGCATTTAAATTTACTATTTTTTCATGTTTTTATCTTCCAAACACATTTGAATTTACTGTTTTTTCATGTTTTAATCTTGAAAATTTATTTAGTAAAACGAGTAGATATATGAGACGTAATTAGAGATAATATAGGGATTCATTTGGGATCAAATGGAGGATATTTGCAAAGAAATGAGATGTAGTTAGAGATAATATAGGGATTCAAATTCCAAATAAATTAACTAAGATGATTCCTTATTTATTTGTCTTTTTATATAAGTAAATTTTAATTTTGAGGGACCAAAAGATAGTATTACCCTTAATTTAAATTTGAATATATATATATATATATATATATATATATATATATATATATATATATATTGCAGTTGGCCTCTTCATGTTGTCGTGCGCACACCTAATTCACCATAATGTCGTGTTAATTAGCGGACGTCGTGGGCACACAGCTATGGATCGTGATTTCATCATAGTGGGAGTGGTCGAAGCAGTTACGTCACATGCTATAAATATTGTGGCGTGCTTCGGATTTTTGCTCTTCATTCTATGTCCTCACTCATGATCTTCGTCAAACTGGCCATCTTCCACTCTTTCTTCACCTTTTTGGTTTTTCATGTTATTAATATTGATTTTGCATTGCATCCCTTAATGCATTACTCATATCTTCTGGTATATTTTATTTGTGTTTCCATCTTCATCGATGTTTTCTAAATAATTTTTCCCCCTTTTGTGTACCCATCTTCATCTTCATTAAAAATTCGGATTGCATTACTTAAATTTATAACTTTTTCTCATTTTTATATTCTTGGTGACACACATTCACATTTATGCATCAGTTATTTGTTTCTGTTTGTGTTGCTATTAGAGTTTGAGGAGGCATGTAGACCCTTGTCAAGGGTGATGTAAATCGGTGAGTTCTTCCTATATTCCTCTCCGTCCTTTGTCTCTTAAGTTGGACAAAGAACGTGGCTTGATGCAAAGCACAAATTATTGAAGTTTGAACAGGGTCTTAAATAATTGAAACTTTATATTTGAAGGAGAAGCACGTAGGGAATTCCGAAGGAAAATGTATACCGGGATGAATAAACTCAAGTAGATTGAGTTAGAACATAGAGATGAACAATCAACTCATAAAGGAGGAAATGCAATTTAGGAAGGGATATCATATGAATCTGAAGAACACTGGTTGCAGTTTCATTCATATTAGCTTCTCTGACCATTTCCAAGCTGGAAGTTGCTAATTACTTTTTTTTTTCCATTGACTGATATCTTTCTCCATGTAAGTTGTTGGTGTTTTTGAACCAGGTTTTCCCCTCCATCTACTTCTCGATTTCTTAACTCATTAATGATTTTGTAGCCCATATATCTGTGGGCAAGTGGTTTATTTCATTAAAAATAATTACAAATATCAGATATTGAAAAATTATAATTGAAACATATGGATGTGGAATTAAATTTAAAGATAATTAAATGAAATATAAGTTTCATCCTTAAAAAATTTAAGTGACACTGCAGTAAAGCAATATAGATTATGTTTTACTAGACTTACACCCGTGCATTGCACGGGTACATGCTAGTTTTTCTAAAAACAACCTTACTAAAAATTGGAAGGAGATTCTTCCATGATCCTTTTTTTAAATTATCCCTCATCTAAGCTGTTGAATAAGAAGATGAAAAAAAAAAATTATTGTGAGTTTTCAGATTAATCAGAGGAATTAAGAGATGATGAAGAATTATCTGATGAAAAAAATCATTGTTTTCTTCTTCTTTCACAACTTCTCGGGTCCCATATAGAAATGTATCCATATGCCCGGCCCGTATGGCAACCAAGAACGAAGCTCCGGGATTCCCCGGAAGCTTAGCTTGCTTGAAGCAAGCTTCGGCTTTCTCGTCCACGACTGCCCGCTGCTTCGGGGGGGAACTTCTCCATTTCCTTGCTTCAAGTTCAAATCTTCCTGTATCTCTAAAGCGATCCCAGAATGCATATAAATGACGATGTCCGCTTCATTTCGTCTTCTATTAAAATCCCCCGTCCCCCCAAAACCCCAACCCTTTGTTTAGAAAGCATTTGTTCTCAAATCCTTCGCACCGGAAACTCAATAGCCCGACTAGCTGATTCTATCAGAAGTCGTTCAAAACTTGATAAAATTGGCCCGACAAGTACTCCATTGTTTTCCCGGAAGGCGAAGTGGACTAGTCCCGCCCCGAGAGTTTCGCAGGAAAGGGTCAAATCGTCACTTTTTTGTTCAGCATCGTTATCCTTGAGTGGGTCTGCGGCTGGTGACAAGAGAGCGTTGAAAGGAACGTCACCTATTCTCTGTTCAGCTTCTTTGTCATTGGCGGATTCGAGCCAATCAGCGCCAGAGGGGAAGGAGACTCCACAGAAGGGGCACGCTTCAAGTCGACAGAACGAAGAGAGGGTGCTAATCAGTGAGGTGCTTGTTAGAAACAAGGATGGAGAGGAGCTTGAGAGAAAGGACCTTGAGATGGAGGCACTTCAGGCCCTCAAAGCTTGCCGACCGAACTCTGCTCTCACTGTGCGCGAGGTCCAAGAGGATGTGCATCGCATCATTAATAGTGGGTATTTCTGTTCGTGCATGCCAGTTGCAGTTGATACGCGTGATGGCATCAGATTGGTATTTCAGGTGCGAGTACGAAAATGCATACCGTTTTTGTTTCATATTTAGTTCTGTTTCTTTCGATTGCATATTTGACTCTGTAACCAAATTAGGATTCTTTATCCTTACCGATTAATTCTTTACAGGACAGTAAAGTCTTGTTCTAATGAGCTGGAGATCACGAGTGCTTTACATTTTTGCAGTCACCAAATTCACGTCCTTAACGTTCTTGGCTATGTGCTTTTTTTCTACTTTTAAGGCATGCATGGTTCGAACGTTAAAAGATGGTTGCGTTTTATTCTTCTTTTGGAAATGCGAAAAAAGTTTCCCATAGGACCAGAATCCCTGCATGATTCATCTACTAATTAATCAAATTACTTCCACAGAATGCTTAACAGATTATTTTTTTTTTTAGATGACATTGAAATTGGTCTCAAAAGTTTATGAATTGCTTATACATCTAATAATTAGTGCTGGTTTCTTGTGGCATAAGGTAGAAGCAAATCAAGAGTTCCAAGGTTTGGTATGTGAAGGAGCGAATGTTCTCCCAGCAAAGTTTCTGGAAGATTCATTTCGGGATGGATACGGTAGCCCTTTCTTTACTCTTTCCCGTGCAGCACTAATCATATATATATGCAAATTGCATGTTTTTTCTTTTGTTCATATCAGTCTTCCATAACATTTGTGTGTTAATTTGTACAGGGAAAGTTATCAATCTAAGGCGACTCGATGAAGCAATATCATCCATCAATGGCTGGTATATGGAGCGTGGTCTTTTTGCTATGGTAACTCTTCCTTTTGACCATGTCTTTGTTTATCCTCCAAACTCGGGTAATATAAAGCTTTTTCCTGTTTTCAAGAGCATTTAGCTCCATAGAATTTCAAGGGCTTTAACTCAGCGCTCCAACTAGGATAATGATTGTTGTTGTCTCCCCCTCTAATTTCCTCGCCTCTTTAATAATTTTTATAGGTTTCAGCTGTTGAGACTCTATCAGGGGGTATTCTGAGATTGCAAGTTTCAGAAGCTGAGGTCAATAATATCTCCATACGGTTTCTTGATAGGAAGACGTAAGGATCTTCAATTCAATTTCACCTGTACACGTGCTGTTGCAAATCTACATAACATGCAAATAACTTTTCATTTGAATTTTATTTAGTTATTATTACTAACTTAGTTTGCTATTGTCAGAGGTGAGCCTACTTTAGGGAAGACTAAACCAGAAACAATACTCAGGCAAATTACAACCAAAAAGGGGCAGGTACTTCTTGGAATACTTTGAAGATAACAATTCGTTTTAAGTTGAGAGTTAACTGTTGATTACTTTGTTGAGAGCCTTTGTTCTTTTTGATGTATGTGCAAAATAAGCTAAATAGAGAGAATCTCCTGGCTTTTTGAAGTTTGTTATTTTCTGTGTTTTTTGCTTTTTTTAATTGGTGAAGTTATCAACATTCTCCAGTCTATAGTGACTCTCCCTGAAGGGAACAGCTGATCTCCTAATCTAACTCATAAATACCTGCATATAAAGAGTCTTGTTCAGGGAAATATGCCGGGTTGATTATGCATCCTTACTAACAAGGAATTTGTCACAATATATAATTTTATTATAGGTCTACAGTATGATTCAGGGGAAAAGAGATGTAGAGACTGTGTTAACTATGGGAATCATGGAAGATGTTAGCATTATTCCTCAACCCGCAGGTATTAAAAATGGGTTTCATTTAAGTTTAATAGTTGCTAGAATGGTGTGTTGTCAGTGTAACCGTTCCTTGAAACTAGTGTATTTCGTTTCTGCAATATTGCAGATACAGGGAAGGTTGATTTGGTGATGAATGTTGTTGAGCGTCCTAGTGGAGGATTTTCAGCTGGTGGTGGAATATCAAGTGGGTGAGTGATACTAATTTCAAGCATCATTCATTATATTCACTGAATTATTAATTCTTTGCTGCATGGTCTAACTTTGTTGTTTATGATGACAGGATTACCAGTGGTCCTCTCTCTGGACTAATTGGAAGGTAAGCTCTTAGGCTTCATTACATCATGCTCCTGTTAAGTTATTAGCGGATGATTTATCCTGCAGCATCCTATGTTTTTTCCTTCTATGTTATTATTAATATAATCTAAGCTTACTTCCCTGGAATTGAAGCCATTCTAAGGCTGATTTGTCTGGCTCCTTTTACTCTATATACTGCTTAATGGCACTGATAAATGTGTGTACAAGCCAGCTGGAGTGTTAAGCTTACCACGTTCCGGTATATCTTTCCACTTAAGTTATAATGACCTTATTGAAATCTTAGTTGATTTCAATTTCTTTAATTGCATCATGTGCATGCGCCCGTGTGTGGGTTGGGCCCACAAGTAATGGGCCAAAGCTAATTGTGAAGGTCTGAGTGGGATAGGGAGGGTGACACATAATGTAGGATTTTGGAGTTAGAAGAGGGTAAGCAATTAGTGAGTGAATTTGCAGAGTCTCTGGTCTTTCAAATACCAAAGGAGGGTGTTCTGTATGTCTGTATTATTTTCAGAATTGTAGCCTATATTCTTCGACTTTGGCAAGATTGTTGGTATCATTTTGAGCTTGGGTTTCCATCAACATGTGTACATTGTCATTATTATCAACAGAATAAAAGTTTCTTATTGATATCTGTGTTTATAATGTTTGCTGAATTTGTTTCCACCCCAAAAGATTTATAATAGTTGATACAGCTGGTATAATCAATCATACTATGATTATTGCAGTTTTGCCTATTCTCATAGAAATGTTTTTGGACGAAACCAGAAACTCAATATTTCCTTGGAGAGGGGTCAGATTGACTCGATATTTCGTATAAACTACACAGACCCTTGGATTCAAGGAGATGATAAACGAACATCTAGAACAATAATGATTCAGGTTATCTGAACGTTTATTTTGTCCCTGTTCATTTTCTATACTCATGAAGCTGCTATTAAGCTAAAGATTGTGTCTTCTGAGATGTCATTTACTTCTTTCTAGAATTCAAGAACCCCTGGAACAGTTGTTCATGGTAATCAGCCTGATAATAGTAGCCTGACCATTGGTCGTGTCACAGCTGGTATAGAGTTCAGTCGACCAGTCAGGCCAAAGTGGAGTGGAACTGCAGGGCTTATTTTTCAGGTTTTTTAAATCCACAATTTAAGTTGCTTCGCTGGTTTTTGTATGGTTGATATTTTCCTATTTTCTTGATCATTTCTAAATAAGCAATAAGCTAAGTTGATTTTTTTTTTTTCAATTATTGCTTTTACTCCAGCATGCCGGGGTTCGTGATGACAAAGGGACTCCTATCATCAAGGATGGTTACAGTAGTCCTCTCACTGCAGGGTTTGCAACCTGAAAATAAATGCTACATTTGTTTTGGTTTCTTGTTTGTAATATTTTTGCCAATGTCCCCTTGCAGTGGAAATACCCATGATGACACGTTGCTTGCTAAATTTGAGACAGTTTACACTGGTTCTGGCGATCATGGGTCTTCTATGGTCTGTTATATACTCTCCTGTCCTTTAATAAAAATTTCACTTCTATGATTCTCACTTTTATTTGCTTGGTTTTGTAGCTTGTCTTCAACATGGAACAGGGACTTCCTCTTCTGCCTGAGTGGTTGTCCTTCAATAGGACGAATGTCCGTGCTAGGACGGGTGTTGAGATAGGTCCTGCTCGCTTTCTTTTAAGGTATAGAATACATGTACTTTTGTCATGAACAGGAATGACGTGTCTTTTCTGTAAAACAAGAACAAATGATCTGTTTTTTTGTTTGTTTGTTGATTTCATTGGTTTTCATTGGCAGCCTTTCTGGTGGTCATGTTGAGGGAAATTTCTCCCCCTATGAAGCATTTCCTATTGGTGGTACAAATAGTGTGAGAGGCTATGAAGAAGGTGCTGTGGGCTCTGGTCGATCATATATTGTTGGCTCTGGAGAAATTTCTTTCCCTATGGTATTTGAATTTGTTGAACATTTTTTGCGGATGCCCACGGGTACATGCACTTGGAGAAAAATAAGTTTGGAGAGAAGTTGGTTCACTGATATTAGTGTTTCTGTTTGCAGCTGAGGCCAGTAGAAGGAGTTTTATTTTCCGACTATGGAACAGATCTCGGATCAGGCTCAAGTGTTCCTGGTAGGCATCTTTAGTTTGTCTGTTTTCATAGATGTTGATCTTTCATAATAAGATATGATATAAAACGTATAACAATTTGTGCTAGGTTAGTATTGAGATTCAACAGTCAAGTAAAGTGTCTAAATTGAACATTTGGATCTTGTGATGCCTTTGTATAGAGAGATATGTTTGTGAATCACATACTGGTTTTGATAAGGTGACCCTGCTGGAGCGAGGCTGAAACCTGGGAGCGGATACGGATATGGGTTTGGGATCCGTGTGGATTCTCCATTGGGTCCCTTGCGTCTTGAGTATGCGTTTAATGACAAATCTGAAAAGAGATTTCACTTCGGAGTCGGTCATAGAAATTAAACTGCAAATTTCATTTCATGGCCTGCTTGCATTTGGATTCCGAGGAGGGAGGTTGGTTGCACTGTTGGGGACAGGCGGGCCTTGGTTAGAATGCCAAGACAGTTGTGTGTCGCTTCTCGGTTTACAATAATGAGACTCTTTGACCTCTTCCGTGCTGCCGGAATTTTGGGCACAGCATCGTGTATTCAATATTCTTGTATTCCTTATTTTCAACATTTATTGGTCACACCATGTAATGTTAGGCCGGTAAGTCAACATTTACATGCTTGACATTGGTGGTTTTGAAGTGCTCGGTCATTTGACAAAGATATCGCGTGTCAATCCTAGTTTTGCATCTACTATCTATCTATCTATCTACTATCTATTTGATCAAACGGTCAGATGCATAGAAAGATGAGAATATCGTACATCCAGTTTAGAAATCTAAAACAATTGGTAAAATTGAATCTCTGTCAGCATGTTACAACACCAAATAGATGTAGAAGAATCCCTGATTGGGCAATTAACGGTCAACAAATTAGTTAGTTAATAAACCTAGCATCAGAACATAGAAAAGCCTGGCAGTGATGGGTGAAGGAGGAAGAAAAGAATAGTTGATGGACCTGGGAAAAAAAGAAAAAAAAGGGGGGAGGGGGCAATGATGGAAAGTGGGCAAGTTTTTGAAAAGTAACTTGTTTAAAAGTGGGAGGTATTTTTCGAATGTTTTAAAAAATCCTTAAAAATACTTGTATTCTTTCATTGGTAAGATTCATTTAATTTAATTTAATTCCCATGCATTTAAATAGGAGTGAAATTATAAGAAAATAAGGGAATTTAAACCATGTCTCATGCAAATGTTAAAGGAGGAGTATGAAGTGGGGGTGATAGAGAGGGTAAGGGGTTGTTCCCTTTAACCCCAAATGTCTGACAAAGCGTATCCCCAGAGGGAGTGATCTCCTCTCTTCCGCGGAAGATAAAGAGAGAGAGAGAGAGTCCAAGGGTGAAGAACGGTATAAGAGGGACGTGATCGAGGGAGACACAAGACAGAGACACACACAGTGTCTCTCTTTCTGTGGTGTTTGAGGGACATAGCCGACCCACAGCGTGCAGGCCTAAGCACTTGTTCCTTCCCTTCCCAATCCCAACTATTTCCTTTCCCCATGACGTGACTTTCACCATCATCGCCCACCCATGCACCTTTTGTTTTCTTATTCAACCCTCGACACCGCCTTCTAGTCGGCATATTGCATGTTTTTCTTGCACCATACAACACCCTCCCTCGTGAACTTGGACGGGGACGGCACACCATTTGTTTGTCCTATCTCACGGTTCAAATTTTATTTTTTAATAAAAAAAATATTATTTCTTATCCATTAAAACAATATATGTTTTTTGAATAGGCACCAGAAATTGTTCCGCGAGCGAACTTAATTGCAAATATATGTTTTCAGTTTTTAAAATACAACATTGATCATAATCATGTTTAGTAATTTATTTGAATTTTCAAGATTGAATAACATGACTCGTAGCTGTAGGGAAAGCATATGGTATACCTATATGAACAACACATTGTCTCAAATATAGACATTCTTAGAAGTAATCATAATGAATGCGGTAAATGTTTGCAAGGTGTTCGAGTCCCAAGAGAAGGTCTTGTACTTTCCCAGGAGAGGGCTTTTATCAATGCCACGCTCTTTCTCCAGCTATTCCCGATTCGCCTGTACCCTTTAACTCGTTGATTTTTCATTTACTATTTAATGAATCCCCTTTCATCTCATCTCTCCCACCGCTCCCTCTCCCTTCTCTCTTGCTAGCTAACCTTTTTATCATCATGATGAGCGACCCCCACCTCTCCAATGCCTTCAACTTTCCCTCTGCTAACTCGTCTTCTCTCACTTTACCCTCTCCTCCTCCAAGAGAAGCCCTACCTCTCCTTAACCTAAGCCCTCCAACTGAGTACAAGGAAGCACAAGGAGACATGGGATGTAGTTCTTTGAACTTGCAATTACACCTAGGCCTTCCTACCTCCTCAGACAAAGATGAAGTCCCGACGACTGTACCTTGTGGCTATCTCTCTCATAGGATCACTCCGGCTGCTCAGTACTGGATCCCTTCCCCTTCCCAGATTCTGATTGGCCCCACACACTTCTCCTGCCCTCTTTGTTTCAAGACCTTCAACAGATACAACAACATGCAGGTTTGTCCTCTTCCACATTCTAACACTGCCTCACTTTCCCTCTCCGTGAGCATTTACTGCCAAAGATAAAATCCCTAATTCAAAGTTTTCGTCTATGTATATTCACCAAATTAGAGGTGTTCCATTTGTTCACGCGTCTTGCATCTGTTTTAGGGTTTTCCATATATCACTTCCTCTACTGCTCAACATCGCTTTCCTTCTAATATGAAGCTATTATGTATTTTAATTTTGGGCCTGTTTCACGTATATATAAACTTACATAGGTATTCTCTATTTCCTCTTAACTATTCTACGTACCGACGTGCACCTTGTTAATATACCTCGGCGTATGTGTTTTAGCAAAACTTGAGGTATCTACAGATGGAAGATTTGCTCGCTAGGATTTTATGTAGTATGTGATCAACTGCACACTTTAAACGGAAGAATAAAAATGATCGAGGAGGCAGAAAATGACGACTTCAAATACAAGCATAATAGAGTATAATACAAATAGATGCACAGTAATGCTCCAAATTGTTTTGAGCTTTCCCAACTCTTGCTTTATCAGGTGTCAGGATACCCTACACCGTTGCCTTTTCATTTTCACACATCCTTCTAGCTTGCTAGCTAGGTAACCAGCCTTTTGACCCCAAGAACTTGGCCGACACGCAAAAATAATTTAAAAATAAATGACAGGGCCACGTCGTCACATAGACCTAGTTGTAGGTAATTAATTAGTAATTAAAAGTGGCTTCACTTTAACTATGAGCCAAGATGTTAGTTCAGATGCAGGGTTATACTGAATTCAACAAGTGTTGATGATACGCAGATGCATATGTGGGGGCATGGATCAGAATATAGAAGAGGAGCAGAGTCTCTAAGGGGAACACAGCCAACGGCAATGCTGAGGCTTCCGTGCTATTGCTGTGCACAAGGGTGCAAGAACAACATCGAGCATCCGAGGGCCAAGCCTCTCAAGGATTTCAGAACCCTTCAAACCCATTACAAGAGAAAGCACGGCATCAAGCCCTTCATGTGCAGAAAATGTTGCAAAGCCTTTGCTGTGAGAGGTGATTGGAGAACTCACGAGAAGAACTGCGGCAAGCTCTGGTATTGCTCCTGTGGCTCTGACTTCAAGCATAAAAGATCTCTTAAAGACCATATCAAGGCTTTCGGACATGCCCACACGCCTTGTGGTGTTGATAATTGTCTCCATCATCAGGAAGTGGCCTCTGAAATTGACCACCCAAATGATTCCTTCCATTCTCATCATAGTAGCTAATTCTATTATGGGTTTCCACCACTTCAATTTGTATAAATAAATAGTCACAAGCTTTTGTTCTGGTTTCTCATATTATTATAATTTGAACTTATTCTTGGTTCCGTCGTTTTGAACATATGTATGTCTACAATATATTTTTTTGGGTCAAATGTATGCCTAGTATATTACTATCACCGTACTGTTGCTTATAGAATAAGACGGGTGAACCACGCTTAAAAATAAATTAGTTCATCATATTATATATCATTTTATTATAGCTCAGTTTATAAATCATATAAATTAGTTTAGTATAAAAAAATTAAATATAAATATTTTATAAGTAATTTATTTAACTTTCTCACTCTTTCTGAAAAATTGATTAGGTCTTATATAAGTAGTATTAATACTAATATATGGAGCAAAATTTTTCCATGATATTTGTTCCTTTTGGGGTTTGGTCTCGTTTCTCCGCCTCTCTTACTCATAAACATAATTTAGAAATAAATTGGCAGCATATAATTAAAGGGAAAATTACACACAGGTCCCAAGGAAGGGATATATTTACGTTTAGGTCCCGTCAATTCATGAAATTACTCTGAAGTCCCAAGGGACTTCATTGTAAATATTTCATATGAGTAAAAGACTTTATTGCCCTTCAGAAGTTGTGGTTAATTTATGCATTTTGTGTTGTTAATTTATGCATTTTGTGTTGTTATTCGCCTCTGAAACTCAAAAATCACAAATTCAAGGTTTTCAGAAGTTGTGGTTAATTTATGCATTTTGTGTTGTTAATTTATGCGTTTTGTGTTGTTATTCGCCTCTGGAACTCAGAAATCACATATTCAAGGTTTTCAGAAGTTGTGGTTAATTTATACATTTTGTGTTGTTAATTTATGCATTTTGTGTTGTTAATCGCCTCTGCAACTCAGAAATCACATATTCAAGGTTTTCAGAAGTTGTGGTTAATTTATGCATTTTGTGTTGTTAATTTATGCATTTTGTGTTGTTAATCGCCTCTGCAACTCAGAAATCACAAATTCAAGGTTTTCAGAAGTTGTGGTTAATTTATGCATTTTGTGTTGTTAATTTATGCATTTTGTGTTGTTATTCGCCTTTGGAACTCAGAAATCACAAATTCAAGTAGAAGGGCAATAAGGTCTTTTACTCATATGAAATAATTACACAGAAGTCCCTTGGGACTTCAGAGTAATTTCATGAATTGACGGGACTTAAACGTAAATATATCCCTTCCTTGGGACCTGTGTGTAATTTTCCCTATAATTAACTCACTTCCATTTGAAAAGGTTTATATATATTATGCATCCAACGTTTGCTCTCGCCAGCCAGCCAGCGTCGCAATCACTCAGAAACTGCACTATAATTTTTTTTGCTCAGAAACTGCACTATAATCAGACTATGTTAGAAGTACACCATATGAATACACACACTATAAAACCCCAAGAATTAAAAAGACAGTTTTTTGGGGGTTAGCTTTGGTAATGCCTATTGATTCAGTAAAGTCCAACGGAATTGAAGGGATCAGCGAAGGGGACGATACCCATATATTGATAGAGAAGAAATTAAAGGCGACACGAGAATAAAATAATGAGATAGAAGTTGCAAAAGCAGCTGCCCAAAAACTTTTGAAAGTGTGCAATGGGATCAGCTTTAGGGGGCGGAATGGTTCAGCCGTTTCCTTTCAGTTAAGTCCAACGTGATGGACGCATCATATACTACGGTTTCCCACTCGCCGTAATGATTCTATTAAAATAATTATTATAGCTTCAATAGAGGGGGAAAAAAGCTTCCATCTTAATTAATAAAAAATGGGAATGTAATCATAACAGGAGGCATGTTCAGTGTCTGCACGCAAGGAAAAGGTTGGCAGGGACGCATCGGATCTGAAAGGCAGCAGAGGTGGATCAGGACTCATTGACATGTCTTTTCAAAGTACAACAATGTATTTGGATTTTTCAGAGTTTGAACTGTAGGGGGCATCCACTGTTTGCAAGTCAAGTGTCCGTACTATATTGTTACTCTCAGACAATGTCATATTGTTACTCTCAGACAATGTCATAAAAACTTCAACTTTTTTCGGAGCAAAATTTATAATAAAACTTTGCGCGCTAACCACTAGTTGAGGCTGAGTCCAAGCCATTTGTTGCCTGAGTTCTGTGTCTGCGCCTTCTTTTTACAACTTGGGGAGAAAGTGCCTTGAGATTGAGATTGAGACTGAGACGTATTGACGGTAAAAAAGAAAAAACAAAATGGTGAGTTATGGAGTGATTACTGTACTTGAAGAATGAACAGTGAAAAGGGTGATGAAACCGATAACTTACAATGAAGATGGGATTCTTTGCTTATCTTGTGTATGAATGAATTCCAGTGTAACGTCAATCCGTCACACCAACCCTGCTATTGCTAATCAACACCTAACTAGCACGGTAGCACCCTCCTCCCACACTATCCATCCATCTCGTATTTGTTAATTAATGTCTATGGACCTTCCTTCAAGTTGCCTCTATTCCACGTCTTGTTCTCATTTTCTCACTACTGATCACAATGCCTCAAATCGCCAATGAACTAGTTCGGGTTCGAAAACGAAGAAAGGTAATCATTGATTAAAGTAAGACTACACAGTGAGTGTTTATTTGCACGTTTTAAAAATGGCTCGCAGTCGCAGGGACCTATTATTATTATTATTTTTGCTCAAGAGGGACCTATTAATGCAGAACATAGGTATGTATTGAGAACTTTTCTTTTATAGTACCCAGTCTCTTTCGTGAATATGTATAGCTAGGAGGAGGTCATTTGTGGGAAGCGACTGTAGTTATGGCTGAGGAAGAAAGCTCATGTTGTCGTCTAGCCTCGCAGGGGAAGACAGTAGCCTTTATTTCAGTAGCCTTGAATTGGTTCAAGACTGATTTTGCCTCGCACATTGGATGTTCATTAAAGAAACCGATATACCATTCTGCCACCACGCCAATTTCAACTAAACTCTTAGCCTTCATTTCGTTTGTTCAAAAAAAGGCATGATTAAGAAATTTCAGGGCAACGCAAATAATATTATTGCTAGTAAATATATCAATGCGTACAAGAAAACTTATAAGGATCCATATTATTTATTAATTATGAATAATATATCAATATGTACATTTATTTCTAGTTGATAGTCAATATAAAAAGACCCTCTTGTGTTTTGGGAAGAGAATCACTCATTGTAGTTTTTCTTCTATATTCTAACTAGTTCCCCACATCACATAAATTTACAAAATACGAGTACTTGCTTGTCCATTTACTACCGAAAATTCACAAACAATGAAAAAACCGCCGGAGAATAATGGGGCGAAGGGAAAGGCTAGTGAGTTATGAAGGTAAGAGATGTTATGAATTAACAAATAACCCATTATCCTTCAAATTTTCATTAATAGCGCTGTTGAAGAAAGTTAATGATTAAACAGGCACTTGTATTATTATGCAGTTAGTTACAGGGAAAAACACCAAAATAAGAATTTTTTTAAAGAAAATATACTGGACTGAAGCACTTTTAAAAATAATTACCACACTAATGCAGTCAAACACGTTGACTGACAGAACATTACTAGTCACATTAGAAAGTTTGACGCCACTAGTGGCGCGATACGTTATCATGCCATATATATTCATGTCACTAATTGATTTATGCCATTGGTGGCGTGGGATCACGCCACCAGTGTCATGAGAGGGTCTGATGTCACTACCCAGTGGCGTCAGACTTTCTGACATGATTAATGACGTTTTGTTAGTCAACGTATTTGACTGCATTAGTTTGGTATATTTTTTTCAAACTGTTCTAATTAAGTAAAAAAAATTAAAAAAATTATTTTGGTGTTTTTTCCGTTAGTTACATACATTAAAGACACCTTATATTTATCGGCAAACTGTGAACATTATTACCCTTACCTATCTGGTGGACGCAGACTGCAGACTGCAGACAGGTGTAATAAAATATTAGGGACAGCTTACATCATCATCATTATTATTATTACTGCTAGTATTTTCAAATTCCTTGTACATCCGTCTTGAAGGTGAATGATAAAGTGGGAAATGTAGCTCTAACGATTGATATCCTCCGCAAATGACTGTACATTATTGACAGTTCAGGCGTCTCCAATCGGAAGGCATAATGATGCTATGCAGTTAATACCAACTCTAGAAAGACACCTCAATGATGATTCGCGGGCGTATGCGTCACCTTTGGAAAACACATGTTCCCAGCTACAAGTTCATCTCCTCTGGTAAACTGATGCTTAGAAAATATAGGCTGCAAATCCAGCAATATTTATGAAATATAAACTTACTGGCAAGTAAGCAGAATGCTAGGCATGGATTTAGTTTATATGTTATAGGATAAATGAGTAATTCAAGCGTTACAGAATAAAGATAGAGGCTAGTAAATAGAAAGATCAGGGGCAGCATGAAGCAAAGACACATCCCCATTCTTAAGTTGAGAGCAACTAGCTAGAAGAAGCTCTAAATTTGGTACTCTCGCAAGAAATATTGTTTTGACAATGGCAGGCCACAAAATCAGGGTCCCCAGCTAATTCTAACTGCTCAGAAAATTTTTTACATAATTTTCTCAGCCAGCCCCTCTCTAAGACTGAAAGGGGGGAAATCTTAAGCTGATGTGAGTCAATGCTGTGTGGCCAACATAAGTGCGGCATCGTTCCACAAAACAATTTCTTCCACCCTTTCCAACATAATTTTCCGCTTAGTATCTATCTAGAGTTAACAAGCATGGAAAAAAATTTTGCTCCCTTCAATATATAACAACATGAATCACACCAGTACTCTAAACATTAGCTAATCATAAAAGGCAAACAATAGCATCATCGCATCAAATGGAAATTCATAGAGCAATGAGATTTGTCACCTTGCAGACATGAAAGCCATCCCACAAAAGACAGCCTTAACAGATTGCTTCGGTCCCGCATAGTCAAATGCCAATGGCAGCATTTCATGCAGTGTTAAAAAAGCCATAACTCCCCCAACTGCAGTTATTATAGGCAGAACATAAATAATCAATGTAAATACAAAAAAAATAATTGTAACATTTAGAACTTAAATTAGCACAAACCTGATCCAAGCAAACCTTCAAGAATCTCTGGACTTAAGCTGCTAGGGAATAGATAGGCTGCAGTAAAAGAAGAGAACTCTTCACACTAAATTCAAATTTGCTAATGCACAACTGCAAAAAACATGGTTTTGCAAAAGATTAAATCTGCAAAATTTTATCATAACATGACTCTCATTCTAAAGCTTGTTGACACATGGAAACCTCAAACACCAAACGCCAAAATTCTATTCGATTTCACACCAGTTACACATGATACTCCCCTATTCATAGAATAAAGGTTTGCGTCAAATATCCTAAATTACCCCTAATTCTAATTCCCCAAATACTCTTACGCTCCTAAATTCCTATATGATACTTGTTCTCATCAATATTGCCCATCATTATCATAATAATGCATCGCTTCTTGGTCATGCTTTCCTTTTCATTGAAAAGAAAAAACAAACTCCCACAATGTAAAGCGACAAAAGGGAGATGGCTTACCAACAATAACAACACCAAGGGGTTCAGCAAAGCCAGAAAGGGAAGCCAATTTGAATGCCTGCCACTTACTAAGATACATTCATAACGAAAAAATGAAAGTTTTAGATAACTGATCAAATTAATAGTTTACTGAAACTAATACAGCGACACAAACTATTGGAGGCACAGAAAAGAATGATATCAGCCATGTCAAAAGATTCACGTATGTACTCATCCTGAAACTAAGCATCTATGTTCATTTGTAGACAGGTAACAACTTCACTATCCAAAAGCAGTCTCAATTTTTTTCTTTTATCTTCTCTGATAACACACCAAAACCTCAGATTTGATTAAAAGAAGTTATCCTCGTGCTACAGCCTAGCAATTGCCTCCATTGCCATCATCATGCACACAACCCTAGAACTATCATCAACACTGCTTACAAGAAGGACAAACTATTTGGATTGCAAGCCCAGAATCAACTTCTTACAGCTACTGAACAAATATTTTCCAGCAATCTGCTTCTTTGTTCCACACAGATCATTGTTTTCCCTATTTTTACTCTGATCTCCAATGGATTAGCAACTAACCAACTATGAACTCTTCATTTACACTTCAAGAAATAGAAGCCTCTTGTCTGTCGCGTGTAATTGAAAAAAGATGAACTAACAGTAGCTGAGAAAGTTCTTACCTCTGCGTTGCAAAATAAACAGGAAGTGCAACCGCGACACCCTGGAAGCCAGATGATCAATGTAGTTATAATAACTAATAAACCCCATATAACTAATTTTTCTCTTAGATGACAATGTGTTTCAAACAATATATTAGGGAACGCAAAAATAAATTATTGTCATAGTTCTAAGTTTCTTATCCCCGCAGGGGGCCATTTGCAGGGTCCATGGAAGAAAGTTGTGACCATTCCTCTAGCCTCTGTTTTAGCTCACTGCAAGGTCTACTAGGTAGAACCTCAAGACAGTTTGCCTCCTTTTCTTTTCTAAAATAAAAATGTATCTACCATACTGATGTAGCCGTTAGTCATACAATGGGTAGCAAAGCGACTATGCACCTAAAAGATGTTAAAAGATAATCAATAATCTCTTGTCTCATGACAAATTGGAGTAAGAGATCAATTATTAAAACCCACTAAATGCGTGTAAAACATATAAAATTCAACAATAAAAATAAGCAAAATAATATTAGGATACAAATACAATAAGTCATCAAATACTTTAAAAAAACGTGCAATGGTTATTCTTCAACGCTAATTGCACCAGTCAACCAAAACTATAGCAATCAGAATGTGCTCGGACCACAAAAGATCAGCATATTACCTCTGGGATATTGTGCAGAGCAATGGCCAATGCTAGGTTAAGACCAACACGAAGGCCCTATTGAAAGAATATACCAAGACAAACATTAAATCAAAGAGGCACTAGCGTCCATGTGCAGATATAATCTCTCAATCAAAAGTTCAACTTGATACCACTTCAGCATTTAGAAAAGGGGGATGGACAGGGTACCTTCATGGATCCAAGAAACACTGCCATTCCTTCTGGAAAATTATGTAAACTTATACCTGTGAGATGACAGAAAAGAAAATTCTACATCAAACTCAGAACAACATTGAACAAGGTAAATGATGGTCTATGAGAATTCAAATTCCAATTTCTCCTTCATTACTCAATTATTTCGGCAAGATGAGTAGATAACCAACAGAAAAGGAAAAAACTCGAGGAACATTGAACAAGGGTTATAATAATCAAGAGAATTTGAATCCTATGTTTTCCTTCACTCCATAATTTAAATTTTTGACTCATGGCCTATAACCTGAACTCCCAGTGAAATTGTACAACATATCAGGAAATAGAATTGGACAGGTGAGAAACATACATGGGTATATAGAATTTGAAACATACATGCTAGGTTGAGATATTCTAAAACAGCAATTAGCATGCTGGGCTCTCTATGTCCCTGCATTTTAATCAGATAACCTTCCTACCACTGAAAAATTCCTTGTTTGTTACTAAAAGCAGATAGGTCATAAGGGCATTATTCTATTATATTATACTTCAACTTGTTCAAATGTATAGGTTTACTCATAGTGCTTCAAATTTTAAAGCTCTTCAGCAGCTCTTGTAATTTTCAACTCCCTGTCTACTTTTTTTCGTCCTTTGTTGTTTAAGAACTCCATTGTCAAATGTTCCCAAATTCCAATCTCAATATCAGTTTTTGTCAGTCTTAGGAAAATCAATATGATGGAGAGTTGGAGACAAAATATGGAATGCCTAGCCTCCCAACTGAATAATTTGGGTCACTCTACATGAAATTTAAGTGGGCTGGTTCTCCCACTTCAATAATTAGCTCTTCCAGGAGGTTCCTCCATCATTATTTCAATAAGAAGCCACCACCCTTTAAATAAAACTCTATACCAATATGAACAGTATTTGCAAGAGGTTGCAATCTATCAGCCAACAAATTTCAACACATCATTCATGATATTCTTTGTGCGAGACTTGACTTGCAATCTAAACTGCAAATCTACAATTAGAAGGCTCAATTCTTTGACTAAAATTCTGATACCAAACTAACCAGTAATTACATTTTTATTGCAGATAAGCAAATGGAGGTGATTCCACAATCTGTTTGTCAGTCAATAAACAAGAACAATGAACTGCGGTACTCGTAAGAGGTCAAGTTTGAAATATGCACATACCTATAGCTGTAATAATCCCACTAAATAAAACTTGGCGGCGACGCTTCTTCATTATGTCCTTGCCTCCTTCATCCCCATCTTTCTATTTTAAAGAATGTTGTCATACTATCAGAATTTAGCTTGCATAAGCAGAAGTAAAGAGATAACATCCATTTTGTCGGAAGGAAGAACATGAAAACCTTTCTACTCTTCACATCTGAAGCAGGAGCAAGTGTTGGTTCCGGGATAAAATTGGCCACGACAGCAAAGAATATGACACCCGCAAAAAACTACATGAACAGGAAGATCTAACTTTTTGGTATGAACTAGGATGAGCGAACATGCTATAGAAGTAAATGAAAAAGATTGCTGTCCGTTAAATAGATAATTGTTTGAAAGCATAGCCTACCCAAAGGTTTCCTTTGAGGAAGCCAAGTGAGTTCAAAGCATTATGAGCCAGATCAAAGAATGATATACTCAGCATCAAACCTGCAGCAAAACCCTATGTGGAAAGAAATATTTAGAAAAGCGGACTTTCATAGGCTTAATATAATTGATTTTGTCACATTTCACAAAGGAGGAAGGAGGAAAAACTCGAAATGAACCGATCTGTTTTGGTTCTAATCACAGAGTTTTAACCAGTGAAACCACCTGTAATAGCCCAAGCATCTTCAAACTGGGAGACTGATTAATTATTACAAAAAGTGCACCTGTTCCACATTGAGAACTTTTAGTCCAATTGCACGAAAATACTCCATCAGGAACTATGATCAAGATAAAAATGACGCTGTATGCTAATAGTTTGGGGAGCAAAGATGTAATTTTTCTCCTAGCATCCCAATTCTGGGCAAGTAAACATACTCCCAAACGGGTTCATAAGAATTTAAAAATGCTTGCCACAGAATAAAGAAGTGACGAGAATATCCTTCTCTAAGTTGGATGGCAGGACAAAGAATCTTAAACATCAATGATGAGGCCTTATTGCGCAGGAACAAAAGATGCTTGAGAAGAAACAGATTATGAATCTGAACTTTAGTATATAAACAGAAAAAGTGGAGGCGACAAGGTGGGGTTAGAGTAGACGAATATTTTAGATGTGTTGAGAATCACTGCAGTAAAAGGAGCTGGTTTGTGAAAATGCACCGCACAAGTTTCGTATGGTCGCCGAAATTCACGTCTGAGGGATGAAAGATGAAGCACACATACCGATAGAAGTACTCAAACCACCCACGAGTGAAAGAGCAAGAGCTACCGAGACATGAGAATCCATGAGGGATTTGTTACTGTGTTCCCCTAAATAGCAGCGAATGTAAGCAGAACTGAGAGAAGCAAGGCAGAATGTCGAGAGAAATCGGAAGGAAATTTGGGAGGCAGTTGAGAAGAGGGGATTAAACAAAAGAAAGGCGAGAGAAAGTGGAGTAGTGTTACGATGGAGGAGCAAAGGAGGGGGTATAAAAATAAGTGCTTGGAGTCGAGGAGAGAGCTGAGGGAATGAGGAGGAATTTTGATATGTTTGAGAGTGAAGAAAGAGATGGTTTGAGGAGTTCGGGCCAAGAAAAGAGGAGACTCCCTCCGGTTTTCTTTCTTTCTCGGCAGTCTATACCTAACCTGACTTCCTCCTCGCCACTTCCAGCTCTCTCAGTTTTCTTTGCCTATCTTTGTCCATTTCCAATCTTGCACCCTTGCATCCCCACAAATACGACTATAATAATGCAGAATCGTGACTCTTGCCGCAGTGCCGCCCGTACGCTGCTACGCCTCAGAAAAATTCTACTCTCTCTTCTCCTAATTATAAGATATTTTTAGAGGAAAAAAAATTAAAATGATTTAATTAATTTTCTTATTGTTTTAAAAAAAATTAATTTAATCTTATAATTAAAACCAAAGGGAATATTATATTGTTAGTAATGTAAATTACACTACTAATAGAAGCTATGGAAAGAATTGGAAGTTTGTTTAAAAAAAAAAAGAAAGAATTGGAAGTAAATTCTATTTACTGTACTGTTGTAGTTGAACTTAAAATTTGGTTTTACCCTTTTTTCTGATAACATTAGATTGTCACCAAATAAAAACGGTTGTACTTGGTAAAAATTTGACTCGTGGTCAATGGGTAGCTGTGAAAATCTTAGAGTCCATTTGGTTCAAAGAACTTGGAGGAGGGAAAAGGAAGTTAATTAAGTTCCCATGCAAAAAGACCGTTTGGTTCTCCAAGTGCTCGGAATCCAACTTTCTGGGCCCACACCGGGCCCACCACTCTTCCCTCATATGTGGGAACTTGAAATCCCACCAAAATTGGTGGATTCTCAAATTCCCTGGTCACTATTCACATTTTTGGACATATTTACCCCTGAAATTCGAATTTGGCGGGAAAGTTCGAACTTTGCGAAAAAAATTTTAGGTCAGAAGTTCGAACTTGACAGCGACATTTTTTTAAAAAATATATTTTAGCAAAAAAAATATTTTTCTTTTTTATTTTGAATTGATTTCTTTTGAGGGTAAAATAGACATTTCTTAATTATTTACCAACTACCACCCCTTCATTTCCTTCTTACCAAACAACTTGTTCCGTCCTAAGAACACAGAGATTGGATTTGACTAGGTTGTCAAGCTTAGAGCCTACGTACCCTTTGAAGGGATCAAAGTCCACGTAGTTCGTGTTACACAGTAAGGCGTGAAGCCAGGGGAGTGGGGTGTGTGCTCTGTGTAACAGAAGGTAAAGAGAGCATGAGATAGAACTCGTGCACCTGTTTAGGGTTTCCTTCTATTTATAGATGAGTCTGGTGTGCGTATCTCTGCCTTAATGAGCCATATCTGGGATTGCGCCGTTAGGGGCTGATTGGCTGGTCCCATGATTGTAGGAGAATCTCCATTGATGAGATCCTAAATCCGAGGGGTCTCAGATCCTTTCCTAATATAGCGTAGATCCTGTTGTAGGCGTAGTTGGGCCGAGGTCTGGACCTGGGCCTATTGGGCCGGTCCGTAACAGTTGCCCCCCAGCTTGGTTGTTCAAGCTTCTAGACGGCCGAGGTGTTTAATGCCCCCGGTCCCCTTTATGGCCGAGGTCCTTTGTCTAGACTGAGTCGGTTTTAGGGTGCCGTGGCCATCAGTCCGGTCCGGAGCTGTGGTCGGCTTAACCTGTCTTTGTCCTGCCTAGAATGCCGGGTTCGTTCTTGACCGGGCGGTTGTTCGTCCTTCCCGGGTTTTTGGCTCTTTTGCCTTTTGGGATTCTCCAAATGCTTTGGGATTTGCCCCTATCGTGCCATCATTACGGGTTTACAGCTGTCAGGTCTCCATTGGGTGTGCTCTACAACCGCCGCGTCCCCTCGCTTTTCAAGGTTAGTGCGCATTTATTACGCTTGCGTCGTGCTGCGCCAATCCGTCACGTCTGTACGGGAATAGACCGTAGCACCCCTGTGTTGGGTTTTAAATAGCCCTATTCTCTTCTCTTTTCAGCTTTTCCCGCTATTCATCTTCTTTTCAGATACTTTCGTTTTTCTCCCGGAGTCTAGAGAGGTTTTCCCCTTGTGCAAAGCTTTTCGCCGTTTACCAGCGTTCCGGTTCTTTTCATCTCCTTCACACAGGTATTCCATCTCTCTACTGCCATTTTGTTCGATATTTTCCTTTACTTTACCGTTTATTTTTGCTTGGGTCATCGTTCTTCTACATTTCTGGGTTTCCTTCATTTGATTGTACCCAGAATTCGTCTCCCTTCCTTCTGAACCACTTGCTGTTAGTACCTTAGGTTTCTGGTTATGGTGAGAGGTGGAGATGTTTCGAGAGCGAGGGCGCCGTTAACGCCGGAGGAGGAAATGCTCCTCCGCGCACGCCTTCCGCGGGCCACTTACTGGGTGCTTGGGGGTGAGCCACCTGCTATGGGGATTTTGGATCCTTTGCGCCGGGGTGGTGCCGCTCGTCCCGGACGGGTTGGGGCTCGTCCGACTTCAGCCAGGGTTTCGGTCCCAATTCCTCGCCGTCCTTTCCAGCCACAAATGCGTGCATTTCCTCTCGGATCCCCTGGTGGGGCCGGTGTAGGCTCCTCTTCTGGATTTGGCCCGCCGGTGGTGATGGCTCAGCCTTTAAGTTTCTACGAGGGTCCTTCCGCCGTCCGTCCGGCATCTGCCCCGAAAGGGTATCTCGGCCCTTGCTGGGATTGCTTGGCGGAGGCTTCTGCGTTGATCGCTAGCAGTGGCGATGCTGAGGCTTCTGCCGTGCTTGGCTCGTGTCGGCATTGGTCTGCCCCGGCTGCCTCTTCTCGTGCCCCGTACGCCCGAGTCCGCCGCCTTTTTTGCCTGCTACTGTATCTATGCCGGGTATTTCTGCTTCTTTGCTAATACCAGCTTTGTTTATTTTCGTATAGGCTTATTTATGGCTCCCAAATCCCAATCTTCCAAGCGGCGTTCTGAGCCAGAGGGTTCGGGCTCCTCTAGTCCACCAGAGGCCTTGTATCGGCGCTTCGATTGGGTCTCGTTCGAGACGCTGCTGACGCTGTCCCTTATGTCCGAGGTCGATGTTGCCCGGCTCCAGCTACCCGGGTTAGAGGGTTGTGCGTACGCTCCCATGGGGGCAGGAGAGCCGGTGTGTTCGGCTCGCGAAGAGGGGATGCCGAACTTCTTCAACTTTTACCGGGACGTGTATACTTGGATTGAGGTCCGCTTTCCTTTTATTGCGTTCCAGATGTCGGCTCTGGCCTACCTTAACCTCGCGCCATCGCAGCTTCATCCGAATGGATGGGCCTACTTGGTGGCCTTCGAAAAGCTATGCGGCTCCTTCCCGATCCCTATCCCTTGTACCGCCAACCTCTTCTTTTATTACTTCTGCCCGTTCACCCCCGGTTTGCCCAGGGAGGGCGATAAGCTCAAAGGGCTGGTTTCGCTCAGAAACATGCCGGAAAGGAAGTTGATGGGGCCTTCTCGGACTCCTTCAAGCGGTTCAAGAATGCCT
This sequence comes from Acacia crassicarpa, assembly GCA_034222035.1. Lineage (NCBI taxonomy): Eukaryota > Viridiplantae > Streptophyta > Magnoliopsida > Fabales > Fabaceae > Acacia > Acacia crassicarpa. The sequence goes on from JAWXYG010000001.1 coordinate 72,212,189, forward strand.
TCTTTAAGGTATTGGCCGTACCCGGCCAGCAGCCATGGTTTTTGGAGGGGGCTGAGGGCCCGAATGGGAAGTGGTGGTTCCCCCCTACTAGGAGAGGGGTCATTATAAGAAATCGTCGTCGTCCTATTTGGTAGACGATGACCATCTGCTGCCTGAGACCGTTGTGGAGAAGTATGGGGTTCAGACCGCGGCCTGCTTTATCTCGGGGGATGCCTCCGAGCCTTTGCCCCCTACCTGTAGATCTTTGTGTCTTTATGTTTAACTTTGAATTCTTCTTTCTGAATTTCTGGACTTATTTCGCCTTTCGTTGTTTTCAGCTAGGACTATGGATGCCCTGCCCCTGTATGCTCAGCTGTCAAGGGCTGCCGCCGCGCCTTCCAGCCGCCAGAAGAAACGGGCTGCTTCGGCTGATGCCGGTGCCCCCGCCGCCTCAGCATCTAAGAAGGCAAAGGGCTCCGCTGCTGAGGGTCCTTCTTCCGCCAAGGCTTCCCAGTCTGTTTCTGTGGTGGAGACTTCAGTTCTGGGGAGTCAGGAGGTTGTTACTGCTGCTGGTCCCCTCCCGGCCGTTGAGCCCCAAGGTTCTGAGAGGGAAGAAGTTGTCCCAGTGTCTCCGGCTTCCAAGGGGAAGGACGTGGTCATCTCGGATGATGATGTTTTGGAGCCACTCTCTCCTTCCGGCTTGCCATCGCCCAGGTCTTCCCCAGTGCGGATTCGCCCTTCTTCACCTCCGCCGACGGGTCCTTCTTCTGTTTTTGCCCGCAGCTTCTTGTGGGATCACGGGGTGGTCCCCGAGGTGGACATGGCCTTCCTTCCGCCTCGGCACTTTCTGGAGGGTGGTCGCCCCTTATCTCCTGACGCCGTGGACCGGCTACAGGTGGCCCAGACGGAGCTGATCCGGTCGGTGGGGTATCTCCAGGCTCTGCGGATGGTGCGGAACCTCCATGCTCAAGCAGAGGGCGAGGTTCTTAGGCTGAAGAAAGTGGAGGCCGAGTTGAAGCCCCGGGCTGCGGCTGCTGCAGAACTGAAGAGGGAGCTGGCCGAAGTCAAAGCGAGGGCCAGTTCCTCCGAGGACGAGCTTATTGCGGCCTGGGCGAAGCGTGATGAGGTCAGAGCCGGGTTGGGGGCAGCTAAGACTGAGTTGGCAGAGGCCCAGGCTGAGCGGGATGCGGCCAGGGCGGAGCGGGATGCCGCCAAGGCTTCGGCGGTGAAGGCTGATCGAGAGCTTCAGCTTTCCCGGGAGCATGCCGACTCGGTGGCCGAGGAGTATGCTCGGGCTCGACAAGGGATGTCTGAGAGCCTGGCTGCGGCCAAGGCTTTGGAAGACCAGCTCGCCACTCTGGGTGCCGAGAAGGAGGCGCTCGAGAAGGCCGTTGCTGCAGAGAAGGTGACTTCCCGGGAACTTTCTGACGCCCTGGTACAGACCGCCGAGGCGTGCTTTAAGCAAGCTCTGCTCCAAATCCGGCACTTCAATCTTGGGGCCGAGCTCAATGTAGATGGGTACGACCATCGCGCCTTTGTGCAGGAAGACGGGTCCTTCCTTCCTTTTGAGCCGCCAGCTACCGAGGATCTTGCCGAGGATGAGGAGGAAGATGCCGCCGACGCTGAGGGTTTCGAGGCGAAGAATGCCGACCTCAGACCTGACTCCCAGTCCTAGCTTCGTTTTGGTTTTTTCTTTTGTTATTTTCGGGGCGTTGGGGCCCTTGTAATTTTTTGCTTGACTTTGGCCTTGGTGCCACTTTGTGTAAACTTTTGACAGTAATGAACGATTGAAATATTTACCATCCTTTTGCCCGTGGGTGGCAATGAATGATTTTAATTTTCATCATCCTTTTACTGTATTTCCGAGCTTGCTTAGTTACCTTAGGCGATGAATGGTTTACGTTCCGTCTTCATCCTTTTGCCTTGGTTTGCATAAGCGTCGGCTTGTGAGCATTTAGATAACTTAGACAATGGGTAAGCTTATCACTCTTTTGTCTAGGTCCGGGTGGTTATCGGCCGTATGAATACAGGCCGTCGTTACTCTGCCACACTTAGTGTGTGGGAGGTTGGGGGCAAGGTCGTCTTGTTTCAGCCTCGTCAGGCACAACTGACCGTACTGCCTCGGCCCGACTTTCTAGTAGTCGAGCTCCAACTTTCACGTAGTCGGATTAAACTTAACCGGCGTAAGGGCAGGACTACCACGTGTCTAACCAAGGCTTCGTCGGCCTAGGGTCGGACATTTTGACTTGATCAGGGTCGGCATGGCAGGCTGCTTGCTTAGCCGGGTGAGCGTTGACGCATCAATTTCACGAAGGGTCACGTATGGCGCCTTCGCCGGGCTCTAACCAGTGCCTGTCGGAGTACAACGGCCGGTTTCATACATCTAGATGTTTTTGTTAGCGGCCGGGTATACGACCTTGGGGCCTTTTGCAGGTGCTGGGCTTAATGGCCTCGGCTTTCGGCTTCTTGGCCGGGCTTCTTTGCCTCGGCCTTATTGCGTTTGGCCAAGCTTCATGGCTTCGACGTCATGCTTACACGAACTTTGTGCACATTCGTAAATCTCCGTAATGGGATCCTTTATTGATAAGAAATAGCCCTAAGGGGCTTTACAAAGCATAATAATCAGAAACGACATAACTTGGACTTAAAGTGAAGGTAACGATAAGGAAACACACTCAATGAAAAATTCATAAAGCAAACAAACACTGCCGAGAAGAGGTCTAACTATAGTAGATCTTCAGCTTGTCGGCATTCCAAGTTCTTTTGATTGGCTTTCGAGCCAAAGTCTCGAGGGTATATGCTCCTCCGTCGAGCTTTTCCTTAATCCGGTAAGGTCTTTCCCAGTTTGCCGCCAGCTTCTCGTCCTTGGCATTCTTGTTGCCTATGTCGGCCCGTCGGAGTACTAGGTTGCCTCGGTTGAAGGACCGGGGTCGAACCTTTCTATTGTACTTAGCTGCGAGTAGCTGTTTGGCGGCTAGTTCCCGGCAGTGCGCCGTGACTCGGATTTCGTCAATGAGGTCCAAGTCTGTCCTCAAGGCGTCGTCGTTCAACTCCTGCCCTTCCTGTCTGGCTCTGACCTTTCTCCAGGATGGCTGTCCGATTTCAACCAGGATCATTGCCTCGCATTCATAGGTTAGCCTGTAGGGTGTTTCCTGGGTCAAAGACTGTACGCTTGTACGATATCCCCACAGGACGCTGTGGAGTTGCTCAGTCCAGCTGGTATCGGCTTGCAACATTCGTCTCTTCAGCCCGTCCAGGACGACTTTGTTGGCGGCTTCAGCCTAGCCATTTGACTGAGGGTGTTCCACGGACGCGAAGTGCTGCTTGATGTCCAGGTTGGACATTAACGCTTGGAAACGATGGTCCATGAACTGGGTGCCATTGTCCGTGACGACCTCGGCTGGTATTCCAAAGTGGGAGATGATGTTGTGCTGGAAGAACCTTATCACTCTGGCCGAGGTTATGGTGGCGAGGGGCTCTGCTTCGATCCATTTGGTGAAGTAGTCTACCGCGAGTATGAGCCATCGACATTGCCCCTACGCTGGCCGAAACGGTCCGAGGATGTCCATGCCCCACTTGTAGAAGGGCCAGGGGGCTGGCATCCCCTTCAATTCTGAGGGCGGCGGCCATATGATCCTGGCATGTTTCTGGCAACTGTCGCACGTCTTAGCCTTTTCCATGACGTCATGCTTCATAGTGGGCCAGTAGTAGCCGGCGCGTAGCGCTTTCCGGGCGAGTGCCTTGCCCCCCATGTGGTGGTCGTTGCTGCCTTCGTGTAGTTCGGCCAGCACATATTTTGCCTCAGGCTCTCCGAGGCACCGCATCATCGCGCAATGGAGCCCTTTCCTGTACAGTTGGTCATTGACCACAGCGTAGAGAGCGGCTTCTCTGATCAGCTTCTTTGCCTCGGTCGGGTCGGTTGGGATAATTCCTCTTTCGAGGTAGTCTTCAATCGGTTTCCTCCAATCGGTCCTGGCCGAGATTGCCATGATGCAGCTCGGCTCGGTCAGATTTTGCTGGATCACGGTCCTGTGGTTATCCGGCCCCTTAGTGCTTGCAAGCTTAGAGAGGATGTCGGCTCGAGCGTTCTCTTCTCTCGGGATATGGGAAACCGTTACCTCCTCGAATTCGGCCATGAGTTCTTTGGCTCTGTTCAGGTATTTTGCCATTAATGGGCCTTTCGCTTGATAGGTGCCGTCTACCTGAGCCGCGACGAGCTACGAGTCGGTTAAAACCTTTACTCGTTGGGCACCATTGTCCTTTACCTGAAGCAGTCCGGCCAGAAGGGCCTCGTATTCGGCCTGGTTGTTGGAGGTCTGGAACTTTAATTGCAGAGAGTGCTCGGTGGCTACCCCCTGTGGGCTTTCCACGATGACTCCGGCACCGCTGCCCTTCGCGTTGGACGAACCATCCACGTAGACCTTCCAAATCCCGTCATTGATAGTGGCCGGGGTGAGTTCCCTGACGAAATCCGCGAGTGCCTGGGATTTAATCGCCTGTCGGGCTTCAAATGTGATGTCGAACTCGGACAATTCTATGGCCCAATTGGTCATTCTTCCCGCCAAATCAGGCTTGTTGAGAACCTGTCGGATCGGCTGGCTAGTTCGTACCACGATCCGATGCCCCTGGAAATAAGGCCGGAGTCTTCGTCCCGCGGTGAGTAAGGCAAAAGCTACTTTCTCCAGTTTCTGGTACCGGAGTTCAGAGCTTTGTAAGGCCCTGCTGATGAAGTATATTGGCGTCTGTCTGGCCTCGGACGCCTTCACTAGAGCGGCGCTGATGGCTTCGTTGCCGATTGAGAGGTAGAGGAATAAGGTCTCCCTGGGGTCTGGCTTAGTGAGCACCGGCGGGGTTGCTAAACATCTCTTGATTTTTGAGAAGGCAGCGTCACAATCTGGGTTCCAGCCCCTCGGGTTTCCTTCTTCAGCAACTTGAAGAGAGGTAGGGCTTTCTTGGTCGACTTTGGTAGGAAACGCGTCAGGGCGGCTAGTCGGCCTGTTAGTTGCTATACCTCCCTCTTGGTTCTCGGGCGCTGCATGTGGAGCATGGCCTTACACTTGTCCGGGTTAGCTTCGATCCCTCGGTTGGTCAGCATGAAGTCTAGGAATTTCCCGGTCGGAACTCTGAAGGCACATTTGGCCGGGTTCAACCTGATTCGATGTCTTCTTAGCTTTTCAAACGTCTGTTCTAGGTCCCGGATGTGGTCTTCTGGAAGCTTCGACTTGACGATCATGTCGTCTATGTAGACCTCTATGTTGCGCCCGATCTGATCCTCGAAAACCCGGTTCATCATCCTCTGGTAGGTGGCCCCGGCATTCTTCAGTCCGAAAGGCATGACGTTGTAGCAGTAATTCGCCTTGTCAGTCATAAAGGCGGTCTTTTCTTGGTCTTCCGGATGCATGGCGATTTGGTTATAACCGGAGTAGGCATCCATGAAGGAGAGGAGCTGGTAGCCGGCCGAGTTGTCCACAAGCTTATCGATGTTAGGCATCGGGTAGGAGTCCTTTGGGCAAGCCTTGTTGAGGTTGGTGTAGTCGACACATACTCTCCATTTGCCGTTGGGTTTGAGGACCATTACTAATTTGGAGAGCCAGGTGGTGTACTGCACCTCTCGGATGAAGCCGGCCGCAAGGAGCTCTTCTATGTGGTCCTCCAGGGCCTTCTGCCTGTTGTCCGCGATGTTCCTCTTCTTCTGTGCCACGGGTCTTGACCCCGGCCATATGCCGAGCTTGTGGCAGCAGAAGTGGGGGTCAATGCCGGGTACCTCCGCCGAGGTCCACGCGAAGACGTCTTGGTTTTGCCTTAAGAAGCGAATCATAAGAGCCTTGAGGCTGTCCTCCATATCCCGACCGATTTTGGCGGTCTTGGACGGGTCTTCGCCTAGCACTATTTCCTCCAGTTCTCCTTCCGGCTCGGGCCTCGGATTATCTAGTTCTCGGAGGTCGAGCTCTACCATGTTAATTTGCTGCCGCGGTCTCTCGTCTGAGCCGGCTTCGGCTACTCGCTCATTGGATCCGAGCCGAGGTGGAGACGAGGGTCCTCCTTCCTCGACCCGGAGAGCTTCGAAGTAGCATTGCCCCGACTCTTTCTGGTCTCCGGATACCACGACTATCTGGTTCTTACCATTGACCATCTTCAGCTTCTGATGCTTGGTGGATTCTAGTATATCCCAGTTGTTGATCCTTGGTCGGCCCAGGATGATGTTGTAGGGGGACCGGAAGTCGGCGACTACGAATCGTACCCGTTCAGATTTGAAGGCTTCTTTGGTGCCGAGAGTCAACCGGAGGTCGACATATCCTTTGGGAAAAGATTGTTCGCCATTGAACCCGACCAGGGTGGTCTTGCATGGCTTGAGGTCCTCTTTATCGAGGTGCATCCTTTTGTAGGCATCCCAGCTTATAATGTCGGCCGAGCTCCCTGCATCCACAAAAATTCTTTTAACTCGGCAGTTAGCCAAGGTTCCAGTAATTACCAGTCCATCCAGGTGGCCGGGTATGACGTCTTTCAGCTCCTCGTCGGTGAAGGTCAAGGTAGGCGGCTTCGGCCTCTTGGGGTCCTCCTTGAACTTGGGGAGGTCTCGGACAGTCAGTACCTTGCGGAGGTATTTCTTCCGCTGGCTTACAGTGTCTCCTCCTCCTCCGAATCCTCTGCTGACGACGTTGCACTGGAAATCTACGTCGGGGAATTCGTCGTCTGAGGCCGTCCTCTGCTTCTTCCCCTGCTTCTGAGTTTCCTTGGGTGGACTTCTACTGCGGCCGCAATCAGTGCGCTTGCCACTCGTCCTTCCCTGAGTCTTGATCACATACTGACGCAGCTTCCCATCTCTCACGAACTTCTCGATAGTGTCGCGGAGGTCATAGCACTCGTCGGTCGTATGGCTGTGGCAGTCGTGGAAGTTGCAGAACTTGGAGCGGTCCATGCTGGAGCGCCCTCGGATCAGCCTCGGCTTGTCCACCCGCTTCATCTCGGCCTGGGCTACCTCTTTCCATACTTGAGACCGAGGGACATTCAGCGGGGTATAGCTATCGTACTTGGCCTTTTGATCGGCTCGGTCAGGCTTGGCTCGGCCTCCTCGATTCCGTCTTCTGGGGCCGGCCTTCGTCCCTCCCGGCCGTTCCTCGTCACTGGGCGGGCTCTTCCTAGTCCGTTCCGGTTCGTTGGCATTGGGCGCCTCCATCTGCTCCATTTCCAGGTATTTCTTCGCCTCTGTATAGAATTCGGTCAAGGTGTACACCAGGTTTTTGCATAGGTGTCGAGCCAGCCGGGATGAAGGATCTAGTCCATTGACTAGGCAGTGTACGTGGACGTCTTCGGGCAGCGACCGCACCTGCATGGCTACATCGCGGAACCGATCCAGGTACTTCTGTAGGGCTTCTCCTTTCTTCGTTCGTACCTTGCTCAGCGTGAATGTGGTCTTTTGGCTGTTTCTTACTAGTGGCGAAATGCAACTCGAACTTGCGTCCGAGGTCTTCATAGCTCCAGATCGAGTTGTTCGGGAGAGAGGTCAGCCATCTGTGTGCGGGCTCGTGCAGGGTGGCCGCGAAAAGACGCTGGATAACTGGGCCGCTAATTTGTCGCACCCACATCAGCTTTTCGAACACATCAAGGTGGTTGCGTGGATCTTGGGTTCCGTCGTACTTCGGAAGGTCGGCCAAATCGAAGTGCTTTGGATATCGGGCCGTGGCCGCCTCCCTTGAAAACAGGGATCTTCCAGAGTCCGACAAGAACGTGACTCGATATTCACGGGGGGATCCATGGTGAGGTGAGCTACGGGTCCGGGGAGTTCTATCCTCCACACGTGGCTTTTCTCGGTCTCGGTCCTCTCTTGCAGGCTGATCAGTGCAGTTAAGACCGACACCGTGGTTCCCTCTATTTTCCGGGGACCATGGCCTACCTCGTTCTTCACTCGTCCTCCGACCCGGTTCGCAGTTGCTGCGGCGCGTGCTCCTCGGCTCTGAGTTGCTCAAGGAACTGCTATCATCCACGGGGGCTCTCCTTCCACGCCTATGGTTCCTCCGGCGGTTTCCCGGCCGGCGATCTTTTTCGAGTGCTTCCTGGATCATTCGGCCAATGGCTTCAAAGTCGGCCTGCCTCTGCAGGTCATCTCGTTTCTCCTTGTTTTCTAGCCGCTGGAGGAACGACTCCTGCGTCCTCCGAATGATACGGACGTCGGCTTCAACTGCCTGGACGTCTCTCGTTGGAGCCACTATGAGTGGTCCTAATGGCTGCTGGTCCTCTGCCGAAGGGGTGGTTGCCGTGTCAGTGACGTGCCCTTCGAGGGTGTTTTGTCGCCGCGGTTGCTCTGGCGGCTGATCCGGTGGTGGTTGGCTTGGCTGGGGGTCTCCTCCCACCGGCTAGGGGTTTCTGGTGTGGCTTCTAGTGCTCACCATCAGTAGTCACGGGGATTGAAGTTTATAGTTCCCCACGGTCGGCGCCAATGTTCCGTCCTAAGAACACAGAGATTGGACTTGACTAGGTTGTCAAGCCTAGAGCCTACGTACCCTTTGAAGGGATCAAAGTCCACGTAGTTCGTATTACACAGTAAGGCGTGAAGCCAGGGGAGTGAGGTGTGTGCTCTGTGTAACAGAAGGTAAAGAGAACATGAGATAGAACCTGTGCACCTGTTTAGGGTTTCCTTCTATTTATAGAGGAGTCTGGTGTGCGTATCTCTGCCTTAATGAGCCATATCTGGGATTACGCCGTTAGGGGCTGATTGGCTGGTCCCATGATTGTAGGAGAATCTCCATTGATGAGATCCTAAATCCAGGGGGTCTCGGATCCTTTCCTAATATAGCGCAGATCCTGTTGTAGGCGTAGTTGGGCCGAGGTCTGGACCTGGGCATATTGGGCCGGTCCATAACACAACTCAAGCCATCTTCCCTCGTCTTTTAAATCTTCCTTTCTTTCCCTTTAAGTTCCTTTCCCTCTTTAAAGTTCCTTTCCCTCCCACTAAATTCTGTGAACCAAATGGGCCCTTACTAGCCAAGTACTCCCTCTGGTCCTAATTATAAGAGCTAGTTGACTTTTTTGGAGAGATTAAAAAGCTAATTAAATTACTTTAAAGTATTTTTATTTTTAATTTTTTTCTTCAAACTTATTAGTTTGACTAATAAACTAATATATAATCTAGGAATATTTAACATATGAAATGATTAAGTAATTTATTTAGCTTCTTTAATCTCTCCAAAAAAAGTAACTAGCTCTTATAATTAGAACCGGAGGTAATATCTATAACCGTTATTTGAACTTGACGCATGCCTTAAACCTATGTCTTGAAAATCAAATCACTTAATTTTCTTTTACAAAAAATAACATTAACAGTCTATTTGATATGAGGAAAATGGAGGGAAGAGGAGAAAAAATTTTAATGGGTTGGATTTAAAAGAAATTAAGAAGATGATTAAAGAACATATTTAGGGAGGTAATAAATAATAATTAAAGAGGAGAGGAAAAAACAAATTAAGAAAAATAACTAGATTGTTTTTTAAAAAATAAATCTTAACTCATTTAATTAATTTTCTTATTTTAATCAAATAGGTAAAAAAAAAAAAAATAAAGACAAGAGCATTTATTCTATGGGTAAAGGATTTCTCCCGTCATTGGAAATAAAGTTATCTCCAATAAACCAAAACTACGTCATTTTGGATTAATGAATGATATTTATGAAATTTTGTTTATTTTTTTATCATATGAATTTTACCGAAACACTCTTCATTAATTGACCTAAAATTACAAACGCACCTTTTATTAATTCAAAACGATTGAGATCATTGGAGATAAAGTTATCTCCAGTGACTGGAGAAATGCTTTTCCCTTATTTTATTTATGAATAGACATACAATTACCTTCATAGAAAGTACACACCTTTAAAAAATTGGCCATAAACACTTGTTTGAAAATCTTATTACTTGTGTATACTATAGATTATCTCGTAAAAATAATATTAAAATAAAATTGAAAATTTTAAAATTATAATTATACGTTATTTATTTCCCATAAAAAATAAGAATTGCTATGCATTATTTTTGCATCATATTAAGTTAGAATTTAATTTGGAAGTTTTAAAAGATTGAATTTTCTTAGAACCATTGTCATAATAATGAAAATCACAAATTCAATTTTTTATAAAATAATCATTTGTAACATATATTTTATGGGAAAAGTATTTCTCCTGTCACTGGAGATAGAGTTATCTCCAGTTACCCTAAAACTACGTCGTTTAGAATTAATGAATGATGTGTTTGTAATTTCAAATGAATTAATAAAGGGTGTTTTCGTAATTTTGCACAATTCGTTAATTCACTTAAAATTACAAACACTCCCTTCATTAATTCAAAACAACGTAGTTTTCGGGTTACTGGAGATAAATTTATTTCCAGTAAGTGGAGAAATCTTTTACCCATATTTTATTTAGGGAAAAGTATTTCTCCAGTCACTGGAGATAGAATTATCTTCCGTGATCTCAAAACTACGTCGTTTTGAATTAATGAATGATTTGTTAGTAATTTTAGGTGAATTAATAAAGGATGTTTTGGTAAAATATATATAATTAAAAAATAATTCCTCATGTCAATATAAATGGTCTTCTAGAAGATTTTTGTGATGTTAAATATAAATAATTTTTAATTCAAAAAAATATAAGCCATCTGGTAAGAATTTATAGAATATTAAGTGTTTTATTTTAAATATATAGTACTTTTTTTTTTTTTGAACAATATGTATAGTATTTCCTCCACTTCTAATTATAAAAGATAGTTGATTTTTTTTAAGAGATTAAGGAAGTTAATTAAATTACTTTAGAGTATTTTTATTTTTATTTTTTTCTTCAAACTAATTAATTTAACTAATAAATTAATATATAATCTAAGTATATAACATATAAAATGACTAAGTAATATATTTAGCTTCCTTAATCTCTCCAAAAAAAAGTTAACTAACTTTTATAATTAAGACAGGAGGTAGTACTTACACGTAAGTGTTTTACATAGAAAGTGTATTATTTTTTAAATGTATATTTATTATTGATAAAGATTAAGAATAATTTCTAAACAATTTAAGGTAGCTATGCAAATGTCGAGGGAAAAAAAGGAAGATATGGAAAACCCAGGAGCATTGTGAGATTGGGGGCGGCGCCAACCAAAGGTAAACAACCTCGAATCGAAAGCATGAATCAACATTGTTCGTGACTTCATTTGCGCTTCCAGCCGGATCGAGAACCCTAAACCCTTCTTGTTCCGATTCTGCGTCATTCTTTCCCACCATTCCCATAAAAGTTCAAATGGCGTCCACTCTTGCCCTCCGATTCCGATCTCATCTGCTCCGAACCGCCTCATTGTTTCGCCCATCCCTTACCCCCAGCCACGTCTCATCTCCGCCCGTGTTTGTTGCGTCTCTCTCTGATGTCCCTGCGATTCTTCTTCCTGATTTCACGTCTTCTTCCTCCGGCCACCGTTTCTTCTCTACGGCTCGCCGTCAGACATTCCGGTCTAAGAAGGCGGTCGACATCGGCGCCCGAGCCAGGCAGCTTCAGAACCGCCGACTCTGGACTTATGCATTGACATTCAGCTGCATCGCAGGTTTTATTGTGATAGTCCTGAATAATTTCCAAGATCAATTGGTATTCTACGTCACCCCTACTGATGCTCTTGAAAAATTCTCTTCCAACCCATCGAAAAATAAGTTTCGCTTGGGTGGATTGGTACTTGAAGGCAGCGTCGTGCATCCGGCTTCCTCTCCCGAAATGGAATTTGTGGTCACTGATTTGATCACTGATATTTTAGTTCGATACCAGGGCTCTTTGCCAGATTTGTTCAGAGAGGGGCACTCCGTGGTGGTTGAAGGATTTGTAAAGCCCTTTACAGAAGAAGTCAAGAAAGAGGTTTCGGCTAGAAGTGTGTCGGGAAAGGCGAGGAGTGGAGAGTGTTATTTTGCTGCCACTGAGGTTCTTGCAAAGCACGACGAGAAGTATATGCCTAAAGAAGTTGCTGAGGCTATAGAGAAAAACAAGAAGATAATAGAGGCTAGCGTTGCCGGGGAGGAGGGACCTGAGAGCTCGTAGATGGATGGTACAACCTGATTTTGAGATTCTTTTCCCTCGTTTGTTTGTTATACTATATTATACAATGTCATGATTTTTGGGACGAGAGTGGGTTATCGAACCTGAGAATTTTCTGATGATAATTAGGATAGGCATTGGTGACGGAAGTGTCACGAATGAGGTAAACTTGATTGTTTATCTGGTATACTGTATTTATTGTCGTAATTCATTTTTGTGAGGTAACATTTCTCAGATGAATAAGCGAAATGATAACTTGTTTAAAGAATTCTTTAAGATGCTTTCCTGTTGTTGTGAGAGGTAGGAATTAGTGGACAGGGACTAGAGGACGTGAATGGCCTGAAACCTGTGTTACACGGCCATTTTGCACATTCTTATAGAAAATGTACATCGGTGATGATGATGGGCATTGCATTCTCCCGGAAATGACAAATAATAGTGTGGATTGTATAGAACTCCGAGTTTGCCTCGCCTTGTCTTCCTCAATCACATATTCTCTTGTGGAGTATATCTCTAAGTGGTCTGTTGAATTGTAATCCTACGTCCTCACTTTCACATAACACCCTTTCACTTGATATACTAACAACCAAAGGGATCAGAAACATACGGATCAGAGATTAAAAATTTCGAAATAGCAGATTCTTCCTTTTCATTTTCAGTTTTGAATTCTTTCGAATTTTCATATTTTCCGGATTGTGCTTTGACCATCATGCAAAAGAAGAATGTTCTCCCCTTAAGTTACCATGTCTGAGTTGTGTCGGGGACTGCTGGAAAGGACTTGTAACAAGTTAAACTGCTGGAATATGATTCATGTTGTTGTCGGTATTTTCATTAGCGAAGGAACATACTGTAAATTTAAAGTTATTTCGTTTCATTTATTAGTTTGGTTTAAACGAAGAAATTAAAGTGAAGTTGTTAGTTAAGAATTTGGTGATTTGGGACTAGCATCCCAACAGATATGAAAATTGGTAGATAGTTGACATAATCCATTGGCCTTGTAAATAATTCTTATCCTGCTGAAGCAGCCTGGAGGCAGTTGGTGAGAGATTGAGTCGCTCCCATCAACGATCAATCGAATCATATTTTTGGAGAGGCTAACGGTAATGCACTGGTGGGGATCCAATGGCTATAATGAATCTAATGCACTAGTTACTGGCTTACTGCTCCCGCCCCCTTCCCTGCTACCACCTCATCCGCCGTTGTCCCTGTGCTGGGAGCTTCCCTCTTGCCATTCCATGCCTCTTACTTGCACTAAACGTGAGGAGGAGATTCTGATACTTTTCTCTATAAATAAATTGCCCCAGTTATGGTGTTGCCTTCTGTATAGTAAAATTGTTTCATTCAATGAATCAACATTTTTTGTTGTTGTTGGGGGGTAAAAGAAAGGGGGCTAAGCCCAGCATCTAAACAGAGATTCTACGAGGGAAGCAGCGTCCCTCACAATCATCTCTCAATATGGCTTCAACTTCACTCGGTGGAGTTCTCCATTCATATCTGCGAGTAAGGAGCTTTTAGACTGATTGCAGCCAGTTCATGCGCACAACGATTTCCTTCTCGATAAATATGCCGGATTTGGGTTTGCCAGTCCCCTTCGATCATGTGTTGGATTTCACTCAGCAGTCCCTGGCAACCAGTAATGAATTTTTTGTGCTTGACAGCTTCGACCACCTGCTACGCATCGCATTCAACCTCTACCTTTCTCACACTCAATCCCAGCATACACCCAGACCTTCTATAATAGCTTTAAATTCTGTTGCTGCAGGTGCACTGCACAGTCATGAAGCTGACCTTTTAACTTGGTCATTAGTAGCCTAACATTATGTTTTTAAATTCGCCTAAACATCCAATAAGGAACACCCTGGTTAAACATCGCGTTGAAGTATTTATATTATTTTTGGGGCTTTGTGGTGAACACACAACCAGAGGCCGTGTTCAGCAGCATCAAGTGAACAAGAGAGTCAACAGACTCGCTGCAAATAGGATTACTAATTACTACTTGGGTACGAATGAACAGGAAAGCCCCGCAGATTGGGCCTCAAGATATTTACATATGCGCTCCATAACCTCTCGGCCCTTGGCGCCATTCTGAATGAAAGACTCTGCACATCGGTGCTCCACCTTCTCAGTAATGGAAGCCAGCGCCGACAATGGCTTGATACAGATGCGAGTGTGGTGCCTGCAAATAGTCCACCCACTCGGATTCTCTGGATGAGGATCGTACCTAATATTCTCCTCTACTTCTATCATCTTCCGCAGGCTGATGTTTCGCGTCGTTAATTGGAACGACTGCGATCGAGCATCCACAACCGTTGATTCCACACAGTGGCATATATCTTGACCCACCATGCTCCTCAGGAACCATGGCCCCGGACATTGGATGGTGATCGCTCGCGTGCTGTACAACTTCCCAGACGGCAGGTCTAGCCTCCGATTCAGCGTGTCCACTTCAACGATATGGTATATGAGCCTATTCTCTGGCTCACCAAACTTGCGCCAAAACGCACTTGTTACCCGTTCCCATGGATGCTTGTACGTGTATTCCTGCGTGAATGCTCTCACCATCACGCCGCTTCTTCTTCACCTTCACAAACCTGCTGCAATTTAGTCAACATTCCAATCATTCACCAATATCAGACACGGATTCAAGTTTCATTCCAGATGCAAATACTAAGATTCAAATGCACGAGGAATCCATAAGAATCAACAGAAGATTCACTGCTACACCACTAAATTAGTTGAGTCCAAAAAGACACAACAGCCAGAGCACGAGTTAATGAAGTAATAAAAACACCGAAACTTCCGAGATGAAAAATAAAAAGGTTTGAAATTAATGTCGCTTCCCGAAATCAACGCACCCGTAACAGGATGAATGAAATCAAATGAGCTACCATCTCTAGTAAAGCATCAGAAATTAAGGAAACAAGTTAAAAGGCGCAAAATTCTTGAGCGTTGGGGGAAAATGCGCAATTAGAAATGCAGAGGTGTATGGAGAAGAAACGAAAACCAGATGATATAAAAAAGGCAAATGAAGAGAAGCGTTACTGGGAGGGAAGATATGGAGGCCAGAATCAAATCAAGAGATGTTGGGACGGAGAAGTGAGGTTGCGAATTGGAGGATCCGAGGAATGGAGGAAGAGGAGGGTGAGACGGATTTTGGGTAGAAGAGAAGAAAAAGCGAGTAGCGTTGATCTTGAAATCGGAAACGTGATGCAGAATTAGGAAGAGTATATATATGATATGAGGGGAACAACAAAGAGCAATGGAATAAGTTTGTTCATGAAGATTAAACCAAAACGAGTATTGGGAACATTCATTAATGGGTAGTCAGTCGTGTACGAAATAGGGAAGGGGATCTTGGAGAGAATATGCTTGGGGGCATGTGGATCTTTTTCATCTCCTTGTTTGTTGGGGTGGGGGTATTCGTTTTGGAGTGGTTCACCTGAGTTTTTCATACTTCCTCACTCATTTATCACCAACTTTTTAAATTTGTAAATGACTTTTTTCCCCCTTAGATATAAGCTTCACTTCAACATTTTTTTGATGTTACCCTTTAGTTATTTGTTGCATTTGTTATCCCACTTATTCTCTTTATAAATAAGATTGTAGTTAAGAAAAAAAAAACATATTTATTCCTGTTCTGTCCTAAGAACACAGAGATTGGACTTGACTAGGTTGTCAAGCCTAGAGCCTACGTACTATTTGAAGGGATCAAAGTCCACTAGTTCGCAGCAAACAGTAAGGCGTGTAGCTAGGGGAGTGGGGTATGTGCTCTGTGTGACAGTATGTAAATAGAGCATAGAATAGAACCTGTGCACCTGTTTAGGGTTTCCTTCTATTTATAGAGGAATCTGGTGCGTGTATCTTCATATTGATGGGCGATATCCCTGATTGATAGATCATAGGCTGATTTGTTGGGATTATGACTGAAGGAGAATCCTCATTGATGAGATCCTAAATCTGTGGGATCTCGGATCCTTTCCTAATATAGTACAGATCCCGCTGTAGGCGTAGTTGGGCCGAGGTCTGGACCTGGGCCTATTGGGCCGTCCGTAACAGTTGCCCCCAGCTCGGTTGTTCAGGTTTCTGGACGGCCGAGATACATGTTGCCCCCAGTCCTGGGTGTGGCCGAGGCCTTCTCCCTAGGCTGTGGCTGCCCTGGCCATCAGTCCAGCCAGGATCTGTGGTCGGCTTGTCTTGCCTCCGTCCCGGCGTCCTGCCTAAAGTGCCGGGTTTACCCTGTCAGGGTAGCTTGCCATTTTATCCCGGTTCTTAATGCCCGCTGATGACCCCGGACTCAAACCTTCCGCCTTTTGGAATTTGCAAAGCGCTTTGGGTCTCCCCCTACGCATGTCATTATTGCGGCTTTACAGTTGTCAGGTTCTTAGTGGATGAAACCTGCAACCGCCGCGCCTTTCCGCCTTTCGAGGCCTGCACGCATTTATTATGCTGGCGTCGCGCTGCGCCAATCCCGTCACGTTTGTACGGGAATAGACTGTTGTGTCCCTTTCGTTTTAGGATTTCGGTTTAAATAGCCCTCTTTGTGCTTCTTTTTCACTTTTCCCGCTCTCACATTTGCTCAGACTTTCCTCTAGTTTTCTTCTATACCATTTTCAGTCGAGACTCCGCTTTCGCCATTTACAAACTTCCGGTTACTCCACTTCCGTTATACAGGTATTCCGCCTATTTCCTTGTGTTTTTATTCGGTAGTTTCCTGCATTTACCGTTTATTCTGGAAATCGCTGCCTGTGCTGTTGTTCTTCAGTGTTTCTGGGTTTTTCTGGGTTTCTCTTGCGTCGTAGTCTTGAAATTCGTCCTGTTTCTTGCCCTTAGACAACAATCGCTTAGTGTCTTAGGCTTCTAAATATGGTGAGAGGTAGGAGTGCTTCTAGGCCAAGGGCGTCATTAACGCCTGAGGAGGAAATGCTCCTCCGTGCTCGTCTCCCCAGGGCTACTTACTGGGTTTTTGGGGGCGCACCACCTGCCTCTGGGATTCTGGCTCCTCTACGTCGAGGTGGCGCCGTTTACCCGGGACGGGCCGGGGCTCGCCCGGCTTCGGCTAGGATTCCAATTTCACTCCCTCGCCGTCCTTTCTATCCTCAGACACGCGCTCTTCCCCTCGGATCGTCCGGTGGGGCCGGCCTAGGCTCCTCATCCGGTCCCGGACTTCCGGTGCTAAGGGCTCAACCCCTGAACTTTTATGAGGGTCCTATCGCCGCCTGCGAGACCTCCGCTCCAGAGGGTTATGTCGGCCCTTGTTGGGATTGCCTAGCGGAGGCTTCTGCATTGTTGGCGGGTGCTAGAGATGTTGAGGCTTCCTCTATACTTGGATCTTGCCGTCATTGGTTCGCCCTGGCTTTTCCTTCTGGCAACCCTGTTCGTCCGAGTCCGCGGTCTTTATCTCCTGTTAGCATGTCTATGCCAGGTATTTTCGCATTTTACTGATATTGGTTCCGTTTATTTGCCTATAGGTTTAATGGCTCCCAAGTCTGGGTCGTCCCAAAAGCGTTCGGAGGCCAGGGGTTCGGACTCTCCTAGTCCGCCCGAGGCTTTGCTTCGTCGGTACGGCTGGGTATCGCACGATGTGCTGACTACCTCGTCGCTGATGTCCGATGCGGACATAGCGCGGTTGAAGGTCCCGATCATGCCGGGGTGTGTGCTTAGGCGTCCGGGGTCCGAGGAGCCTGTCTGCGCGACTCGGTCGGAGGGTTAACCGGACTTCTTCTTCTTCTACCGGGATTACTTGACGCGGGTGCAAGCTTCTCTTCCTTTCTCCCCCTTCCAAATGGAGGCGGTTGCGGCATCTTCGCCTCGCCCCGTCCCAGCTCCATCCGAATGGTTGGGTATATTTGGTAGCCTTCGAGAGGCTATGTAGTCAATTCCCGATCCCCATTCCGTGTACAGCTAACCTTTTCTTTTATTATTTCGGGCCCTTTACCCCTAGTCCGTCGAAGGGGGGTGACAAACTGAGGGGGTTGGTTTCTCTCCGGATAAACTCGGAGCGCAAGTTGACGATGCCCTTCTCCGACTCCTTCAAACGCTTCAAGGGGGCGTTTTTTAAGGTCGAGGCCGTGCTTGGGGAGCGGCCCTGGTTCTTGGAGGGGGGCGGCTGCTTTCCCTTGTATTGGACGGAGGGTCATTACAAAGCCAAGGCTCTGTCCTACCAAGTTTCGCGGGAGGCCCTTCTGCCAGAGTCAGCCTCTGCTCTGCCACGGATTGAGGCTCTGGTGGCCGAGTATGGTGTGAGGCCGGCTAGCTTCTTCATTTCTGGGGATGGCGCTGAGCCATTGCCTTCTACCAGTAGGGATTTTAGTAGTGTGCTGCTTATATTTTTGTCTTGGATTTTGTTTTTTGAGTTCATGAATGTTCTGACCTGGTTTCTTTTCTTTTTTCAGGCCGAGATATGAGCTCGCTCCCTCTTTACCTTCGTGCAGCGAATCCGGCTGCTGCCTCTCCCAGTCACCCGAAGAAGCGGGGTACTTCTGAAGGTGCTAGTGCCGCCGAGGCTTCGAAGAAGGCGAAGAAGGGTTCGACCAGTTAGGGCCCTTCCACCGCTGAGGACACCCCGTCTTCCCCCGTGATTGCCCAGTCTCCTCCTGTAACCGGGCTTCAGGCTTCCGGGGTTCCCGAGACCGCTGCTGCCTCCCAGTCTCTCAGTGGAAAAGAAGTCTTGATTTCTGATGAGGAGATCGAGGCCGAGTTCTTCGCTGACCAGCCGACTGGTTCCCGGCCGGATCCGCCTTCTCCATCGTCGCTTCCTCCTCCTCCTCCTCCTCCTCCTCCTCCCACTGGGCCAAAGTCCGTTCTCCCTCGTAGCCATTTGTGACATGCGGGGTGGTCCCGGAGATAGACGTGGCGTTCCATCCTCCCCAGCATTTCATGGGTCCTGCTCCTCTCACTCAACCGTCCCTGGATGATCTGCATCGGAACCAGCATGAGCTTTGTCGATCTGTGGGGTACGTCCAGACTCTGATCCTGGTCCAGGAGCAGTACGCTCGGGTCTTCGCCGACTGTCAGCAATTAAGGGCGGAAAGGGGGGAGCTGACGAAGAGCCTGGCTGCGGCGGAGGCCAAGGCAGCATCTGTTGGCGACCTTCGGGAGGAGGTGGAGGTGGCTGAGACCAAGGCCAAGTCGGCCGAAGAGGAGGTCGTCAAGGCCTGGGCTGAGCGGGATGTGGCTCTAGCGGAGCTGGGAGAGGTCCGGGCAGAACTGGAGGCTGTTGGGGCAGAGCGAGATGCCGCCAAGACTGTGGCTGTTAAGGCCGACCAGGAGCTTTAGCTTTCCCGGGCGGACGCCAAGAAGGCAGCCGAAGAGTGCGCCCGGGCCCAGAAGGGGGTAGCGGAGGGCGTGGCCGCGATGAGGGTCCTCCAACAGCAGCGCAACTCCTTGGCAGATGAGAAGGAGGGGCTTCAGAGGGCTCTTGCCTGGAGGAGGCGGCTCGTCAGGAGGCGATGGATGTCCTAGTGCGGACTGCCGAGGAGTGTTTTGAACAGGCTCTGACGCAGATTCGTTACTTTAATCCTACGGTGAACTGAACGTGGCCGGGTATGATCACCGTGCCTTCGTTCAGGAGGACGGGACTCTGATCCCTTATTCGCCTCCTGTTGCCGAGGACTCTAACGCCGAGGAAGGTGCGGCCGATGCTTCTCCTGTTGCCGAGGATCCAGCTGGTGCCGGGGACAAGCCTTCTGAGTAGTTTCTTGTTTTCTTTCTTTTGTAAGTTTTGGGGCGTTGGTGCCCTTGTATTTTGTAAGGATGACTTTGGCCTTGGTGCCATTCTGTACAGACTTGTTTGACAATGAATGACTTTTTTGTATCATTCGTTTTCTGCAAATCCAAGCTTGCTAAATTACCTTAGGCAATGAATTGTTTATTTTCCGTTTTCATCCTTTTGCCTCGGTTTGCGTATGCGTCGGCTGTGAGCACTTGGATAACTTAGACAATGGGTAAGCTTATCACTCTTTTGTCTAGGTCCTGGTGGTCATCGGCTGTATGAATATAGGCCGTCGTTACTCTACCACATTTAGTGTGTGGGAGGTTGAGGCAAGGTTGTCTTGTTTCAGCCTCGTCAGGCATAACTAACCGTTCTGCCTCAGCCCGACTTTCAAGTAGTCGGGCTCCAACTTTCACTTAGTCGAATTAGGTTTTACCGGCGTAAGGGCGGGACTATCACTTGTCTAACCGAAGTTTCGTTTACCTTAGGTCGGACATTTTGACCTGATCAGGGTCGGCATGGTAGGCCGCTTGCTTAGCCGGGCGAGCGTTGACGCGTCAATTTCACGAGGGGCCATGAGTGGCGCCTTCGCCGAGCTCTAACCAATGCTTGTTGGAATACAACGGCCGGTTTCATACATCTAGATGTTTTTGTTAGCGGCCGGGTATACGACCTCGGGGCCTTTTGCCGGTGCCGGGCTTAATGGCCTCGGCTTTCGGCTTCTTGGCCGGGCTTCTTTGCCTAGGCTTTATTGTGTTACGGCCGAGCTTCACGGCTTCGGCTTCATGCTTAAGCGAACCTTGTGCACATTCGTAAATCTCCGCAATGGGATCCTTTATTGATAAGAAATAGCCCTAAGGGGCTTTACATAGAATAATAATCAGAAACGACATAACTTGGACTTAAAGTGAATGTAACGATAAGGAAACACACTCAATGAAAAATTCATAAAGCAAACAAACACTGCCGAGAAGAGGTCTAGCTATAGTAGATCTTCAGCTTGTCGGCATTCCAAGTTCTTTTGATTGGCTTTCGTGCCAAAGTCTCGAGGACGTATGCTCCCCCGTTGAGCTTTTCCTTAATCTGGTATGGCCCTCCCCAATTCGCCGCCAGCTTCCCGTCCTTGGCATTCTTGTTGCCTATGTCGGCCCGTCGGAGTACTAGGTTGCCTCGGTTAAAAGCCCGGGGTCGGACCTTTCTATTGTACTTAGCCGCGAGTAGCTGCTTGGCGGCTAGTTCCCGGCAGTGTGCCATGACCCGGATTTCGTCGATGAGGTCCAAGTCAGTCTTTAAGGCGTCGTCGTTCGACTCCTGCCCCTCCTGCCTGGCTCTGACCTTTCTCCAGGATGGTTGTCCGATTTCAACCGGGATCATTGCCTCACATCTATAGGTGAGCCTGTACGGGGTTTCCTGGGTCGAAGACTGTACGCTTGTGCGGTATCCCCACAGGACGCTGTGGAGCTGCTCGGTCCAGTTGGTCTCGGCTTGTAACATTCGCCTCTTGAGTCCGTCCAGGACGACTTTGTTGGCGGCTTCGGCCTGGCCATTTGTCTGCAGGTGTTCCACGGAGGAGAAGTGCTGTTTGATGTCTAAGTTGGACATCAAAGCCTGGAATCTATGGTCCATGAATTGGGTCCCATTGTCCGTGACGACCTTGGCGGGTATCCCGAATCGGGGGACGATGTTATGCCGAAAGAACTTCATAACCCTGGCCGAGGTAATTGTGGCGAGTGGCTCTGCCTCGATCCACTTGGTGAAGTAGTCTACAGCGACTATGAGCCATCTGCATTGTCCCTGCGCCGGCCGGAAGGGTCCGAGGATGTCCATGCCCCATTTGTAGAAGGGCCAGGGGGCTGGCATTCCTTTCAGTTCTGAGGGCGGCGGCCATATGATCCTGGTGTGTTTCTGGCAGCTGTCGCACGTCTTAGCCTTTTCCATGGCGTCATGCTTCATAGTGGGCCAGTAGTAGCCGGCGCGTAGCGCCTTTCGGGCGAGTGCATTGCCCCCCATGTGGTGGCCGTTGCTTCCTTCGTGGAGTTCGGCCAACGCATATTTTGCTTCAGAATCGCCGGGACACCTCATCATCGGGCAATGGAGCCTCTATCTGTATAGTTGGTCATCAACCATGGCGTAGAGGGCGGCCTCTCTGATCAGCTTCTTGGCCTCGGTGGCGTTGGTAGGGATGATTCCCCTTTCGAGGTAGTCTTCTATCGGCTTCCTCCAGTCGAGGCCTGCTGAGATGGCCATGATGCAGCTCGGCTCGGTCAGATTTTGCTGGATCACGGTCCTGTGGTTGTCCGGCCCCTTTATACTTGCCAGCTTAGAGAGGATGTCGGCCCGGGCGTTCTCCTCTCTTGGGATGTGGGAAACCGTCACCTCCTCGAATTCGGCCATGAGTTCTTTGGCCCGGTTCAGGTATTTGGCCATGAGTGGGCCTTTTGCCTGATAGGTGCTGTCAATCTGAGCTGCGACGAGCTGCCAGTCAGTTACAACCTTTACCCGTTGGGCACCATTGTCCTTTGCCTGAACCAGTCCGGCCAGCAGGGCCTCGTACTCGGCCTGATTATTGGAGGTCTGAAACTTTAACTGAAGAGAGTACTCGGTGGCTACCCCTTGCAGGCTTTCCACGATGACTCCTGCACCGCTGCCCTTTGCGTTGGACGAACCATCTACGTAGACCTTCCAAATCCCGTCATTGGAGGTGGCTGGGGTGAGTTCCCTGATGAAATCCGCGAGTGCCTGGGACTTAATCGCTTGTCGGGCTTCGAATGTGATGTCGAACTCGGACAGTTCTATGGCCCAATTGGTCATTCTTCCGGCCAAATCGGGCTTGTGGAGAATCTGTCGGATCGGCTGGCTAGTTCGTACCACGATCCGATGCCCCTGGAAATAAGGCCGGAGTCTTCGTGCCGCGGTGAGTAAGGCAAAAGCTACTTTCTCCAGTTTCTGGTATCGGAGTTCAGAGCTTTGTAAGGCCTTGCTGATGAAGTATATGGGTGTCTGCCCGGCTTCGGACTCCTTCACTAGGCGGTGCTTACGGCTTCGTTGCCGATTGACAGGTAGAGGAATAAGGTCTCCCCGGTGTCCGGCTTGGTAAGAACCGGCGGGGTTGCCAAGCATCTCTTGATTTCTGAGAAGGCGGCGTCACAGTCTAGGTTCCAGCTGCCTCGGGTTTCCTTCTTCAGCAACTTGAAGAGAGGTAGGGCTTTCTCCGCCGACTTTGGTAGAAAACGCGTCAGGGCGGCTAGTCGGCCTGTTAGTTGTTGTACCTCCTTCTTGGTCCTCGGGCGCTGCATGTCGAGCACGGCCTTACACTTGTCCGGGTTGGCTTCTATCCCTCTGTTGGTCAGCATGAAGCTTAGGAATTTCCCAGCCGGAACTCCGAAGGCACATTTGGCCGGGTTCAACCTGATTCGATGTCTTCTTAACTTTTCAAACGTCTGTTCTAGGTACCGGATGTGGTCTTCTGGTAGTTTCGACTTAACGATCATGTCGTCTATGTAGACCTCTATGTTGCGCCCGATCTGATCCTCGAAGACCCGGTTCATCATCCTTTGGTAGGTGGCCCCGGCATTCTTCACTCCAAAAGGCATGACGTTGTAGCAGTAATTCGCCTTATCAGTCATAAAGGCGGTCTTTTCTTGGTCGTCCGGATGCATGGCGATCTGGTTATAACCGGAGTAGGCATCCATGAAGGAGAGGAGCTGGTACCCGGCCGAGTTTTCCACAAGCTTATTGATGTTAGGCATCGGGTAGGAGTCCTTTGGGCAGGCCTTGTTGAGGTTGGTGTAGTCGACGCAGACTCTCCATTTGCCGCTGGGTTTGAGGACCATCACTATGTTGGAGAGCCAGGTGGTGTACTGCACCTCTCGGATGAAGCCGGCCGCTAGGAGCTCCTCTACGTGGTCCTCCAAGGCCTTCTGCCTGTTGTCCGCAATGTTCCTCTTCTTCTGTGCCACTGGTCTTGATCCCGGCCATACGCCGAGCTTGTGGCAGCAGAAGTGGGGGTCGATGCCGGGTACTTCGGCCGAGGTCCATGCGAAGACGTCTTGGTTCTGCCTTAGGAAGCGAATCATAAGAGCCTTTAGGCCGTCCTCCATGTCTCGGCCAATTTTGGCGGTCTTGGACGAGTCTTCGCCTAGCACTATCTCCTCCAACTCTCCTTCTGGCTCAGGCCTCGGATTATCCTGTTCTCGGACGTCGAGCTCTACCATGTTGACTTGCTGCCGCGGGCGCTCGTCCGAGCCGGCTTCAGCTACGTGCTCATTGGATCCGAGCCAAGGTGGAGATGAGGGTCCTCCTTCCTCGACCCGGAGAGCTTCAAAATAGCATTGCCTCGACTCTTTCTGGTCTCCGGATACCACAACTATCTGGTTCTTATTGTTGACCATCTTCAGTTTTTGGTGTTTGGTGGATACCAGAATGTCCCAGTCGTGGATCGTTGGTCTGCCCAGGATGATGTTGTAGGGGGATCGGAAGTCGGCGACTACGAATCTCACTCGCTCTGACTTGAAAGCTTCCTTGGTCCCCAGGGTCAGCCTGAGGTCGATTTATCCTTTCGGGAAAGACTGTTCGCCAATGAACCCAGTCAGGGTGGTTTTGCATGGCTTGAGGTCCTCCTTGTCGAGGTGCATCCTTTTGTAGGCATCCCAGCTTATAATATCGGCCGAGCTCCCTGCATCCACGAAAATTCTTTTAACTCGGCAGTTAACCAAGGTTCTAGTAATTACCAGTCCATCCAGGTGGCCGGGTATGACGTCTTTCAGCTCCTCGTCGGTGAAGGTCAAGGTAGGCGGCTTCGGCCTCTTGGGGTCCTCCTTGAACTTGGGGAGGTCTCGGACGGTCAGTACCTCGCGGAGGTATTTCTTCCGCTAGCTTACAGAGTCTCCTCCTCCTCCGAATCCTCCGCTGACGACGTTGCACTAGAAATCTACGTCGGGAAATTCGTCATCTGAGGTCGTCCTCTGCTTCTTCCCCTGCTTCCGAGCTTCCTTGGGCGGACTTCTACTACGGCCGCGGTCAGTGTGCTTGCCACTCGTCCTTCCCTGAGTCTTGATCACATACTGACGCAGCTTCCCATCTCTCACGAACTTCTCGATAGCGTCGCGGAGGTCATAGCACTCGTCGGTCGTATGGCCGTGGCAGTCGTGGAGGTTGCAGAACTTGGAGCGGTCCATGCTGGAGCGCCCTCGGATCGGCCTCGGCTTGTCCACCCGCTTCATCTCGGCCTGGGCTACCTCTTTCCATACTTGAGACCGAGGGACATTCAGCGGGGTATAACTATCGTACTTGGCCTTTTGATCGGCTCGGTCAGGCTTGGCTCGGCCTTCTCGGTTCCGTCTTCTGGGGCCGGCCTTCGTCCCTCCCGGCCGTCCCTCGTCACTGGGCGGGCTCTTCCTAGTCCGTTCGGGTTCATCGGAATTGGCCGCCTCCATCTGCTCCATTTCCAGGTATTTCTTCGCCTCTGTATAGAATTCGGTCAAGGTGTACACCGGGTTTTTGCATAGGTGTGGAGCTAGCCGGGATGAAGGATCTAGTCCATTGACTACGCAGTGTACGTGGACGTCTTCGGGCAGCGACCGCACCTGCATGGCTACATCGCGGAACCGGTCCAGGTACTTCTGTAGGGCCTCTCCTTTCCTCTGTCGTACCTTGCTCAGCGTGAATGTGGTCTTTGGCTGTTTCTTACTAGTGGCGAAATGCAACTCGCACTTGCGTCCGAGGTCTTCATAGCTCCAGATCGAGTTGTTCGGGAAAGAGGTCAGCCATCTGTGTGCGGGCTCGTGCAGGGTGGCCGCGAAGAGACGCTGGATAACTGGGCCGCTAATTTGTCGCACCCACATCAGCTTTTCGAACACATCAAGGTGGTTGCGTGGATCTTGGGTTCCGTCGTACTTCAGAAGGTCGGCCAAATCGAAGTGCTTCGGATATCGGGCCGTGGCCGCCTCCCTTGAAAACGGGGATCTTCCAGAGTCCGACAAGAACGTGACTCGATATTCACGAGGGGATCCATGGCGAGGTGATCTACGGGTTCGGGGAGTTCTATCCTCCACACGTAGCTTTTCTCGGTCTCGGTCCTCTCTTGCAGGCCGATCAGTGCGGTTAAGACCGTCACCATGGTTCTCTCTGTTTTCCGGGGACCGTGGTCTGCCTCGTTCTTCACTCGTCCTCCAACCCGGTTCGCGGTTGCCGCGGCGCCTGCTCCTCGGCTCTGAGTTGCTCGAGGAACTGCTATCATCCACGGGGGCTCTCCTTTCACGCCTATGGTTCCTCCGGCGGTTTCCCTGTCGGCGATCTTTTTCGAGCGCTTCCTGAATCATTTGGCCAATGGCTTCAAAGTCAGCCCGCCTCTGCAGGTCGTCTCGTTTCTCCTTGTTTTTTAGCCGCTGGAGGAACGACTCCTGCGTCCTCCGAATGATGCGGACGTCGGCTTCAACTGCCTGGACGTCTCTCGTTGGAGCCACTGTGAGTGCTCCTAATGGCTGCTGATCCTCTGCCGAAGGGGTGGTTGCCGTGTCAGTGACGTGCCCTTCGGGAGTGTTTTGTCGCCGCGGTTGCTCTGGCGGCTGATCTGCTGGTGGTTGGCTTGGTTGGGGGTCTCCTCCCACCGGCTGGGGGTTTCTGGTGTGGCTTCTAGTGCTCACCATCAGTGGTCACGGGGATTGAAGTTTATAGATCCCCACGGTCGGCGCCAATGTTCTTTCCTAAGAACACAGAGATTGGACTTGACCAGGTTGTCAAGCCTAGAGCCTCGTACCCTTTGAAGGGATCAAAGTCCACGTAGTTCGCAGCAAACAGTAAGGCGTGTAGCCAGGGGAGTGGGGTGTGTGCTCTGTGTGACAGTATGTAAATAGAGCATAGAATAGAACCTGTGCACCTGTTTAGGGTTTCCTTCTATTTATAGAGGAGTCTGGTGCGTGTATCTTCATATTGATGGGCGATATCCCTGATTGATAGATCATGGGCTGATTTGTTGGGATTATGATTGAAGGAGAATCCTCATTGATGAGATCCTAAATTTGTGGGATCTCGGATCCTTTCCTAATAGAGTGTAGATCCCGCTGTAGGCGTAGTTGGGTCGAGGTCCGGACCTGGGCCTATTGGGCCGGTCCGTAACAATTACTTTTAATTTAAATTGTTTTCTCGATTACACAAATCAATTATTTAAAACTTATAATTTTTTTTAAAAAAAAAAAAACTACAGGAGTATTGGTTTAGGAGAATGAGGATACGTGTGAGCTGGCAAAAGCGGGCACTCAACATTCCTTCAGCAAGATCACACTCTTGCTACTTATATTTGATAGACGCCACCACCAATAAAAAATGGGTAAGGTTCTTGAGCTAGCGTTGATTTACATAGTTTTTTTTTTTTTTTGGTAAAACACATAGTTTCATGAGAAACAACAAACTTTTTTATGGATTAATCATTAATCCGGCCCATGAAATTGATCAAATGTCTATAGAAGAGGGAAGCGAAATGGAGACTTAAGGCGATGGCGATTGATCCAATAGGTGTATTTGGGTCGGGCTTGATGCTTCACCCCATCCAGCTGCCATTTTCCATCTGGGCCTGTTCCACCCGTCTTCTATCTCCCGAATATGTTTTTGTTTTTTGTTTTAACATAAAATAGAAAGCTGACCACCGAGGACAGCAGTGCAATGGCACAGCTGGTGGTATTGAGATGCCTTATATCTTCCCTCAGGTCCCGTGTTCGAATCCCCCCTCCCCTCGCCTTGTACCAAAAAATAGAAAGCTGATTTTCTTTTCCAAAAAATAGAGCAGCATGTGTACGTGCATTATTGAATTAAATGCATTTCATTTGTACGTTTCACTTTCACGGAGGATTCAATATGAATTAAAGCAAGCTTGCTTTAATTTGTCGGGAAAGACGCTCAACCCATAATATAAATTCCACACTAAAGAATCTTTAATTTCATCGTACACTATTTATTTAATTTCCCCCATCCTCGATCTGCTTTCATTGTCCGTAAAAGTATATATATATATAACCTTGTAATCATAAACTAAGATGTGAAAATTTATGAATAGGACATATCTGATGGTGGAGAGATGGCGGGCAAGAGCATCAATCATCAATCATCAATCATCAATCATCAATCATCAATCAATACTTATATAGAAAGAGCTTCCGCTACTTTAATGTACACATGTTCCAAAAACTAACTTTCAACACGTACGGGTGGATGAGCAGTAAGTTGAAATGCATTTTTGCTCTACAAGTTTTCACAATGAATATAATATTGCCTTGAAGCTGCATATAATTAAATATGAATATTTAGGAATTGAAATTAAGCACACAGGGAAGCCATGATTGGCACCTCATGTACCCTTCATCCTTTATTAATAATTCCTTAATTTCTACCGCCGATTAATGGACATTGGACATATATCAATTATGATATGGGATTGTTCATAAACACATGCATGGAATAGTGCACCACTTAAATTATCCGGGGAGCTACAAGCTATTTTCAAGTTAATTTTAATACATTTGACATTTAATATTTAAAATTTTAAATAAATTACTTTAAGATATTTATTTTTTTCCATTTTTTTCTCGAAACTAATTGTCACTACTTATAAACTAATATATAATCTAATGATACGTAATATATACTATGATTAACTAATTTATTTATCTTCTTAATTTCTTTAAAAAAAAGTCAATTACATCTTATATATTCTCTCTGGTTCTTAT
Source organism: Acacia crassicarpa (assembly GCA_034222035.1). Lineage (NCBI taxonomy): Eukaryota > Viridiplantae > Streptophyta > Magnoliopsida > Fabales > Fabaceae > Acacia > Acacia crassicarpa. The sequence goes on from JAWXYG010000001.1 coordinate 72,240,654, forward strand.
TACAAGGCACCAACTAGTAAATATATTTGGTTATTTTTATAAGGCACTTGCTTGTTCTCAATGAGAATTAACTATTTTTTCCATATATACTCCTAATTAATAAGGGTAATAGGTGAGAGTAATAATTAATATGATATTAGAGTTTAGTGTAATTAGTAGGAGTAATATTAGAAATTACTTAAGTTCTATGACAACTTCATTAACTCTAACTATTTTTGTTGGTTTGTAAATAGTTTTTTTTTTTTTTTGCCCAAAGGTTTGTAAATAGTTGGTGCCTTATAATAAGTACTAAATATGAGACTTGGTTGACTTTTTTGGAGAAATAAATAAAGTTAAATAATTATACTCCCTCCGGTCCTAATTATAAGAGCTAGTTGACTTTTTTGGAGATATTAAGGAAGCTAATTAAATTACTTTAAAGTATTTTTATTTTTAATTTTTTTTCTTCAAACTTATTAGTTTGACTAGTAAACTAATATATAATATGAGAATATTTAACATATGAAATGATTAAGTAACTTATTTAGCTTTCTTAATCTCTCAAAAGAAAGTCAACTTGCTCTTATAATTAGGACCGGAGGTAGTATAATTATATATATCATATGTTGCTTAAGGGCTAAAGTGTAAAAATACTCATAAGCTTTTACCAAAAGTGCATGTAGCACCATATATTTTACGAAGGTGCAAAATACCCATAAAACATTCAAATTAAAATAGGAGCAAAAAATGCCAACATAGTTAAATTTAACCTAACAACTTTATTTTTTGAGCACCATGTTATTTCTGCGCCTATTTTGAGAGTTCAAGTGTAATTTTGCACCTACAAAAAATATTTTGTGTTAGATACTCCCTCCGGTCCTAATTATAAGACCTAGTGTTGATTTTTTTTGGAGAGATTAAGGAAGCTAATTAAATTATTAGAATATTTTTATTTTTTTCTTCAAACTAATTAGTTTAACTAATAAACTAATATATAATATAAGGATATATAACATATGAAATGATTAAGTAACTTATTTAGCTTCCTTAATCTTTTCAAAGAAAATCGACTAGGTGTAATAATTAGAAAGATTTCTGTATTTTTGCTCAAATATATATACATGATTTCTTTTATTTCTTTGTTTGCCACTATCATACGTAGGGGTTGACATTTTGGGTGGCGACAAGTTCTGGTGCGTAGGATAAAAATAAAATATAAGTAGGTACATGCATGGTTCTTAAAAACTTATTTTATCATTGCGATTTTATGTTTTTATGATTTTTTTTCATTCAAACGATTTTACTAATTTTTCAAACGCTTTTAAGTTTTTATGATTTTATTACGTTACAATTTTACGTTTTATGATTTTTTATTTCCTTTCCATTTTTAGGTAAAAACCTATTTTTAAAAGAACCTTGGGTACATGAAAAATTGTGGATGTGAGAAGATAGTGAAATGATGGGGCGGGATATATATCATTATAATATGATATATAGGAGAGAGTGGAATACAGATGGGAGAAGGCCGGGATCTAATTAAAATGATGTGCAAAATAATAAAGAGGAGGGAAGAATATATATATATATATATATATATATATATATATATATATATGATATAAATTAGAACAATAATGGGTGGTAATATTTTATATTTATAATACGTAGCATATGGTTCTATTGATCCCCCATGTGATGATCGTACGACCTAGCTAATACGTTTTTGTATTTTTGTTTGGCTCCATCCATGGTACGACTACTGTATTATATAGAGTAGTATAATAGTGTAGATCCCTCACTTCACTGCACCCTCTTTCTCGTAATGACTTACACGTGTGTGTGGCCCCACATGACATGAATCCCCTCTACATACGCTGTGGCAGCATTATATTAATTATATCGCCATTATTAAGAATCCTCCTCTCATATGCCTACATATTATGCCATGCAACAACCAACAATTAACAATTTTAGGGGAATTTATGCCAACATATATTTTCTAAAATATTATAATCATCTTTAAATCTTTTATTCCCTCTTCTTCTTGAGTATTTTTTAGTGAGTATATATCAGTAAAAGTAGATTAAGAAAAATTTGATAAATATAATAAAAATTTTATTTTATATTTAGAACTAAGATTAACTCTCTAAATATATTTTATATTAATCACCGAGGAAGAAGAATTATGTAACCCCTCCTAATTGCTTTCACTCCTGAAACCTCTTTATCTATTTTTCATAATTTAATTTTGTTGTTATCATACCTGCATGCAATTCTTTATAAGTGGTTTGATTTGCAGATGTGACTACACCCAGTTCTTGGGCTTGTGTTAGTTGTCTCTTTTTACTATTCATTCATAGGTTTGCCTTTTTACTATTCATAAGGAGGACACCTTCAAATCTTTAAGCATATAATTATTTTTGTAGATTGAAAAAATGGACCTAAGAACACGTGCAACAATAACGCAGATGTCCTTGCTATCATCAATTTTTGGAAAATGAGGTTTCACTAAATGCGTGTTATATTTGAAGAATAGAACAATTGTTGTTCAGCTTGGCTTCAAAATGTGGGAAGTCATGTGAGGTGGGTCATTATTTTTGACAATCAATCCTTAACTTTAATCATTTTCCCAAATGTTATTCTCTGCATTGGTGTAATGTGAATGGGCTTGCTAAATTTCTCTCTCTCTCTTTTTTTTATATATATAATCAAAAAGGTTTGGCTCCTAATAATTGGAATATTGGCCGGTTTGGAAATTTCCATTTTTATTTTGAAATTTTTTTCCTTTGAAATGTTTGTACCTTCCAAGGGATTGCAACACCACAATTTCTCCTTTTTAATTGGGCAAATTATTACAATTACAAATTGGATTTCAATATTTATAATAGTATATGATGCGAATCATCAGTTTTACTATATCATGGAATTTCAATAATGGGTAGGTCCTTTTTTTTTTTTTTTGGTTGCCATGACATTTCAATATGCATAAGAATACATGATGGGAATCATCAGTTTAAAATGCATAACATATATGATGGGTGTTAGTTTTAATTAATCGTGGGTTATCAATAAGGTCCCTACCTGGTGGCTTTAATTTATTATGGTATTTCAATAATTGGGAATATATTAAACCTTTTGGAATATGTTGTTAAGCCTTTTAATTTGGGGAGATGAAAAAATATAATTAAGCTTTTTGAGGAGCTGTTATGTAACACCGTTAATCATAATTAGAAGCAATGCTAATTAAATATACGTAGCAGTAACCAAGCAAGTCATTCCAACGTAACAGACAGTACCCTTGTTAACACTGTACTTACTAAAAGCTCTATTTCCACAAGCAATTAACATATGGGTAAATCATATGTCCTGTGACAGGATATAACATTATATTCAGTGAATAAGTACGACGCCATTTAGTCCAGTCACACTCACAACTTTTGTCCACTCACAAAACTCATTCTCTAGTCTCTTCCTCGCTGCTTTGCTTAACACATCGGAAAACAGGGGAGTTAGTGCAAGCCGGAGGTCGAAGGTGAGTCTTCGGGAAGTTATGAATCAGATGCTGGAAGCGTGGAAGCAGACACCTGATGTTTCCAATGAATGTTCTCCACCTCCTCAATCGCAACCTTCTTCCAAAGAGAATGCAAGCGATTGGCGCTATCCACTAGTCGTGCAGAATTCATGGGTTCCTGGTTCATGCTGGGCAAATGCTGCTGTTGATTTGTTGGTAAAGCAAGTCTCTACATGCTGATTTGGCTCTCGAGGGGTGCTTGCGAAAGATAAAATGTAGTTAATGCATTTGGATTCTCAATTGTATCAAAAAACAAAAAACAAAAGACAAAAGACAGATCGAAAAAGAGAGTTGAGAACTGAAACTTGCAGAGAGCAAGAGGAAGCATTTTCTTTGAATCTATATGCAACCTTGATCTGCGTTTGAATATTATTTACTGTTGCATGTGAAGAATTGCTACGGTTCGTTTCTGCAAGGAAACAAAATGAAAACCGAGGGAGTCGACTGTTGGAGGAAGAAGGAAACACTGGCAACCCAGAAACTAAGGTGAGTTCTTTGAATCTCTTTCCCTCCAAGATGCACAAAAACTAAAAAACTGAATTTCCAGCAGCAACAACACGTGCAAGAGAGAACATCCTTCATTTCCTTCTTATTTGGATATAATTAAAGGGAGGCAGAGGAAAGAAATTGTAAAACAACGCCGTATATGCTTCACTGGACCAAAGTTTATATCCTGTCACAGGACATATGATTTACCCTTAACATATATAGAATAGATTGATGGATTGAGTACTCTAAAACATATTCCGCAACACGACGCTTAATCAGGGGAGCCAATTATAATTAAATTGCGCCCCACGATCGATCGAGTTGGGGACACGTACGTACACCCTCCTTTAATTCAGTCACTTATATATATATATATCGCCGCCTCCTCCCTCTTTATTCATTTTCATTGTTTTCGGAGAAGAGAATGCATATCCCTTTACCCGCCCGCCATTAATTATATTCCATCTTTTTCATACATATATATATATACTCTTTCCTACTCAAATTGTAGCAAAGTATAAATTACATCAGATGAAAAGTCCTTCATGCCAACCCATCACCACAAGAAGCAAACACAAATTCACATATAAATCTATTAGCTAGGCTTACATTAATTATATATTCCATCCAAGTTTCTCACTCCTCCTCCCACGCACTGAGAACCAATGAATTTTAATCCATGAACCCTAATCATCTCTTTATATATAGGAGATCACTTGTTGCTGACCCATTCACCTTGAACTTTTGCCCCCCGAAACGCAGGAATTAATTAAGGAAACTACTTATGTAAATGTAAAGCGTCAGGAGCTGTTACAATGTTTTTGTGGTATAGGGACTGATTCCTAAATCATTTCAAAGTACGGGGATCAAATGCTTAACTGTACTTTCCCAAATTATGATGGCTCGCATATATATGTTCTCTCTATTTTCTAAATATACAGTGATTTTATTTGTTTTAATTTCCTCTTTTTTAAATTCTAAAGATGGGTAGTTCTTAATTAATGTTCTACAAGGTATGGAAAGTGTAAATATTAAGCTTTGTCGTCAAACACACACACACACAAACTAAATTAAGTTGCATTCTAAATAATACTATCCTAATTATAAGATCAAATTCACTTTTTTTTTAAGAAATTAAAAAAATTTATTAAATTACTTTAGAGTATTTAGATTGTATTTTTTCTCCCAATTAATTAATTAAACTAATATTAAGTAATTCATTTAACTTTTTTAACTCAACCAATGTTATAATTAGAACCGTGTAAGATATATCACACTCTTTAATTCCCTGAATAAGAAACAGAAAAGATGTCTTGACTACCGCACCATTGAAAAACGAATCGAAGCGAAAACAAAATGCTATTTATATATATATATATATAAACGCCAAATTGGGAAGCATGAAACAGCATCTGTGTCTCGACGCATCTTTCCTTCACCATCAAAGAGAGAGGGGGGAGAGATATGGATTCAGCAACTCCACCGTCGCCGGAGCTCAAACTCGACCACCTAAGAGCTCTCAAGGTGGTCGGCAAGGGTGCCATGGGGACGGTCTTCCTCGTCTACGACATGGTAGCGGATCCTTATGCTCGCAGTCCCTTCGCCCTGAAGGTCGTCGAGAAATCCTCCGTCCAGAACAAGCTCGACGCCGACCGTCGAGCCCGGTGGGAAATCCATGTCCTCTCTCGCTTGGCCCACCCTTTTCTTCCTTCCCTCTTAGGGACATTTGAGAACCATCAATTGTTGGCCTGGGCCATCCCCTATTGTCCGGGAGGCGACCTCAACGTCCTTCGTTACCGTCAGAGTGATAGGGTCTTCGCCCCTGCCGTCATTCGCTTCTATTTGGCCGAGATCATCTGCGCTTTAGACCATATTCATGCCCTGGGTATCGCCTACCGTGATTTGAAGCCGGAGAACGTCCTTGTCCAGCAGTCCGGTCACGTGACCCTCACCGACTTCGATCTCTCTTGCAACCTCACCCCCAAAACCATCCCACAAAATCTGTCCGATAACCGCAGCAAGCATCGCAGGAATTTCACGCGCTGGATTCCTGTCCCGCCAGACATTTTTCACAGCAGAAAAGGTTTGAAGAAGGCCAAGTCCGCCAAAGTCATCCCAGTGAGCAGAAGGAAACCGAGCTTCTCAAATGGCGAGCGTTCTAACTCGTTCGTTGGAACAGAAGAATACGTTTCGCCCGAGGTCGTCGGTGGCGACGGACACGAGTTCGCAGTCGACTGGTGGGCCGTCGGCATATTGACGTACGAGATGATGTATGGCACGACGCCGTTTAAGGGAAGGAACCGCAAAGAAACCTTTCGTAACATCTTGACGAAGGCGCCAGTGTTCGTGGGGAAGCCAACGACGCTGACCGACCTCATCCAACGCCTGCTGGAGAAAGACCCCACAAAGCGATTGGGTTACGTGCGCGGTGCAAGCGAGATCAAGGAGCACGAGTTCTTCAGAGGGGTCCGGTGGGACCTACTAACGGAGGTTGTACGGCCGCCGTTCATTCCGTCCAGAGAGGAGGCGGACTGGACCTGGACGGAGCGATTCAGCGGGGGCGGGGTGGAGATAGGGGAATACTTTGAGAGGCAAAGATCGCCGCCGTCACCGGAGAAAGGGTGGGATATATGTTTAACAGAATTGTAACGCACGTGTAGGTAGGATGAGTGGTTGATGTGAAGGGACTGTAATTTTAATTTTGGGTACATAGAATAAGGGAAGAATGGCGAGAAATTAAAGGGGTTAGGTACGTAGATTAATTAGGGGGAAATCTTAGAGTGTTAGGTGTAAGAGCTGTATAATATGCTAATTAGTATGTTAATAATATGTACGCCCGGTACGTGAAACCATTTCACAAGTGTACGTACTTGTCAGCACGCACGCCATGTTTTGCTGGTATTGAGATTAGCGAAAAACGGGGGTGATTAATTAAAGAAAGTGGAGTCACATGGAGAGGCCATTATTCGAAATCATATCATTGGCGTTTAAAAATATTCCCCTCCAAGTGGATATGGATGCTGATGCTGATGGGAACCCCTTTTAATTAATTAATTAAAGTAACGGTGGTGGTGGTGGTAAAGGGATGGGAAAATTGAAAGACCAATTAATTAAAGGGCACTCTGTTTCTGTAAGCTAAGTAAGTACGTAATTCATGGGATGGGAGGTTAAAGATCGAAGTGATGACAGAAAGTGTACGTACGTACTGTTGGAGCTTAATTAAAATAAATGCAAGAAAGCAAGTGTACGTGTGGGAAATAATGAGGAGGCATAGCAGCAAAAATGATAAAAGGATGGATCGGATATATATATAGTTAGTAATTAATTAGTGTGAAAAAAGCTACATCAACCATGTCTTGCCTTTTCTGCATATATATCTACTCATCCATCACCCTCGCCCTCACTTACTTTCACCTTTCCCTACCCAAACACATTAATTAATTACAAAAGTCTCTTTCAATTTTAACAAGTAATAATGACCAACACGTACTCTCACCTTATTCATATCTTGTAGACGGAACCATAAGTAAATTAAAGGTGGCGCCCAAATTTAAAACATTATAATTCATATGGAACTAATGCGTTTTTGAGCTTGATGATCGAGGCCACCACATACGTACAGAACTTTACCTTTATCGTGTAATTCCAAATTCCAATGGCATCTTCTCTTTGCTGGTAGTATACCATACTCTTTACCACACACACCGCACAATTTAGCACAACCATCCATCTCCTTCAAATATCTTGAGTATATATTCTCTATTTTCTAGGCCCCAAACCCCTCCAACAGCCCATGCCCACCTTCAAATAGAGTATCGAGACATGACTGAAAATATACGCGCATGCACCAGATTCATTACATAACTACTTTCTCTTATACTCATTCATTAATTCGTCCCGGGGGGTCGTATGTATACTCTCTCTCACACACACATATTTGTTTCCAACACGTTTCATTTAACATATTTGGATCCTAATTAAGCCTGTGTGAGTGTCTCTGTCGGCTCGCTCTCTCCTGCGTACATAATATATTTGTCAAACACCTTGTATTTATACAGTTGCTTAAGGTACGTACGTAGGAGAACATCATGTCATCTGGAAATTAAGAAGAAGCCAAAGGATAAAACATACTCCACTACTAGCTAACAGTTGCATGTGTTTGTGTTTCAGAAGATGTGCCTGCAACTGAAAGTAATGAACCTTCGTAAACACCAATCAAAAAAGTAATTAAGCAACTAGATATATGTTTGTCTGGAGCCTTTGAATTAGTGTTTTAATATCCATATGTGTATAATATTGTATAATTCAATTAAAATATAGGCCGAGGGTAGCTTGCGTCTGGGCATGCATTAGCCACACACAAAACACTCCACCTGTTCTCATCACCCTTTCTTCAAGGATCAGCAAAATTGGTTCCATGCATGTGTATACAATTATAGAATCCACGTTCCCTGCTCATCCCCGGCCGAATGTTATTTTGATTTTTTATTTGTTTCAATTAAGTTGTATTTAACCGCTAAAAGTATGATTTTAGTAACATATCCAATATTTCAAATTAATTAATTTTTAATTAATGCATCAAGCACCAATATTTTAGGCTGTTAGTGATGAGTGCTATTGGAAAGTGATGAATACACTAAAAATTAATTAATTTGAGATATTAGGTGTTACTGAAAAATATTTTAGGATATTGGGTATTATTTAAAAGATATTTTATGATAGTGAGTGATATTGGAAAAATATTGTTGGATGCTAGATATAGTAGAATTTAATTAATTTAAAATAATGGGTGCCAAAAATACTTTAAATTAAAGTACAACATACAATTTAATCTAAGTAAATAAGAATATATATATATATATCCGTGGTTAATCCATTAAATGGCTGGGGTGCGATCATCTGATCTCCTTAATGAATTGCTAATTAATATGCATATTTCTTTAATCTCAAAATATAAAGTATTGAACCTTCTGCAATTTGTTTTAAAAGGAGATGGATGAGGAGAGAACATACCGATATTACAACTTAAGCCCACGTAAATTAAATCAGCCCCGAATTAATGAGAATGGACATCATATATAATTGACGACATTGTTTTAAAGACACATGCCTCCTCTTAATATCAAATGTCACCATCCACCTTGATATATATAACAAGCTAAGAGTATATATATATATATAGTGTGCATGTACCCATGTGAGTGGCTGCGCTGCTGGCAATAATGAATAAATTAAAATTTTACGATAGAGTTGAAAACTACTACTACGTACAGAAATTTAAAAGAAATTATATATAAATAATTAGTGTGGGGATTTATATGTAGGTTTAGTAAAATATATATGGAGCCATATGGTCAGCTCAGCCTTCTCCTTCAATTAATTAATGTGGCACTAGCACCTACCGGCACCGCCTGCCTTCCCCTTCCCCTTTCACGTGACCTGTCCGCCATCTGCCTCACCCTTTCCTTATCCACTCATTTTGTCCCTTCTAACATGTTACCGCGATCTACTATTAATATATTCATTACCAAAACAGTAAAAGCCTTGCAAACCAATCGCCGTTTCTTGTTTTCAATTTCAACGATCTTCATTCCACACAGTACGTGAGGCACCCCCATCATGTCTCATCTGTATCTTTCATTTTTGATCGATCATAAATACTTATATTGTAAGATATATGGCTCCCGGCCACGTGGTAAAATATTTATTCGTCGTACTTAATTCATCATTATTCGGGAAATAGAAGCAGCAGTTTGTATTGATCATTTTGGTCATGGCACTTTGAAATTCTGCATATTCTGTTACAAACGTATGTAAGCGTTGAATGGAACGAAAAACTGTGATGAGGAAGCTGAACTCACAAGTCAACCTTAAACAGGGGCGAGTGGATGGATGTGATGCCGACAGAGATGAATGCATGGTACGTAATGGTATCATTGATCAATTAATTAATTACGTTGGGAAGCTGTGAGGGAGAGGAGGAGGGGAGGGGGGCTAATTCTAAAATACATGCGAAATAAAGAGTAGATGAGCGCAAATGCAAACAGAAAGCAGCACAAAAGATGATTAAGAGCAAGGTGAGAGAGGTCGGCCGCAGAGGCAGTCGTTGGAGACGAAGGAGGAGGCTTCCAGATGGTCAAAGGGGGGGCCACCGGGGATGCGCCCGCACAAATGGTTGTGGCTCAAATCCAAGTGGCCTATGTACGCCGCCCTCGACACCGACTCCGGGATGCCACCCTTGAGATGGTTGTACGACAGGTCCAAAACCGTGAAGTAAGACCTCGTCCCGAACACATCGGGTATTGTGCCCGACAACCCGTTCCTGCTCAGGTTGAGATCGCTTATGCCCGAACTGAACACGCTCTCCGGGATTTTGCCCCACAGCCTGTTACCATCCAGATTCAGCGTAGACAACACTCCCATTCTGCCCACGCACTCCGGGATGGGCCCCGTTATCTGGTTCCGTGATAAGTCCGCGTCCGCCAGACGATATATTCCGCATATGGAGGTGGGAATCGTACCGCTTAGCTGGTTGCCGCTCACCAGCGCCCTGCTCAGCATTCTCATCCTCCCCACGCTCTTTGGCAGCGGCCCCGTTATTCTGTTGTTCCTCAGATCCAGGTGCATCAGCCCCCTCAAGTTCGTCACCGACGTCGGGATTCCCCCCGATATTTGATTGTCCGCCACGTTCAGCACTGTCAGCCGCTGAAGCCCACCGATGTCGGCCGGAATCGTGCCGGAGATGCGGTTCCCCACGAGGTCGATGATCCGGAGGAAGGGTAGGGAGGTGATGCATCGAGGTATTTTGCCCGATATGCCCTTCCAGTCGGCGACTGTGAGGCTGGAGAGTCGGGTGAGCCTGCACACTGCGGGGGAGATGTATCCGGTCATGTAGCCGGTGCGGTGGGCTCTTCGGAACAAGGGCTCCTCAGAGACACCGCGGAGACTGATGTCAGCCACGCGGCCCGAGTGCTGATCGCAGCTGATACCGTACCAGTTGTGGCAGCAGTCGGTGCCTGCCCAGGAATTGAAGATGCCCACGTAGGGCTCGTGGAGAGCGGCCTTGAAGGCGAGGAGGGCGGCAAGGTCGGAGGGCGGGCAAGAGTGGACGGCGGGGCTGATGACCAGGAGTAGCAGCAGCACTCCAATAAGCCCAGTTGGAGGTGGTACGCCCATTGAGAATGGAGTGAAAGCTAGAGTGGCGAGAGTTACGGCTATTTTATTTATTACTACTACAAATGTGGATGGCAGGAGAGCGTCTGCATGCAATTGTGGAACTCTGACACCGTGGATTATATAATGCTCCTGGCTCCTTCCCCTCTTCTTAGGACCATCTTGCCCCTCTTCAATTCCTTAATCAATTGTTCCTTTGCTATTTAAGATATGACATATTTAAAAAATTCATCTTAATTTGAAGATATGATTTTTATATATCTCATTATTTTCTTAATTTATCTTCATGAATACTCCCTTAACAATAATTAAGGAAAAAAGAGAATAAAGGAATTGAGGTAGATTATTAGGGTGATTTAAAAAATACATGTGATTATATAAACTAACTTTCTTAATTTAATCGAATTAAGTAAATATCTCTTAGGTTAAAAACATGAAGGGGGGGGGGTGCTTAATTACGTGATTTGAAATGATTTTCTTCTGTATCACATGGGGGAGGAGAAGCTGAAGGGGACAAATTAAAAGAAGGGTGTGCATCATATGAATGAGGACAGGCACGTATATGCATGATAAATATGATAGGCAAATTAAAGGAAGGAAGGGATTGGTGGTTGGGCAGGGAAAAAATTCAGGCAGTTTGGCATCTATCATCACATCTAAACATGGAATTTGTATTGCAATAATATAAAATATATATGCAGTTTAATAAAATGGCAAGTGGGGGATTGGATTTGGGCAGATGATATTATTGGAAATTGTTCGATCGATCGAAGTGAACCATCTGATCGAAACTCAGACTGAGATGGCCGGTCACGCATCGTACCGTCTTCACATATATAATTAAGGCCAACCAATGCATGTTGCACTCAGAAATTAATTAAAGATATATAGAACCCAATCATCACCGCTCGCTGCTATTTCATCACAAAACCTTATCATGCATGCATGCATATTATATTGTTTAATTTCCTTATGGGAAAAAAGACCAGCCTTGTCTGTTTTCCTTCCTATATATCTTATTATATGGAGTATAATACTGTACCTCTTCGGCCGGCTCGTTTAATTAACCTTGTTTAGTCTTCTCTGTGAATGATTGATTTGAATTCATACAGCGCCTGAACGAAATATCGGGGTGAACAACTTTGAATTCATGACGTACGTACGATATGGATATATCAGAAAGCATTAATTAATTAGGTGGTATCTAGTGCAGCCATTTTCCAAGCATATATAGCGTATAAATTAAAGCAAGGCCCCTTATTCCCTGTTTGACTTTGACTTTGTATATCAATTTCAAGTAAACTCACTCAATTATCATATTATTATTTCGGCCCGGTAACAATACAATTAATCTTTAAAAATTCCCTCTCCACTATATATATATATATCGCCGGCCGACCACCCTAGCTATATATATATATTATGATATAACCAACCTTCTCGATCGGAAAGCTCGTGCCCACCACATTTAATTTGTTCTCAAATCTAGTATATAAATAGCGATTTGTTTGTTTGGGGAAAGCAAAAATATTGGGACATAAGGCCCCAAAATCTGCCTGCTCAAGCGATTATATGAATATTGTTGCACACGGATTCCACCCAATATTTTGGTATAGGTATATATGTATATATGTGGAAGACAAGTGATCGTGTATTTTAAATTAATACTACTATATGACCAAATTAAATTTATAATATAAAACTGAAAGGTGGGAAGCTCCAAACATGCATATGGATGGATACCTCAATGTATGCCAACGGCCATGTGATATATCCTTTGGCAATTGGCACCCAATCCGCGATGGATCAGGATGCATGATTACTTTTGGATGGGGCCTGCCAAACCATACTTATAATGCAATCTTTTTATTTTTAAATATTTATAGTTCTTTTTAATAAGCTATTTTAATTTGTTGACAAAAGAAAAATTAAGAACATGAAAGTTAGATAATAACTGACGACTATATATAATGATATAAAAAAAATACCAACTTCGGTGTTTAATATAAGGTCTTATTGACTTTTTTTTAAAAAAATTAAATAAGTTAAATAAGTTATCATAAAATTTTATAATTTTTCTCAAAATTAATTTCCCTGACTTGTGAACTACTAATATATAATCTAATACATGACATATGCAATGATTAAGTAACTTATTTACCTTTTTCAATCTTTGACAAAAAAGTCAACTAATAGTTTTTTTTTTCCCTTTAAATGAATTTGTCTAACTTAAAGCCATAAGGTAAATAGTTAAGATGCAAATTCAATTTGTCACAAAAGTTTTCATTCAATAGCTAGCATTGGATATATATGTAGCAGTTAGTTAAGTTTTTTAAAGTTTAATATCGCATTAAAAGTCTGCTATTTGTAAGTATGCCACTCGGGTGGCTATCTAAATTAATTTGAACACGTTTAGTTAATTAAATATAGTAAGGTAGTTAATCTTCAGTGTCTCTGCTATGGGGAAATTAAACATATGAAGAGGGCATGATGGTGGTCGGCCCAAGTGAGTGTGGGTTTTTAGGGAGATGACAGTTTGGGGATCATGGATGCAGCAGCGGTAAATGTGAAGAGTGCATGATGGTGGTCGGCCCAAGTGAGTGCATGATGTTTTTTTTTTTTTTTTTTAAAAAATGTTGGTACAGATGAGGGGAGGGGGGAATCGAACCATAGACCAGGGGTTGACTAAACATCTCAAGTGCCACTGCACTGCAAGTGAGGGCATGATGTTGTTTTGCATAAATAAAATAAATGAGGCATGTACGTAAATGTGAATGACATGAAATTGAAATCCGCCCTCCCTCCTACACTCCTACTCCTACTCCTCCACCTCAAACGTACTTTAGCCTACTCTTACTGTTTCTGTGTCTGGTTTTTGGGTTCATCCAAAAATTTACTCACCTAGCTTGTTCCAGGCTTCCACCAATAACCTGCTTCAATATCTCTCCTTTAAAACAAAGAACCACGCCCGCCCGCCCGCCTCAACACTAGCTCCTATTAAACACTCGAATCCTTTTCATAACTTGCACCTCATCTCATGCATGACACCTGTACGTACCAGTTGTTCATGCTCTATATACTTACTTGCATGTTTCCATAACAAAATTAATAGAAAGATCCATTAAATTTTAGCGGAACATTAACAGTAACAATAATAGCTAGAAACATGCATTTAAACCCCATCAATTTTAGAGGCCTGGGGGTGCGGTGAGAGACCCCATAAAATGGGAAACGTACGATTTTGGGGGCTCACAATCTGTACGTACGTGTGTGTGAGAACTGAGAACTGAGAAGGTGCCACCCAATCCGCCCGCCGCGTGCCACAACCCGGCCCCGCCCTGTCCCTCTACTCTTTTCTTAATGAAAAAGACAAGTTCAGTGAAATATATTATAAAATTGAAAGGCCTCCATCTACTCCAAAATATAATAGTAGTCTCTCGAGTTTTCAGTTTCCAGAAGGCCTAATAATAATAGCGAAAATTACCTGCAGATCCTAAGGACTACAAATATTACAATTAAGTCTCTTAAAATCACCAAATTACACAAAAGTCTCTAAAAATATTTTTTGATATTATTTATATGGAAATAAAATCCAAGTTTTTAAATTTTGTTGTAAATATGGCACTTCCTGTTATAAATATAGTTTTTCCTATTGTAAATGGCTAGATTTTAAATTTTGTTGTAAATATAGCACTTCCTGTTATAAATATGGCTTTGTCTATTGTAAATGACATTTATATGTTTAGGGACTTGAGTTTAAAACAAAATTCAAGTGTTTAAATAATGTTGTTGTAAATATGACACTTTCTGTTGTAAATATGACTTTTTTTTAATGTAAATGTCAGGTGTTTAAATGTTGTTGTAAACATGACACTTTTTGTTATAAATACGACGTTTTCTGTTGTTAAAACAAATAATATAAAAAAAAAATTTATGGACTTTTGTTTAATTTGGTATTTTAAAGGACCTAATTGTAATTATTTCTTATTTTTGGGACCTCCACGTAATTTTCCCATAATAATAATAATAATAGGAACAGATAAGACTTGAGCACTGTAGGGAGTGGAGAAATTTGAGATGATGTGATCTCCACGGTATATTAATATTTTTCAGATTTATCAAAAATTACGAATAGGCGCTAATTCTGGGGAGGGAGCCACGTCGCCAGAGAGGGGAGGGCATTATAGTCAAAGTGGAGGGAAAACGTACCAAATCTGGACAGGCCGATCTCAAAATGGATTGCTCTCACCTTTTTCCTTGCTTTTCTTTCTTCCTCTTTTGGAGCCCATGCTCTGCCGCTACTGTTCTGTTTGCTTCCGCCGTGTTCCCGTTTTATCATCCTATCACGTCATTTTCTGCTGTTGCTTTTGCTTCCGCCATCACTTCACTCGCCCTTCTCCTCGGGATTAAGTAACTTCCCTCCCTCCTCTTGATTTGGATTCCTTCTCTTCTTCTTCTCTCTTAGGTCTCCACTGGCTTTTCATAATCACGCAATCTTCCTATAGCAAGAATGGAGCAGATGAATTCGGGCCTCACACGTTACCGATCGGCGCCCACTTCCTATTTCACCAATATAATCGACAAGGAGTGCTATGAGCACATATTCAATCGACCGTCTAGCCCCGAAACCGAGCGAGTTTTTTCGCGCCTAATCAGTAGTTTTGCTGAGGACCCCCCACCTCAAAGTCTCGCACCCCTTACTGTGAAGCAAGAGGACGACCAGAACCATCAGGCTGAGCCTATGCCATCCGTCAACAATGAACCGGCGCTTACGCGGCGGCAGCAGAACAACATGAGTATTTACGACAGTGCTCCTCGTAATGTATCCACGAGCTCAGCGAGACCCCCTCTGCCAAATCAGAGCCATCCCTCGGCTAATCGGTTGCCTCCTATGAAGACTGGACTTGGAAATACTACTTGCAATCTTACCAGGCATAATAGCTCCCCTCCTGGACTCTTTGCCAACTTCAACATTGATCCTGGTATGTCGTCCCCTTTTCTTTTGCTGCTTTCACTCTCGTTTATATTTTTTGTCTTTTCCTTACCCCCAAAAAGTATATCTCTGTCTTTGGTTCGGCTTAAGTACTCCGCAGCAGATTAATGTCTTTCGATTAGCTATTCTGGATATTATTTGTTGCCCGCTCACTCATACTAGTGGCCTTATTAGTTATGGCAAATCAAGGGAACAAGGATAAAATTATTATGGTCTTGTTAGAATTTCATGCGGGCATATGATATCAATCCCGAGGTTAATATCTGCAGGCTATGCTGCGGCTCTGAGAGGCATGGAAACTTTTGCAGCTGCAGATAACGCTGCCGAAGTCGCAGGCTTTCCTTCCGCAGGGACGTTGAGGAACCGACCGGCTTACTCGCCGGGGTTAATGTTACCCATAGCTCAGACCGGAGTTAAAAAGAACATAGAATTAGATAATCCCCAGAAGGAGGCCTTTAGTGAAAGCCAGGACAATGATTTTATCTCAGGTTTCCCTTTAGATCCTTGGGACGACTCTGCAATTATGTCTGACAATATTAGTGGTCAAAAAAGATACAGAGACGAAGAGAATGATGCAAAACCATTTTCTGGTTTAAGTGCGGCTGAAACCGAGGTACAATACTGGTAGAGGTTGGCTTGGTGTCGTTTTTTTGATAACTGGAATGCGATTGATCTGATTTTTGTTGTTTGTGATTGGTTAGAATGAGAGGGGAGGCCAGGCCAGTGGCCCTCCTCCATTGACTCATCACTTGAGTTTGCCAAAAACTGCAATGGAGATGGCAGCCATTGAGAAGTTATTGCAGTACTCAGATTCTGTTCCCTGCAAAATTCGTGCCAAGCGAGGCTGTGCCACTCATCCCCGAAGCATTGCAGAGCGGGTATGCTCTGTTTTCCCATTTTTCCATATGTAGTCAGATTAATTTGTCATCCATTATTTTTGCTGGCAAAAATGCCAAACAACGCATCTAACTATTTATCGAGGAAATGATGAATGGAGGAAAGGAAATGACGGGGCCAATGGTTGGTGGGTTCAGGTTAGAAGAACTAAAATTAGTGAGCGCATGAGGAAACTACAAGATCTGGTTCCCAACATGGACAAGGTAAGATATAATGAAACGAGCCACTTCCCTCGTGGACACTGTTGAGGCTGTGACATGCAAAAGTGTAATAGATTTCCTTCCGTTTCCAGCAAACAAACACGGCAGACATGTTGGACTTGGCTGTCGACTACATTAAAGACCTCCAAAAGCAGGTTCAGGTATGTCATATAAACCCCACCCATCTTACCTTGTATATGACCATTCTGTGATATATCTATATATGGATGCAGTACTGCCTATTCGATGTAACTTTCTTCCCACATCATTGTGCAGACACTTTCGGACAGTCGATCTAGATGTACGTGTTTGCCTGGGCAGCGTCAATAATGGGAAAGAGGGCGGATTCAAGACTTGGCTTTTTACAGATTTGTATCGAATAATATGGTCGAGTAGATATTATTACTGGGAGCAGGTTTCTGTTGCTGCACTTGTATATTAAGAGAAAATCAGGCTCATTAAAATTATAATCAATAATAATGAAAAGTGATATTATCCCCCTGAAAAAAAATTAAAAGTGAAAAATGGGTAGTAGTGAATAGTAATGAAGAAAAAAGAAGAGTAAAGAAAAAAAGAAAAGATTATTCCCTAGATCTTGCGGTCCGTTTGAGTTTGACCAAACAAAAAAAAAATGATCTTGCGGTCTGACGGGGAAAAATCATCAATGATGTTGTGTTGATCTAAGCCGTTCATAACTTTTTTTTTTTTATAGAGACGCTTCCACATAATTTTTTTTTTACAATTTTACCCCTCCTCCTTCCACATAAATTGATACGGAGTAAACTTATCAACATTCTTTTTTTTCCCCGCTCAAGAACATTTTAATTAACACAAAAGTCCCTTCATAAATGAAGTTAAAGTTGGAAATTTGTTCCGATATTTACTTCTCCTTGGTATTTGAGATTTGGTCAAACTGGACTTATAAATAAAGCCAGAGTGGTATTAATTATTACTTTCACCGACTACCTTTATCAATTATTGGTAGACATGGAAAAACCTAATTAAAGGTCATTGAGAATAAACAAGTACCTTATAAAAATGATCAAATAAACATGCTAATTTGTGTTTTATAATAAGGACCAGAGGGAGTAAGTATATTTGACTCCTTTTTATAAGGCACTTGCTTATTCCCAAGGAACATTAATTATTGTTTTTCATATATACCCCTAATTAATAAGTGTAGGGTGTGAGAGTAACAATTAATATGATATTAGAATTTAATGTAATTAGCGGGGGTAATATTGGAAGTTACCTAAATTGTAGGACAACTTTATTGATTTTAACTATTTTTATTGGTTTGTGAGAATTGTTAGTTGATGCCTTATATTAATGACCAGAGAAAGTATTACTTTGGTCTTATTTATAAGTCCTTTCTGACCAAATCACACATACCAATGAGAGCATACCAATGAGAGGTAGGTAGCTCAATGATCATGGGATAAATTTTCAACTTTAACTTTATTTATAAATGAATATTTTTCAACTTTTTATTCTCTCCCTATTTTTATTGGTATAATGATATAAATAAAATTATCACAATCTCATTTATTTAGTTAAAAACGACTAATAAATAGGACAAAAGTGATATAAGGTTATGTGAAAGCTTTCTCAAGTGGATTTTGTGACGCAAGTATTGGAGTAGCGTGAACTAAGTGAAACCAGAAATATCATGTTCCTTTTGGGACACGGGGTTGGCCACGTGGAGTGCTGCGCGCCTGAACTTCACCCATATTCATGACTCAGTTGAATGAAATGAAAGAATGAGTATCATTACAGTCAGGGTAAGGGGCATGGTCCAGAAGCGCAAGTGTCGTCATTTTAGCAGCTAAAGAGGAGGGTAAAGCTCACATTGTCATGGTGCTGTGGTCCAATTCGGTCGTCTTAATTGCTTCTGGCTGCCCCATACAAACATAAAAAGCCCCATCCCTTTGTTTCTTTCCCTCGCTCTCCCTTCTCACTATATATATATACACACACAAACACGCCTTATTAACTGTAATGCTCCTCATTAAACAAGCGAACACGACGCTTTTTCCATGTGCCTGCCTTAACCTTGAACAATGAATGACTTGTTCGAGCAAAAAAAAAAAAAAGACTTGCACTTCCCCCGGTGGAAGTCCACTCATTCCAATTATAAAATGGGTCACGATAAATAATATAAAGCATTCCAAAAGCAAATAATTCCTCCTTTCTAAAAAAAAAAAAAAAAAAACCCCCCGCTTCTCTTTCAACAATGTACCTGCCACTGTTCGTGATCTTTTTCTTTGGAATCTGTGGGCATAATGGTAAACTCACTTCCTGGCCACGGCCATCGATGATTTCTCATTCCCATTCCTTGTTATCTCGCGCTCATGGCTGGAGCTGCTCCTGAGGGAATTGAGAGAGCCCACCGCCATGGCCCTTCCCCTCTTGTCTTCTCTGCCCACGACTACCCTCTTTTCACTCCTGTAAGCCCCTCCCTACTTTTATTCTTCTTCTTCATCCTCATCTTTCATTGTTTTTCTATTTCAGTGGCTACTAATTCCCCCAATCTCTGATCAATTTGGTTACTTTATTAATTTATTAACAATAGAATTATGCACAGAGCTACGAAGACGAGCCCCTGGCAGCTTATCAACCGACAGCACCAAGTTGGAGGGAGAACCATGTGAAAGCAGGACAAGATACGGAAATCGTCCTACCCCATTCCCACTCAAGAAAGGGACTCACTTTTGGTCATGTATGCCCGGCTGATGATTCCAAATCTGGTGCCAACACCATTACTATTCTTCAAACTTCACCCGCCGATGGTAATGATCACTTCAAGTCCCAGAGAAGAAACAGCTTGGACGACTTCAACTCTCTATCCTCCTGCAATACATGTCAGCCTCCCCTCATCACTGCAGAACCTGAAAACACTTCCAATTTTCTCGTCCCTTTCACCCATTCTCACTCGTCTCTTCCATCACAACCCAAGACCAAGGGGGTCATTTCTTGGCTGTTCCCTCGGCTCAAGAAGAAGCACAGCAAGAATGAGGCTTCCCCAGACAGAACAGAATCCGAGCGAGTTTCTCAGATTCTTAAGGGTTTGGGAAATTTATCAATCGAAACCCTGAAGAAAGAGCTGATTGAAGCCAATGAGAACAGAGATGCCGCCTTAATGCAAGTTTCAGAGATGAAATCTTCATTCGGGGAGCTTAAACAAAAGTTAGAATACTTGGAGAGTTACTGTGAAGAGCTGAAGAAAGCATTGAGAGTAGCAAAGGATTGCCGTGTTCACGAAAAGCTTAATAATCTGCCCAATAGAGGAAAGCCATCTGATGGGAGTGCGGAAAATGTGATGCCCGTGAGTGAGGAAATAATGGTAGAGGGTTTCTTGCAGATAGTATCGGAAGCCAGATTATCAGTGAAGCAATTCTGTAAGACCCTTATAAGCCAGATTGAAGAAACTGATCAAGCCTTAGCTCAGAATCTAAACCAGCTTCTTCAACCATTCAAGCTGTCTCTGAACGCCAAGTACTCAAAGGCTGTGTTGTACCATTTTGAAGCTTTCATTGGTCGGTGCCTCTACCAAGACTTTGAGAATTGTTTGTTCCAAAAGAATGGATGCCCAAAGTTCTTGGATCCACATCAGGATCGCCAGGCACATTTCTCATCCTTCGTGGCACTAAGGAATCTGAGCTGGAACGAGGTATTGAGGAAGGGGACGAAATATTACAGCGAGGAGTTCAGTAAGCTCTGCGACCAAAAAATGAGCTGCATCATGACTTGTCTAAACTGGAGTCGGGCTTGGTCTGAAGAGCTGCTGCAGGCATTCTTTGTTGCTGCAAAATGCATATGGTTGGTTCATTTGCTGGCACATTCCTTCAACCCACCATTGGGAATTCTAAGGGTAGAAGAAAACACGAGTTTTGATGGGCATTACATGGAGGACATGTGTGGGGATAGGCAGAGATCACAAGGGCCAAGCAGGGTGAAGATGATGGTGATGCCAGGGTTTTATGTTGGGGATAGGGTATTGAGGTGTAAGGTTCTTTGCAGGTACAAGTCTTCAACCAAATAGCTATTATTGTTGCTGTTGTGTACTTTTTCTGTCATTTTCACTTTCCTGTCCAAAGTCTATAACTTGCCAAATGAATGTGATCCCATGATTTTTGGTTTCCAAGTTTGTCAACCACATAAATAGGTGTTGGTCTGACAGTGAAAATATGTTAACCATAAAATTGTGTCACTGTAATAGCAGTATGTAATAGCAGTAAACTATGAAGTGCAGTTGAGAGACAATGACATCGAAACCTGGCTTGGTTAGCTTCCGTCTTTGTTTTTTTCCCCCAACGGCTTGGCTAGCCTTTCCAGTTATAAAAAATAGCAAATGAGATGAAATCAACGACAACATAAATAAAAATATAGTCATACAGAGTGGTTATTACTTAGCTTGTTGCTATTAGTAGTGTCGGTGAAAGAATAAGTAATTGCGGGATGATACAATTGTGTGAAGAGAAAATGAAACCTGAAAGGAGAACAAATGAAGGCAATGTTATCAGTTTTCAGCCAAAGATGTGAAACCGGATGCCATGAGTGTGTCTGTGTGTATGCCTCATGGCTACTGCCTACGTACCTCTCAGTCTCAAAGCCAATACCTTTTAATTTGCATAATGCGACATAACGTCACTTGCTGCAGCAGTTTTCCTAAGTTGGGTCAACAAGCGAGGCTATCCGGTGCCGATCAACAAATTTTAATGAAGTTATAAATCAATCTCACCTGGGATTCACAATAGGTACTTCTATGGGCATCACATTTCTACTTCTAAGCTCATCTTCTAATTTAACACTTTTATTCTACAACTAGATTAATTATTCTAGCATTAAATTATACTCCTACATTCTATCTAATCTAGAAATATTTTTCCTATAACACCAGTATCTTGAAAATTAATAATTAAGAATACCGAATGTACAAAATAATCTATAAGAATCTAGATACATATAATTAATTAAATAAATTAGAATTATATAAGATAAAATTAAAAAATAGTGTTGCAATATAATAATATAGATAATAGCATTATCAAATAAAATACTTAATGAAGGAGAAGCACATAGAGTGAATTCACCTCCAGGATTTCTCTCCTTCCAATTAAGGAAGCACGAAGCACCTGCTACGGCTTTGGAAGATTAGGGAGGAATTATATAGTAAAACGTGTTCTTTTTATTTGGGACCAACAGAGTTTGGTGTACAATTTAAGTAAATTACCATGTTATCACGTTTAGGGCCTGTTTGGTTCATGAAACATGGGAGAGAGAATGAGAATTTAACAGAGTTCTTTACCGAAAACGCGTTTGGTGCACCATATGCCAAGAACCTAGTTCCCGGACCCTATACCGGGCCCACTACTCTTCCCTCGTATGTGAGAACTTGAGATTCTAGTCACGTCATTATTCACTTTTTTGGACAGATTTATCTTTGAAGTTCGAACTTGGCGGGAAAGTTCGAACTTGGTAAAAAATTTTTTTACACGAGTTCGAACTTAACAAGAATTTTTCTTCATCTTTTAAATCTTTCTTTCCTTATTTTTAGTTCCTTTCCCTCCTTCAAGTCTTTGTACTAAACGGGCTCTTACTAGGTACTTCTTTTTTTTTTTTTTTGATACATGTGAGGGAAGGGGAAGGGGAAGGGGAAGGGGAAGGGGGGAGGGGGGGGGGGGGGGGGGGGGAATGGGGATCGAGTGAGGAAGATTCGGCCAGGAAAAGTAAGAAACGGAAAGGAACTTGAAATGGGGTTGAAAGGGTCCAACTCCAAAGTCCAAAGCCATAAACCTACCCCCACTCTGGCACTCAAAGAATACAAATAGAGGGACCCTCAGCCTCGGTTCTCAACACCCTCTCTTCTCCCTCTCACACTGTCATCGGCCGGCCATACCCACATCGATGGCTCCGAGCAAACAAGACGCGGACATAGTGCTGTTCCCTTTCATGGCCCAAGGTCACATAATTCCTTTTCTCGCTTTAGCGCTTCACTTGGAACGAAAGACTAACAATACTATCAGCATCGTCAACACCCCTTTCAACATCAAAAAGCTGAGGGCCTCTCTCCCGCCACACACCTCCGTTAGCCTCCTCGAAATCCCCTTTCACGCCTCCGACCACGGCCTCCCTCCCAACACCGAGAACACCGATGTTGTCCCTTACGGCCTCGTCATTCGTCTCCTAGAGGCCTCCACTTCTATGAGGCCGGCTTTCAAGCTCCTCATCCAAAATCTCATGGATTCGCAACACCACCGACGCCCACTCTGTATCATAGCCGACATATTCTTTGGATGGACCGCCAGCGTGGCCAAAGAGGTTGGTGCCTTCCACGTTATCTTCGGCGGATGTGGGGGATATGGCATGGCCTGTTACTATTCTCTCTGGTTCCATCTCCCTCATCGGAAAGGGCAGGGAGATGAGTTTTTACTGCCCGATTTTCCAGAAGCCGGTCGCATACACAAAACACAGCTACCAGCCAACATAGCTGAGGCGGATGGTAGCGATGCGTGGTCGGTATTCCAAAACAAGAATCTTTCTGAGTGGGCGAAGTCAGATGGGATCCTGTTCAACACAGTGAGGGAGGTTGACTCTGGCGGACTGGACTACTTTACCAGGAAGCTGGGCCTGCCAGTGTGGGCGATCGGGCCGGTGGTGCTATCGACGGGGAGCAGATTAGGAGGGGGTGTGAGGGCGGAGGCATGCAGAGAGTGGCTGGACAGGAAGGCAGGAAATTCGGTGCTGTACGTGTGTTTTGGGTCAATGAATACGATGTCAGGGGAGCAGATGATGCAGCTGGGGGAGGCGTTGGAGGAGAGCGGAAGGGATTTCATATGGGTAGTGAGGCCACCAATAGGGCAGGACATCAATTCGGAGTTCAGGGCGGAGGAATGGCTGCCGCAAGGGTTTGTGGGGAGGATGCAGGAGTCAGGGAGGGGGCTCATACTCATTCACTGGGCACCCCAGCTTGAGATACTGTCCCACAAGGCAGTTTCTGCCTTCCTCAGCCACTGCGGCTGGAACTCCGTCTTGGAAGCCCTCACTCACGGGGTCCCCATTCTCGGATGGCCCATGGCGGCGGAGCAGTTCTTCAACTGCAAGTTTCTGGAGGAGCAGCTGGGCGTGTGCCTCGAGGTGGCCAGGGGCAAGAGCTGCGAGGTTCACCATCAACATATAGCCGCCACCATTGATGTCGCCATGGCTGATCACGGCAAAGGGGCCCACATGAGAAGCCAAGCTCATCGCCTCCGTGGTGCCATCGCTGACGCCCTTCGAGATGACCATACTTTAACGGGCTCTTCCATTCAAGCCCTGCGTCATTTCTTATCCGCTGCTGCCAACACCCCCAAGCCCCGTTCCCCCTCTGAATGATAGTGTACACATTCCCTGTTTCGGGTGTCATTGTTCTTCCATATCATTTTGTCATGCAAATCATTACACACCAATAAGCACTTTATCTTATACTACATACTCTGTCTCGCAGTCTACCGGGGAACCTCTCTGGGTAAGCCGTCCCCCCCTCGTTTCTTTATCGCCACTTTTCATTCACATCTTCTCTAGACCCAGAAATTGGGATGTTGAAAATTTAGCGGCTCTGTATTTGGCTGTGAAAGGAAACACCCCCCCCCCCCCCCCCCCCAAAAAAAAAAAAAAACACGACTTAAGTCTGCCAAATGAAATGTATTGTACCTCTTGTCAACCTAAGGGATTGAATATATGTGCACAAAATTTGTAAATTCTGTATATCTCTGTTTTGCTTTAGGACTCAGTCACCTTAAGTCATATAACTAAATATGAACCGTGAATATAGTTCTCGCCCTCATTTCTTTGCCAACACCACCAAGCCCCGTTGCCCCTCTGTTTCTTGTTGCCTATTATTTACTTTGTCGTTTTGGGTGTCATTGTTCTTCCATGTCCTTTTGTCACGGAAATCATTACACACCAATAGGCACTTCATCATCATATACGACATAGTTCATTGACATTTCCAAACAAGAAAAGGGGAAAAAAAGGGTCCCATGTAGCGTAAAACTTGAGAAAGCTAAGCTTTTGGGGGCAGCTTCGCAGCACGTTTTTTCCCTGTAATTAATGGGGCACCAATTGCCACGAATGGTGTTTATGTACATGAGGACGCACTGCAGCAGCCATGCAAACTGACCTGTGAGGACGTGATAGTAGCGCGTCAGGATGCGCACGAACTTCCACCCTCGCTCCACCAAAAGCTAACTGATAAACTTGTAGTCAGAGATCGGACATAGTGCCACCACCTGGGCGGGATATATAGCATTTCGCCTTCTTCTAGAATACAGTCCACAAATTCCAGGTCTTGCACCTTCGGAAACTTCATTTCATCTATATCATCTAAATCGACCTTCAAACATAAATTTTGTAATTAACATGGAGGTAAAGATTTCAAAACAAATCAATAACTCATTTCAGAAATAACAACACTAGGACGAACATAAGTAAATCGTGCGCCGCAGATATTAGGTTGTAATATCTAGTTCAAGCACGCACAGCCACTTGGCTGCCAGTGCAAACACTCATCAGGGGAAACCGCTTAAATCTGGAAACATTGAGGGCACATTAAATCGTACTTTTAGAAATATCTTTGGTTCAAATAGGGGCGCAGGGAAAATGGTATGCTTTCAGCAAAGACACAAGTAAACTGCATAAAGTTGGTTAAATATCTCAATCCCCAGTACCTGGCTGGAATTCGAAAGCAAGGTTTCCGTGTAGGGGTAAAGTTCCTCAGAAAAAGATGCAGAGTAAAGCCTGATATATTTCTTTCCAACAACCTGAAATCATCAAACATAACAACGATCCAGTCATGCTCATTTATTACAGCTGTTCAATTATGCCATGGTTCTTCAGATAGCTTTCAAGCCTGTAAACTAACGGGAAAGGAAGAGAAATCCAAACAGGATATGAATACGCAGTGTCTTGGGAGGTCTAGAAGGTTTCCAGAAAACATATATGACGAATTGCAACAGTGCCAACATTAAGAAAATCGTTTTCATATTTCCCTTAAGACATTATTTAAAATTTTTTTAACTTACTGATGGAAAAAAAAAATCCATGCACAATACATCAAAATTGTTGATAACTTGTTATAAATTAGATTCATAATACTCTTTTAACCTTGAAGCATACATACTAAAGATCTATCTCCGTGTCTGACCCATAAAAAAATACTTGTTTGGTATTAACAAGGCGCGACACTTCAAATTTTGTGTTCACCACTATTGTGATGTTCTGTTCCGTGTGTGTCCATACTTGCCTTTATTTGGAAGGGTTTTAGCAACGTGCCAAGAAATTAAACTGTCAAGGCCGTCATGACAGCCACTGTCATCCACATATATAAATTAGAATTTAGATACAACTTTACCTAGCTACAAGCATGGAGAACCTCGTGAATATGCTCAAAAAAGTGAGAATAGGTAACATAGCAACTATAAATTGAAGTGTAAAAGTTCTATTTCACAATTTTTTCAAGAATAGTAAAGCCGAGTTACCTGTGCTAATATATTATGGTGTGGATCATGGTGTAACGGCGTTACTGTCCCAGCTGGACCAAACCAAGCATTGACGGATCTAAGCTCACCTCCTCCTGTAAAACAATAGTCTGGTATACAAATATCTTTTCGAAGCTCAGTTATCTGTCATGTCAATAACATCAGTAACTAAAAGCAGCATGAGACCTGCACTAGCATGCCAGAATTACATACGTACGAAATGCAAAAGGAATAAACTATATAATATAAACCTGATCAGAAGGTGAAAAAAAAACCTGATCAAATAATGGATGCTGAGCAAGATATGTAGGACCCCAGGATAAGCAGCCAGGAGACTCAATCCGCTGAAGAAACTCAGAGAATGTGATTAGCTCTTGCTTCCACTCAGCACATAAGTAGTTCTTCCCAACCTGTAAAGCAAGCCAACATTACCCTATCCTTCAAATATTTATTAATTAAAAAACATAATACAAATTATTTTTGCCCCAAAAAATGCATATACATAAAGATTACCAAAACATATTAAATTAACCCCAAAAACATACATGCATGCTAAGAAAGACACAAGGGGGAAGTTAATTTAGACTTTGGCTATTGTAGTTATGGTAAGCTGAATGCAAAAATGCAAAGGATTGTAATTTCAATAAGGGAAAAGGTACTTTCCTTCTCTCTCTCTCTCTCTTCAATGGAAATCAAACAAATGCAACTGCTCCCTCATACACTACATTTATTTTTAAAGGGAGAGGAAGTGCATTTTTTATTTTAAAAAAAGTAAACAATTAGAGTAATTACCTCAACTGGAATTGTGCGGTCACCTGCAACTCTTTTCAAATAATCTTTGTTATTCCATTTTGCCTTGGCTGGCCAGTGATCCATACAATCGCTGATAATAATTGGGGAACGAGACAGGTAATAGTCTTTCAGAAATTTTTCCAATGACAGAGCCGACTTCTTCATTACAGTTTTACTGGAGAAGGACTTGAAAGGTAAAAGTTGGAGCACCTACAAGTGTAAAAGCTATAGCATAAACATTAGAAGGGCCATGCAATGTGGTGGTAACTGGTAACCACCTCATTCAAATTCAACATCATGAGCACAATTAGTGTTGAGCAAGGTTACCGTGCTGTAGCTTGTAACCTAATTAGTAGAGAAGATAAACAAATTTAAAGTAGAAGCCTTAAATATCAACATTGATATTTTATTGTATCAGATTGGAATAAAGGGTGATGCTATTTGTTTTGTCCAGGAAAAAAAGTTTGGATTCTGACAATTTCTTTAAGATTTCAAACTATGATGAAATTTCTATTACATCCAAATTCTTGTACACTACTTCAAAAAGAAGTTTGAAGGGGCCAGATACGCAGTATTATCCCTGATAAAAGGTCGTGTGCGAGCTGAAGGCAATTATAATGGCAAGTGAACACTGACCATTGATCAACTCCTCAAATTTTGCCAGACAAACAGTTCACATTGACATTAATCTATAACAAGGAACAACAACAAAATACATTTGATCATCCAAACAAGTAATAAATGTCAAGATGACGCATAGTCCGAAACTCTATCATATTATTCATCAGTCTTCACCAATACAAATCTTCATTAAGTTAGAAAGAGGTACGGGCCTCACCTCAGCGTTATTAAGTTGCTGCCTAACAAGTGGATGCTCATGCTTCTCCAAACCTCCACAACAATCTTCAGAAACCCCAATGTTTCTGACCTTCCCCGAAACTTTCTCAACAGCAGAGTCCAAGTCCTTCCTTAAAAGCATCCCTCCCATGATGAGGCCCAAGTCCAACGACCTAAGGGCCTCCTTGAACTCACCAATTCTAT
This sequence comes from Acacia crassicarpa, assembly GCA_034222035.1. Taxonomy (NCBI): domain Eukaryota; kingdom Viridiplantae; phylum Streptophyta; class Magnoliopsida; order Fabales; family Fabaceae; genus Acacia; species Acacia crassicarpa. The sequence continues at coordinate 72,269,307 of JAWXYG010000001.1, forward strand.
AATGGCACTTGGCCACGAGGAGGCAAGCCATGGAATAAGCATCACGCCACACCGGAAGGACAGAGTGCCAGGGCCCCGAGTGAAGCTGCTCCCATGCCATCTCACGAGCCGCCTCAGCAGCGCGAAAGTCACCGGCGGCCGCCAGGAACGCCATCCTGACATAAGCATAGCCTCCATGCTCGGAAATGGACTGAATAAGCCCCGCAGACTCCCTGTCTAATGTCGGAGTGTGAAGGTCAGGCGACTCAAGGCCGGGCATGGGGCAGGCTGCGGTGGTTGACGACATTAGGGGCGAAGCACTTGCGGCGGTATGATAAACAAGAACCGGTGAGATATTTCTTCTGTATCTTGCAAAAAGCGAAAAAGATCCAACGCCGGACCCCGACCGATATTATTTTCTGCTTCCCCTTTACGAAGATTCTAGATTAAGCCCATAGATTTGTAATTTGCGTAAATTATTGGGAGAATGAGATTTTTTTTTTTTTTTCATAATAAATTTTTAGAAAGGGGTTAAACTCACCCACAATTCAAAAATAGAGTATTTGGAGGCTTTTTTTTCCTATTTGCCACCTTTTAAATAAATAATTACCAATTTGCCACGGTTTTGAAAATATTTCTCCATCTGCCACTTTTAGTCGACTAAACTCCGGTTTAGTCGACTAAAAGTCGTCGGGTCCCTTTTTTTGGCTGACCACGAAATTTAGTCGACTAAACCACTAGGTTTAGTCGACTAAATTTCGTCTGAAGGGTTTTTAAAAAACCCGCGAGATTTAGTCGACTAACCCGATTGGGTTAATCGACTAAATTTCGACAGTAGGGTTTTTTAAATTCAAAATAAAGATCTTCTATCTACTACTGTTTAGAAAAATGAATTTATCATTTAAAAAATCTTGAAAATCTTCAATTTCGGCTATTCAAATTAAATTTGAACGATTCATCCAACGAATTTTTATATATTCAAATTAAATTTTTATAAATTTGAACGATTCATCCAACCAATTTCGGCTATTCAAAAATCTATCTACTATTGTTGATCATATATATGTTCTTGTTTCGCCAAATATATATTTTTATAAAAAGCTGAATTTTATATTTTATTAAAATTGAAGTTCCCTGTCGAATTTAATCTATTGAAAACATTAACTGCTAGCCTAGATAAACCCTAATATCTAGAGATAGATCCTAATATCTAGGAATTACAAATTTACATAATCTTCTAACTAGATCCTAAGATCTCTCCAACAATCAAGATTATAGTGAGAGAAAATCTGCCCTTAATTATTTCGAGATTCCAACAAAAATATTTTACTTTCAAGAAACAAATGCCCAGTATATATATGTTGATCATATATATGTTCCAGTTTCGCCAAATATATCAAAAAGCTGAAGTTTATCTTTTATTAAAAACAATTAAATTCAGTATATATATGTTTAAAGAAACAAATAAATTTTTTTTAGGTATAAATGAATTTGTTTTATTATATCAATGCCCCGGTAAATAATATATTGCTGTTTTTTTATTAACCTTTTTTTATATCAATGCCACGGTAAATTAAATCCAGTATATTACATTTGTTTATTAAATCCAGTATATTACATTTAGTCTAACCCTCCAGCCGAGATTTAGTCGACTAACCCGTTGGGTTAGTCGACTAAATATATTTAGTCGACTAACCCAAGTTGGTTAGTCGACTAAATGAGCGGTCAACAAAAAAAAAAGGGAAACCACGACTTTTAGTCGACTAAACTGTGATTTAGTCGACTAAAAGTGGCAGATGGAGAAATATTTTGAAAAGAGTGACAAAATGGTAATTATTTATCTAAAAAGTGGCAAATAGGGAAAAAAGCCGTATTTGGAACCCAACCAACAGACATATTGGGAGAATAAGAATTGAGGATCATGGAAAAATGAAAATGATAGTTTAGTACCACAAATCGTGAAAATGGCAGTAAAGACCCAAGTTTAACAAGACACAAATCTTTAATCGACATAAATCTTAAAGAGTCAAATGAGAGGAATCCCGTGACACATTACATTACATTATTATCAACTGGACCCTTTCCTTCCTTCATTCTTTTTTTTAATAAAAAAATTAACATACGAACTTTTAGAGTTTATAATTCAATTAGATTTAGTATCAAAAAAATTCAATTGGATTTTTAACCTGTGATGAATAGAACCATTGGAGGGGAATGAAAAGAATTGGAGGAAGATGAGATTTTAATAAATTTGATTTTAGAAATATTGATACATGAGGTTAAAAATTTTAGTTAATCTTTTTTCATCTTATCCTCCGCTACCCTCCAACGGAATAAGGGGTAAAAATTAATGAAAGTATATACCAAATATTGTCTTTGATAATTTCACTTGATCAAGAGATTACCTTGAACCCTGAGCCGAGTGATAGTTGGCAAACTTGAGATGAGACTTGAATGCCCAGGGTAGTCAGTGATTAGGCTGTTAGGCCTTATTTTGTTTTAAATCAAAGAAGACTGAGAACGCTAACGGATGATATACAATGGAAGTCAAGTCTTATCCCACAAACTAGGATATTGTAATCCATGAGATGGCTTGCTAGTTCACAAAATATCAGGCTAATGTCATCATCTGGGGAAGAAATATTGACAACCTGTTGAGGAGACCGAAAGACAAAGAGCTCCTCCTTGTTCATAGGGGAATGAATGAAAAGTAAGACAAAATCAACCTTGGTGTCCACACTTCATTTCCCTTCTTCACTCAAGTCAGAGACGGCACTAAATTCTCATTAAACAAGTCGCCAGTTACCCACATTGTGCATGAACCAGGTTATTAACAGAAAAATCAGCATGAAGGCGAAGCTTGATGTCATTTATCACAATTTTCATTGCAGAAGGCAAATACAGATAGATGTACAAACATAAAGATGGGCTGCATGAAATATTCTCTTGAAAAACATGCGCACCAGTGTACTGTTGTCACGTAGGAAAAAATAGAGGAATAAAGGCCATGGATTTTTTCTAAAAATTTGGAGGTGCTTCTATGAGTGTTTATACAGCAAAATGGCTAATTGACATGAAACTCTGGCAACAATCAATGACAATGAAATGGTACAACTATATCACATATTCTTCATGCTCTCATTCTTCCCGCTCTGTAAATTTATGACATGTTACATCATGGTTATCACTTTTCAAATCGAACAGCCAACTGATACTGATCTGGGAATCTTCACCTAGCAGAACAATTTACTGCTAGAATTTGAAGTTCCTGGAAAAGGATGAGTCAACAAGCAAAACTAAAACAAGTCATTCTACTTGGGGTTAATTAAAATTAAGAGAATGGCGCAATTTTAAGAGAATGGCACTTACAATCTCTGCACTAAGTCCCCAATTCTAAAATCTATGCCCCAAAGTACTGCATCATCTCATCATCACCCAATATATCATCAAGATCAAATGGCGGAGTACTGAGCCCACCAAAATCTAATGACAAGCCATGGATTGGCGATCCAAGGAAAGGTCTTTCCAGCTCATTTTGAAACGTATCTTTTACATAATACTGTAAGTCTACTCCAGCAATCTCACCCCCTTTCATATGTACAGCTGGCATAGGGACCGCATCATTCCCTTGCCTAAACAGTTCACCATTTCCAGAGTGCAGCAGCTGTCCTTCATAATTAGGCCTGAATCCTGCTGCTGAATCATAAGCATTACAGTTCTCTTGATTATGTGTATCAGGATTTTGCACTGCGTCATAGTGCAATGGTCTTCCACTCATATGCATACTTTCTGAGGAAATTACAGTGTTTGAATTCAGGTAAGGGTAATGACCAAATTCATGCCCTGGTAATTGAGTTGTCACCTCAAGACCTTTCTCCAAGGGTGTCAGAGCAGAATCTGTCCCATTGACCTGTTCGTTTCCATGAATTTGGATTCCCGTTACTGGTACTTCCTTCTGGTTCTTATCCACCAGAGTGGTTATAGGCTCAACATGTAAGGCTTCATTTTGAGATGATGTGGGTATTTTGTCAGAGGCACCTGATATCAAACGGGGGTTTTTCTTCGGGCGTTTCACCGGTCGCTCTTTATCTTGGACACAATCAGGACTTATCCTGCGTTTATCTAATGAATCACTATCCATCAACTGATTTGTCCTATTATCTTTAGAAGAAACAGAACCAGCACCATCATTGGCACCATCAACATCATAATTGCTATCACTGCTAGCTGGCCCTTGCTTAGCTTCAACTGGAACACCAGGCCGGATTTTCGTTATTCCAGATGAACCATTATCACTGCTAGGCTGCCTGATGAGAGCTTCTTCTCGACCTAATACCCCTAACCAAATAGCACTTTCCTTTGCTGTCATCTTATCCTGCAAACACTTTGACGAGCGGACATGCCTCCTTATTTTTGCAATGTTTGGTGACATGTGTTTTATAACTGCAGTTAACACTCCAACTTTCCACATCTTCTTTAAATCATGTGGCTTCTTATAAGGAGGACTCTGACCATGGGGTAGGCCTAATTGTACCCACCAATCTTCATTCCCAGTTGGCCACCAAGGCGGAGGAACACCCTTTTCCAATGGATACTTCCGCTGAGGAGGATCACAATGTTGCATCAGGGCAGATAGAAGTGAACCAAGCGTAGCATCTTGCAGGTCCTGGAGAAGGCTATTTGAGATTCCATTTTGTTTGTTGTCAGCCTCACTCATAGCAAGACACTCTGCTTCATATTTGGCAATAGCTGCAGGACCATTTTTATCAAATTTCACCTTCTCTTTCCACCAAGCTCTAATGTTATCTGAAGCACCACTCACAGGCTTACCCTTCTCAGGAATAATTCCATACACAAACCCACGGGCTTTACAGACTTCCATAAGCTTCAGCATATACTTAAGGATCCCATCTTGTGCTCTGGACATTTTTTTCCTGCGAGCCTGATCGGAGGTTTGGTTGGACTTTTGCTTCTCTGCAGTCTGCAGCGCAGCCACCTTCTGTCTTTCCTTGATCCTTTTGAGTTTGATGCGATCCTTCATCATCCGTTTCTCCAATTCCTCTGGTTCAATCTCTTCATCACTGACATCTTTCTCCGCTATGGTTTGGCATCCAATGTCATCAGCTTCTATGTCTGAACTGTAGGTCAAATGTATCACCAAATATCATAAGATTCTTCTCTGAATTAAGTAAGAAAGCCTCTCAGCCTGGCTACTGAGAATATGTATTGAAATGAAACATGGAACGGATTTGGAACCCACAAATTTAAAAAAGGCTATCTTGAATTGCTCGTCAGAGACATAACTGAACTTACATATATAAAATGTTCATTGTGACATACGGAAATGAGTAAAGAGTAAACTCTTATAGTTAAAGAAAAACTAATGATCAACACTGCCGAAACTATAATCATTTCCCCATATCGTTTCTCAGAAACCAACTTTACAAAATTCATGCGCTGGATACCAAAGTAGACATAGATTACATATAATACTTGAAATTGTCATAAAGATGTCATATCCTTTATGGAATCAGAAGACTTGCGACGCTCAGGGCAGACTCATCGCAACCAAAGTATAACAAAACATAAAAGCTGTTCGAACTTTTGTTTTGAATGAATCTATATGTCCCGTGAACTTCAAAGAGCAAGCAAACAATTGTCCCAAACATGCAATTTCTATAAAAGAAAAGACAGAGTATAGCGTAAAAAAATTTGAATAGAAATAGAAGAAACTTTAAACATAGAAGAAAAGTAACAAAATTGAAAGCCATAACAAAATCAATAGTCATTGCTCATACCCCACGTCAACTCCAATTTCTTGAATTTCATCCATAATCGAATCGCTTACAGCGTCCCGATTACGAGTATCGAAGGGGGCGGTGCGAGGGGGAAGAGAATCCACCTAAAAAATGAGGTGCCCGGACAGGGTGTTGGGTATTGCTTTTGTGGGCAAATTCGAAGGAGATTGAACGCTCCGTTGCTGCGACAGAGAAAGTGGTTTTGGTCTTTGGAGATGGAGATAGGAGAGAAAGGAGGGAGATGCCAACCCTCATACGACAATGGGAGACGATCAGCAAATCACTTTGGACCTCGGCGTCCGCAAGATCTCCTACAGCGCGCTTCTTACTTTCTCCGGTGGATCCCCACGTTCGGCTTTTGCTTCTTTTATTTGTTATATTTAAATATATAAAAAATCATATATATATATATACACACACTTGCCCAAAAAAAAAAGAGAGAGTATAACATGGTATAGAATCTATTTATTTAATTTACATTTATTAAGAAAAATTAGTTAAATGAGTGAGCCCGTTTAGAGAATAACTTTTAGGATTTATAAGGTAAAAATAACTTTTGGAGGGTGACTTTGGGATTTAAGAGGTAAAAATGATTTTTGAGAAATAACTTTCGAATAAAAAATGATAAGTAATGTTTGATAACTTCAATAACTAGGTTTTGATAAAAGTTTGTCAAAACTCTAAAATTGTCCAAAAACTATTCTATATCAAAACCTAAGTTTTGGCAAAAGCCTGTCAACCACTCCAAAATATTTAGAAGCTATTTTGTTTTGACAAAAGTTTATCAAACACTTGTCCAAAAGCTATTCTGCATCAAAACTTAGATTTTCTAAAAAGCTATTTTTTTTTTGCCTTTTCTCTTTCCTCTGTCATCATCAGTATTTTTTCAGTACCAATCAGTATCCTTAAATATTTTTTAGTACCCTTCAATACTTGAAATATTTTTTTGAAAATTAGTCATTTCCATTAAATATTTTTTCAATATTCTAAAAAAAAATTCAAGATCATGAAATATTTTTTCAATTTTTTTAATACTCGTTAGTACCTCAAATTCTTTTTCAAAATTAGTCAGTACCTGATTTTTTAAAAAAAATTCTAAAATAAATTTTTAAGACCATGAGAAATATTTTTTCAGTATCAATTAGTATCTTTTAAGTACCTGTCTTTTTTAATATCGTAAAATAAATTTTTAAGATTATGAAATATTTCAAGGTGTTGAAAAAATATTTTATGATCTTAAAAATTTATTTTAAGATGTTAAAAAAATATTGCAGGGTATTGACTTATTTTGAAAAAATTTCATATATTAACGAGTACTAAAAAGATACTTAAGCATGTTAAAAAAAAATACTTGATGATCTTGAAAAAAAATTTGTAGGATGTTGAAAACATATTTCATGTTAATGACTCATCTTGAAAAAAAAAATTCAAGATACGAGGGTACTAGAAAAAATACTTAAGAATACTGACTGGTATTGAAAAAATACTGCTAATGGCAAAGGGGAGAGAAAAAGTTGAAAAAAAAAAATAGTTTTTTAGAAAGCCTAGGTTTTGATGCAAAATAGCTCCAGGACAATTTTTGGAGTGTTTGACAACTTTTGCCAAAATCTATATTTTGATGCAGAATAGCTTCTGAAAAATTTTGAAGTGTTTGACAAACTTTTGTCAAAACCTAAGTTTTGGATCCTTCCAAATAGGCTTTAAGATGACTTTTTTTTTTTTTTTGAGACATCCTAATAATCTGCCTTTTTCCCTTCACCTCTCTCTTAATTAATTATTATTAAGAAAATATCGATATGAGTAAATTAAAATAAAATTGATAAATATTTTTTATATTTAGGATTTTCTAGTTATTTTAAAAATTGTGTCATTTTTTCTATTATTTAAAGTGTTCATGGTTACTTTTATGCATCCAAAAATATATATAATGTTTGAAGTACCTTAAAAGCTTGGGGTTATTTTTATGGGGAAATCATTTCTGCATTTGATGCAGAAAACATACCTGCAGCATGGATCAAAACGCTGCCGTTTCCATTATTTTTTTTCCCACACCTTTCTTTCTGACTTCGTGTGTGGCAAATTTATTTCCTAGTCGACTCCTTATATCTAATCACCTCTTCTTGTCTTCTTGCATAAATAACATGCTGCCGGTTTTGCTATTGCTTCTTGTTGCCGTTACAAGTTCTACATTCTTGCTATCGCTTCTTTTTCGTCTCTTCTTGCATAACACAATTACTGTAAAATATCAGCATTTTCCAGCAAAAAAGCTCCAAATTATAATGTTCATATCAGCAACACGATGCTAATATCAGAAACAACGTTTAGTGGTGAGTACACAATATATAGTTGAGATAAAGGAATACAGACGAAGCATGTGCCTTCTAAAGATTCATGAATCCAATTAAATTGAATATGATTCACAAAAGAAGACTGGAATCAACTCAAAGGGTTATCATGACATACAGTCAGCATTGCTTGTTTTAAATTATGGAAACAGCTCACTTGTACTGTTGCTGCTACTATTCATTTATCTTCTTATTTTCAGATCATTCATGATGATTGACATGATCATACAAATTTTGAGATCCATCCATTTTAGTTTCCAAAAGGCACTTTGCAAATTAGGAGGCCCATGGAAATATCGGAACTGTTACGGACCGGCCCAATAGGCCCATGTCCGGACCTCGGCCCAACCGCGCCTGGGACAGAATCTGCGGTATAATGGGCGGGGATATAGGATCCCACTGATCTAGGATCTCATTAATGGAGATTCCCCTCCAATCATGATCCCAACAAATCAGCCCCCTATCTCTCAATCACGGATATCGCTCATTAAGGCAAGGATTATCGCACCAGACTCCTCTATAAATAGAAGGGAACCCTAAACAGGTGCACACGTTCTATCTTATGCTCTATTTACCTTCCGTTACACAGAGCACACACCCCACTCCCCTGGCTTCACGCCTCCAAGTTTACTGCGAACTACGTGGACTTTGATCCCTTCAAAGGGTACGTAGGCTCTAGGCTTGACAACCTAGTCAAGTCCAATCTTTGTGTTCTTTGGACAGAACATTGGCGTTGTCTGTGGGGAACTATAAACTTCTATCCCCGTGACCACTAATGGCAAACACCAGAAGCCACAGCAGAAATCCCTCGCCGGTGGGTGGGGACCCCTAGCCAAGCCGGCCTCCACCAGATCAGCCCCCGGAGCAATCACGGCGAGAAAACACCCCAGAAGGGCATGTCACCAACACGGCAACCTCCCCTTCCTCGGAAGAGCAGCCACTGCAAGAAGCGCGCACAGAACCCCCGGTACGAGATGTCCAGGCGGTCGAAGCCGACGTACGCATACTACGGAGGACACAGGAGTCATTCCTCCAGAGATTCGAAAACAAGGAAAAACGAGATGACCTACAGAGGCAGGCCGACTTCGAGGCCTTTGGCCGGATGATCCAGGAGGCACTTGAGAACGATCGCCGACGAGGAAACCGCAGGAGGAATCACAGAAGAGGAAGGAGGGCTCCCGTGGATGACAGCAGTTCCTCGAGCAGCCCAGAGCCGAGAAGCACGCGCCGCGGTAACGGCAAGCCGGAGCGGAGGACACACGCCGAGAGAGGCCGATCACGGTCTCAGGAGAATGAAGGGAACCGCAGTGACGGTCCTAACCATACTGATCGGATGGCCAGAGAAGGCCGGGACAGAGAAGAACGCCGTGTGGAGGACAGAATCCCCGGACTCATAGATCACCTCGCCAGGGATCCCCTCGGGAATATCGGGTGACGTACCTGTCGAACTCTGGCAGATCCTCATTCTCCAGGGAGGCGGCCACGGCCCGTTATCCGAAACATTTCGATCTGGCCGACATTCCGAAGTACGACGGAACCCAAGATCCACGCATCTACCTCGACGTGTTCGAAAAGCTCATGTGGGTGCGACAGATTAGTGGTCCAGTCGTCCAGCGTCTCTTCGTGGCCACTCTGAACGGACCCGCACACAGATGGTTGAGCTCCCTCCCGGATAACTCGGTTCGGAGCTATGAAGACCTTGGACGCAAGTTCAAGTTGCATTTCGCCACTAGCAAGAAACAGCCGAAGACCACATTCACACTAAGCAAGGTACGGCAGAGGAAAGGCGAGGCCCTACAGAAGTACTTGGATCGGTTCCGCGATGTAGCCATGCAGGTGCGGTCGCTGCCCGAGGAGGTTCACGTACACTGCCTGGTCAACGGACTAGACCCATCATCCCGGCTGGCCCGACACCTATGTAAGAACCCAGTGTACACCTTGACTGAGTTCTACATGGAGGCGAAGAAATACCTGAAAGTGGAGCAGATGGAGGCGGCCAATGCCGATGAACCCGAACGGATTAGGAAAAGTCTGCCCAGCGATGAAGAACGACCAAGAGGGACAAAGGCCGACCCCAGAAGACGGAACCGTGAGAGCCGAGCCAAGCCTGACCGAGCCGAACAAAAGGCCAAATATGATAGCTATACCCCATTGAATGTCCCTCGGTCTCAGCTATGGAAAGAGGTAGCCCAGACTGAGATGAAAAGGGCCGACAAGCCTAGGATGATCAGAGGACGCTCCAACACAAACCGTACCAAATTCTGCACATTCCATGACTGCCACAGACACAATACTGACGAATGCTATGACCTCCGCGATGCCATTGAAAAATTTGTGAGAGATGGGAAGCTACGTCAGTACGTTATCAAGACCCAGGGAAGGACGAACGGCAAGCGTAATGACCGTGCCCGCACCAAGAGTCCACCCAAGGGGACAAGGAAGCAGGGGAAGAAGCAGAAGATGGCCTCGGACGACGAATTCCCCGATGTGGATTTCCAGTGTAACGTTGTCAGCGGAGGGTTTGGAGGTGGCGGAGACACTGTAAGCCAGCAGAAGAAGTACCTCCGCGAAGTGTTGACCGTCCGAGACCTCCCAAAGTTCAAGGAGGATCCCAAGAAGCCGAGGCCGCCCACTCTGACCTTCACGGACGAAGAGCTGAACGATGTCATACCCGGCCATCTGGATGGACTGGTAATCACTGGAACCCTGGTCAATTGCCGAGTTAAAAGGATTTTTGTTGATGCAGGGAGCTTGGCCGATATCATAAGTTGGGACGCCTACAAAAGGATGCACCTCGACAAAGAGGATCTCAAGCCGTGCAAAACCACCCTGATCGGTTTCAACGGCGAGCAGTCCTTTCTCAAAGGTTACATCGACCTCAGGCTGACCCTTGGGACCAAGGAAGCGTTCAAGTCTGAACGCGTAAAATTCATAGTGGCAGACTTTCGGTCCCCCTAAAACATCATCCTGGGCAGACCAACAATCCACAACTGGGACATACTGGTGTCCACCAAGCACCAGAAGCTGAAGATGGTTAATGACAAAAACCAGATTGTTGTGGTATCCGGAGACCAGAAAGAGTCGAGGCAATGCTACTTTGAAACTCTCCGAGTCGAGGAAGGAGGACCCTCGTCCCCACCTCGGCTCGGATCCAATGAGCAAGTAGCCGAAGCCGGCTCCAGCAAGCACCCACGGCAGCAAGTCCACATGGTAGAGCTCGACCTCCGAGAGCAAGATAATCCGAGGCCCGAGCCGGAAGGAGAGCTGGAGGAGATAGTGCTGGGTCGGACCTGTCCAAGACCGCCAAGATCGGCCGAGACATGGAGGACAACCTCAAAGCTCTTATGACTCGCTTCCTAAAGGAGAACCAAGACGTCTTCGCCTGGACCTCAGCCGAAGTACCCGGCATCGACCCCCACTTCTGCTGCCACAAGCTCGGCATACGGCCGGGGTCAAGACCCGTGGCACAGAAGAAGAGGAACATTGCGGACAACAGGCAGAAGGCTCTCAAGGACCATATCGAGGAGCTCCTAGCGGCCGGCTTCATCCGAGAGGTGCAGTACACTACCTGGCTCTCCAACGTAGTGATGGTCCTTAAACCCAGCGGCAAATGGAGAGTGTGCGTCGACTACACCAACCTCAACAAGGCCTGCCCAAAGGATTCCTACCCGATGCCAAGTATTGACAAGCTTATAGACAACTCGGTCGGGTACTGGCTCTTCTCCTTCATGGACGCCTACTCCGGATACAACCAGATCGCAATGCATCCGGAAGACCAAGAGAAGACCGCCTTCATGACGGATAAGGCTAACTACTACTACAACGTCATATGCCATTCGGACTGAAGAATGCCGGGGCTACCTACCAAAGAATGATGAACAGGGCTTTCGAAGATCAGATCGGGCGCAACATCGAGGTCTACATTGACGACATGATCGTCAAGTCAAAGCTTCCAGAAGACCACATCCGGGACCTTGAACAAACGTTTGCGAAACTAAGAAAACATCGAATTAGGTTGAACCCGGCCAAATGTGCTTTTAGAGTTCCGGCTGGGAAGTTCTTAGGCTTCATGTTGACCAACCGAGGAATCGAAGCCAACCCGGATAAGTGCAAGGCCGTGCTCGACATGCAGCCCCCAAGGACCAAGAAAGAGGTACAACAGCTAACCGGCCGACTGGCCGCCCTAACAAGGTTTCTCCCGAAGTCAGCCGAGAAAGCCCTGCCTCTATTCAAACTATTGAAGAAGGAAACCCGAGGCGGGTGGAATCCCTAGTGCGATGCCGCTTTCACAGAAGTCAAACGGTGTCTGGCAACCCCTCCGGTACTAACTAAGCCGGATAGAGGAGAAACCCTGTTCCTTTATTTGTCGATCGGCAATGAAGCCGTTAGCGCCGCTCTGGTAAGAGAAACCAAGGCCGGACAGAAACCAATATACTTCATCAACAAGGCCTTACAAAGCTCGGAACTCCGGTACCAGAAACTGGAGAAAGTGGCCTTCGCCCTACTCACTGTGGCCCGAAGGCTCCGGCCTTACTTCCAAGGACATCGGATTGTGGTACGAACCAGCCAGCCGATCCGCCAGATCCTCCACAAGCCCGACTTGGCAGGAAGAATGACCAACTGGGCCATAGAACTGTCTGAGTTTGACATCGCTTTCGAGGCCCGGCAGGCAATCAAGTTCCAGGCACTGGCCGACTTCATCAGGGAACTCACCCCGGCCACTACCAATGACGGGATTTGGAAGGTCTACGTGGATGGATCATCCAACGCAAAGGGCAGCGGGGCAGGAGTCATCGTCGAAAGCCCACAGGGGGTAGCCACCGAGCACTCTCTTCAATTAAAGTTACAGACCTCCAATAATCAGGCCGAATACGAGGCCCTGCTGGCCGGGCTGCTTCAGGCAAAGGACAATGGCGCCCAACGAGTAAAGGTTTTAACCGACTCGCAGCTCGTCGCAGCCCAGATTGACGGCACCTATTAAGCAAAAGGCCCTCTTATGGCAAAGTACTTAAACCGGGCCAAAGAGCTCATGGCCGAATTCGAGGAGGTAACGGTCTCCCGTATCCCAAGAGAGGAGAACGCCAGAGCCGACATCCTCTCCAAGTTGGCGAGTACTAAGGGGCCAGACAATCACAGGACCGTCATCCAACAAAATCTGACTGAGCCGAGCTGCGTTATGGCCATCTCAGCCGGCCTCGACTGGAGGAAGCCAATAGAAGACTACCTCGAAAAGGGGATCATCCCTACCAATTCGATCGAGGCCAAAAAGCTGATTAGAGAAGCCTCCCTCTACGCAATGGTTGATGATCAACTATATAGAAAAGGGCTCCACTGCCCGATGATGAGGTGTCTCGGCGAATCCGAGGCCAAATACGTGCTGGCCGAACTCCACGAAGGTAGCAACGGCTACCACATGGGGGGCAAGGTCCTCGCTAGAAAGGCTCTACACGCCGGTTACTATTGGCCCACTATGAAGCATGATGCCATGGAAAAAGCCAGGACATGTGACAGTTGCCAGAAACACGCCAGGATCATATGGTCGCTGCCCTCAGAGTTGAAAGGAATGCCAGCCCCCTGACCCTTCTACAAGTGGGGCATGGACATCCTCGGACCCTTCCGGCCGGCGCAGGGACAATACAGATGGCTCATAGTCGCTGTAGACTACTTCACCAAGTGGATCGAGGCAGAGCCACTCGCCACAATTACCTCGGCCAGGGTTATGAAGTTCTTCCAGCATAACATCGTCTCCCGCTTCGAGATACCCGCCGAGGTCATCACGGACAATGGGACCTAATTCATGGACCATAGGTTCCAGGCTTTGATGTCCAACTTGGACATTAAACAGCACTTCTCCTCCGTGGAACACCCGCAGTCGAATGGCCAGGCCGAAGCCGCCAACAAGATCATCCTGGACGGGTTGAAGAGACGAATGTTGCAAGCCGAGACCAACTGGACCGAGCAGCTCCACAGCGTCCTCTAGGGATACCGGACAAGCGTACAATCTTCGGCCCAGGAAACCCCCTACAGGCTGACTTATGGATGCAAAGCAATGATCCCGGTTGAAATCGAACAGCCATCCTAGAGAAAGGTCAGAGCCGGACATGAAGGGCAGGAGTCGAATGACGACGCCTTGAGGACCGACTTGGACCTCATAGATGAAATCCGGGTAGCAGCGCACTGCTGGGAATTGGCCGCCAAGCAATTACTCGCGGCTAAGTACAACAGAAAGGTCAGACCCCCGTCATTCAACCGAGGAAACCTGGTACTCCGACGGGCCGACATAGGCAACAAGAATGCTTAGAACGGGAAGCTGGCGGCAAACTGGGAGGGCCCCTACCGGATTAAGGAAAAGCTCGACAGAGGGGCATACATCCTCGAAACCTTGGTACGGAAGCCGGTCAAAAGAATGTGGAATGCCGACAAGCTGAAAATCTACTATAGTTAGATCCCTCTTCGGCAGCGTTTGTTTTCATTGCTTTCATTTGTGTTCATGTTGTTTCTTTCATTTCCGAGTTATGACATTTCCTAATATTGTTGCTTTGTAAAGCCCCCTAGGGCTATTTCTTTTTATCAATAAAGGATCCCATAGAGGAGGATTTTGAATGTGCACAAAATTCGCTTAAGCATGAAGCCGAAGCCATGAAGCTCAGCCAAAATGATAAGACTAGGGCGACGAAGCCCAGCCATGAAACCGAAAGCCGAGGTACCTAAATCCGGCACTGGCAGAAGGCCCCGAGGTCGCGTACCCGGCCAAAACCAAAAACATCTAGATGTACGAAAACCGGCCGTTGTACTCCGACAGGCACTGGTTGGAGCTCGGCTAAGGCGCCATACGTAGCCCTTCATGAAATTGACGCGTCAACGCTCACCCGGCTAAGCAAGCAGTCTACCATGCCGACCCTGATCAGGTCAAAATGTCCGACCTAAGGCAAACGAAGCCTCGGTTAGACATGTGGTAGTTCTGCCCTTACGCCGGTAAAGTTTAATAGACTATAAGAAAGTTGGAGCCTGACTATTAGAAAGTCGTGCCGAGGTAGTGCGGTTAGTTATGCCTGACGAGGCTGAGACAAGACAACCCTGCCCCAACCTCCCACGCACCAAGTGTGGTAGAGTACCTGCGGACTGCATACACGCAGTAAACGCTAAAACTTAGACAAAAGGATTATCCATTGCCTAAGATAACTAAACGGCCTGTACTCATACGGCCGACTAACACTTAAAGTATAGACAAAAGGATGACAGAATTGTAAGTCATCCATTGTCTAGAGCACCTGAACGGCTCAGACACATGCAGCCGACGCACACCCAAGCTAAGGCAAAAGGATGATAGCGGAAATCAAGCCATGCATTGCCTAAGGTACTTAATTGAAACGGGAATTGCAGTAAAAGGATGATAAAGAAAGTCATTCATTACTTGACGAATATCTGTACACAAGGGCGCAAAGGCCCAAACTGTTTATACAAAATAAAGGAGCACAGACGCCCCAAAACTAACAAAGGAAAAGCAAAACAAAGCTAGAACTAAGTGGCGCCGGCAGCATCTTCCTCCACATCTTCGGCAGAATCCTCGGCGGCTGGAGGCTCGTAAGAAAGGAAGGACCCATCTTCCTAAACAAAGGCACGATGATCGTACCCCTCCACATTAAGCTCGGCCCCAGGATTAAGTGCCGGATCTGGAGCAAGGCCTTCTTGAAGCATGCCTCGGCAGTCTGTACCAAGGCGTCAGAGAGTTCCTTGGAAGCCGCCTTCTCTGCAAAGAGGGCCTTCTCGAGCGCCTCCTTCTCAGTAGCCAGAGTAGCCCGCTGTTCTTGCAGAGCCTTGGCCGCAGCCAGGCTCTCGGACATCCCTTTTTGAGCACGAGCATACTCCTCGACCATTTTACCAGCATGCTCCCGAGACAGCTGAAGCTCCTGGTCAGCCTTCACTGCCGCAACCTTGGCGGCGACCCGCTCCGCCCTAGCCGCATCCGGCTCAGCATGGGCCTCGCCCAGCTCAGTCTTCACCGCCCCCAGCTCAGCCTTGGCCTCGTCTCGCTCCGCCCAAGCCGCGATAAGCTCATCCCCGGAGGAACTGGCCCTCTGTTTGACTTCGAGCAGCTCCTTCTTCAGTTGCTCGACAGCTGCAGCCTTAGGTTTTAACTCGGCCTCAACCTTCCTCAGCCTCACGCACTCGGCCTCCGCCCGTGCATAATGGTTCTGGACCATTCTCAGCGCTTGAAGGTACCCCACCGACTTGATCAGCTCCGTCTGGGCCACTTGTAGACGATCCTCGGCCAAGGGGACAAAGGACGACTACCCTCTAAGAAATGCTAGGGCGGGAGGAACGCCACGTCCACCTCATGGGCCACCCAATTATCCCACAAGAAGCTGCGGGGGAAAACCGAAGAGGGACCTGTCGGCGGAGGTGGAGGAGGGGGAAACTGCACTGGGGAAGATGAAGGCGATGGAGAGCCAGCAGGAGAGACCGTCACCTCAATGTCATCATCGGAAATGACGATGCCCTTCCTAGGAGCAAGAGACACGATAGCAATTGCGCCCCCCTCTGAAGCTTGGGGCTCAACGGCCACAGAAAGGCCGACAGCAGCAATAACCTCCCGACTCTCCGAAGCCGGGATTTCCACCACAGGAGCGGACTTGGAGGCCGTGGTAGAAGAAGGACCCTCGGCAGCAGGACCCTTCGCCTTCTTTGAAGCCGGGGAAGTAGGGGCACCGGCATCAGCAGAAGCCGCCCGCTTCTTCGGACGACTGGGCGACGAGGCAGCGGCCCTCGCCAAATGAGCATACATGGGCAGGCCATCCATGGTCCTAGCTGAAAGCAATGAAAGACAAAGTAAGTCGGCAATTCAGAAAGAAGAATTCAAAGATAAAAACATAGACAAATACACCGCCAGAAACCCTACTGGTAGGAGGCAACGGCTTGGCGTTGTCCCCGGTTATGAAAAAGCCAGCCGGCCTCACACCATACTAGGCCACAAGAGTCTCCAACCGTGGCAGGGCAGAGACCGACTCAGGTAAAAGACTCTTGCGCGGAACTTGGAAGGAGATCGCCTTGGCCTTATAATAACTCTCCTCCCAGTACAAGGGGAAACGACCGTTGCCTTCCAGGAACCAGGGCCCCTCCCCTGGCACGGCCTCAACCTTGAAGAACGCCCCCTTAAAGCGTTTGAAGGAGTCAGAGAAGGGCGTCATCAACTTGTGCTCTGGATTGATCCAAAGGGACACCAACCCCCTTAGCTTATCACTCCCCTTCGGCGGGCTAGGTGTGAAGGGTCCAAAGAAATAAAAGAAAAGGTTGGTCGTGCACGCTATGGGAGGCGAAAAATGGCCACACAGTCTTTCAAAAGCCACGAGGTAAGCCCATCCATTTGGATGGAGCTGGGACGGGGCCAGGCGAAGATGCCGCAAAGCCTCCATTTGGAAGGGGGTAAAAGGAAGGGGAACTTGTACCCGCGTCAAATAGTCGCGGTAGAAAAAGAAAAAGTCTGGTTCACCCTCGGACCGGGCCACGCAGATAGGCTTGCCGGCCGCCGGACACCGGAGGACACACCCAGGCATGGCTGGGACCTTCAACCGAGCGATGTCCGCGACAGACATCAACGACTGGGTCTTGAGCACCTCATACGATACCCAGCTATACTGCCGGCACAGGGCGGCGGGTGGACTAGAAGAGTCCGAACCCTCGGGCTCCGACCGCCGCTTGGAAGAACCAGATTTGGGAGCCATTAATAAACCTATATGAAAGAAAACAAAGATGCTATTAGTCAAAAGCAGAAATACCTGGCGCAGACACAGCAGCAGTCAAAAAAGGTGGCGGACTCGGATGAACGAGGGCATGAGAAGGGGCAGCCGGGGCAGACCAATGCCGGCAAGCCAAGGATGGAAGAAGCCTCGGCATCTCCAACACAAGCCATCAACGCAGAAGCCTCCGCCAAGCAATCCCAGCAAGGGCCGAGATACCCATCCGGGGCGGAAGTCCGACGCACAACAGAAGGGCCCTCATAGAAACTGAGGGGTTGAGCCATCAGCACCGAAGGGCTGGAACCAGAAGAGAAGCCCACCCCGGCCCCACCGAATGGTTCGAGAGGAAGAGCGCGCGCTGATGGCCGGAAAGGACGGCGAGGAACCGGAACCGGAATCCTGGCCGAAGACGGACGAGCCCCAGCTCGTCCCGGACGGACGGCGCCACCTCGGCGCAGAGGATCCAAGATCCCCATAGCAGGTGGCTCACCCCCAAGAACCAGTAAGTCATCCTCGGGAGACGCGCATGGAGGAGCATTTCCTCCTCCTGCGTTAACAACGCCCTTGGTCTCGGTCCACTTCCGTTTCTCGCCATAATCAGAAGCCTACGGTACTAGAAACCGGTGTTTAAGGGAATTTTGGGATGAGTTTTGGGTGCGGTGACACTAACGGAAACCCAGAAGAAACTCAGAATTCTTGAAGAACAACAATACAGGCGACACTTCCAGAAATAAACGGTAAAACGAAAGAAAATACCGAACAAAAATGGTAGAGAGTAGACGGAATACCTGAACTTGATAGATGAAGGAACTAGAACACTGGAAAACGGCGAAAGTTTCGCACAAGGAAAAAATCCCTCTGAACTCTAATACAGGAAACCAGAAGTATCTGTGAAGAAGACGAATAGCGGGAAAAGTAGAAAAGAGAAGAAAGAGGGCTATTTAAAACCAAATGCAGGGGTGCAACGGTCTACTCCCGTACAGACATGACGAGATTGGAACAGCACGACGTCAGCTCAATAAATGCGCACAGGCCTCGAATAACGGAAAGGCGCGGCGGTTGCAGAACGCACCCAATAGAAGCCCGACAGCTGTAAGCCCACAATGATGGCGCGTGAGGAGCAAATCCCAAAGCGTCCGGAGAATCCCAAAAGGTAATAGGCGTGAAACCGAGGCTACCACTAGACACTGGGAACTCGGGAAAGGCGAACAACCGTCCGGACAAGACAAACTCGGCGTTCCAAGCAGGATGAGGCTATGACAAGCCAACCACTGATCCGGACCGGACTGATGGTCACGGCAGCCAAGAGCCGACCCATTCCAAACGAAGGCCTCGACCACACTAAGGACTGGGGGCAATACGCACCTCGGCCGTCCAGAAGCCTGAACAACCGAGTTGGGGGCAACTGTTACGGACCGGCCCAATAGGCCCATGTCCGGACCTCGACCCAACCGCGCCTGGGACAGAATCTGCGCTATAATGGGCGGGGATATAGGATCCCACTGATCTAGGATCTCATTAATGGAGATTCCCCTCCAATCATGATCCCAACAAATCAGCCCCCTATCTCTCAATCACGGATATCGCTCATTAAGGCAAGGATTCTCGCACCAGACTCCTCTATAAATAGAAGGGAACCCTAAACAGGTGCACACGTTCTATCTTATGTTCTATTTACCTTCCGTTACACAGAGCACACACCCCACTTCCCTGGCTTCACGCCTCCAAGTTTACTGCGAACTACGTGGACTTTGATCCCTTCAAAGGGTATGTAGGCTCTAAGCTTGACAACCTAGTCAAGTCCAATCTTTGTGTTCTTAGGACAGAACAGGAATCAACGCGAATGATACCTCACTGTTGTTATCCAATCCATTCCTTTTAATTCCTCGAAGGTTCTTTGCAAAGTAGGAATTCCATAGGAAGTTGGGAATATTGGAGTCAACTCAAACGACACCAATTAGGTGTCTTCCAGAGACTCCTTCGAATTGGATTAAAATGCGCTTTCAATCGGATGACGACAATTAGATATAAGGAGGAGAATCGAATAGGAAATAAATCTGCCACGCAAAATCAGAAATAAAGGTGTGGAAAAAAAATAATGGAAAGGGCAGCGTTTGATACATGCTGTAAATATGTTTTCTGCATCAAATGCAGAAATGGTTTTCCCATATTATTATTAGCAATATATATTTTACATCAGTCATTAATACAAGATCTTATTTGTAATACAGTTTATATTGAGCACAGGCGATAATATTATCTGAGAAATGTGAAAACACAATTTTATCCCTGTCCCTCTGATTTAAATTCTGTAATTGACAGGAAGATTCAGTATATATAGAATCAATGACATTAATACAGTATAAAGAGTACTGTACTGTCCTGATTAACAGAAATATATTCATGCCATTGTTTATTGGGGATCATTTGGTACAGAAACTTAACTAATATTTTTGGAGGAAACTATTGAACCATTGAGCGGAGAGCTTGGGGTATCTTTGATTGCCGTGTTTATAATCCACAAAGTTGATCCCAAAACGCACAGTGTACCCGCTGGCCCATTCAAAGTTGTCCAGTAATGACCACGCAAAATATCCTTTTACATTGACGCCATCCCTTGCAAGAGTAAAATTAAGTTAAATAATAAATAGGGCGGGACAGATCAACGGCTTTCTAATGAATTAATTACTTACTTAATTGCAGATTGAAGATAATAAAGATGACGAAAATAGTAATCAATTCTAAAAGTATCCAGGAGGGCCTCTTGCAATGTTAGTGTCGGATCATTGAACTCGTCTATACCTATAATACAAACAAATAATTAACATCATAGATGCAGCTGGCATGCAATATTGAATGAATATATAATATAGGAGAAAATGAGACAATAATTAGAGCATGTGAATATATATATATGTATGTACCGTTTTCAGTGATGTAAATCAAGGGATTGTTATACTTAGCCTTGACATAGAGCAGCAGGTCTCTAATTCCTCTGGGATAAACATATAACCAATCAGATGCAGCCTGCAGGTGTAGAAATAGTCAGGCCATACAGCTTGAGAAGTTAATTAGACATAAATTAAGCAAATAGAAGAGAATTATATTACGTACGTACGTACGTACCCTTGGACCAATGGGAATACCGTTGCGCTGAGCTACGTACGTACAATGAAATTCATGAATTAATTAGTAGGATGAATTAAATACTTATAAGTGAATTAAGTAGATTAAGAATAAGAAATACTCGTAAGATTGGCGTGAGAATCAGTTTGATAGGAAGGTGGGGCATTGGGGAAGGAAGTCGCAGGGGCAGCGTAAAGAGCAGTGTAGTAGTTAAGGCCCAGAAAGTCGAAAGAGCCTTTAACAAGTTTGGATTCTTTGCTTGAAAACTTTGGCAATCGCCTCCCCACTAATGCTCGCATGCTCTTCGGGTACTCTCCTTCCGTCAACGGTCCCATAAACCTGCACACGGACGCGCTTATATTTAATTTTAATGCATCAATATCAATATATATATATATATATATATATATATATATATATATATATATATATATATATATATACGTAGTACGTGCTTACCATCCAAACATGAAATCAACAGCTCGTGCGGCAGCATTTTGGTCGGATTTCTTGTCTGACAAGGGCACGAACCAGTGGGACACCAGAGTTATGCCTATCACACCCTTTTGAGATGCCTGAAACTTGGATCTGTAGATTTGGACGGCGTAGGCATGAGAAAGAAGGAGGTGGTGAGCAACGAGATAGGGCTCGGTGGAGGAATCGCCGCCGGTGCAGTTCAGATGGAGCCAAGCGGAACATCGACCCGGTGCTAACTGCCCTGTCGCATACCCGCCGTTGCTGTAAGTCCACGGCTCGTTCAATGTTATCCAATGCTTTACTCTGTCCCCAAACTCCTTGAAGCATACTTCGGCGTACTCCCCATAGTCCTTCCTGCTCCCTCCTCATACAATTTAATATTCAATATTCATTCATTCATCCCTTAAATTAAATAAATATAATTAATTTCCATGTCTCACTCACACTATGTCTGAGCTCAAGAAGCCCCCGTACTCATCCTCCAAGCCTTGCGGCAGATCCCAGTGGAACAGCGTGACAAATGGTGTTAAACCTGCGTGCACGCGCGCACCGCCGTCAGTTTTTAATCTCTCCCCCTCACACATACTTATATTTGTCTCCAACAATCTATACATAGATTATAAGAATAGCCATCAAAATCAGTAAACACTTGACTCCTCACCCTTGTCCAGTAGCTCGTTGATGAGGTTGTTGTAATATTTGATTCCCTCTTGGTTTATACCTCCACTCAGCTTCCCCTCTGCACACACACGGTCATAATAATAATTAAATAAGTATACGTCGGTCGAGCTCGTCTAATCAATTAAAAACTCTGTCATAATATGAGAACTTGACAACTTGACTTACTTGGCAGGATTCTTGACCAAGAAATGGAGAATCTGTACGCATCTAAATTCATATACTTCATGATTTCAACATCCTCCTACATCATGTCAAAAGGAATCGACAACAGTTGTATAAAAATATATACATACTATACAATGCAAAAGAGCAAAATGAAGAAGATGATCGAATGAATTTTCATATTATTTTATTTGTAATTAGAGATGGATTCAAAACGAGGGACCGGCCTAGTCTGTTGATGAATCCCCACTGGGAGAGTAGTACGTATGGTCCTTGTTAAATAATAAAGGCGGAAATTAAATTAGGGTTAAGGTCCATTTTTGCCAACAAACTATTAGAGAAGGAGCACCCAGCACAAATATTAATTATTGGTACCTTAAATGCCAAAAAACAATTACAAGCTGCTAAAATACACAATCCCGTTAGCCCTGTTAATTGACGGAGGCTATCCAAGGTCCAGGTGGCCTTGCATTCGCTGAGGTGGATTCCCAGTCCAGATGGGATTGCTTTGACCGGTGTTTTTGCAAGATTCACGCTGAGTATCGCGATTCACTCCTAGGTCCTCAAGTTCCAGGTGCCATGGCCGCGTGCTTCACTCCAGGCTCCGCCACAGCCAAGATCGACGGTGGACGCTTGCTAGACGGACGTCGGCTGCCGGTGAACACTCTACCTCTACGAGACTGCCGTATCATTACAGATCGATAGTCCAGATCGATGGCCGCTGGAAGAGGAACGAGCCCAGATCGACTGGACCAGACACGGTCGCCTATATGTTTCCAATAACTGCAATCGACGGTCACCGGAAATCCAAGACTGACTTGACTCTGTCAAGCACGCCGATCTTCTCCTATTCCCTGAGCTTGACGGCGTTGGAAGGAGAAAACGCTGATGTGGTAAAGAATAAACAAATACATGGCAAAAACACAGCTAGGGTTTAGGCACCTGCAATTTCTTCACCTGTGAGTGATTCTCCAAACGTTTTCTTTTTTATTTGAGCGAGCAAATTAAACAGCGTTGCGTGCTGCGATTTTTTATTATTATGTGAATTAGGTCGCAAGTTGGCCAAGCACGCATAGAAGAAAAATGTTCTTCTCTGGCCAAACGCGATCACAAGTTGCTCAACACAAGTCCACCAAAGATTGTTGGCTGGTGGTGTATGGCAGAGTAATAATCATCCCTTCTCTCTCTCCTTGTTTCTGTTGCATGCAGTGTTGATATGGTTTGATTTGGATTTGAATATGGCAGGTGCTGAATTTGACCAAGTTCTTAGAGGAGCACCCAGGAGGGGAAGAGGTTCTGCTAGAAGTGGCAGGTAAGGATGCGAGCAAGGAGTTCGATACTATTGGGCACAACGAGGGAGCTAAAAAGATGTTCGCCAAGTTCCAGGTAGGGGTACTCCAAGGTCACTCAATTCAAGATCTGGGTGGCAAAGACGATGCCACCAACGAATCCAAGAAAGAGATGAGTGCCTTTGTCATCAAAGATGACTCTTCTTCCACATTCAAGTCCCTCTTTTTGACTTCTTCGTTCCTTTCATGGTTGCTTCTCTCTATTTTGGTTACAATCGTCACTAGATCTGACAGGAACGTGTTTTTGTTTTCTCCAAAATGTTGATTTCTCCAGGAACGCGTTCTTGGTTTTCGTTCTTTGCTCCCAAAATTTTTCATTTTCTTCGGGAAGCTAAAGACAAAAATAAGGCATAGTGAAAATTTTCTGACAAAAGTTGCCACGTCTTGGATCAATCTTCACCACATAACGTCCGTTAATTAAGAAGCCTCACGGATTGTGTATTTTAGCAGCTTGTAATTGTTTTTTGGCATTTAAGGTACCAATAATTAATATTTGTGCTGGATGCTCCTTCTCTAATAGTTTGTTGGCAAAAATGGACCTTAACCCATTAAATTATATATATATATATATTTATTTATTTATGGCGAATAGAGTATAAAATCTCCTAGGTTAAGTTTGTCACTACGAACCGATAAAGTGTATTAATTATAATAAATAAGCTAGTTTGAATCTTAGTTTGACGTGTAGTGAGACAGGCTCAAACCTTATACCGATGATATTCGTCATTAGCTACATCTCCGTTGCTGCGATCCGATATTTTTTCTGCAATCCGGCCAACCAGTAAATTAATTTTAAAAAACGTAGGGTATTAATTAATTCATTAATTTGTATACACATATAAGTGACAACTGACAACTACCATTCCATGGTTCTAAAAAAGGAGCCGAACAAGGGAGTAGAGGTTGAATGAGTCATTTTTCAGTAGTTGTGACTTAGCTTGTGATTGATATTATTTTGGTAACTAACGCGAGCGTGCTTCATTTTGTTTGGGATGAATAATTAATTGGTAATTTGTGCAGGCTACACCCATATATATAAACCAAGTGTACAAGCATATATGTGCAACTCATCTCCCTTTTTCTCCCTCTATATATTATAGAGGAGAGATCATCTATGCCCAAAAACAAAACAAAGGAGATAGTAGTAATATATATGGGATATTCAGGTGCAGGGGAGTTTTGAGTACTTAAAATGTAATTTGTCTTTCTCTCAGTTTTCAAACACGCGGCAACGGCTTTCTCGCAGCTTTGACTAGAAATGTCCGTGAAAATAAAAATATAAAAAATAAAAATAAGGAAGGGCCATTAGTATATCGTCGGGGTGAGCAAATTAGAACGGTTTAGTTCATTCAGTTTTTATTTTTTAAAATTTAGATTTTGGTGTTCGGTTATTACAAAGATAATTCAGTTAAAACTGAAATATATATAATATATTTGTATGAGTAGATTTTGAATTATATTATATTAAATCTATAGATATTTTATAGGGAAGATTCCATCATTAGTAGATCACTCGACCAAATTTAATTTATTTCAAGGATCAAAACATTTTGAAATTTTATTGTAAGACTAAGAACCAAAAAATGAAAATAAGTTTTGTAGGTAAAAAAATTATAATGTCATTCTTTTATTTTTTTTAGAGATGAACATTTTTTTTTTTAGATTTCATTTTAAGACCAAATGAAAATAAGTTTTGCAGGTAAAAAGACTATAATGTCATTCGTTTATTTATTTTTTTTTTAGAAAAAATGTTTGATCATCCAGATCTTTGGTAACCAACCGCTAGCCACCATTTGGTGAGAGTGTATAACTCTTTATGAACAAGTTGATTAAATATATATTTATAACATGAATTAAACAAGTTGCATTTGCAAGTATTATACTCTTTTTATAAGCAAGTCTACAACTATTCACGGAAAAGTGAAATCCTCCTATAAATAACACCTTAATTTTTAATTTTTAGTGGTAGGAGCTCCGGCTGGTCGCACCAAAACTTCAATGGCCACCGTTAGCCAAAGCTTTAAAGACGATCAACTTTTTTAAAAAAATAAATAAAGTAAGGGGCATTATTGTCTTTTTACCTACAAAGACAATTTTCATTTTGATCCTTGGTCCTGTAGTAAGATTTCATAATGTTTTGGTTTTTTATTGAAATAAATTTGGTCCTATGGCCCTTTACGAAATTATCCCTTTTTATATCTATTTAACTTCTAGAAAATCTATGAGTTAATGACATATTTAGTCCTTCAAGTTTATTTACATTTTAATTTTTGTCTCTCAAGTTTCAAATAATTAATTTTAGTCCTTCAGGGCAACATAGCCAAATTTTTGTTGAATTGTAGAAACAAATGTTTTAAATAAAATGACACCTAAGGAACCAAATTAACCCAAAATCTATTCATGTATATATTATTTTGTAGATAATGTAAAAAAATAAAAATACGGTTATTAACCGAACCAAGTATTTGGGCTAATTAATTTGGTTGTTATTAGCAAAACCGGACAAAAAACCGAATCATACCAGGAGGCTGTTTAGAAATGGAAAAAAGAGAGATAGAGAAACATATACTGAAAACAAAATAGAGCCATATATTGGTTTATATATATATATATATATGGGGACAACGTAACTGTAGATGCATGAGCAGATCGATATGGATCGAGATGTAGCTAGCAAGAGTATTTAATTTGGTGGGAATAAACTAGGTGGTGGTTTATGCAGGTACTTACAAGGCCATTAATTTGTCAGTAGGTGGACTTGAACTTAGCTTTGCTGACTTAGTCATCAAGTGAAATCAAGAGTAGAAAGAGAGACCTGACCTGGGTATTTGTGGGTGAAGGTATCCCATATGCTGGCTCCTCTGCCGCCTTCCTTTGCGGCACCTTCGTACTGGTAGGAGGCGGAGGCAGTCCCGAAAATGAAGGCAGGGGGGAAGGAGCCTCGATTGAGAGAGGATATACCATTAAGCAGCGCATGATGAGTACTATTACTTCTTGTGTTTGTTGATGATGATGAGCTTCCAAAACTTATCACTGCCCACACCACCATCACCACCACCACCTTCATCTTCTTCATCATCCTCTCCTATCTCTCTATCCCTACACTCCCCAGCTCCCTTATGCTTCCTCCTTCTCATCTATCTATCCATATATATATACACACACCAGATGCCACTACATATATATTTATATAATTAAGATGATGTGTACGATTCAATATGATATCCCCGGCCACATCCTCCTAACAACGTGCTTATTTTTTTATTAATCATGTGCCTCCAATACACCCTTTTTTCATTCCTCTCTCTCTAATAAAGTCTCCATTATGTTTGTTGGCTAATTCCTAGGGTTGAAAATAAGTAGGAACAAATTAAATATTCACTTCTTCAGATAATAATGAAAATCCACCCGTTTGATTTATTAAACAAACAAATCTTAAATTCTCAAAGAATTAGATTTTATGCATACTTTAATTTGCTTTCAATTTATTAATTAAGGAAATAGCTTGCTGAATAGAAAGAACTTAAGTATATATTTTTAAACTTATTATTAAATTAAAAATTATGGAACAAAATTCAATTAAAAGAACTTTTCCCCTTTAATATTAATAATACTGTATTCATTTTTAAAAACCAATTTGGACCACCCAATAATTTTTTTTAAAAAAAAAACAAGCAAATTGTTAGAAAATATCTAAATATCAGGATTCCTTGATCTTGATATTAATTATATCCCGTTATCTTAGGATCTAGTTTTTTGAGCAAAAAATCTTAGGATCTAGTTTGATTTTTAAATTTTAAATTGATTATAATCCTTTACTTCTCTCAACAAC
The DNA here is from genome assembly GCA_034222035.1 of Acacia crassicarpa. NCBI lineage: Eukaryota > Viridiplantae > Streptophyta > Magnoliopsida > Fabales > Fabaceae > Acacia > Acacia crassicarpa. The sequence goes on from JAWXYG010000001.1 coordinate 72,296,793, forward strand.
TACGTACCCTCTCCAAGTCTCTATATGTTGTAACCTCCTCATTGGAATATAATATAATCAGATTATCAAGAGCGTATTTTTAGCTTTTGAATCTCACAAATCAACGATAAACTTGTCGAGAAGCCAATCTTTTAAAAAGTTTGATCAACCAAAATCAAACGAACCTTAGCAGATCCTCTTCTTCTTCCTGTTTTCTTTTTGGTTGCTGACTTGCTGTGTAACAATGTATCCTGAAAAAACAGCAGACAAGCTTATTTTATAACAAAATTAAAAATTAGCGACAGAATTTGCAAATAACTCGCATAAATTTGGCTGTCTTTTGTTCATGTTACCAAAAGCAATATTAACTAAAAATTCGCCATATATATAAAAATGAGACAGAATATTGTCACTACTACTTCTTCACTGTTAGATCAGAATCTCATTAGAAGATTGAGATTCTGATTTAATGCTAAAAAAATGGTAGTGACATAAAATCAGATATTTTTAAATGATATTCTGATTTAATGCTGAAAAAATGGTAGTAAAAGTGGTAGTGATATAATATGACAGTGACATAAAATCAGATATTTTTAAATGGCATAAGACTGAACCAATATCTTCTATTGAGGAATAGTTATGTCAAGCCAAATTACATGGCATGGTACTATTCTTAATTAGAATCATTTGAAGCTTTTAAACCAGAGAGTGCATGACATAAAAGTTGATGGAGACAAAATAAATCTCAAAAAATGAAAAGTATAAACGCAATATATGTCCACTACTATGTTTGATAAAAGTGTCCATACCCTGCATTACTTGTTTCTTTCTTATTGGACTGACCCGAAAATACAAGGAAGACAAGAGGTGTTCTCCTGAATCAGTAGTTAATTGTTGTTCGATATATTATAATACAAATAAATAATTAATAAATTTATTTTCTTAAAACAAATGTTATACTTTAATTAAAGTTAATGAACTCTATATTAAAATTCATTAAAAGGAAATTTTTGAAATTCACATCAGATATTTAATAGTAATATAAAAGACTGCAAAAATTATGTGATGCATATCAAAATCTAATACCACACTCCAACCCAATGCGGGTGGCCTGACGGTAGTTGGCTAGGCCCCAGGATGTTCCCCCACCAATGAAGTGGGAAAGGTTCGATTCCTGGAGTCGCTCGTTTGGGGAGGGCTTTACCGTTAACAATTCCCGACCCTGAATGGTTGCACACTTTGCCACCATTTTTAATATTAAAAAAAAAAATCTAATACCACACTCCCTTCTTTTTTTTTCTATTTAATATCGAAAAAAATACATTAAAAGGAAGGTTAGACCAACTCTATGAGGCCGAAACCCACCACCACCACTCTTCCGAAGACTAATTTGCCACTACCTAAAGTTTCGAGCGTTAGAAGTGTGCCTCTTGGCCCAAATCTTAATTAATAAACTAGTTCACTATAGATTTAGGCATTTATAATACTTAATACATAACAGTTATAGCTAATAAATGTCATATATATCGAGATAAAGGTCGTGTATATATATATATATATATATATATATATATATATATATATATATATATAACGTTTAAACGTAATAGTTAATTATGCACAGGTTATATATTGCGAGGCAGAATTCGCGAAAACACAAAAATCATAACAATTGTAATTAGTAAGTGTAATTTATTTAGTGATAAAAGTGACTGTTCTTTCAAAACAACCATTATATAACACTTACAAGCGATTTGACTTCCAACCTCTTATACCATCAAAGACAAAACATAACGGTTTTCAGGAATAGCCGTCATATAACATTTTCAAACCATCTAGCTTCCCTAAGTACCAATTTATTGGTCATAACCCTTCATAACATCATCGAACCTTCATAAGTCATAACATTCGTAACATTTGTTAAACATCTATCTAAACTTGTATATTATTTGTGATTCTTACTACTTTTGTTTACTTGAGACCATTATTTATTATGACACCATTACACACACAACATAGCCTCACCATATCTGAATATATAACAGGTGTTATATTACAACTATTATAATAAGTCCAGGATAAATAACAGTTTGCAACAATAATTTAGATATTATATATGACGATTGTTTCATTAAACATGTTAGCATTTTATAGCATAAAAATAACGGCTGCTATATAGCAACTGTTATGTCTGCTAAACTTTTATATAACGGTCATTTTGGAAGCACCATTATGTATGTTACATAGTTTTATAACAATTGTTTACTTGATATCGTTATTTATTATAACATCATTACACACAACATAGCCTCACCATATGTGACTACATAATGGGTGTTATATTACAACCATTATAATAAGTCCAGGATAAATAATAGTTTGCAACAATAATTTATCTGCGTTGAGCTTTTATAGCGCGCATATATATGGCGGTTTGAAAGCGTTATGTATAACAATTAATAAATATAATATATGATTTATGTAATAGTGATTGTTTGATTATTGGTTGGTGTGTGTACGCGCCCCGTCGCATGTGTGCGCGCTCGTGTGTGTGTGTGTTAAACTTGGTATCTAAACAACTAACAATGGTGATGATGATGAGAAGAAGATGTTGTCGTATACGGAGTACTACCATACAAGTCAACAGAACGTGGCGTATGATTTTTCTAAATTATTGAGTTTCTGTATGTAAAAGTCATAAACGACCAACTCATAGCTTGTTATCCCTTCTAGTCCGATTAAAAGTCATAAACGATAAACGCATGGTAGCCCTTCTAATTCGATTGTTTGTTTATTAATTATTTGGGCCTATATATCTTTGACAAGATCCCAATTTCATTTTTATATTCGCTCATCAATGTCCACTTCAAATTTAATTTCCAATCTCTTACGCAACCATTTGAATTTTCCAAATTTCCCTCGTCGATCAATTCCACAAATATGGTAAAATACAGTCGTCCGTACGTCATCAATTAATCTCACCAACGACTATTTTATATATATATATATATATATATAAGCTATTACCTATTACTATCTCCAGTCCTGATTATAAAAACATTTCTGTAGTATAATTTATACTATAAAAGTGTTCCAATAATTAAAATCGAAGAGAGTAATTGTTAATTTAAGTGAGTCATGAAGATTGTGTTTTTTTTTTTTTTTGCTCAACATGAAGATTGTGTTGCCAAAGCTTTTATCGGCATGCTTTTTTTTTCCCCTCGATATCGGCATGCTTGGTGCTATTAGCATGTACATATAATCGTGGCCAGGTTATATTATCTCCGGTTATAATTATAAAAGTTAGTTGACTTTTTTTTTAGAGAGATTAAGAAAGTTAAATAAGTTACTTAATGGTTTCATATATGTTAAATATTCTTAGATTATATATTAGTTTATTAGTCAAACTAATAAGTTTAAAGAAAAAAATAAAAATAAAAATACTTTAAAGTAATTTAATTAGCTTCCTCAATCTTTCCAAAAAAGTCAAATAGCTCTTATAATTTGGACCGGAAGAAGTATATATTTGTTTTCTTCATGGACGTTGGACGGTCCTATCCCAAGTATTAAAATTGAGTATTTAATTTGAAAGTTAGAAGAAGATGATGAATTAGACACATACGTGAAAAACAGACGTTAAGCAGTCGACGTCCCGGTGAAGGCATTCTTTCCATAGGCGGACCCACCTATTGGTCCCCCCAACAAAATGGAGATTTTTGAGATTTTTTTTAATAATTAATACACGTTTAAATGATTGTCCATTTTTAAGTACCTATTTTTAATACATTAAGACTACACTTCATAATCAGATAGAGGATGAATGGTTGAATTATTATTTGGTGCCTTATATTAAAAAAGATGTATTTGATAGCATTGATAATAAAATAATTATGATGGAATTCCAAAAAATAAGGCCTAGAAGAATGACATTATAATTATTTTTACTGTAATATACTTTTGTTATTAAAATATATGTACTTGAACTTATTGAGTGCCTATCATTCTTTATTGTAATTTATGTAGCTGCCTTTATTTCTAATAGTACTTGACCTTACTTTTCTAAATGACAGGTTTGTAAAATATTGCCTCTTTTATTACATCATCAGTATTCACTTGATTTCATAAATATTTTTTTGATATATTTTTTTTCTTATTTATATTCTTTTATTTTTTTAATATATTTAAAACTTTCTTAAAAAAAAAAATCGGGGACAACCCCCGAACATCCCCGCTAATTGTGCCCCTTCTGTAATTTCCTAGATCTGTCTTCATCCTATCCATTCATGAGTTGTATTGTCAACATCATCAGCCTCAACCATGTTTGTTGGTCTGAATTTATTAAAAATATTTTAATTTAAGGGAAAATTATAATAAAGGACCTAAGGAAAATAATATTTATTAAGAAGGATCATAAAAATAGTAATTATTTTGAAGGACCAAAAATTAAACCATTAAAATAGAAAGACTAAATTGCCCTTAAACATATTTTTTATATTCTTTCTAATTCTGGAGTTATTGAATTTCTTAAATAGATTTCTTATATTTTCCAATATTGTTTGTCTTAGTTTTTAAATTTGTTGCGTCAGGAACTATACCTAGTTAGATGTTGAGATAATTGTGTGAGCATAAGAAAAGATACAATTTCTAATGAATAAATATTCTAAAAAAAGAGACAGAAAATGAAGTCACCTTAATTGTAATTGGGAGGTGATTTCGATGCAATAGAAATGCTAATTTAGTAGATTATGATTTGTCTTTATTTGTCATTATCCATCAATCACTCAATATTCTAATTTAATCATAGAGAATATAGGAAATCTAGATAAGGACAATTTGCTCTTTCTATTTTAATATTATAATTTTTGATCCTTTAAAATAATTATCATTTTTATGGTCTTTCTTAATGAATATTATTTTTCTTAAGTCCTTTATTATAATTTTCCCTTAATTTAATACCACCTGAAAATTACTGAATTCCATTATTGGGATTACCATGACTTCCATCCACATGGCTTCTTCTTTAGGGGATTGGATCTTCTCTAGGAAACACTGGCTAGAATTTGTAGAATAGTTTCTCTTTTGAAAAAAAGGCAGGCATAGAAGTGATTTTAGAGAGTAGTTTCTAGAAAATCATATAAAGTCGGCTTCCGCAAAACTTTGGCTTCACCTTATGAAACTATGATTTCATCATAATTAATGATCACTTTTTTTTCCATTCTAGTGAGTTTTTGGTTGTTTTTCTCTCAAAACATAATTTACCTTGAAAAAAGGTTTTATTTTTTTCTTATTGTATTTCACCCTAACGACTAAATTAGTAGATCGTGCCCGAGGCTCCAGTCCGGATTTTTTCCCCCCGTAAAAAACAAATATATTCTCAATAGTGGGTGGGGAATAATATCTTCACCAATTCTAATCAGACCAAGCCGCTAAACTATAAAGCGCTCTTCAAATGAACTTTTCGCAAGTTTCAAAGTAAGCTAAAAATTTTAATTAGGAATCAAGATAACAAATACACAAAAGTCAATTGATTCAAAAATACATAGGAGTTATATAATTGATATATATATATATATATATATATATATATATATATATATAGGAGGATACTTATCCAGATAATTCGTCGAGGATTTAAATAACGTGGGAGAGGCATTATATTCTAAAGTTCAACCAAGACCAACCCAAGTAAATCTTGTACTTCTGAGCAAAAAAAAAAAGTAAATCTTGTACTAGTCAAGTATGTAACAACTGGGGTCAAAATTCATGATTTCACAATGTGACTACTCCAATTATGCGAAGAAATCAATGAAAGACATGCCTTTCAGGAATCATACAAGGTTTAATCATGGTTTAACATGTAATGATGCTATCAGAATCTCTAAGTACTTTAATTTGTTGGATTATATAGTTTATATTAAAAAATAGAAATGAAAAGGTTTTTTGTCATAGACAACCAAATCCTAGTTGACTAAGAATAGCAACTTTGATTTTTGAGTTAATAAATGGTTCCCCTCAGCATTAGATAGCATTAAAGTTAATTGTGATGGGACCTTTTCGCCTTTTGAGAAAGAAGCTGCTATTGAGGTAATTTGCCGTGATCATTTTGATTTATTTAGATAGGGATACATGAAATGAAAAGGATCCTGTTACTAGCTATGGATTTATGATATGATAAAGTGATTTTTGAAATTATCTTCCTTTGTTTACTTGTGTTGAGACAAAGTCAGTGGATTTGTTTGATTGGAGGAGTAGAAGTATTGTCCACGATATCATTTGTCTTCTATCTTCTAATGTTGGGTTCTCCATGTCCTTTACCCTAAGACAAGACAATCATGTTGTGGATTTTCTTACAGTTATTGATACTTATGAAGAGGTAGGTCCTATTGGGTGGGTTTCACAACAACACATGTTTTATTATTATTTCTAGGGTAAAGGTGCAAATTTAACAATGAACTATTGGTCTAGGAGCGTCTAACACAATTAACTATTAAGTGGACCAAAAATACCAAAAAAAAGTTTTATTTAGGAGCGTCCAGCACAACACCGTTAGACAAAAGTTAACGTCCGTTATCTAAGATGCAAATTGGCCAACGAACTTTTACCCTAGGAGTGTCTGGCACAAAATTCTAAATTTTACTAAATCAAATAAGTTTTTTCTCAATTGTCACTATTCAAAACTACTTGTATAGATATCTATGGTTTATAGACAAAAATTACTCATTTTTTGATTTTGGCAAAATTATAATTTGCTAAGATAAACAAAATTTTTAATTTAAAAAATTTAATTATATGATTTAAATAAAATTCAAGATGTTTTATAGTTTAATTTATATGTTAAACAAAATATATATATATATTTATATATGTGATTTATTTTTAATGGATATCAATATTGATACTTAATAATATAAATCCGGCAACTTGATAATATATTTGTTAATTAGATGATCTATTGATTATTTGTGACTTGTTGGGGAAAAAAAAGATAACTTAAGAGGTTTGATGAAGAACAATTTAATAATAGGTTAAGGAGCAATTTTAATGGGTTAAGGAGCAACTTGGCCTACAAAAATTTTATTGACATTAAATGAATTATTAAATCACATAAATTTCTTCTAAAATAAAAATAAATCATATAATTTTTTTGTTTAACATATATAATAAACTATAAAACACCTTGAGTTTTATTTAAATCATATAATTAAAAATTTTATTTATTTCAGAAAATTATAATTTTGACAAAATTGAAGAATAAGTAATTTTTGTCCATAGACCATAGATAACTATACAAGTAGTTTTGAATAATGACAATTGAGAAAAACTTATTTAATTTAGTAAAATTTTGAATTTTGTGCCGGACGCTCCTTGGGTAAAAGTTCGTTGGCTAATTTGCACCTTAGATAACGGACGTTAACTTTTGTCTAACGGCGTTGTGCTGGACGCTCCTAAGTAAAACTTTTTTTGGTATTTTTGGTCCACTTAATAGTTAATTGTATTGGACGCTCCTAGACCAATAGTTCATTGGTAAAATTGCACCTTAACCCTTATTTCTAACCTTGAAAGCTTAGGAAACTAGTGCAGAGATACTGAGGATTCTTCACCCACGGGTCGTTTAATGAGTTGTAGCTAGTTTGTTTTATTTTACTTTTTACATGTAGTCTTTGTTGATACTGTTTGTATCTGTTGCTTTTGTCATGTTAAGTTTGTTTGTTTGTTATTTCGGAAGGTTACTTTCCTCTCTGTATTTTCTACTTGTGAAGTTTTTAATGCAAGTATCTATTGAGGAAAAAAAAAATTATCGCCGCACAACATTTAAAAAAAAAAAAAGAAGATATTATCACCACACAACATAGAGTTTTTAGATTCTCATCTCGTACAATCCAAGGTTTAGATATACAAAAACTTGATATTTTTTCCTCAAATCAACATTATAGAAAGCTCTCAAACATAAATAATTTGTAGCAAAACTATTAACAAAAATGTAATCCTGGCTCAGTCATAGCCATAGATATGAAATCCAAGAATCATATAGAAAAGAGGGAGTCGAGCAAGGTAATCATCATTATATCTTTAAACTCCAACCTTCTATCGTGACTTTTGTATCATGGCACTTACTTTTTTTTTTTTTTATATACATAGGCGATAAGGGATGGGGGGATCGAACCCAGTACAAAGGGGTGTGGAGACTACTCCCAATACTACTGCACTACTAGTAGTGCCGGTATGACACTTACTTTTTTGATTGAAAGGATAATTTGAGTACATTAAAATGGAAATACAGACTCGGGGAAACACAAACACCGAACAAAGCCAGAGGCAACAAGAGGCAACAAGAACTACCAAGACGAAATCAAAAATTAGAACGCCGATGCCTAAAGACAAAATCAAAAGAGATGACAGCTAGCTAGTGCCTAAGCGGCTCCCTCATGCATGGGTTCATGTTCAGAGCTGGGGAACCTGCAGACTGCATGTTGGCTGAACTATGGGCCGTGCTATTTGGCTTGAAGATGTGCTGGGACTGTGGCGAGCGCAGAGTGTGCATGGAGTCTGATGCGGAGATGGTCGTGTCTCTGATTAATAATCCTCTTCCGATGAGTCATCCAGATGTCGATGTGATCAGAGAGATCAAGGCTATGCTAGGACGAAACTGGGAGGTGCAACTGCGATGGATCCCACGTGAAGCCAACATGGCCGCAGACTATGTTGCAAAGCAAGCTTTTGACGCTTGGCCGGGCTTGCATCAGTTTCACACTGCTTTCGATGGATTAGCTGCTGTTCTGGAAAAGGATAAAGGAGATATAGTGTATTGTAGTGGTATTGCTTGAGGGTTTCCCCTCCTCTTTCTGTATCAAAAAAAAAAAGGTGAGGAGGTCTCTTACCAAAAAAGGAAAAAAAAAGGTGAGGAGGGTAGGAGGCCCACTTTCACTCCACAATATAGGCGTTAGCTAGCTGTCCTGAGCCCACCACCTTTGATGCCAATATTGTCAAAACATATGCAGCTTCAAATCCACATCCTATATCAGAGGGGCAAAAACAATCGAATTTTGAGAACAAACACCAGGAACTAGTAATCACAGTAGAATTAAGTTGGCGTCCGTCACAAACAAAACTAACCCACAAAAAAGGGCAGAGGCAAAACCAAAACCAAACAAACTCTCAAAGACATAAACAGAAACAATACACAAATCATATATTTAATGTTACCCCTAAAAATAAAATAAAATTGACTTTTTTTAGAAAGATTAATAAAGTTAAATAAATTACTTAATCATATCATATTGTCTATTATTATATTATCTATATCAGTCAAACTAATTAGTATGAAAAAAAATAAAAATATAAATACTCTAAAGAAATTTAATTAGTTTCTTTATTATTATTTTTTTTTTAAAAAAATAATTTTACCTTATATAAGAGTGAAGGGTCTAATTGGGGGCAATCGGGACTCAAATCAAAACGGAGAAGCCCCAAACCCTCAACCCCATGATACCTGGGTGACTGTAAACCAGATAACGAACATCACAACAACAAAAAATCCCATCACACTCAGAGCCACAAACCAGCCTTGAGAAGCTTTCTTCTTCCCTGTACTGAGATCATCCCAAAGCTTCAACCCTCCTATTTTCAAATTCTTCATAACATTGGTTAAAACCTAATGCACAATTTCAATCCCTAGCTCTGAAACCTCAACGTCCTTCACCTTTGCTTGCATAAACGGAGTGCTGTGGATTCCATTTGCCTAAGGAAACCCGATGCACTTTAGAATCGCAACCATCAAATCAACCCGTGTTTCAGCCCACCGAAAAACCAGCCCCAATCTCCCATTTCGCTGACGTTGAACCCCTTCATTCCCTCACCCGCTGAAGCCTTATGCGAGGAACCTCGAACTCTCATTGCCGCCATCACATATCGACTTGCCATGAAGAACACCAAATGAAGACGCTGCTTCAACAAACCCTAAGAGAAGCCTGGACTATCACACGCACAAGAGGTGCAAATTTCAGTGAACCACACTTACTGGCAACACATTCTTTGCAAACGCGTGCCCTGGGATTTCGAAGTAATCATTATATTTCAAACATTTTTACATACTTCCCAAGTGAAGGTTAATTTTGCTTATTACATAACTTTCATACAAAATTTTATGAGGTTGAAAATAAATTTTTATGGTCCTTATGAATTATTAACCTTAACTCATTATATTAATTAGTTAATAATTATTAATCCGTAATCCTTTACAATACTTATGAGAATTCATAACAATTTATTTTATTTATGAGTTTTAGAATTACTCGTTAAAACAACTATTGGGGTTTATGATGATTTGATAAAACGATTATTGGAGATTAGATTTACCTAAGATCACTCGAAGCCTTCAAGGTTTTTAATGTCTTCTAACGTTGATCCACACGGCTACCTCCTGATTGCAATGAGAACTCCTTCTCTTGAAACCTCCCACACCTTAAATGCTTGCTAGGCAAAGACAATGTTGAGTTTTGGTTTCCTTTGGTTTTGATCTTTTCAAGAAGATGATGGTTTCTGAGGATTAGGTTAAAGATAGGATGAACAAGGTTAAAACCTTACCCTTTAATGAATGGTGCTTTTTCCTCTCTAAACCTTTGGTAAAGACCTAAATTTAGAGAGTATAAGAATGATCATTGAAAAGACCTTTCCTTGCTAAACAATATTTAACCATAATATTTTCATTAAACTGGATTAACAAGAGATTAAAAAAAACTCTTTTCTTTACAAAAAATAAGTACATCAGAGTCCAGGTCACAAATTTTAATTTCGCCCACAAACTCACCACACAAAATCCAAAACTCTAAGCACAATTATCGAGCAAAAGAATACACAACCTACGAGTTTTACAACACCAAATCCACAACAAAGGTTTATACCAAAACATTTCCACACAAGTTTTGATAGTGGATCCACTAAAATATTATATCGTATAAAATAAAACATTTGGTTCAACAATAAATAAATAGTCATCCCAATGGTTGAAATAGTATTCTCAAGACATGTGGGCCCTAGAATGGCAATATAGGAATCATTACAACACCGTCAAAACCAAAAGAGGCTTACAAAGTTCACAACTATTACGCCTCTGGTTGTTTCCCTTTACTACTAGTGGAATTAGTGGTCTCGCTTGAAAAATATTGATAATGACGGGGTGAGACATAAAGTCCTAGTAACTAAAATTAATTTATCAAATATGCAGGAAAGGAATGTAAGTTAGAAAGCAGGTTTACTAACACATTTATAAAAACAATAACAAATAATTAATTAATCCATAATAATTAACAACAAGCCCCGCTCATCCATCCTACTCCTCCTTATATCGTCTGGATGTGGTACAGTCTATCAGTGCTAGTATACCTGGCCAAGGTTAGCTAGTCACTTCAAGAATACTGTCCCTTTCTGTGTTACCACTAATATACCGTAACAGGAAGGTGTCTACCCAAAACACTCAGCTCAAATTCCGGGCCAAGAATGAGAGAGTTGATGGGCACAATTTCACCTTAAATCTCTTCCACACAACCTATCATATCCATAACAAATAAACAATACGGCATTACAATACCCAAAAACATTGTACAATATATTATTCCATATACAAGATCCCTTAACAAACATCATAACAACAATGTCTAACAAAATTTATTATTCCATATGCAATCTTTCACAACAAACGCCATAACTATCACCACAGACACAATCCCAATAACAATATTACTTATATACAAACATATATCAGAACTGCTTCATTGGAACAATTTTATATTTAGATACACGCATAATTTATCAAAACACATGATAGCAATTCATGTGAGAGTAAGATTTAGAAAACACCTAACAGTCCAAAACAAGCATATAAAATAAATTAATCTCGGTTATCTCAATTCCAAGTTAAATCTTATATCGAGGAGTAAAACACGAACAATCATCGGTCACAGATAAACTCTACATCATCACAATTATAATTTCATATATCTTAAATTATACAAATTCAAATAAATATATGTTATTATAATAAAAACTAAAAATAACAGTTTAATCATTCAAATTCCAAAACTAACCGATTAAAATCTCAGTAATTCCTCAATTAACTCACAACAAAATTTATACAACTTTTAATCGATGGAAATATCCGGTACGATATAAATTCTGAATGTCATAAGCAGAAAAATTTATTTAAATTCATACAACAATCAATCAAAAATTCTAAACCGATTAAAATTAGTTATTAATCGTTCTATACACATATACAGTCATCTACTATAAAAACTCAAAACTTTTCCAAAAATAATAACCTTAAAATTTTCACACATGATATTACTTTTATTGAAAAGAGAAAATATATAAAACAACTTTCATAGAAGAATTTTATTGAAAAGAGGTTGATTTAGCTACTAAAATAATCTTATAAGATAAATAACGTATCTCAAAAAACCCAAATCTACTTCTCCGTCTCTTCCTCTCCACTTCTCTCTCCCTCTCTCGCTTATTCTGTGCGTCAATTGATCGGACTTGGCTTCTGTCCTTTTTTTTTTTTATTGTCCCCTCACATCCTTTACCCCCTTTATGACCATTGGATCAAGATCTAATGATCCACATTTAATATTTCCTTCTCATTTTTCTCTCTCCTCTTTTTATAATAGGAGAAAAAAATATTAATAGCATTAAATGTGGATCATTAAATCTTGATCCAATAGTCATAAAAAAGGTAAAAGATAAAAACTGACAGTAAAAGAAAAAGACAGAAGCCAAGTCCCAATTGATCTGCTTCTTCTCATTCCCAGCACACAATATATCTTTATAAGATATATATCAAAATTCACCGCCTCAATTAATGAGGCGGTGATTACTATTACGAGTATTATTTTATTCATCCGCTAGCTACACGTTTCAATTTTTTTTTTCTATTCTTTCTTCCGCCATCTCATAACATCATTCATTTCTTTCTTTCTCCCCCCCGGCCCAAATTACCACAAGAGGCACAACTTTATTTTAATACTAATTCAAAAAGTCAGTGCGGGTGCTTGTAATGGAGCTCTCAGGGAAGCAAACGATTCAGGTTACTAGCTCAACGGAAGAGGACGATTTACTGGCAAGGAGTTCAAAGAAGGTTAAGAAGGCGAATCAGAGAGAGGGGGAGTTTGGTCTGGGAGGACAATGGCCGAAACTGGGAGAAAAACCAAGCTCATACAATGTAGGAGGTCCATCGTTTGTGGATAAACTCAAAGGGACGTGTCAGGAAGAGAATGAAAAGGAGGAAGAACAGGAGAAGGAGAAGGATGATATGTCCGACGATTCCATGTCTGATGATTCTGTGGAAGTTTCAGAACGTGAAAGAAAGGAAAGGGAATGCATCATAACGGAAGATCCGTCTAGAAACTTCCCATGCTTCAGGTTCTCGACTAAGATGAAGAACAGACTCCATAAAGCCTGGAGCAATGCAGTGGTGGTGAAGCTTCTAGGAAGGACCATCGGGTTCAGAGCACTGGAGAAACGTCTGCAAGCTATGTGGGCAAAACGAGGGATCATCACCTTGATTAACGTAGGGCATGGGTACTATGTTGTGAAACTCACGAACAGGGACGACTATTCCTTTGCACTTACTGGAGGCCCGTGGTTAATTTATGACCACTATCTGATTGTCAAACCGTGGGAAGCGAATTTTCGTCCTGATATTGATGTTATAGAGAAAGCAGCAGTATGGGTTAGAATTCCAAAACTGCCGCTACAATACTACGATGAAGAAGCTCTCACGAGGATAGGGAATCGAATAGGGAAGACATTAAAAGTTGATATGAACACTTCATGCCAACTTAGAGGGCACTTTGCTAGAATCTGTGTATTGGTTGAATTGAGTAAGCAGATGATGCAGGGATTCCTTATTGAGAATGAAGCTTTTTACCTTGAATATGAAGGCCTACATATGCTATGCACCAGTTGTGGAGTTTATGGGCATAGATTTGAAACTTGCCCACAACGAAAGAATGTTGTGGAGGAAACACAGGGGATGGAAGGAGAGACAAGGAGAGATGGCGAAGAACAGGGGATAAATGATTCAGCCGGAAAATGGAAAATAGTCCAGAAAGCAAGACGCCCAAGGAAGATGAAGGAGAAGAATAATGAGAATCAAATTAATCAGAAGGTGGGGTCAAGGTTTGAGGTTTTGGCTGAGGTGGAAGAGATTAATGATGATAATCTTGGAGTGCAAACAGTGATTAACCAGTCCAAGATGACATCTATGTGGAAGCCGACAGGTCAGCTAGTGCAATGTGAGGATAATCAGGGGAGAGAGAAAATGGTAGGAAAGACCACAAATGGCCAGTGTAGCAGAGAGGAGGTGGTGGTCGCGAAGATAGTGGAGGGTGCAGTAACGGCTTTCGTACAACAGAGTGACAGGCGTGTAGAGAAACGCGCGAGAGAAGGGTACGAGGATAAAGCAGGGGAAATTTTAATGATAACGACAGGGGAGGAAAACGTGGAAACTGATTGCATCATGGAGACAGAAAGGGGGAAGTCGAATAGGGATGATGGAATCGGGCCAGTAGATAACGTTAAGAGAGCCCAATTGATTATTCCAAATCATGTGGACCCAGGTGAGTCTCTTTTTGAGGACGTTGGGCCTGGTGATGGGAAAAAGGGTCCAGATATGGACTCTTTACACAGTGAGGATGTTGGGAAGGATCTAGATGGAGATGTGGATTCATCTATGGTTCCTGAGACCCCTATCTAAGTGCAGGCCTGTTGGGCTTTCAAAAATTAATAAATTAATTTTTATGGATAATTTTTTCTACTGGAACACGAGAGGCGCTTGTGGACAAGGCCTCTTTAGGAATATGAAAGCTAGCCTCAATGGAAATAAACCGAGTTTATTAGTCTTAGCTGATACAAAATGTCAAGACTCATCTCGTCTCAGGTGTCTTCTGCGTCTGGGATATGATAGCATTGTGGACGTGCCAAGCGAAGGTAGATCTGGGGGAATCGCGATTTTATGGAATAGCTCATTGCTCTCTGTATCGATTCTGGAGAAGGACAGGCAGTTTATACATGTGCAATGTACAGGAGCAGGTATGTCGGTTTTTTTGTTAACTTGTGTGTATGCTCTACCACACTCTGGTCTTCGAATGACCCTTTGGGACAAATTGAAACTACTGGCTGGTAGAATTAATTTGCCTTGGGCTGTATGGGGTGATTTCAACGATATTTTGACACCTAATGAGAGAATTGGAGGAGCTGGTGTCAGTCATGGAAGAATTAATTGGTTTCAAAACAGAACGCAAGAGTGCAATCTGGTTGATTTGGGAGCTTCAGGACCAAAGTTTACATGGAAAGGGCCACGTATAAGAGGATTCTCAAGGCTTTTTGAGCGGTTAGATAGAGTTTTCGCTAATCTAGCTCTAATTGCTCAATTTCCGAACTGTTCAGTGAAGAATTTGCCAAGGACGAGGTTCTCAGACCATAATCCTATCCTTCTTAATCTTGGGGTGTTGGTTAAAGTCAGAAGAAATAACCCATTCCGCTTTGAGGCTATGTGGATGGCACACGATGATTTCAATAATTTTCTACGGGGGCAATGGAACTCAGATGGCGGACTGGAAATGAAGTTAGAGAATGTGAGGAAGGGAATCCCAGTTTGGAATAAAGAAACATTTGGCATGATAGAAAGGAAAAAGCGAGAAATTCTTGCTAGATTGAATGGAATACAAAAGTCGCCTGCATATCCATATTCTACATTCTTGAACGATCTGGAACTAAAGTTACAGTGGGAATTGGAGGAAATATCGAAGCTTGAAGAAATAAAATGGTTTCAGAAATCGAGGGCAGAATGGATTGTGAAAAGTGACAGGAATACACGATACTATCATATGAAAACTAAGATAAGAAGGCGACGAAACAGGGTAGTTTCATTGCAGGATGAGTTGGGAGTTTGGGTGGAAGATGAAGTGGAGGTAAGGGACATGGTGGTGAAACATTTTAAACGTCTGTTTCAAGATGATCTACATCACCAAGTGAAGCTACGGACAGAGAGTAATTTCCCATCTATTGAAGTTACTCGTTTGGAGGATATAGCAAAAACACCTACTGATAAAGAAATCTTGGAGGCAATTAAACGTATGGGCCCATACAAGGCACCGGGTGTGGATGGATTTCCACCAATATTCTTTCAAAAAAATTGGGAAGTGGTGGGTGCAGATATGTGTGCATTTGTGAAAAGTGCATTCAGTGGGGAAGGTGATATTGCAAATGCAAACAAGACTCTTATCTCTTTAATCCCTAAAGTAGAGCATCCATTGAGAGTGGAACATTTCAGACCTATATCATTGTGTACAGTTCAGTACAAATGTATTACTAAAATTATCTCTCAACGGCTAAGAGGGGTAATGGAGGACTTGATTTCCCCGTTCCAATCTAGTTTCATACCCGGGAGACATATACAAGATAACATTGTGGTTGGCCAGGAAATTCTCCACAAGATGAAACTGGCTAAAGGAAAGCGAGGCATTATGACAATGAAGATTGACCTTGAGAAAGCATATGATAGATTGGAATGGTCGTTTCTTAAAATGGTGCTTGAGGAGGCTGGTTTTGAGGAGAGATTCAGAAACCTGATTATGACTTGTGTGTCTAGTTCATCGTTGAATATTCTATGGAATGGTGAGAAATCTGAATTTTTCCAACCAAGAAGAGGTTTGAGGCAGGGTGATCCGATATCGCCTTTTCTTTTTGTTTTGTGCATGGACAGGTTATCGCATATAATTGATGATTTGGTTCGAGCAAAAAAGTGGAAGCCGGTGATGATTACAAAAGATGGACCTGCTATATCCCATTTGATGTTTGCAGATGATCTCCTTCTTTTTGGAGAAGCGTCGGAGGAACAAGCTACTTGCATGATGGAGGCAATTCATAATTTCTGTGAAGCATCGGGCGAGAAGGTTAGTATAAGTAAATCTTCACTTTTCTTCTCACCTAGAGTATCTACTGTTCTGAAAGGCAGAATAAAGAATATTACTGGGATGAAAATAGCAAGTGAGATAGGGAAATATCTCGGATTCCCATTGACAAGAAATAAGAGTAGTAGGGATACATTTCAGTATGTTATTGACCGTGTTAAAAGCAAACTAGCAACCTGGAAATCTAGCTGCTTATCTATGGGGGGAAGAATTACACTAGCAAAAACGGTCATCAGTGCAATCCCACTTTATCCCATGCAAGTGTCACAGCTACCGGTTAGTGTTTGTAAGGAGCTAGAGCGATTACAGCGAAGATTTATTTGGGGTTTCAGTGATTCCACGAAAGGCTTCCATCCAATGAGCTGGGAAAGAATCACTTTACCAAAGCATTATGGAGGCTTAGGATTAAAGAGGTTGTGCTCAGTTAACAGAGCCTTTGGGGCAAAATTAGCCTGGTCGTTAGTGAAGGGAGAGGATGGACTCTGGGCGGAGGTTTTAAAGAAAAAGTATATGCTCAGGGATGAGGAGTCTTTATTAAATTCAAAGAACAGTGATTCGACACTCTGGAAGTTTATTTGTAGGCAAGAGGAAGTAGTAGAAGCAGGTTCCAGATGGCAAGTAAGGAATGGGGAATCTGTGTCTTTCTTCACTGATATTTGGCTTTTCAAATCTGAGACGATAGAGAAAAAATGCAAAAGGTTACTCACAGCAGAGGAGAAGGGGAGTACAGTTGCAGATTGGGTTTTATCTGGGTTTTGGGATCTGTCAAGGTTAGGTGAAATTGTAACTGAAGAGGTAATTAGAAACCTGATAGCAGTTCTACCACCTAGAGAAGAAGCTGGAATGGATATGATGGTTTGGAAAGGAACATCTCATGGGTGCTTTTCGGTGAAGAGTGCTTATTACATGCTTGAAAAACCACCTGACCAGTTATATAACTGTGATTTCAAGAAAATATGGGCATGGAGGGGAGCTGAGAAGATTAGAGTCTTCCTTTGGTTGGCTTATAATAATAGGCTACCAACAAATGAATGGAGAAGTAGATGGGCAGCTAATTCACGGATGTGTCAATTTTGCGAGAATGGTATAGAGGATGAAATGCACATCTTTCGTGATTGTAGATATGCTAATCAGATTTGGGTTGAACTAGTACATCCAAGGTACATCACAGAGTTCTACTCATATTCTCGGCAAGAATGGTTCTCTTTTAATCTTACTGAAGACCTAAGCAGAGATAGTAATGGGAGGTGGAATTTGATTTGGGGAGTTGGGATTTGGTTTTTATGGATATGGAGGAATAATCAGGTTTTTAATGATGAATTTCAGAAACCTCCGTGCCCAACGGGGGTTATTAGCAGATCCTGGAAATTATTTAGTGAGTTTCCTGAATTACAAAGTGATCCTGGTGGTATTCAAGATTCAACAATCAAAAGGTGGATTCCCCCGCCTGATGGTTGGATCAAGTTAAACACTGATGGTGCTGTTTCTGTTGAAAATAGAAAAGCTGGATGTGGTGGTGTGGTTCGGGATAACAAAGGGAGATGGATCTCGGGGTTCATACAGTATATAGGTTGCTGTGAAGTGATTGAATCAGAAGAGTGGGCGCTATTATATGGATTAAAGCAAGTATGGGAGGAAGGTTTTAGAAGGGTAGTGGTGGAATCAGATGCTAAGTTGTTGATTGATAAACTGATGCAGGGACGTACTGATCCTAATAGCAGCAATGTGTATCTACAAATCAAAGAAATGCTGTGTCAAAAATGGGAGATTATCTTGCAGTATGTGCCTCGTGAGGCGAATGCTTTGGCAGATGCTCTGGCCAAGGAGGGTTTGTCTATATCCTCACTTTTGAATGTATGCCCGGACAATCTTAGGGCAGTGCTTTTAAATGATTGTATGGGACTTGATCCCCTTTTAGGATTTTCTAATATATAAAGGCTTAGGCCACTCTTTTACCAAAAAAAAAAAAAATACTAATTCTATTTATTTATTTATTTTTTAATTCACAATTACAATTTTACTACAATAATCCTTTATAATTATTCCATAATTACAATTAAATCCTAAAAATAAAATTAGGATGTTACAATCATAAAATGTCCAACTCTCCCTCTTTTATAGTCTTGGTGGACCAAAAATTTCTAATTCTAATTGCCTTAGGAATTTTCAGCTTATGCACTAAAAAAGGGGTTTTAGGTTATAAGTCCACTACTTGTCAACCAAGTTACATTAAATTCACATCTTGATTGATTGATTGAATTTAATATGATGAATCATATTCATATCTTGATTGGTGGATTGAATTTAAGATGATGGATCACATTTATTTCCCTTTTTTCTTCAAAAAACGTGCATAAAAATGGCACTAAAAAAATCAACACTTTATAAGAATCTAACCCTAATTTAAGTGCTTACAAGAATGACCCAATCCAAACTTGAATTGGAAAATTCAAATCATAATAGATTAAATTCATATCTTAATTAAATAATAATTTAAGATGATGAATCACATTCATCCCTTAAACTAAATTTCAAAATCATTTTAAATCAATCCAAACTTATTATTTCTCCTATCTTCATTCAATCATTATTGGATATATATATATATATATATATATATATATATATATATATATTACATAATTCAGAATTATCTTTTATAACCTATCCTCTTGAATTTAAATTCAAAAGTTGAATTCCAAATTCAACTTGGCCTAAGACCCCGTTAGGTCTTCTAACACATTTGGGCCCTTTTGTGGAAAAACTAATTTCCCACTAGGGACACCATATATGACGTCATTTTCTCCTCATTAAGCTTGGAGTCCCACTCCAACCCAAATACACATTTACTTTTGATAAAGTCCAATAACAGTTATTGGCCTAAGTTTGTTAAATTTGAAAAATCGGGAATAACCTTTTGTGTGTGACCCATTAGGCCCAATTAGTCACTAACATAAATACAATTGGACCAATTAAAAACCCCTTTAACGGGCCCAATTTATTTAATGACCTCATAAGACACTAGCAATGCTCTGCAGCCCCAGAATTAATTGAGTTCATCAAGTGATCTACCTTTCATATTGGGTAAAGGAGCGAAAATGCACATGTATTTTACCCCCGGGAGCGCCCAACACCATATGTTTTTTCTAGGAGCAAAAATACACATGAGTCTTCAAAACTGATGCAAAAATACCATCTCCAGTTAATGTCTGTTAGTTTATGGTGGGGCCCACCATATTTTAAAAAAAATTATGAAGATTTTAAAATTTCCCTTACTACCCCTGTGAACATCTCTCACTCTGTTCCTCCTCCCTTCACCTCTACCATTTCCTTCTCAGATGTGAAGGCGGCGGCGACAATCTTTGGTGAGAGTGGGACCTTCTCTATCTCCAGCATCGCCATCTTCATCTGACGCTTTGGTTCGCAAGAAGATAGTGAAGAAGAAAGGCAAAACTTTAACCTAATCTAGAACAAACAAAACTTAACAAATGAAAAACGATCCTTATCAAAATGTAGAATCCAAACGAAGGGAATAGGAAAATGCGCAAAGGGGAGACATAACGCATAAATTTTGGCATGCTCAACTATTCTTGCCATTGAAACGCGACACTCATATATTTCTGTAACCAAAACATCCATCCTAAGGATTTCGAATCCAGAAATTCGACTTCCCATGGTCATTAATCAAATCTTCAAAAAACCCCGAAACGTAGTCGAAATGAAGAGAAAAGGGAATGAAAATTAATAATTCATTATTCATAAAAAAAATTAAATAAGGTTAGACTTTGCTGGGTAATGGGATGGCACCTCTGAAACTGTAGATTTGCATAATTGAAGCATCAACATCTAGTGTGGCAGCGAGAGGGAGATGGAAAGGCTAGCAGAGGTAACCAAATCAGAGATACGAACTTTGCTCTCAACTGCAAATGCCGCGCCACCGTGAGTCTCTGGTCTCCATGCGCCACCTCACCGCTGGCCTTCAAGGTCCAGACCTCCTCCCCGAGCAAGTTCCTCCTTAACCCTACCTTCGACGTCATCGCTTCTGTAATACCCGAGATTTTATTATTGAATTTTATTTTAGTTTCGAGGACGAAACTTGTTTTAAGGAGGGTAGAATGTAATACCCCGGATTTTTAATAATAATAATAATAGACATAGTAATGATAATGATAGATTAAAAATGTCCTTAAAAATAATAATGATTAATAATAGAAATAAAAAAATAATAAAAATAACAATAACAATAGATAATAATAATAATAATAATAATATCGTAAAAAATTAATTATGTAGTATTGTTTCTGTGCTAATCATATTATTTTGTAAATAGTATTATTAGATTAGTCAATATTAGATCCAAGAATCTAGGAGTAGTTAGATCAGATTATATTTTCAATTTTTGAATTAATCATCAGACTCAAAACATATCTAATAATTAAAACTCTACAATTTGTTTTAATTCATTTATTAGGAATAATGAAAAGGTCCAGCCCATAGCTAAAACCCTAGATTTTAATTATAAATTTAGGACTGACCGCTTAAACCTAGAAAACACCCGATACTTTTCTCTGCCGCTATACTCTCGTTCTTCTAGGAGGTTAGCAAACACGGAGACCAGATAATCCTAATCCCCATGAGCTTTAGGGTAATTTTATATGTTGATAGGTAATTGTGTACCCTAGGCTATAGAAACCAATTGCTATTTGATTTCCGTATGTATAGAAATATATGTATAGGTTATGGTTTGCCTCGATTTACGTGTGTAAATTCTTGTGTGTTTTTTTTCCTTCAAGAATTGAATTGGATTCAACTGCTGGTTTTGGTATGCATGCTTGATCAATTGAATACAACCAATTTGCCTGACACCCCTGTGCGTCATTTCTTATCAATTGAATACAATCAATTGCCTATGCGTTTTCCTTCCAAATTCAATACGAGTGGTTTGCCTCGGTCAACGAGTTCCAATTTTATTTATATATGGTTGCATTCAAAATTCGTTTTCCCCTGTGCGTCTTCTTCTGTTCAATTTGTGATTGAAAAAAAAAACTATTACTTTGCCTCGGTTCGCGTGAATAAATTCCATACACCTGTGTGTTTTTTTTCATGAATAAGGAATTGATTAAAAATGCATGTACATATCTGTCCATGTTATCTTCTTTTACTATTGGATTTTCTTTTTCCTTATGTAATATCTCATACACAATAAGATAAGATACGAATAGATTTTAGGTCAAAATTTCTTTATGTTTATATTTAATTAAAATAATATAAAAAAAATATATAAAATAAAAGTAAATAATATAAATAATTTAGGAGTCTATTTTGTGTTTGTGTTTTAAATAACTTAATAGTGGGAGGATAGCTTGGGACGGTACCTCCCAAGTGATGAACACAACTTTTGGGCTTTATGCCACTGATGTGAAAATGATAGTATCCGTTCTTCCAAAGTGGTGTCTGGCAGGTTTCCGGGTCACAGGGTAGACTGGCAGGTTTCCGGGTCTACCATGGTTCTCTTCCCACTAAACTAAATGGACTGACAGGTTTCCGGGTTCAAATAAAATTTAATAAAAATTAATGAATGACATTTGATATGAAACTAATATTTTAGATTATATATATATTCTTTTTATATCATGTGAATATTTTATTTATCATTATATTTATTATTATTGTTGTTGTTGTTATTTTTGTATTATCTTTGTTTATTAGAATTACCAGCTTTTGCTGATGTATGTGTTCATGGGCTGCGACGATCCTTCGGGGGAGCAGATTTTCAGTGAAACAGGTCTCGAAGTTGGGGCTGTTGGGGCTAGCAGTGAGAAGTGAGGAAGAACAATGAGAATGCTAGCTAGTTTTTCTTATTTTATTTTACGCTTTGGATAAGACATTTTTATTTAAGTTTTGATTTATATTAATGTAATAAATAGCCTTGCGCTTGTCCCAATACAAGTGTGGCGGTAACACTTCCCCAAGTTGTTTATTTTGAAATTCAATAATTTTATTGGAATTTTATGCTATGAAAATTGTTAGAAATTGGGGGTGTTACAGCTTCTCTCTCACACGCCACTTTCCGAGTCATCCTCAAGCCTTAGTCTCAGCTTCCCCCAAGCTTCCCTCGTTCTTCCTCTGATCACCCAGTTCCTTCCCAATACCTCCAATCCCATTCCCTCTCACGCCATTAACTCATGGTTCTCCTCTCTCCCGTCCATCGTTTCTACTCAGAATCGAAAAACTCAAGGTCGGCTCAGACTGATTTTGGCAGAATCAGAGATTTTGGAGCTCGGGAAAATGCGCAGAGCTTGGGAGACGATGATGTTTTTTAATTGGAAGGTATTTTGGTAATTTTCATTGGCAATAAACAGACGTTAGTACTTTTTAACAGAGATGGTATTTTTGCGTCAGTTTTGAAAAGTCATGTGTATTTTTGCTCCTAGAAAAAACATATGGTGTTGGGCGCTCCCCGGGGTAAAACACATGTGTATTTTTGCTCCTTTACCCTTTCATATTTGGATACCGTGCAGGCATCATCCCTTACATCATCGTTCACATTTAGTTGAAAGTAAAGACAGAGTATCATCTCTCTTAATTGACTAAATGTAGCTATTTCACAGAACTAGGAATCTTCTTATATTAACTCTATAACGGATCATGACTCTTCATGATCACTTGCTGTGTGTACAGTCTCTCGAGTAATTAGAAGCTATCCAAGTTCTACCAGTATTGTGAATGACTAATCCTTTGTAGGGGACTGTGAGTCCTCTCAACATTTCCATCTATACTCATGTATTCGAGTTACACCCAAGAGTACACTGTTCTCCCCATTTTCAGGTGGATAGAGTTGTACAATCAAAGTATAACCCTAGGACATAGTGTTCAATGACATCCTAAAGTCTAGGACGATCTATACTATTAAACGATGAGAGACTTTACATATTTAATGATACTCTCTACAATGAATCTTTGTGAAGTCTCTTGGTGAGTCAGTTCGATGCTATCTATTTTCCAACAGATCCACCTACGACATCAGCTAAGACATCTCCATGCCTATATTCCATGAGGTCCCTACCTTGTATCCCTATATAAGTAGACGATGCCATACTAGTCTTATTGAGATCATCAATGCCTTTTCTTGGAGATTCAAGACTAGGAACAAGTTTTAGGCAATATATATTCAGTGTTTTCGAGTCCTTATGATCATGATCTCTATCATTGATCCTCAAGAATAACACATGTTCTATTACTAAGACTTTTATCTTTAAACACATATTTACCTTAAAATAAAGGCGAAACATAAATATGATAAAGATAAAATATGCTCATTTATTAATAACGAAATACTATAACGTAGAGATGGTGCTAATCTATCCTTACAGATTGTCTCTAGGACACATAAATACTAACATAAGAATCTCTGAAACTCATCATAACCCATCCGTAATCATCCAACACATTAGTTATCCACCAATTAACTTGTCAATTACACTGATTAACTAACCTCCACATAAATACAAGCATTCGACCAAACATAACATTATTAATCTTGATTTCCTTCGATGGTCCTGCCAGTGTGAGGAACCAAAAAACGAGACATCCATTTTATGACTTTAGCAGCACTAATGGCCCATTTGGTTATAATGAAATGTAATTTAATAATTTTTTTAATGGTTTAATTTGAAGAAAGATCACACCGAATTAGTTAGTAACCCTAAAATTTGAATTCTCTTTTCTCTGCCTCATGACTCTCCTTCATCTCTTTCTTGCTGGCGGCTTGTGGCACCATCACAAGCCACCGATGCGTATCATTCTATGCCACAACGGCGTTAGAGTGGTAGATCAATTCTCAAATCTTTGATCTGTGGCCTTCTCCCTCTGATTTTTAGAGGTTGTGGACTTCTCTTGTCCTTGTGGCGAGTTTTTTCCTCTTCTTCTTTAGATCTGTTTTGCAGCAGTGAGAGCTATTTGTCTTTTGTTTCTTTTTTTTGTGATGCTGGATTTTGTAGTGGTATTTTTGTTTTCTCAGGAAATAAACAGATCTGTGAGATCTGAGTACAAATCCTTTTGGTTGGATGGTAGTTTGAACGTTATTAGATTTGATTATCACATGATGGCTCTGATCTGTGTTCTTGGGGGAAGATTTTAAGAGGCATTGTTTGGTGTGTGGTCGAGGTCACCACATTTGCTTGAACGGAGGAGCAGAAGTGTTCTTCAAGATATCATGGGTTTTCTTCCTTCTAAGGTTGGGTTTTCTTTGATCTTTACCTCAAGTTGAAGTATTTGTGCAATTGTTCTAATTGTGGCTAATGCTTATAAGGAGGTGTGCGGTGTGCCCGTTAGGTGGGTTTTACAACCAACACTTTTTTCTTTCACGTCACTTCTAACCTTGGATATCGAGGAAGCCGGTTTTATCCATGTTTCTACTTCTACTCTTAAATCTATAATGTACGGTGATTGGTTGTTCTTGTATTTGACTTATTTTATTGTATTTGATTTGGTTTTGTTTATATTCCATCTTTAATTTGTTTTCATGTATTGCACGGCTTGCAATAATAATATAAATAGCTTTTGACCCCAAAAAAAAATGTAATTTAATAATGATTACATGAATTTAGTTAGTTGGAGGGGAATATATGAGAATAATATAACAAGAGACAAAATTGTCAACACACACATACGTGTGTATAATAGGTAAAAGTATCTATTTTTATCACACACATATATAATAACCCTTCCGACATATATAATAATTAATTAATTTAAGGTTTAATGTTTCTAGAAATATTTTTTCTACCTACCACACTCACATTAGAGTGAATGGGTCCAGCTAATATTTTCTTTCTCTTCTTTTTACAATGGGACCCACTTACTCTTATATGAATGTGGCAGGAAAAAAAATTATTTCTGCAACAAATGTATAAACATTAAACTTATTAATTAATTGCATCAACTAAAACTACCTATACATATAATATTACCTCTGGTCCTAAATATAAAACATATTTTGAGAGTATAATTTTTACTACAAATTATGTCTTATATTTAGGATCCGGGAAATATATAAAAACTGGTAGAATATACACGTTGGTTTTATAATTAGATTCATAATATTTTTTAATATTTAATGGTGAGGATGTTATTTAATGGGATATTATATTATATTTTAATGGTAGAATATAAATTTTAAATTTTTTGATGGGGAATATTTTTTTAATTTCTGTATTATTAATTTATTTTTAAATATTTAATAGTGATAATTTTTTAATATTTAAAGTGTTTAAGTAGGCACATTGCTCAATTTAAAAAAATATAATGAGAATAATATTTTTTCACTTGATTAAAATATGTTTACATCTTCATTCATTAGTTCTAGCATTATAATCTTAATTACATCAAATGATGTTATCATGATTACAAAATGTAATCCTCTTTATATGTAAGTCTAACCAAACACTATGATCAATATGTTAGATTAAAATTACGTGTAATCCTCTTTCCTAAAATAGAATCAAACAACAAGCCATAGGTGATATGAACCAAACATACAGGCTCTTGTACTTGAACGACAAGGTTGAAACATTAATTTAATTAGAGGCTAATAATGTTTAAATATACGTGGAAGAAGAATTAGTTATGATTCTATTATTATTAATTAGTTTATAAATTAAAAATATTTAATGATGATATTTATCCATTTTATTATTATTATTTCTTAAGATCTATAAATAAAATTAGGATTCTAATTTATATTCAGTTTTAAATGTTTTGAATAAACATTTATTGATTCTCCCCGCTAAAAATTCTCTTGGTCTGATTCTCCCTTCTTCCCATCTCTTCCCTCCTCACCTTGAGTCAAAAAAGTTCATTAACTCAAGGCAAAGAAAATTAAATTAGTTTAACAAATTTATATCAATTAAAAATACAGTATTTAATATTTATATAAATATATCAATCTAATTATAAAAATTATTAGGGAAAATTATAATAAATGACCTAAGAAAAATAATATTTATTAAGAAGGGCCATAAAAATGGTAATTATTTTAAAGGACCATAAATTAAAACATTAAAATAGAAAGACTAAATTGCCCTTATCTAAATTTTTTATATTCTTTCTAATTAAATCAAAATTTGGAGTGATTACTCATTATCATCCAAATCTTCTTCATTTTGAGAAAATCATGGAGAGAGATGATGGAAAAACCGAAAACATTTATGATCAAGAACTGAATATACTTGTGCTTGGACATTTATAAGTTTTTTATTGATAATATGAAGGGTTTTAATTTTCTCATGTTGCATGAAATATATATAACTTAAATTGGAGAAGGAAGGAAACAGTTTCATTTGACTTTTATATTATATATAGCCATTGAAGTATAATTGCTAGAGCGTTTCATCTCATAATAGCAACGGCTCAATCTGAAAGGCTTTTTTTTTTTTTTTTTTTTATACAGCCAGTGGAGGAGGGGGAGGCAGGGCTCGAACCCTGGACAAGGGAGAAGGCCAACTTCTAAGGCTGGCCCTAGTGCCATCATGCTACAAGGCGCTTGGCAGAAAAAAAAAAGGCTTTGTTTTGCTGGATAATATGAATTCAGAAGAGGGACAGACAATGAAGTCACCTTGATCGTAATTAGGAGGAAATTTCGGTACAGTAGAGATGTCATTGATTCTGATTTGGTCTTTAATTGTTATTATTTATAAATCACTTCAGATTCTGATTTAGTGAGAGAGAACATAGAAAATCTAGGTAAGGGCAATTTAGTCTTTCTATTTTAATGTTTTAATTTTTTGTTCTTCAAAATAATTACGATTTTTTAAGTCCTTCTTAATAAATATTATTTTTTTGGTCTTTTATTATAATTTTCCCAAATTATTATTTATCTCGCTACAACATACCTATTTATAAATCCTAAGAAATGAAAAAAAAAGGAAATACTTTCTATAAAAAAAAAAACGAAATTAAAAAGAAGCATATAATGTGAACCCAGAAGCTTGGGTCGATATAAGCCTCATTTCTTAGTTTTATGCCCCCAATTGAATTGGGTCCTATCCAGAGCCCAAGTAGGATCATACAATAAAGAGAAGTTTCTTTCAAGGTCGCGACGTTGGCTGGCATTAGCGCAGGTTATGATCTGATCAGGGGAGTTTGAGAATCTCGGAGACGAACATGGGGCCTGGCTCCGACGAAGAGCATCACCGTGTACAGCTGAGCCAGCGGCCGGAGTGGTCTGATGTTACTCCAGTTCCGCAAGACGATGGCCCAAATCCCGTGGTGCCCATTGCTTACACCCAGGAGTTTACAGAAGTTATGGACTACTTCCGAGCCGTCTACCTTGCCGACGAGCGCTCTCCTCGCGCTCTTAGTCTCACCGCTGAAGCAATTGAGTTCAATCCCGGCAACTACACTGTATGTATTATGTAACCCGCTGTCTGCATGACTCAGGTCGCTTACAACCAGGTCTTTTGAGTTTACACCCAACGAGTAACTTCTTCCGAATCTTTAGGTGTGGCATTTTCGGCGTCTGGTACTTGAATCACTGAGCGCTGACCTTCATAGTGAATTAGATTTTTTGGAACGTATATCCGAGGGCAAGTCCAAGAATTATCAGATATGGTGAGTTAGAAAATTCACTACCCCCGGGGCCCCAAAAAAAAAAAAAAACAAAAACAAACAAATATGTTTTTCCGTTCTATATTATTGTTCATGAACAATATATTGATCGAATTGACTAAATTGCGTATAAACCACGATAGGAATCCATCTTGTTTTCTGCCACTCCCAATTGCGTTAGATAGTGTTTTCATCTCGTTCTAAAACGTAAGTCATAATGTGTATCCACCAAAATAAGTAATTTGGAAGATCTGAAGAAAGTATGCTTAGGTGTTCTATTTAGTAGTGACAGGTGAAGCTCTCAATTATGCTTTTTTTTCCTTCATACTTTTAAGTGTCAAATTTGTGTCTTAGGAACCCTTAAGCATTTGGGAATTTGTGTCAATATTGATGTTGTAGAAATCAAATATCTGTTAGAAAAACCCCTCCTGCATGACATTAACATTACCGTTGCTAAAAGCCTAAAACAATAATATTCATCTTAATCCTCTGAAATGCGTAATGTGTGTGGATTTTGAATTGGTTCCGCGTGGGGAAGTGAAATGCACTCATTCAATATGCAACTACAGAAATGTGGTTATATTGAGTGGTGGACCCGTCACCACCCAAATTATCATAGTAAGTTTCTTATGGTACTTCTGAAGTGATATTTAATTATAAAACCAC
Source organism: Acacia crassicarpa (assembly GCA_034222035.1). Taxonomy (NCBI): domain Eukaryota; kingdom Viridiplantae; phylum Streptophyta; class Magnoliopsida; order Fabales; family Fabaceae; genus Acacia; species Acacia crassicarpa. The sequence continues at coordinate 72,326,015 of JAWXYG010000001.1, forward strand.
AATGGGATATACTTGGGCGCTGTTCAATTTATCTGCAGATACTGCGTGCCTGCTAGTTAGGACATCATCTGACTTCTGTGTGTTACCTCCTTTATTGTTAAAGGAAATTCTTCTTTTTTCACTCTAGAATGGCATTTTAATTTGCAGCAAATTTTTTTGAAATAGAGTGATTAAGTATTCAGTACATTTTATTTTTCTATAGTTTATATGTAAGTTATTTCTTACATGGATTGCAAGGTGCATAAAAAATCTATAACTTTTTCCGCATTCACAATCCCCCTATCATTGCATCGATCTTGATGAAAGATGTTTGTAGGCATCATAGACGTTGGGTTGCTGAAAAATTAGGACCTGAATCTGCAAACACAGAACATGAGTTCACCAAGAAGATATTGTCTATTGATGCTAAACATTACCATGCATGGTCTCATCGTCAGGTAATGCTTGCTTTTCCCATCAGGCCTAACAAATCTGAATAAGTCATAAAAAGTGTTTGTGTGTGTGTTTTGTTTTTACTGATTGAAAAATATTTTTACACATTAGTTTGAACACATTTTAGATATTGAAACTTTAAATTTTGGTTTGTCTCTTTTCTTGCCTGCCCTATTTTTCCTTGAGGCAGTGGGTTCTTCAAGCACTGGGGGGATGGGAATGTGAGCTTAACTATTGTAGTGAGCTTCTTGAAGAAGACATCTTTAACAATTCTGCTTGGAATCAGGTAAGCAACCTTTCGATGCATGTTCTGTTTGATATTGGCACAGTATGGAAGAGACAAATCTTAAGGCATGATTTTGTCTACTTTCCTGAATGCTACCGTTTGCAATTTTCTACTATTCTCTAAGTTCTGCCAATTGGCCGCCTTAGGTCAAGGTTCTCTTTTAGGTAGGCATGAGGGCAATGATAACCTAATTGGTTTGCATTTCGGTATCTTAAAATTGATTATGTGGGTATTGAGTTGATAGTTATTGACAAAGTTCAATTGAATTGTGATTTAATAGAGAAGCGTGGTTCAAGATTCAGTTGCATTTATTTTTGCTAATCTCAAATGGATTTTTGTGTGTGTTGGGGGGGGGGGGGGGGTGTTTGGTTATGTTTATCTTAGTAGAATTATAGTACTTTATGTCCATGTAGTTTCATTCTTTTTCGTTTAGCCTCTGTCATCGGTAAGAACTGAAATATAGGAATTTTAAAATTAAAAGTTGAATGGAACTATAGTAAAGAGTGTTAGATATTTACATCAACTTAATGTAACAAAATATTGACAGAATTTCAATGGTAGGAACTAAAATAAATTGTAAACTGTGTGGATTAGGTCATTAGTTTTGAAATCATACGTTTCCCATTTATTGTCGTCTTAAATTTTCTTTACAACCCGTGAAAGTTCTGAAAGTTGACATTCAATCTTTACGACAGAGATATTTTGTTATAACAAGATCTCCCATGTTAGGGGGACTAGAAGCTATGAGGGAATCTGAGGTGCTTTACACTGTTGAAGCCATTTTGGCCCACCCAGAGAATGAAAGCTCGTGGAGATATCTTCGAGGACTTTACAGGGGCGAAGCCGCCTTATGGGTGAATGACCCTCAAATTTCTGTAGTTTGCTTAAAGATTTTGAGGTCGAAGAGAAACTATGTGTTTGCTTTGAGTACCCTTTTGGATCTTCTCTGCCATGGTCTCCAAGCCAACCAGGACTTCAGAGAAGCTGTGGATGCTTTAAAGACTTCGGATTTAGATAAACACGATACAGATTTAGCAAGAACTGTTTGTTCAATCCTGGAACGCATTGATCCGCTTAGAGCAAACTATTGGAATTGGCGAAAGTGCATGCTTCCTCAACAGTAAAAAAGGTGAGGTGATAAGTTAATGTGATCACGTTGAAAGTCGGATCTGATAAATATTGTCATATTCTGCCATGTTGAGTGCAAAGTCCCTTTTATTGAACTGAATGACATGATTGAAGATGATTTTTCTGGATTGATCATATATACAGTCGTTGTAGAACATATATAATGAGGGAAGGAGATTTTCTCCATATCCTCTTTCTTATTCTTATTTTCTTTCATTGGCTCAATTTGGGCCGTTGATTGAGAAAATAAGAGAAAAATAAAAATAGTACTTTATTGATTGGACGGATGTGATATAGAGATTATGAGGGATAATGAGAAAATGATTATGAGAGAAACTTGATCCGAATGTTCACAATTTCAAAGTTACACTGATCATAGATCCGAATGGCGGCTCAGCCAAAAAAATAAATCATAAATTCTTCATGCCACTTCCTCTAGTGATTATTATTTTTAATGTTCTCACACTTTTCATTACATTCCTAGACGTTTAAAAAATAAAAATAAAAAGAGCGTTCTAAGATTTTAGTTGCTCCTACTGAAAGGTTGTCAAGTCCTCTTCTTTCCCTTTCCCGAGTTCATAGAATTAAAGGATAAAAATGTCCAACCATAAGAAAATGATACGTCACATCTCATTTTATAGATAAAAAAATAATATAAGACAGTTAATTTTTTGAGAAAGATAAAAGAAGTTAATTAAATTATTTCAAAATATTTATATTTATTATTTTTTTAAAACTATTTTACATGGTATATAAACTGATATGTAATTCAAAAATTCACAATATATGATATAATTAACTTATTTAACTTTTTAATATTTCTAGAAGTAGACAACTTTATCATATATTTAAAAACGGATGGAGTAATAAATACCGAAAGGAGTAAGTGTCACATGACCCGCCTGCACCCTTGGTAATTTATTTTAATAATTCCATTTCATTCTTTCATTTCCCTGCAATTGTTTCTCTATTTAATATATAATTAAATAAGGTGAAGGTGTAATTTTAACAACAATGTAATGTATTCCAGATATATCTATTATCATTAAGTTTTTTAATGTGTTACAAAAAAAAAAAGGAAAAAAAAAGGCAATTTTACTAAAGCCATAGGAGCAAACAGACGTTACTTCGTCCTACACGGTGATTTTTTATTTTGAAAAATTTCTTCTTGCTTCTTTTTTTGGTCAAAGGATACTTCTATTAAAACTCCAGAAACATTACAAGCAACATCAAAGAAAGAAAACCATAAAAGGAGAAACAACATCAACTGAAACATAAGTCCATAAATTACAAACAAAACAGAATACACACAAATAAAAACAAGGGTGAAGGAGCAAATTGGCCAACAGACTTTTAGCTCAGGAGCGATCAACACAAAAAACTTTTAAATGTGAAATTTATACCAATAGACTTTTAGTTTAGGAGCGATCAACGCAAAATCGTTATCTGGGCAGTAACACTCCGTTAGTGGGTCACATTTTTGGGAAATAATGAGCTGAAATAAAAAATAAAATGCAGAAAAAACTGGTGGCACGGGTTCTAGTGAGTTTGAGAAGGGTCTTTTAGACCTCATTGCTTCCACTTTTGGACAAACTAGTATCTTATTATTCATTTTCAGGACCCCCTGCAGAGCTACGATTTTTACAGTCGGTTCACTTATCCCAACAAACTCAATAACTCTCATTCGCCCACAAAAGATTACGGCAACTACGAACACTTGGAATATGGAAACTAAAGGAAAACAACAAGAGAACCTAGTGAAATAAAAACAATTTCTAGACGCAAATTGCAAGACTTGTTTCTAGACGCAAACTGCAATGATCCCGTCAATGAAGATGGTGGTTTCGCTCAGCCTCGATCTCGCTCCTCCTTGTCTTCTTTCAGAACTAGGTTGGAGCCACGTTTTTGATTAGGTTGTGGCCATTTTTTTTCTGCTCTGCATTTTAATTTTTATTTCAGTTCATTATTTCCCCAAAAATGTGACCTACTAACGGAGTGTTACTGCCCAGATAACGATTTTGTGTTGATCGCTCCTGAACTAAAAGTCTGTTGGCCAATTTGCTCCTGAGCTAAAAGTCTGTTGGTATAAATTTCACATTTAAAAGTTTTTTGTGTTGATCGCTCCTGAGCTAAAAGTCTGTTAGCCAATTTGCTCCTTTACCCTAAAAACAAACTACAAACAATCACCCCTCAATGGGTGATTGGGAAGAGGGGCATCATGAGGAACAAAATTCATCTTCTGGGAGTCCAAGGCTAAAAGTGACAGCAAAGAAGGTGTTGGTTGGAAAACCCACCCAGTCGGGCACACCCTTTTATAAGCATCTGCTGCTAATAGGTCAGCGGCACGATTACTCCCTCTTGGGGTAAAGGACAAAGAGAACCCAACCTTGGTACCCAATAGACAAACAATATCGAAAATAATACTCCTACTCCTCCAATCAATATGTCCGGAGCTTTAGCATCAACACAATCAAGAAGAGAAAGACAGTCGGTTTCAAAAATAACATTATCATGACCGAAATCAACAGCGAGCATCAATGCCCTCTTAAGAGCTAAAGCTTCAGTCATGAAAGTAGAGATAGATTTCACCTTATCCACAAAATCCCATTTAAAATCACCAAAATGATCCCTACAGATAACTCCAATAGCAGCGCCAGTCTTATTAGCTGAAAAGGCCCCATCACAGTTATATTTGAGCTTGCCCGCCGATGGAGGGGACCAGACAGCTAGATGAGTAGGAGTAACCCTTTGGACCTCCGGCTTGCTGTGCTTTTTATCGCAATTCACCCAGAAGTCAAAATTGTTTCTCCTCGCACATTCAATGACATTAATAGAGTTAGGATCCTTATGATTAAAAACTAGATTATTCCTTTGTTTCCAAATAAACCATAAGATCCAACAAATTAAAGAGAGGTTTTGCTTGCTTAAGAAAGACATACCTGAAAGTTGAATCCACCAAGCATTAAAATTCAAAATACCAGCAACATCAAGCTTTACACCAAGAGAACAACCAAACCAGACACACCTAGTCCAAGGGCAATGGAAAAACAAGTGCTCCACCGTCTCCACCGCATCAAAACAAACAGGGCAAAGGCTACTCTGTGATCTCTTTCTCTGATAAAGGGCCCCATTGGTAGCAACAACATTATTTAAGATCCGCCAGATGAATTGCTGAACCTTAGGAATAACCTGAATCCTCCAAATTGACTTCCAACAAGATGAGGCAACAACTATTGAGGACCCAGCCTTGTTGCCGTCAGACAACATCTTCTCTTTACTATTATGATACCCACCTTTCACAGAATATACATCATTCTTAGCACTAGTCCATACTAACTTATCAGGCAAACCATTAGATAGGATGTTAATCTCATAAATAGCACTCTTGACTTCCGGTGATATATATTGGTCCATGAGAGTAAGATCCCACTTTCCATTGACGATCAGATCACAAACCCTGCCCTCAGCTATGATTGGATTTAGATTACTGGGTTTCTTCGAAAAGTTGACATGTGGGACCCATGTATTATCCTAGATGCTGATAGAAGCTCCATCTCCAATGTCCCAGTGCAAATCTTGCTTGAGAAACTCTCTACCATCCAGTATGCTAGACCAGCACCAAGATGCTTTATGACCTTTCCTTGCCTTCATGAAACCACCCTTGGGAAAATACACACTCTTCAATACCCTAGCCAACAGATCATCGGGCCTCGTCAGCAATCTCCATGCAGTTTTAGCCAGAAGAGCATCATTCATGACAGAAAGATCACGGAAGCCCATTCCACCAGTACTCTTTGCTGAAGTTAAAGACCCCCAGGCTTTCCAATGTGTTGTTCCACCAAAAATAGTACTGCTCCACCAAGAGTTAGCAATTAGACTGCTAATCTCTTTGCAAGTCCTAACCAGAAACTTGAAAACGTTCATAGGGTAGATAAGGATAGCCTGGAGAACCGCTTTAATCATAACATCTTGCCCAACGAAAGAAAGGAGAGAATGACCCAATCCTTGAATTTTATTAGCAATTGATGACCTGACCAGAGGCAGTACAATACATCTTCAGGATATCAGCCAGATGATTGCAATTGCGTTGAGATGCACGCATATACAGAAGAGCGTCGTCAGCAAAGAAACTGTGTGTAAGTTCAGGGCAACTATGGCTCAGTTTGACACCTTTAATAAAATAATCCATCTGGCTTTGTCTAATCATAATGGAGAGAACTTCTGCAATAATGATGAAAAGGTATGGAGAGAGGGGATCCCCTTGCCGGATACCCCGACTCGGAGTAAAGGAACTCACTTTTTCACCTGATAAGCAAATATTCAAACTAACAAAGCAAACACATTTCATTACAAGAGACACCCACTCTGAGCAGAAACCAAATATCAACAGCACATTTTCAAGAAAATTCCACTCTACCCTATCATATGCTTTGCTCATATCCATTTTAAGAGCGAATTCATACTTACCCGTATCTTTCTTGCAACGAAGATAATGATATACCTCATTGGCTATAATAATATTATCATGAATGCACCGACCTTGAACAAAGGCACTCTGGTTCTGTGAAATACAAGTATCAAGCAAAGGCAGCATTCTATTGGCCAAAATTTTAGAAAGAGTAAATACCCTATTTGGTCCCTGGAAAAAAACATGGACCCCTTTTTCGTCCCCAGGGACTAAAATGGGACATTTTTATTGACTAAAAAGGGGTTATTGGAAATTTTTGAGAAACCAAAATGTGGTCCTTTTTTTTTTTTTTTGAAAATTCATCCTTTTCAGGGACTAAAAAGGGGTTTCGTTATTTTAGGGACCAAAATGGGGTCCATGTTTTTTTTAAGGGACTAAATAGGGTATTTACTCTTTTAGAAATGATCTTACAAGAGAAATTACACAAGCCAATGGGGCGGAAATGAGAAACATGCTCAGGCTTTTGCACTTTAGGAATAAGAGTGATGTTAGTTTCATTTAAATCATTAAGCAACAAATGACCAGCAAAAAACTCTTTAACCATACTACAAACAGACCCACCAATTTCAGACTAAGAGGAATGATAAAATTTACCAGAATACCCATCAGGTCCAGGCGCTTTGTTGCTTCCAAGACTAAAGGCGGCTGCTTTAATCTCCTCTGTAGAAACTGGTAACAAGAGACTGTGATTCATATCAGATGAAATAGAAGGCTCGATGAAACCCAAGACTGTATCCATTGGTTGGGCACCAGAAGTAGTGAACAAATCCTGAAAAAAAAAAACTAGCAATATTGTTAGAGATAGCGTCCTTCTCATACAACCAATTGCCCTCATCATTTCTAATACACGAGATTATGTTCTGTTGCCTCCTCTTGATAGTAGAGATGTGAAAGAACCGTGAGTTCCTATCACTAGCACCTAACCAATTATTGCGAGATCGTTGCCACCAGTTTTCCTCCTCACGCTCCAACAATTTGTCCACATCCCCTTTGGCCTCCATAATCCTTCTTGAAATATCCGGAGTTCGAGCTTCCAGAGTTAGCTCAGCCAGATGATTCTTCAGAAGCTCAATGCTCCTACCACTATTAGAGAACTCATTCTTGCTCCAGGCAATTAACCTCTGTGTACACCTCTTCAGATTGCTCACAAAATTTTCTAGTACCGAGTGTTCTTGATCACTATGATTCCGCCAATATCCCTTAATTACCTCAAGAAAATTCCCATGAGAAACCCAGGAAGATTCGAAACGAAAGACCCGCTTTTGCTGGTGATTCTCATATTGAAAACAGATGAACATAAGGTGGTGATCAGATCTAGCTGGAGCCACATTAAAAACTTGGAGACACGGGAACAACTCTCTCAATTGCAGATTACCCAAAGCCCTATCAATGCGTTCATGAATTGTATCCAGGTAATCACGATTATTGCACCAGGTAAACATGGGTCCATTGTAACCCAAATCTTCAAGTTCACAATCCGCCACGAAACACTTGAAGTTGAGGATCTTCCTCTAGGCTTTAGGGCGACCACCACTCTCCTCCTGTTGAGATAAGATATCATTAAAATCCCCAATACACATCCAAGAGTCCCTAATATTGCTGCTAATTCTTCGAACCTCTTGCCAACATAACTCTCTCTCCACATCATCAGAAGGACCCCAGAAAAAGGGAATATAAGTTGGAGTTGATAAGGTCGCAGACACCACACTGGTATGGATAATATTAGACGACGAGAATAGGATATTAATTGTAATCACATCAGACCACCATAAAGCCAGCCCGCCGCTTTTCCCCACAGGATTAACAATCCACTCCTCGGTGAAGCCACATCTACGCCTCACTTTCCTTACTACACTCGCCTTCTGCTTAGTCTCCATCAAGAAGACTAAATGAGGTTTTTTCCGGGAACACTCATCCCTCAAGTTTCTAACTGTCAAGGCAATCCCCAAACCTTGACAGTTCCAAGCTAACAGATTCATGGCGAACCGGTGGCTGGTTTCATCCAACCACCGGCGTTATACGACACCAAAGAGTCATGCTCCATATCCTGTTCACTACCAACAGACAACCAGCTATCAGGAAAATCAATCTCGGCAAGTGAATTCATATTACTAGACATACCTGAATGCTCTTCCTTTCCATAATGACAAAGATACTTTTTAACCGATCGAAAATTCCTCCTATGCTCTTTCTGTAACTTCCCCACAGCTTTTTTGCCTTGAACTGGTCCCTCAATTGAATCAAAATTCAACTTTCTACATTTAATTCGCTCCACCGGAGTAGGATCATCCTCCAAAGATCTCTTAAGATTAATACCTTTCAAACAAAGAGACATAGCCGAGATAGGAGAAAGCCCATTGGAGGGAATAATGGGATTAATTTATAGCTCATCCTCACTAGGATATTCTACTATGTATGGTTGGGAATGAACATGGTTGACTAAACCTGCTTCCATAAGTAAATCAGACCCAACCATCGTAGAATGGTCCTTGGCCGAGGAGATACAGTGACTAGCGGATTCTGGGCACTTCATCAAGGAAGGAATTATTAATGGCCCTTCAATCAATGGGCTAGAGTTCCCTTTTAAAATAGAATTAGGACCACCTTCATCAATTAACCCATCAAGCCCAACAGAACCCAAGGCTCGGCGCATGGAACTCCCCAAAGTAATCCCTCAGCCCATACTTGGTAGCCCACCATCCTTCCTACAATCCGCCAAAAAAGATCCAGCTGGAGACTCCTTTACATCCATATACGCAGGCCCATCTAGAATCCCATGTAACAACCTTTCTTTGCTGACGTCAACATCTGCAGCCACCGTCACCTTCACCTTCACCTGGCCCACCTTTGGCGTTGACTGAGACAATACCTGCAACATCAGAGATGGCTCAGGCGCAGAAAGTTTCTGAGTATCCTTGGGCCCATAAACGACTGTTGAACCTGTCGTACATCGGAGGAGCCTCGTCGCCGATTGTGAGCGTCCACCGTCGGACAGTGAATCATGACAGGTAGAGGGAGAAGCGACTGGAAATTCAACTCTCGCTGAAAAACTACTATCACCAGTCCGGACCTCCTTGCTTATATCATCTTTCTTGACTTCACAATATATGATATAATTAACTTATTTAACTTTTTAATATTTCTAAAAGTAGTCAACTCTATCATATATTTAAAAACGGATGGAGTAATAAATACCGAAAGGAGTAAGTGTTGCCTGACCCCGCTACACCCTTGGTAATTTATTTTAAAAATTCCATTTCTGTTCTGTCCTAAGAACACAGAGATTGGACTTGACTAGGTTGTCAAGCCTAGAGCCTACGTACCCTTTGAAGGGATCAAAGTCCACGTAGTTCGTGTTACACAGTAAGGTGTGAAGCCAGAGGAGTGGGGTGTGTGCTCTGTGTAACAGGAGGTAAAGAGAGCATGAGATAGAACGTGTGCACCTGTTTGGGGTTTCCTTCTATTTATAGAGGAGTCTGGTGCGTGTATCTTCATATTGATGGGCGATATCCCTGATTGATAGGTCATGGGCTGATTTGTTGGGATTATGACTGAGGGAGAATCCTCATTGATGAGATCCTAAATCTATGGGATCTCGGATCCTTTCCTAATATAGTGCAGATCCCGCTGTAGGCGTAGTTGGGCCGAGGTCCGAACCTGGACCTATTGGGCCGGTCCGTAACAGTTGCCCCCCAGCTCGGTTGTTCAGGCTTCTGGACGGCCGAGGTGTTTTGTGCCCCCGGTCCCCTTTATGGCCGAGGTCCTTTGTCTAGACCGAGTCGGCTTTGGGGTGCCGTGACCATCAGTCCGGTCCGGAGCAGTGGTCAGCTTAATCTTTCCCCGTCCTGCCGAGAACGTCGGGTTGGTTCGGGTGGTTATTTGTCCTGCCCGAGTTTCTGGCCCTTCTGTCTTCTGGGATTCTCCAGACGCTTTGGGATTCACTCTTACTGCGCCATCATCACGGGTGTACAGGTGTCAGGCTTTTATTGGGTGCGTTCTGCAACCATCGCGCCTTTTTACCTTTCGAGGTTCTCGCGCATTTATTGCGCTTGCGTCGTGCTGCGTCAATTCGTCATGTCTGTGCGGGAATAGACCGTTGCACCCTTGTGTTGGCTTTTAAATAGCCCTCTTTCTTCTCTTTTCTACTTTTTCCCGCTACTTCACTCTCTTGCCTAGATTTTTCTTTGATTTCACTAGAGCTTAAGAGGGGATTCTTCTTTGTCCAAGACTTTCGCCGTCTTCCAGCGTTCCAGTCTCTTCCATTTTCTTTATACAGGTATTCCGCTTATTCCCTTGTGCATTTGTTTGGTAGTTTTCCACATTTTATCGTTTATTCTGGGAATCGCTGTCTGTGTTCTTCATTTCTAGGCTTCTGGGTTTCCATAGCGCCATCGCCCTGAAATTTTCCCTGTTTCTTGCCCTTAGACACCAACTGCTTAGTGTTTTAGGCTTCTAAACATGGTGAGAGGTAGGAGTGCTTCTAGGCCAAGGGCGTCATTAACGCCTGAGGAGGAAACGTTCCTCCGTGCACATCTCCCCAGGGCTACTTACTGGGTTCTTGGGGGTGAACCGCCTGCTATGGGGGTTTTGGATCCTCTGCGCCGTGGTGGCGCTGTTCGTCCGGGGCGAGCTGGGGTTCGTCCATCTTCGGCCAGGGTCTCGATTCCAATTCCTCGCCGTCCCTTCCGGCCGTTGGCGCGTGCCATTTCTCTTGGTTCGTCTGGTGGGGCCGGGATAGGCTCCTCTTCCGGGTCCGGATCCCCGGTGGTGATGGCTCAGCCTCTTAGCTTTTATGAGGGCCTTTCCGCTATCCGCCAGGCGTCTGCCCCGGATGGGTATCTTGGCCCTTGTTGGGATTGCCTGGTGGAGGCTTCTGCTTTGATGGCTCGCGGTGGAGATGCCGAGGCTTCCGCTTTACTCGGCTCGTGTCGGCATTGGTCCGCCCCGGTTGCCCCCTCTCGTGCCCCCGTTCGTCCGAGTCTGCGGCCTTTTTTGCCTGGTACTATGTCTTTGCCAGGTATTTCTGCCTTTCTGCTAATACCAGCTTTGTTTATTTTCGTATAGGTTTATTTATGGCTCCAAAGTCTGGGTCGTCCAAAAAGCGCTCGGAGGCCGGTGGTTCGGACTCTTCTAGTCCGCCCGAGGCTTTGATTCGTCAATACGGCTGGGTATCTCACGATGTGCTGGCTACCCCGTCGCTGATGTCCGAGGCGGACATAGCGCGGTTGAAGGTCCCGGCCATGCCGGGGTGTGTGCTCAGGCGTCCGGAATCCGAGGAGCCTATCTGCGCGACACGGTCGGAGGGTCAAACGAACTTCTTCTTCTTTTACCGGGATTACTTGACGCGGGTGCAAGTTTCTCTTCCTTTCTCCCCCTTCCAAATGGAGGCGTTGCGGCATCTTCGCCTCGCTCCGTCCCAGCTTCATCCAAATGGTTGGGCCTACCTTGTAGCCTTTGAGAGGCTATGTGGTCACTTCCCTAGTCTCATTCTGTGCACGGCCAACCTTTTCTTTTATTTCTTTGGACCCTTTACCCCCAGCCCGCCTAAGGGGAGTGACAAGCTGAGGGGGCTGGTATCCTTCCGGATCAACTCGGAGCGTAAGTTGATAACGCCCTTCTCCGACTCCTTCAAACGCTTCAAGGGGGTGTTTTTTAAGGTCGAGGTCGTGCCTGGGGAGCGGCCCTGGTTCTTGGAGGGGGACGGCTGCTTTCGCAGGAGGCCCTTCTGCCAGAGTCAGCCTCTGCTCTGCCACGGATTAAGGCTCTGGTGGCCGAGTATGGTGTGAGGCCGGCTAGCTTCTTCATTTCTGGGGATGGCGCTGAGCCATTGCCTTCTACCAGTAAGGACTTTAGTAGTGTGCTGCTTATGTTTTTGTCTTGGATTTTGTTTTTTGAGTTCACGAATATTCTGACCTGGTTTCTTTTCTTTTTTCAGGTCGAGATATGAGCTCGCTCCCTCTTTACCTTCGTGCGACGAATCCAGCTGCTGCCTCTCCCAGTCACCCGAAGAAGCGGGGCGCTTCTGAAGGTGCCAGTGCCGCTGAGGCTTCGAAGAAGGCGAAGAAAGGCACGGTTAGTCTGGGTCCTTCCGTTGACGAGGTTGCCCCATCCTCCCCGGTGATTGCCCAGTCTCCTCCTGCCACCGGGCCCCCGGCTTCTGAGGGTCCAGAGACCGCTGCCGCCTCCGTGGCCTCCAAGGGGAAGGAAGTCTTGATTTCCGATGAGGAGATCAAGGCTGACTTCTTGGTTGATGAGCCGGCTGGTTCCCTGCCGGATCCGCCCTCGCCTTTATCGCTTCCTCCTCCGCCTCCTCCCCCAATGAGGCCGAAGTCTGTTCTTCCCCGTAGCTGTTTATGGAACGAGGGGGTAGTTCCTGAGGTAGATGTAGCCTTCCTCCCCCCTCGGCATTTCACTGGTTGCGCCGCGCTGACTCAGCCGGCCCTGGACGAGCTGCATAAAAACCAGAGGGAGCTCTGCCGGGTGGTGGGATACAATCAAGCTTTAATCCTGGTTCGGGAGCAATATGTCCGTTCCCATGCTGACGTCCAGAGGTTGAAGGCGCAGGTGGAGGAATTGGCTAAGGGTTTGTCTGCGGTGGAGGCTAAGGCCGCGTCCGTCGGCGAGCTCAAGGAGGAGCTAGAGGTGGCCGAAGCCAAGGCTAGGTCAGCTGGAGAGGAACTCGCCAAGGGCTGGGCCGAGCGGGATGCGGCTCAGGCGGAACTGGATGGGGTCCGGGCGGAACTGGCTGTCGCTCGGGTGGAGCGGGATACCGCGAAGGCTGCGGCTGTTAAGGCCGATCAAGAGCTTCAGCTTGCCCGGGCGGAGGCCGAGAAGGTTGCTGAGGAGTGCGCCCGGGCCCAGAAGGGGATGGTGGAGGGCGTTGCTGCGATGAGGGTTCTTCAACAGCAGCGCAACTCTTTGGCGGATGAGAAGGAGGGGCTTGAAAAAGCTCTTAACGCCGAGAAGGTGGGTCGGCAGGAGGCCATGGACGCCCTGGTGGAGACCGCCGCAGAGTGCTTCAAGCAGGCTCTGGCGCAGATCCGGTTCTTCAACCCAGGTGTTGTCCTGAACGTGGACGGGTATGACTACCGTGCCTTCGTTCAGGAAGATGGGACTCTGATCCCCTACGAGTCTCCTGCCGCTGTCGGGTCTGCCGATGCTCCTTCCGCCTCCGAGGGACCTGCTGGTGCTGAGGCCGAGTCCCCTGAGGTCGAGGGTCCTGTGGCCAAGCCGTCCGAGTAGCGTTAGCTTTTTGTGTTTTTGGGGCGTTGGTGCCCTTGTAACTTTTTGCTTGATTTTGGCCTTGGTGCCACTTCGTGTAAACTTTTGACAGTAATGAACGATTGAAATATTTACCATCCCTTTGCCCGTGTGTGGCAATGAATGATTTTAACTTTCATCATCCTTTTAATGTATTTCCGAGCTCATTTAGCTACCTTAGGCGATGAATGGTTTACGTTTCGTCTTCATCCTTTCGCCTTGGTTTGCATAATCGTCGGCTTGTGAGCGTTTAGATACCTTAGACAATGGGTGAGCTTATCTCTCTTTTGTCTAAGTTTGGGTGGTCGTCGGCTGCATGGGTGCAAGCCGTCTAGATGCTCGAGATAGTGGATTCTGTCATCCTTTTGTCTGAGCCTAAGCGTCGGTCGGCCGTGTGAGTACGGGCCGTTTGGATAACTTAGGCAATGGATAGTTTTGTCATTCTTTTGCCTAAGTTCGAGTATTTGTCGGCTGCATATGTACAGGCCGTTGTCGCTCTACCACACTTAGCGTGTGGGAGGTTGGGGCAAGGTTATCTTGTTTCAGCCTCGTCAGGCATAACTAACCGTACTGCCTCGGCTCAACTTTCCAATAGTCGAGCTCCAACTTTCGCGTAGTCGGATTAAGTTTAACCGGCGTAAGGGCAGAGCTATCACGTGTCTAACCGAGGCTTCGTTTGCCTAGGGTCGAACATTTTGACCTGATCAGGGTCGACATGGTAGGCTGCTTGCTTAGCCGAGCGAGCGTTGATGCGTCAATTTCACGAAGGGCCATGTGTGGCGCCCTCGCCGAGCTCTAACCAATGCCTGTCGGAATACAACGGCCGGTTTTTGTACATCTAGATGTTTTTTTTATTCTCTGGCCGGGTTCATAACCTCGGGGCCACTTTTTGGGTGCCGGGTTTATATATCTCGGCTTTTGGTTCTTTGGCCGGGCTTCGTTGTCGGAGTGCCTGTGACCGGTGCCGGGCTTTATGACCTCGGCTTTCGGCTTCCTGTCCAGGCTCCATTGCCTCGGTCTTGTCGGTTTTGGCCGAGCTTCATGGCTTCGGCTTCACTCTTAAGCGAGTATTGTGCACATTCATAGTTTGCTCAACAGGATCCTTTATTGATAGAAAGAAATAGCCCTACGGGGCTTTACAAAGCATCATAATCAGAAATGACATAACTTTTGGACTCAAAACGAAAGGAAAACAGATGCGAGGAAAGGAACAATCGTAAAAGCAAACAAACACTGCCGAGAAAGAGTCTAGCTATAGTAGATCTTCAGCTTGTCGGCATTCCATGTCCTTTTAATGGGCTTTCGCGCCAAAGTCTCGAGGGTATATGCTCCTCCGTCGAGCTTCTCCTTGATTCGGTAGGGCCCTTGCCAGTTTGCCGCCAGCTTCCCGTCCTTGGCATTCTTGTTGCCTATGTTGGCCCGTCGGAGTACTAGGTTGCCTCGGTTGAAAGACCGGGGTCGGACCTTTCTATTGTACTTAGCCGCGAGAAGTTGCTTGGCGGCTAGTTCCCGTCAGTGCGCTGTAACCCGGATTTCATCAATGAGGTCCAAGTCAATCTTCAAGGCGTCGTCATTCGATTCCTGCCCTTCCTGTCTGGCTCTGACCTTTCTCCAGGAAGGCTGTCCGATTTCAACCGGGATCATTGCCTCACATCCATAGGTTAGCCTGTACAGGGTTTCTTGGGTCGAAGACTGTACGCTCATGCGATATCCCCACAGGACGCTGTGGAGCTGCTCGGTCCAGTTGGTCTCGCCCTGCAACATTCGCCTCTTGAGTCCGTCCAGGACGACTTTGTTGGCGGCCTCGGCCTGGCCATTTGTCTGGGGATGTTCCACGGATGAGAAGTGCTGCTTGATGTCCAGGTTGGACATCAGCGCTTGGAAACGATGGTCCATGAATTGGGTACCATTGTCCGTGACGACCTCGGCTGGTATCCCGAAGCGGGAGACGATGTTGTGCCGGAAGAACTTCATAACCTTGGCCGAGGTAATTGTGGCGAGTGGCTCTGCCTCGATCCACTTGGTGAAGTAGTCTACAGCGACTATGAGCCATCTGCATTGTCCCTGCGCCGGTCGAAAGGGTCCAAGGATGTCCATGCCCCACTTGTAGAAGGGCCAGGAGGCTGGCATTCCTTTCAGTTTGGAGGGCGGCGGCCATATGATCCTGGCGTGTTTCTGGCAACTGTCGCACGTCTTAGCCTTTTCCATGGCGTCATGCTTCATAGTGGGCCAGTAGTAGCAGGCGCGTTGCGCCTTCGGGCGAGTGCCTTGCCCCCCATGTGGTGGCCGTTGCTGCCTTCATGGAGTTCGGCCAGCACATATTTTGCTTCAGAATCGCCGAGACACCTCATCATCGGGCAATGGAGCCCCTTTCTGTATAGTTGGTCATCAACCATGGCGTAGAGGGCGACCTCTCTGATCAGCTTCTTGGCCTCGGTGGTGTCGGTAGGGATGATTCCCCTTTCGAGGTAGTCTTCTATCGGCTTCCTCCAGTCGAGGCCTGCTGAGATGGCCATGATGCAGCTCGGCTCGGTCAGATTTTGCTGGATCACGGTCCTGTGGTTATCCGGCCCCTTCGTACTTGCCAGCTTAGAGAGGATGTCGGCCCGGGCATTCTCCTCTCTTGGGATGTGGGAAACCGTCACCTCCTCGAATTCGGCCATGAGTTCTTTGGCCCGGTTCAGGTATTTGGCCATGAGTGGGTCTTTTGCCTGATAGGTGCCGTCAATCTGAGTTGCGACGAGCTGCGAGTCGGTTAGAACCTTTACCCGTTGGGCGCCATTGTCATTTGCCTAAAGCAGTCCGGCCAGCTGGGCCTCATACTTGGCCTGATTGTTGGAGGTCTGAAACTTTAACTGAAGAGAGTGCTCGATGGCTACTCCTTGCGGGCTTTCCACGATGACTCCTGCACCGCTGCCCTTTGCATTGGACGAACCATCCACGTAGACCTTCCAAATCCCGTCATTGGAGGTGGCTGGGGTAAGTTCCCTGATGAAATCCGCGAGTGCCTGTGTAACATCCTGAATTTTGAATCTAATATCTTGAACATAAACCTATTTTGGAAAGACTAGTAGGCTCTATTTTCAGAAAGTGATAAATTTTAAATCAGTATTCTGCGGGACCCACGGCCAAAAATAATTCTGCAAACTTTCTCGTGAAGTTTGAAAAAAATGGCCGCGGGACCCACTCAATAATAATTTATTATTTAAATAATATTATATTATAATAATAAAATAATATATATTATATTATATTATTAAAATATTATTAAATTTTTTTAAAAAAGAATCACGAGGGCGGCTGAAGTTCACGGGAGGTTTTCTTTTTAGTTTTTAGGAAAATTACGTAAAACGACCCAGAGACGAAAATTACACTTAAAGACCCATTTTCCAACTATAAATAGACCTTCCATTTCATTTCATTCTTCACAACTTCTAAGAGCCATAGAGAGAGGTAGAGAGAGAGAGAGAGTAGAGATATTTGCTTAAGAGTTATAATAGCTGGTTGGTGATTCGGGCATTAGCAAGTAACAGGTAACTCTGAATATTCTTCCTTATACTTGTGAATTATGTATGATTATAAATTTGTTTGTTTACTATTTTGGCAAGAATATTTAGAAAAATATTTATGGTTTTAAGATCTGGTGTGGGAACTTTGACTTGCAAATCTGTAGAGGTACTATTTATACCGTATTTACTATTCACATATACCATATTTACTATTCATGTTACTATTCACGTATACCGTATTTACTATTCATGTTACTATTCACGTATACCGTATTTACTACTCATTTACTATTCATGTATATACCGTATTTTACTATTCACAGATACGCATAGTATTTTACTATTCACAGATACGCATAGTATTTTACTATTCATAAATACGCATATCAATGTATATAATGGTATAATAATGCATTATTTTTGAGTAAATACATTCATCATGGCGGTTGTAATGTGATGGGTGGAGTAAGGAGGGAATTGAATGATAAGAATTGTTTATGCCACCACTCGGTGCACAGTGGATGGTACTTTTCAGGGCCTCATCTTCCATGTTTTCCTCTGGCCGGGATTTCATTGGAGATGTGGGACATGTGACACCTCCTTAGTTGTTATTTTAAAGGAGGGGAGCCATAGTCCAGATTTAAGCTCTATACCTTTGGCCGGGTGTATCTTAAGTTTTGGTGAGCTTGAAACCATCCAGTCAAATGAATGAGTTTCTATTGAACTATATGTTAGCCTATGGTTCCAGTCAGCGGTATACGGTTGGAAGGGGATATAAGGGAGGCTGCATACTGCATAGTGCATTTCTGAATTATTCAATAAAGAATTATGAGTATTTTGTAAAGGCATTTGATGTGAACAACGGTATATCTAAAAATATCTGAGTATATTAAATTCACATTATATTACCTTTTATTTTTGTCATATGTAATTTGCTCGTGTAGGGTAGAAATATTCAGTAGTTACTGAGACGTGGAATCTCATCCCATATTAACATTTTTCAGGTGATTATTCTAGTAGAGAGCAAGGGAAGGCACCTATGGAGTGAGCTCTGGAAGCTCTTTTAATCTCCAATAAATTATGATATGTTATTTTATTTGCCATGAACCTAAGACTTCCGTTTTGTACTGAACTCTGAAATATTTTCTGAAATTTATTCTGATTATGTATTACGGGTTTTTGTTCAAAATGGTAATGTGGTAAGAAGATTTGGATATTGTTAAACCTTTTGAAGGTATTTTTAATATTTTGATCGAGTTTTTGGGTATTTAAATTGTGGTGTTACAGCCTGGGACTTAATCGCCTATCGGGCTTCGAATGTGATGTCGAACTCGGACAGTTCTATGGCCCAATTGGTCATTCTTCTGGCCAAATCGGGCTTATGGAGAATCTGTCGGATTGGTTGACTAGTTCGTACCACGATCCGATGCCCCTGGAAATAAGGCCGGAGTCTTCGTGCCGCGGTGAGTAAGGCAAAAGCTACTTTCTCCAGTTTCTGGTACCGGAGTTCAGAGCTTTGTAAGGCCTTGCTGATGAAGTATATGGGTGTCTGCCCGGCTTCGGACTCCTTCACTAGGGCGGCACTTACGGCTTCATTGCCGATTGACAGGTAGAGGAATAAGGTCTCCCCGGTGTCCGGCTTGGTAAGAACCGGCGGGGTTGCCAAGCATCTCTTGATTTCTGAGAAGGCGGCGTCACAGTCTGGGTTCCAGCCGCCTCGGGTTTCCTTCTTCAGCAACTTGAAGAGAGGTAGGGCTTTCTCCGCCGATTTTGGTAGAAAACGCGTCAGGGCGGCTAGTCGGCCTGTTAGCTGCTGTACCTCCTTCTTGGTCCTCGGGCGCTGCATGTCGAGCACGGCCTTACACTTGTCCGGGTTGGCTTCTATCCCTCTGTTGGTCAGCATGAAGCCTAGGAATTTCCCAGCCGGAACTCCGAAGGCACATTTGGCCGGGTTCAACCTGATTCGATGTCTTCTTAACTTTTCAAACGTCTGTTCTAGGTCCCGGATGTGGTCTTCTGGTAGTTTCGACTTGACGATCATGTCGTCTATGTAGACCTCTATGTTGCGCCCGATCTGATCCTCGAAAACCCGGTTCATCATCCTTTGGTAGGTGGCCCTGGCATTCTTCAGTCCAAAAGGCATGACGTTGTAGCAGTAATTCGCCTTATCAGTCATAAAGGCGGTCTTTTCTTGGTCGTCTGGATGCATGGCGATCTGGTTATAACCGGAGTAGGGATCCATGAAGGAGAGGAGCTAGTACCCGGCCGAGTTGTCCACAAGCTTATCGATGTTAGGCATCGGGTAGGAGTCCTTTGGGCAGGCCTTATTGAGGTTGGTATAGTCGACGCAGACTCTCCATTTGCCGCTGGGTTTGAGGACTATCACTACGTTGGAGAGCCAGGTGGTGTACTGCACCTCTCGGATGAAGCCGGCCGCTAGGTTCTCCTCTACGTGGTCCTCCAAGGCCTTCTGCCTGTTGTCCGCAATGTTCCTCTTCTTCTGTGCCACTGGTCTTGATCCTGGCCATATGCCGAGCTTGTGGCAGCAGAAGTGGGGATCGATGCCGGGTACTTCGGCCGAGGTCCATGCGAAGACGTCTTGATTCTGCCTCAAGAAGCGAATCATAAGAGCCTTTAGGCCGTCCTCCATGTCTCAGCCAATTTTGGCGGTTTTGGACGGGTCTTCGCCTAGCACTATCTCCTCCAACTCTCCTTCGGACTCAGGCCTCGGATTATCCTGGTCTCGGAGTTCGAGCTCTACTATGTTGACTTGCTGCCGCGGGCGCTCGTCCGAGCCGGCTTCGGCTACGTGCTCATTGGATCCGAGCCGAGGTGGAGACGAGGGTCCTCCTTCCTCGACCCGGAGAGCTTCGAAGTAGCATTGCCTCGACTCTTTCTGGTCTCCGGATACCACAACTATCTGGTTCTTATTGTTGACCATCTTTAGTTTTTGGTGTTTGGTGGATACCAGAATGTCCCAGTCGTGGATCGTTGGTCTGCCCAGGATGATATTGCAGGGGGATCGAAAGTCGGCGACTACGAATCTCACTCGCTCGGACTTGAAAGCTTCCTTGGTCCCCAGGGTCAGCCTGAGGTCGATGTATCCTTTTGGGAAAAACTGTTCGCCGTTGAACCCAATCAGGGTGGTTTTGCATGGCTTGAGGTCCTCTTTGTCGAGGTGCATCCTTTTGTAGGCATCCCAGCTTATAATATAGGCCGAGCTCCTTGCATCCACGAAAATTCTCTTAACTCGGCAATTAACCAAGGTTCCAGTAATTACCAGTCCATCCAAGTGGCCGGGTATGACGTCTTTCAGCTCCTCGTCGGTGAAGGTCAAGGTAGGCGGCTTCGGCCTCTTGGGGTCCTCCTTGAACTTGGGGAGGTCTCGGACGGTGAGTACCTCGAGGAGGTATTTCTTCCTCTGGCTTACAGTATCTCCTCCTCCTCC
The DNA here is from genome assembly GCA_034222035.1 of Acacia crassicarpa. Taxonomy (NCBI): domain Eukaryota; kingdom Viridiplantae; phylum Streptophyta; class Magnoliopsida; order Fabales; family Fabaceae; genus Acacia; species Acacia crassicarpa. The sequence goes on from JAWXYG010000001.1 coordinate 72,346,546, forward strand.
GAATCCTCCGCTGACGACGTTGCATTGGAAATCGATGTCAGGAAATTCGTCGTCTGAGGCCGTCCTCTGCTTCTTCCCCTGCTTCCGAGTTTCCTTGGGCGGGCTTCTACTGCGGCCGCGGTCGGTGCGCTTGCCACTCGTCCTTCCCTGAGTCTTGATCACATATTGACGCAGCTTCCCATCTCTTACGAACTTCTCGATAGCGTCGCGGAGGTCATAGCACTCGTCGGTCGTATGGCCGTGGCAGTCGTGGAAGTTGCAGAACTTGGAGCGGTCCATGCTGGAGCGCCCTCTGATTGGCCTCGGCTTGTCCACCCGCTTCATCTCGGCCTGGGCTATCTCTTTCCAGACTTGAGACCGAGGGACATTCAGTGGGGTATAGCTATCGTACTTGGCCTTTTGATCGGCTCGATCAGGCTTGGCTCGGCCTTCTCGGTTCCGTCTTTTGGGGCCAGCCTTCGTCCCTCCTGGCAGTTCCTCGTCACTGGGCGGGCTCTTCCTAGTCCGTTCGGGTTCGTCGGCATTGGCCGCCTCCATCTGCTCCATTTCCAGGTATTTCTTCGCCTCTGTATAGAATTCGGTCAAGGTGTACACCGGGTTCTTGCATAGGTGTCGGGCCAGCCGGGATGAAGGATCTAGTCCATTGACTAGGCAGTGTACGTGGACGTCTTCGGGCAGCGATCGCACCTGCATTGCTACATCGCGGAACCGATCCAGGTACTTTTTTAGGGCCTCTCCTTTCCTCTGTCGTACCTTGCTTAGCGTGAATGTGGTCTTCGGCTGTTTTTTACTAATGGCGAAATGCAATTCGAACTTGCGTCCGAGGTCTTCATAGCTCCGGATCGAGTTGTCCGGGAGAAAGGTCAGCCATCTGTGTGCGGGCCCGTGCAGGGTGGCCACGAAAAGACATTGGATGACTGGGCCGCTAATTTGCCGTACCCACATCAGCTTTTCGAACACATCAAGGTGGTTGCGTGGATCTTGGGTTCCGTCGTACTTCGGAAGGTCGGCCAAATCGAAGTGCTTCGGATAACGGGGCGGCCCTCCCTTGAAAACGGGGATCTTCCAGAGTCCGACAAGAACGTGACTCGATATTCACGGGGGGATCCATGGCGAGGTGATCTGCGGGTCTGGGGAGTTCTATCCTCCACACGGGGCTCTTCTAGGTCTCGGTCCTCTCTTACAGGCCGATCAGTGCGGTTAAGACCGACACCGTGGTTCTCTCTGTTTTCCACGGACCGTGGTCTGCCTCGTTCTCCACTCATCCTCCGACCCGGTTCGCGGTTGCCGCGGCGCGTGCTCCTCGGCTCTGAGTTGCTCGAGGAACTGCTGTCATCCACGGGGGCTCTCCTTCCCCGCCTATGGTTCCTCCGGCGGTCTCCCTGCCGGCGATCTTTTTCGAGCGCTTCCTGGATCATTCGGCCAATGGTTTCAAAGTCGGCCCGCCTCTGCAGGTCGTCTCGTTTCTCCTTGTTTTCTAGCCGCTGGAGGAACGACTCCTGCGTCCTCCGAATGATGCGAACGTCGGCTTCAACTGCCTGGACGTCTCTTGTTGGAGCCATTGTGAGTGCTCCTAATGGCTACTGATTCTCCGTCGAAGGGGTGGTTGCCGTGTCAGTGACGTGTCCTTCGGGGGTGTTTTATCGCCGTGGTTGCTCCAGCGGCTGATCCGGTGGTGGTTGGCTTGGCTGGGGGTCTCCTCCCACCGGCTGGGGATTTCTGGTGTGGCTTCGAGTGCTCACCATCAGTGGTCACGGGGATTGAAGTTTATATCTCCCCACGGTCGGCGCCAATGTTCTGTCCTAAGAACACAGAAATTGGACTTGACTAGGTTGTCAAGCCTAGAGCCTACGTACCCTTTGAAGGGATCAAAGTCCACGTAGTTCGTGTTACACAGTAAGGCGTGAAGCCAGAGGAGTGGGGTGTGTGCTCTGTGTAACAGGAGGTAAAGAGAGCATGAGATAGAACGTGTGCACCTGTTTGGGGTTTCCTTATATTTATAGAGGAGTCTAGTGCGTGTATCTTCATATTGATGGGCGATATCCCTGATTGATAGGTCATGGGCTGATTTGTTGGGATTATGACTGAGGGAGAATCCTCATTGATGAGATCCTAAATCTATGGGATCTCGGATCCTTTCCTAATATAGTGCAGATCCCGCTGTAGGATAGTTGGGCCGAGGTCCGGACCTGGACCTATTGGGCCGGTCCGTAACAATTTCATTCTTTCATTTCCCTGTAATTGTTTCTCTATTTAATATATAATTAAATAAGGTGAAGGTGTAATTTTAACAACAATGTATATCTATTATCATTAAGTTTTTTAATGTGTCACAAAAAAAAAAAAGGCATTTTTACTAAAGCCGTAGGAGCAAACAGACGTTACTTCGTCCTACACGGTGATTTTTTATTTTGAAAAATTTCTTCTTGCTTCTACCCTCTCTCCTCTGCAAACTTTTTTTTCCATTAATCTAAGCTTCTTTCTAGTAGGAATTGAAGGACTTGCTTTAAGCAAGCACCAACCCTTGGCCCAAAACGACGAAGAATTACCGCCTGACAGCAATGGCAAAGGACGATTGAGTGCGCTTAAACCCCGTTTCCATCAGAGATTAATGGGTATGATTATTTATTTCCTATGCTGAACTACAGAGGAAGAGAGTGGTATAACCGGAAAGCTCTGCCAATTGCCAAAGCAAAGCCACAGTAATGAATCATCAAGCGCTTAAACACTAATGATTTGCAGAAGCTATTGGATTTATCCACGAAGAAACTCAAGCTTGCCACTAATAAAGATTCTCGTGCACCTCCCACCAGATAAAGAACAGAAGACCTTCAACAGGGGCAAGATCTGAAAATGAACCACGCAAGTGTATCTGTACTCGGTAGAGAATGATCTGATGACCTCTCTGATGATTGAGAGAGTGGAATTTTGAGGAAAAAGTTTGCAAAGAGGAGGGGAGAGCAGGAGCTAGAAGAATCTTTTTTTTTTTTAATAAAAAACAAATCACCATGTACAACCAAGCAACGTCTTTTTGTTGTAAGTTTCGGTAAAATCGCCCCCATTTATAGTGTTTATATGTATTTTAGCATCCTAAAAATCTTGGTGTTGTATGCCCCTATCATAAAACACTTATTAAAATTGCACCTTCACCCTATATAATATTCAGATATGTTCTAATAAAGCCTCGAAATTCAGCTACTAGGAATGCTCATGTTGATAGTAATATTGTCCATGTTCCCTTGGTGCAACTGCTTTCAAATCAGCCCAGAGCCACATGGAGGTGGATGACGTACACATGTTCTATTCATGACCCAACAAAAACTAAACTCAAAAATCCAAACTGCAAAAACCCATGATCAAGCAGGAACATTTTTTTTAGTCTTTATGCTTTATGTGAGGCTGCCACTTATATTTTGTTATAAAACCATTGAAACATGACATTGCCATTAATTTATAGTGTTCAGCGCTCGTTCCTTTTGATAGCCAGTAAAGTCAACAAAATCAGTATCCAAGTGTGATTCTGTAAAGGATACATCTATCACCCACAAACGAAATATTCATAAATATTTAGTTTAACGAGAATAACTCGTTTCAATCTTAAAGCTTCTTGTTGAGTCCCAAGTTTTTGGACTTGGAGAGAGGGGTTGGGGTTTCCTTGAATGCTGACGGGCAGAAATCACTCACCCCACATTCTCCACAGCGAGGTCGGCGAGGTGTACAAATTGTCTGTCCAAACCCTACCTGATGGTGTTCAAGCCATAAAGAGCATCAGAATATGATGAATATGCACGTTTATTATAGTGTGATTAACAATCCAGCCTAGTTTAGCAGCTCGGTCGCAGGGTATGATTCGTACACACAAATGGCGTATGATAATACATTCAATTGATGAATAGCTTCATATTGAATGTCACGATTTCAACAGTCATAAGCAAAATAAACGCCATATCAGATTTTACATGTCAATCTCACTCAGCATATGGAGCTTACTCAGCAAAGTTTTCACCTCAAATTATGAAAAGTGTATTTTATTAACAACTAAGAAGCATGTCATTATGAAGTAAGGCATGAACTTACTCCAAAGAGCTTTGGCTCAAATGGCACCTCAGCTAGAAACAAGTGTCAGAAATTTGACTTTCTTAGGTTCAATATTTGACCTCACCCTTTTACCACTCGCAACCATAAGGCCTTGTGGATACTATGTAGCTGAAAAAACAAAATAAAATAAAATACACAAGCGGAGCATACCAAAAGAGGATTTATTGGGACCCATTCTTCCTTAGGAAGCCACCGTTGCAGTGCCTCTCTTGTTTCTTCAGGTGTCAAAGTTTTCTGGCAAAGAAGTGGATTAGTAAAAGCAGGCCACCTGAAGAGTTAAACTCATCACGCTGACAAACACACATTTTTATATCAAGCAAATTTCATACACGATGACACAGTATGATTAGAAAGACTTCCCCAACCTGCTATATAATTGAGTAGTGTTTCCCATGCATATTGAAGATGAGAGGGTAAGGAACTCTAATTCAGGATATAAGCAGAAAGATGGAATAAATTTATAGATACAAACTAATTTTAACTGTTGTCTTGGATTGTGCAAAGTGAGTAATTTATCCCATAAAAAGGAACAGGAGTAATATGATTAAATAATACTCGTTCCCTACTCTAAATACATATATTGATTGTACAGAATATGCATGGATAATAACCGTAGAAAATTATTTTCAGTTTCTTTACCGAAGCTTGACTTCAATCACAACTATCATATTAGCAGCATCACCCAGAAGTTGAAGACGACACGAATAAAGTGGTCATGTTAGATAATACAGGAAACTTATTATTTGGAATTAGTTCAAACAACTGTTATTTTTTCTTTTTGCCATAGGTCAAACAGCATATGTTAATTCCCCAGAGCCTGTAAAATGGAAAAACTTGATTGGTACATCAAAAGTGATTCAACCAAATTTGAATGAACCTGTTTTGTGCCTAATCTTGACACCCATCCAAGTCGATTGCAAATGCGGTGGACATGAGTATCTACACATATCCCTTGAACATTGTTCCATCCAACATTCATAACCTGTTGTGCCACTCATACAATGAACTTTCCGCCCGCCTTGGGGGGGGGGGGGGGCAAAATGCTGTTTGAAAACAAAAAGTAATTAGACATACCAAATGAGCCATCTTAGGACCTATGCCTGGAAGGGAAAGTAATTCTTCAATTGAGCTAGGTATGTCCCCATCATACTTCGTGAGACAAATATTTGCAATTTTTTTCAAGTTAGTGGTTTTTCTTGTATAAAATCCAACCTGAGGTAAAAAGTAAAAACAAACCCCAAAAGCACAAGGTGAAAAGACGCAGTGCAAAACAGGCAATAACAACAGAACAAACCAGCATCATAACATCATAATTATGGAAAACTCAAAGCTTTACATTAAGTTCTTTTCAAAAACCAACCAAAGAACATACTGGGTAGATGAGCTTTTTGATGGTTTCTTCATCAGCTTTATTGAGTCCATCAGCCGAAAGCAAACCATTTTGAAGAAGACGTTGAATTGCTCCTACTCTTAAAAAAACCATAGTAGTAACTAGAAATGTTTCACGAGCAAGTTGAAATGTGGCATACTTTTGAACAAAGCAAGTATTAATCATATACATGAAGACAGACAGTAAATAGAACTTGGAAGGCCAAAAGTACAAGGGCAGAGCAAATATGGTAACATTAGCCACAATATTGATTACAATATTAAAAGATCTAAACAACCCCCAATTTCAAGCACATATTAGCCACTATCTAGTATTATTACAGTCTACACATCTCCATAACTGCTCATCTCACTTAGATATCAATGTCATTCAATTTCTCTTTGTTCACAATTTCAATACCAGATAAAATTTAGCTCTGTTCAGATAATTTAATATTCTTCTATCACATGCTAATGCGGCTATTCCTATACTTGCTACAAGACATGTCAGTTCTATCTAGGTTTATGAACAGAAATACACTATTGAATCTTAGAATGCATCAACGCATACAACTATTAAAAGTTAGAGTACATAAACAAAATATTTGACCATATACTTCAAGAGATGTGCTTACCATGAGTAACATGATCCTTAGTTTGGCTTGACAAAAGGGAAGATGCCAAGACAGCAAATCTCCTCTCCTAATTAAATATATATAGAAATTTAGATAAGAATCAATCTGTCCATGTTATGAATAGTAAAATGTACAGAACTCCAAGGAAACACAGTTAACATTAATTAAAATTGAAATAAGTATTAATTCATCAAGAATGTCATCTTATGATAACTTTCCTAAACGAAAGGCCCTAGCAATAATCCTACTGTATGAGGAGTGTAAATGAAAGACAATAACACATGACAACAAGCCTAAGTTTGCCAATTTCTATCTGTTCATTTCATTCAATGAACATATAGACAATCACTCTTAAGAGAAGGTTCCAATACCAAAAACAACAAGATGAATTTTTATTTCAATTTCCCACATATTTTATCATCGAAAGGGTAAAGAGTTAGACCTTAGGAGAAAGAGTTTCGCCAGCTTTCTCACATCCCATAGTGTCAACTGGAGCATCTGCAGAACATCTCATTTTGCGAATCCCTTCCAGCACTAATTTCCAGTTGGTAGGTGATTCACCTGCATCAGCAAGGACAATTTTATCAATTCCACAAATGTATTATAAAATTGCAGGAAAACGGAAATATGTTCTTCTTTTCAATTCATCACAGAAATTTGAAGTAATCTTACTAGGAGACTCATTTGCTCCTCTATATGAAAATTCTTCGATTTCAGGTAAACCAAACTCCTGCTCAGGAAAAGGTTGCAATTTACATCACCAGATACTATTCTTGGTAGATGGAAGTTAAATAATTACATTCAGGTGAAAGTGGATACAAAAGCAAATAAGTGAGGTAGCTGAGGGTCCGTAATTTGATATATAAAAGTATCGCATTAACACGGGATCATAACGCAATATTCATATAGAAAAAAGGCATTACTTAATTTATGCGTCGAACTGTAATAAAAAAGTTCTCACTTCCCGGTGCTGAGTAATGGCGACACGCTCCTTTTCTTGAACTTCCACAGCCTTTTTGGCTCTCTTTCTCCTGCAAAAGACACGAACTTGGGACCCCGAAGCCATCTTCGAGGACTCGGAAACTTCAAAACAAAAAATCAGAAGAGAAAAACGGGGTTAACTTTTGAAAATAAAAGGTGAGAAGGCAACGTGAAAATTTTTGAATACTTTGGGACCGCGGGGGAATGGGAAGATTGGTTTTGAAAGGAAGCGCTTTGGAAAAGCATCTAGTAGAGGAAGACATAATAATGAATTTGATTCGCCCAATACCAAATGAAGAATCACGGACAGCTCCGAACGAAACCCTCGACATTTGAGAGCTGTGACTTCGGAATCGAAATCTTTTTTTTTTTTGGGTCGATCTTCGGAATCGAAATCCAACCGTCATAAAAATGTACACATGTTTGGTAGGATAAGGAAATGTCGAAATGAGACATAATTTATAATTTAAAAATGTATTTATAATTTACAAATACCAAAATGCCCTCCAACCAAAAAAAAGGGGAATCCCCATCAGGGCCCAAATTAGCAAAATATTATAAAAAAAGATCCAAAAAAGTCAAATATCATTCTAGTATTATTTCAAAAAATGTACTTATATGGTTACTAACGTGTATTGATATAATTGTTAACGAGTACTAATTTAGTTGTTAGGATATTATTGTTAACATTTACTGATCTAGTTGTTAATGTTATACTGGTATAGTTCTTAACGTTTACGAAATGATACCAGAAAAGGCCCTAGGTTTTTTTTGACATGTGACTTCTTTTAGACATTTTTTTAGTTATTTCGGCCCTAAGGTGGATTCCAACATCCTCCGTTGGCCGTTTATGGCAAGGCTTGACGAAGAGGGTCATAGCATCTCAAAAGGAGCTCAGTGTCACAGATTACAACGGCCAAGTCCTCCGTTGGCCGTTGTAATCTGTTACCTTCATTTACCATTGTCTGCCGTCGCCCATGGGTTCTTCTTAGAGAGAGGGTAATATATAAATATAATAATCAGCATTTGTTCAATAAGCATATCAGAGGGTGATGGGTAAAATGATTAGACCATAGAGTTCCATGGGAGTGGACCTAGTTCCTGAGGCACTGATGGAAGTAGCTTCACTCATACCAATCACAGAAATGGTGGATTTCACTTCCACTTCCCATCCTCCTACTTCCATGCTACTAAACACGGCATTAGAATTCCACTTCCACTTCCCCCCGCTTCAATTCCAATGTACCAACCACAGCATAATAGGGCCCGTTCAGGATGGCATCAGGTGCTGGAAAAAGTCCATTAGATATTGTGAGAATATTATGCATTTATTATGATTATTATCTTATTATTATGATTAGATATAGGTATATTTCTATCTTAAGATATTTCCTATTATATCTCAATTAGTTTGATTTACTTTGATTTGATTAGATTTTATGAGATTCTAGATTTAGCTCTAGATTTGCCTATATAAAGGCTTATATGTACTTTTTCAGATTCAGAGATTTAATAATAATTATATTTTTTTCTCTCAAAGTGCACAGATATTAAAAAAAGCCCAGCAGAAGTGAAAACCTAATTTTTGGGTGTCGGCATGGCTTCAACATCTAATGGGTTTTTGGTTGTGAAGTTGTTTCTTAGCTGAAGCTAATGGGTGAAGCTTCTAATCTCATCAAAGTGATTTCTGAAGTTGCTTCTTGCAATGAAGCATCTTCGTTATTTATCTTCAATATAAATGAATCGTGTCATAGTGATGAAATCAGAAACTGACTTGTAGGGGATAGGTTTATTTAAGTACTTCATTGTGTTGTATTTTTTTAATGGTAATTTTACTATTTTATTTAGCAAATTTATTTTTAATTTTAATTTTTTATCCCAAATTAACACATTATATATATATATAAATTCATGTTCTTTTTAGTTATTTTCCATCTTAACTATCTTTTCAAAAGCTATACCAAACAAGTGCCAATCATGAAAAAAGCCACTTTTGTCATTGTTATCTCAAACACAAACCACATAAGGAAAAGTCTAGCAAGAAAAAAAAACCATAAGAAAATTATTTTAAATTTCTTATCCCAAATTATCACATTATATATACTCGTGTGAGATACATATACAAATTTTTTGTACTTCTTCATGCCTCTCATTTTCTTTCTTTTGACAAGTGGCTGTGTGGGTATATTTTTTTAAAAAAACCTTCCATTGAATCATTTCTTCACATGACTCCATTTCTCTCTTTTTTAAAAAAAAAAAAAAATTGTGTGTGTGTGCACACAAAATAGTTCTTGCTTCTGTGAGGATACATTTTATTGTCAAGTTTTATCCCCAACATCTTTTTCTTTTCCTTTTTACTGGTGATGCATGCAAGGTTGTGAAAATTTAATTAAGATTCTCTTTTACCGTGGGTATGATTGCAATGTGTTTTTCTATTTCACTCAGATTTGGGTCCTATAATATAATATATACTTTCAATTAAATATGCCAAAAATCTCCTGTTATTTCCCATTGCGCTATTAATCACTAGGCATATATATTTACCTAGTTATACACATTCAAATATATATTAACTTTGACCAATATATATTACAATAAATTTTTATATTTTAAATCTTTTGACTTACAAGTATTGATTCTAAAACAATGTTGAACCTTAATAAAATAGCTGAATGGAGCTAATGTGTATATAATATGTGTAGAGGATATTCGGAAGAGGATTCTCTCATTAGCAAACTTTCTCCTCATCTCTCATTATCCAATCCAAGCCATTGATTTAACTTAATGAGGTTGTTGGTGTAAACAATTCTATCAAATGTATGGTCCAGATTTAAAGCCAATGAGGGATAATGAAAAAATGCCAATGAGAAGATCTAGTTTTAAGTATTTAGAGTTTCTTGAAAGAAACTCTAGAATAGTTTGGAGAAATATATTATGTGTAATTTTGTTGAATCTCATTGAGATTTTAGAGTAACTTTTGTGTGATTGTCTGTGCACTAGGAAGTAATATGTAACTCTGAATATTCTTTCATATACTTGTAAATTGTGTGTGATTGTGAGTAACTATCTTTTATTTAAAATTAAATGACTGAATCATATGTATCTGTTTATAAATTGATATTTTATATGAATTGAAGCATGATTTATTGTACCTTGACATTTAATTATATTATTGGTGATTTAATATATGTTTGACATGGCGGATGCATATGTGATGGGTTGGAATAAGGAGGAATTTGTATGTTGAGATTTTTTACCACGTGGTATATCATCACTCGGTGCACAGTAGATGATACTTGTCAGGTCCCCTTCTTCCATGTTTTCCTTTGGCCGGGATTGTATTGAAGCTGTAGGACATGTGACACCTCCTTAGTTATGTTCTTTTAAGGAAGGGAGCCACAGTCCATACTTAAGCTTACCTTTAGCTGTGTGTATCTTAAGTTTTGTTGAGTTTGGGACAATCCAGTCAAATGGATGAGTTGCTATTAAACTATGTGTTAGCCTATGGATCCAGTCAATGGTATAAAGATAGACGGTGATATAAGGGAGGCTGCATATTGCATATTATATAATTGCACGTACAGTTCATAGACATATTGATAATTAGTTTTGTATGAAATTATGGTTTATATAAATATATATGTAATCAGCTCCTTCATTGATAAATTTGCACCTTCCAAAAACAAAAACAATTAAACTATGGGGATTGAAATATACACTTATTAGCAACTAACATTCGCAAATGCGACTAACAGGAATCCAACATAGATGATCTTGATAATCCCTCCTTTGTTTAGGCGTCTGCAACGTGGCTTTCATCTCGCAAAATATATTGTACAGTATCGTTATAGTTGTTTGTTTTGTTTCTTTTGCATTGTGCTTGTGTGTTCTATATCGGTTATATCGTTTTATTAAAGCCCAACATTATCGTGCATCATTTTATTAGTGTTTTTGTTATGGACCCTGGAAATTGGGCTTAGAGAAGTCCGGCCCAACAAAGGAGACACCTGTCTGCGGTTACGTGCATTTGCGGTTACGTAAATTTGAACGATAACAGACATAGAGTGGGCGCACTCCCACAAAAGTCGAAGCAGTTACATATCTCTATAAATAGGAGAAGTTCTCCTCGGTGAACGGTACACACATAGGAATCTCATCTTCTGCTTACATTCTCACACGAAGCACACACCACACTCCCTTGTGGCTAAACGCCAGAATCATACTCGAACTATGTGGGTTTTGATCCCTACTAAGGGTACGTAGGCCCTAGGCATTGATCCTAGTTCAAGCCCGGTTAATCTTGTTCATATCCGAACATTTGGAGCCGTCCGTGGGGAATGAAGAGTTTAACGCCGCTTATTAGGCTACGGGCTCATCACTGCAAATGGCTAACACCAGAGGACGAACTTCAACAACTCGGCAAACCCAAATGCCAGAAGAACAACCAGGGCAACAAACTGACGAACAGATAGTTCACCGGGAAGGTCCTTCCAACACTAATGTGGATCAGGTCATTGTGGAGACTGAAATGGAAACATCGGATACGACAAATTCTCCTCTTCCGGAACACGTCGTGCTGCAGCAAGTGGGTTCCCAAACTCTCCCGGATAGTCCACCAGCAGAATTTCAAGTGGTTAACCCCGATGTTCGCTTATTGCAAAACACGATGGGATCCGTGTTAAACAGGATGGATGGAATAGAGAATCGTCATACCCTTCAAATGGAGCAATATGCCCGATTATTTAAGGAGGAGATGGACCGACTTGATGCAGATTGGAGAAGACTGTTTGAACAGTACATCGGGCAAATCGACGATTAGAATGCTAGACCTGACAAGGATGTAGCCGGACCAAGCCGGCATGATATTCCCATTCTTCAGGACGCAGAACCGTTGCGAGCAAATGACGAGGAATAAGCTAGGCGCAATAAGGAGCCAACGCAACCTCAAGAAGGTGGCCAGGATCGAGGAAGCCCGAGTGGACGAGGTCGGACTACAACGGCTCGTGAGGGAACAAGTGGTTTCAGACAAGATCAGGCGTCAATTGGAGCTCAGAGGAAAGACAAGGAACCGGTTAGAAATCCAAGTTTGTCAAGGAAAGATGCAGCATTATCGTCATCAGACTCAAGTTCGGACGAAGAAGAGAAATTTGCAACTCCTTTCACGGGAAAAATTATGGCAGCGCCTTATCCAAAAGGCCTGGACACGAAAGATTTTCCAAAATACAATGGAAGCCAGGATCCGCAGATACATGTCGGTAATTTCAAAATGGAGATCATGGTCAAGGGATACACAAGCCCCGTGATACCACGCCTGTTCGTAGGGACATTGCGGGGCCCGCACAAATTTGGTTCAATAGCTTACCAGCTAATTCGATCCCGGATTTGAAAGATTTGGAAAATAAATTCCTACTGCACTTTGCAACGAGTAGGAAACAACCAAAAACGGAATTTCAACTTGATCAGGTGAGATAAGCGCCTGGGGAGACCTTGCAGAAATATTTGGAGCGCTTCAATATCACAGCATTACAAGTTTCCGCGTTAAAAGAAGAGGTGCATTTACATTGTGCAATTGCAGGATTGGACAAGTCTTCGCGTTTGAAGAAGTCGGTCATAAAACGTTGTCCAAAAACTCTGGCCGAATTCCGAGATTGCACGAAGCAATATATGGAGTTGGAGCAGATGGAGGTCATAAACCAAACACCACGAGAAGCGGCAAAGGGCTCACTTGCCCGAGGTAAGGATCGGTACGGTTCAAATAGGCGGGATGCCCGTGGTTGTGACAGGAATAGCCGACCTCGCGGAGGCAGAGTGGAAGGAAAATACGATCAGTACACCCCGTTAAAAATGTCCCAAGCTCAAATATGGAAGGAAGTTTCTATGACAGAGATGAAAAATGTTGAATGACCGCGACCGATGCGAAGTAACCTACCTTTAGACAAGTCGCGGTATTGTGAGTTTCATGACCAACACGGACACACCACGGATGTCTGTTGGGATTTAAGAGACGCAATCGAAAAGTTTATCCGAGAAGGGAAACTTCGTCGGTACGTTATCCAAACACAAGGCCGACACAACAAGCGGCAGAGCAACAAAAGCAGGAGCCCACCTGGAGGGTAGAAGAGACAAGATTATAAGCAAGTAGGGCGCAGCACTAATGATGAGTTCCCCGAGTCAAAATATGAGTGTAATGGGATAGTTGGAGGCAGAGGAGATTCCACAAATCAGCGAAAGAAGTATCTGAAGGAAGTCCTTTCAATTGATGATCGCCCGAGATTTAAAAAAGAAATGACAAAGCCGACTATGCCGCTGTTGGGATTTTCGGAGAAGGATTTAGATGGTGTAGTGCTAGGACACTATGATGGCCTGGTGATAACAGGGACAGTGGAATATTGCTGAGTTAAAAAGATATTTGTGGACAACGGAAGTGCTGTTGATATAATCCTATGGGATGCATTTAAGCGCATGGGACTTGATTCGAAAGAACTGAGGCCATGTAGGACTACTTTGACTGGTTTTAACGGAGAGGATACTCGCCCGAAAGGATTCATTGATCTCAAATTGACGTTGGGAACCAAAGAAGCATTTAAAACCGACATTGTTCGGTTTGTGGTGGCCGAATTTCCCTCCCCTTACAACATAATATTGGGGCAACCGACTATCCACAATTGGAATATGCTGGTATCGTCCAATCATCAGAAGTTAAAGTTCGTGGATAAGAAAAATCAAGTGGTCACTGTCAAAGGAGATCAGAAGGATTCGCGGCAGTGCTATTTTGAAGCGGTTCAGGAGGGTAAGTCGGTGAACAGAGAGCACTCCAATAGGTCTACAGAGAATACGGAAGGCAGATCTGTCCACGTAGTTGAATTGGATTTAAGAGAGGAAGATAAGGTGCAAAGAGCTTAGCCGAATGAGGAAGTTGAAGATTCTGTTCTAGATGGATCAGAGCAAACTACCAAAATTGGAAAAGCACTGAATCCTGAGATTCGTGCACAATTAGAAAAGTTCCTTAAAGAAAATAAGGACGTGTTCGCGTGGAAACCATCCGAGATTCCTGGGATTGATCCCGAGTTTTGCTGTCATAAATTGGCCATTCTTCCAAGATCAGTACCAGTTGCGCAAAAGAAAAGGAAACAGGGTTCAGACCGAGGAAAGGCGTTAGAGGCACACGTTAAGGAATTAATTGAGGCCGGGTTTATTAGGGAAGTGCAATATACAACATGGTTGTCGAATGTGGTGATGGTTAAAAAGGCCAATGGAAAATGGTGTGTTTGTGTTGATTACAAAGATTTAAACAAAGTATGCCCCAAGGATGCATTCCTTATGCCCAACATTGACCAGTTAGTAGATCAATCTTCCAGTTTCCAACTACTGTCGTTCATGGATGCATATTCGGGGTACAATCAAATTGCTATGCATCCCGATGATCAAGACAAAACAGCTTTCATTACTGACAATGCAAATTATTGTTATAACGTAATGTCATTTGGCCTCAAGAATGCCGGGGCAACTTACCAAAGAATGATGACCAGGGTTTTTGTTGATCAGTTGGGAAAGAATGTCGAAGTGTACATTGACGATATGATAGTAAAGTCGAAGGAACAAAGTAGCCGTGTTCAAGATCTGCATCAGACATTTGAGAAGTTGCGAAGGCATCAAATTCGGCTAAACCCGGCGAAGTGCGCTTTTGGGGTGCCGTCAGGAAAGTTTTTGGGCTTTCTATTGACTAACCGAGGTATAGAGGCCAATCCGGAAAAGTGCAAAGCGGTGTTGGAAATGAAAGTCCTGACAAACAAAAAAGAAGTCTAGCAGTTGACAGGAAGATTGGCAGCCTTAACAAGGTTCTTGCCAAAGTCGGCCGAGAAGTCGCTCCCGTTCTTTAAGCTCTTAAAGAAGGAGGCTCAGGGGGGTGGAACTCGGAATGTGAAGAGGCAGAAAGTGCAGAAATTCAAGGAGCTCAGAAAACGGAGCTCAGAAAGTGCATGTATCCACGGATTCTTAGTTGGTCGCGTCACAAATTCAAGGAATTTATCAGGTAAAAAGGCCGCTTTTGGCTAAATACCTAACAAAGATTAAAGAGATCATGACACGCTTTGATGAAGTAACGGTGGCGCATATACCACGGACAAAAAACGCAAGAGCCGACATTCTTTCAAAGCTGGCTAGTACCAAGTGCTCAGGTAACTTGCAAACTGTTGTCCAGCAGAATCTGCCAGAGCCGAGTTGTGTAATGATAATATCAGATGCTGGTGACTAGAGAAAGCCAATTGCCGATTATCTGGAGCGAGGAATCATCCCTGAGGATGCAATAGAATCCAAGAATTTAGTAAAGACGGCGGCGGCTTATGCAATGGTAGATGACCAACTTTATCGTAAAGGCGTACATTCTCCCATGGCGAAATGCCTTGGTAAAGATCAAGCTCAATACGTCTTGGCAGAAATCCATGAGGGCATCAATGGGCAGCATATGGGTGCCAAGGCATTGGCTCGGAAAGCTATTCGGCCAGGATACTATTGGCCTACAATGGCTCAGGATGCCAAGGACCACGTCCGAAGGTGTAACAGCTGTCAGAAGCACGGGAAGATTATACGAATTCCACCGTCTGATTTGCAGGCAATCACGGCTCCGTGGCCGTTCTTCAAGTGGGGTATGGACTTATTAGGGCCGTTTAAAACAGCACCTGGGCAATTGAAGTGGTTGATTGTTGCGGTCGATTATTTCACCAAGTGGATCGAAGTCAAACCATTGGCAACGATAACCTCGGCCAGAGAACAGAAGTTCTTTCAGCGGAATATAGTTTCCCGATTTGGAATCCTGGCAGAGATAGTCACGAACAATGGAACGCAGTTCGTAGACAAAGGATTTAAGAAGATGATGTCCGATTTCCAAATTAAACATCATTTTGCTTCCGTCAAGCATCCACAGTCTAATGGACAAGCTGAAGCAGCAAATAAGGTCATTGTTAATGGACTGAGAAAGCAGATGGAAGAAGCTCGGGAGAGTTGGGTGGAACATTTATACTCGGTGCTATGGGGGTATTGGACAATAGTACAGTCATCCACGGGAGAAACTCCGTTCAGGCTCACATATGGATGCGAGGCCATGATACCCGTCGAGGTTGGTGAACCTTCTTGGAGAAGACTACAAGTAGTGCAGGAAGAACAAGCTAATAACGAGGCTATTACAGATGAGTTAGATTTAATTGACGAAGTTCGGACTGCGGCTTACTTCAAAGATTTGGCTGCAAAGCAGCTTATTATAGCTCAGTATAACAGGAAGGTTGGTCCACGTTTGTTCAAGAAAAACGATCTGGTACTCCGAAGGGCCAACATTGGCAACAAAAATGCCCGAGATGGAAAGCTGGCGGCAAATTGGGAAGGTCCCTATAGAGTTAAGGAGCAACTCGGAAAGGGAGCTTACACTCTGGAATCACTGAATGGAAAAACAATCAAAAGAACATGGAACGCCGACAAGCTCAAGGCTTATTAAAGTTGAAGCTTTTTGTCTATTTCCAGTTTATTATGTTCTATGTTTTTACTAAGTTCTTGTGTTAGATTTGTTTTCAAGCAGTTCGGTTGCGAGATTTTGTTATAAAAGTTTCGCTTAGTGTTGTATCAACGACTTAATGAATGAAGCTTACGGGATCATAGAGCCTGAATTTCAAGTCAGTATAGTGCTCACCGATACATGTGTGAATTCCGAGTTAATTCATAAATCATGTAGCGATAGAATCGCTAGCGGAATAATCCGCCAAATTATACGTGTGTGAATTCCGAGTTAATTCATAAATCATGTAGCGATAGAATCGCCAGCGGAATAATCCACCAAATATGAATCTAAAAATAGATCATATAGTAGCAAAGCCGCAAAAAATATAGCGAGCAGAAACTCGGATTAAATAATTCATGTTTATCGTATTGCGATAATGGCCATATTAAAAACATGCACGAATAATATGCAAACGTGTGTCTTTGTGAATCATGTAATGTCGGCAACATAATTGCCGCACAAATTAACGTTCGTTTGTGTATTAGCCGACCTTGATCATGTTGACTTTGCACTTTCATCTCGGAAAAACATGCGAATAAGCAAGGATAAACTAAAGTCGGAAATTTTTGATTGAAATGTCAAAAGGAAAAGCCCAACACGAGCACTACAATTGAAGGGAGTCAGATAAAAGGCCCAACATGGGCGTTACAACTGAATTAACTAAATTAACAAAAAGAATCGACACAAGTCGGATTAAGCATCGACGTGATGGTCTTCACCAGTCTCCTCGAGACCTTTGCTGGTTGAAGGAACAGCTGGAGAAGGAGCCGAGACAAAAACCCCGTCTTCAACATAGGCGTTTACGTGCACTCCTTCCAAGTTTAGGGTCACCTTGGGATTCTGGAACTGGACCTGCTCCAAGGCGTTCTCAAAGGCGTCCACCACACTCGACTTCAGCTTTGCTATGTCATTGTAACACCCCCGATTTCTAACGGTTATAATAACAAAACTTTAAATAATTTTTATAAATAAACTAATGAATTTCGAAATAACAATCTTGGGGAGTGTTATCGCGGCACTTGTACTGGGACAAGCGCAAGGCTACTTATTACATAAATGTCAACTAAAACTTAAATAGAGATGTCTTATCCAAATAATAAAATAAAATAAAACAAAAAGAAATTAGCTATAGCTTTTTATTATTCTTCCTCACTTATCAGTGCTAGCCCCAGCGGCCCCAGCTTGAGACCTGTTTCAATGAAAATCTGCTCCCCCGAAGGATCGTCGCAGCCCATGAACACATATACATCAGCAAACGCTGGTAATCCTAATAGTTAAAAATAACACAAAATAATAACAATAGTAACCAATAAACAAATAAATGGTTAAGTTAATTACATATGATAGGGAAAATACCTTATATATATTTATAATCCACAAAATCAGTTTCTCATATTCATCATAGCTATACATTATCATTGACTCAGATATTATTATTTATCATCTTTTAAAATTTCTTTAGACCCGGGAAACCCTGCCAGTCTATTTAGTTTAGTGGGAAGAGAACCATAGTAAACCCGGGAAACCCTGCCAGTCACAATCAATCAAATTGGCCATCAAGTATATCAAGTATTTCTTCCTAGTGTGCACACTTCTTTCCAAAGTTGCTACTAATGTCCCGGGAAACCCTGCCAGACACCACTTTGGGAAGAACGGATATCTCAATTTTCTCATCACATAATATTTCGAGGCATAAAGCCTAAGGGTTGTGTTGATCACTTTGGGGGTACCATCCCAAAGCTATCCTCCCACTGTTAAATTATTTATATATATATTTTATTGAGTGGCACATATATTTCAATCACACAAAAACACAAGAAAAAAAAACGACGCACCTAGAGGAGGGAACGTACAGATATACCTGAAGGCATATATAGATTGAAATTTGATTATGGATCTTGGGTAAGGGAAGCTTGACGAGTTTGATAAGACGAGCCAAATGATCCGGATCCTTCTTCTATCTATGCATACATTTTTACCAGTTATTGCCATTTTTAACTTTCAATACTGGATTCCTAAATAACCTCATCTTGCTATTTAGAGGAGGAAGGAAGAAGACGCTTTGTTCTTTGTTTTCTGTGTAGGGAAGTGATTGAAAATTTGAAGGGAAATTTAGTACTTTTAATTTTATTTGGTCCTCTTTAATAATTACAATTTTTATGGTCATTTTAATTAAATATTATTTTATTTGAGTCCTTTATTTTAATTTTCCCTTATTTAAAACTGTTCGGATATGAACAAGATTAACCGGGCTTGAACTAGGATCAATGCCTAGGGCCTACGTACCCTTAGTAGGGATCAAAGCCCACGTAGTTCGAGTATGATTTTGGCGTTTAGCCACAAGGGAGTGGGGTGTGTGCTTCGTGTGAGAATGTAGGCAGAAGATGAGATTCCTGTGTGTGTACCGTTCACCAAGGAGAACTTCTCCTATTTATAGAGCTATGTAACTGCTCTGACTTTTGTGGGAGTGCGCCCACTCTATGTCCGTTATCGTTCAAATTTACATAACCACAAATGTACATAACCGTAGACAGGTGTCTCCTCCATTGGGCCGGACTTCTCTAAGCCCAATTTCCAGGGTCCATAATAGTTGCCCCCCAGTCCGACAGCTCAGGTCTCTGAGTTGCCGGGCTGGATCGACTTATTGCTTCATACGAGACGTGGAATTGGCCGAGATAAGTTTATCTTATCCGAGTTGTCTGGTGGATATCGCGGTTTGTTTGCTTCCATCAATTTTTGCAAAAATTGACATCCAGCCTTACATATCTTCCAAAGTCGGCTACTTCGTCCTGTAAGTCGCTGAGTTTGTTCCAGCCCCCCACCCCGAGTTTTGCAACCTTTGGAGACCGTTACCGGGATGTCTTGCGCAAACTCTGCCGTACTAACCTGTGTGACTATTCATCTGACGTTGCGTCTCTTCAGTTTCTTGGTGCCGTATTGCATAACCGCCGTTCCCGAATCTAAAGCGACACGATCCCCGAAAAGCCGCCTTCGGTTACTGTGCCCATTAATGCCCCACGTCATACCCTAGCCTTCATGATTACTTTTAGGGTTATAGCCTTGATTTCTTATATCTCGTATCGGCAAAACGTTTGAGTTCTACATCACTACACCTTTTTGGCATTTTGTAATCGGTAAGACGCTTGGGCTTTGAAGCGTTACGCGTCTTGGCACGTTTATAAATACCTCCCAACTCTTTTCCTTTGCCTTCACTTGTCTGCTCCACCTTTCTCTCAGACGAAGAAGTTGCTAACAAAGCCATCTCTTTCTTCAGCATTCCATTTTCTTCCAATTTCATCTTCAGGTATCTCTCGTTTAAATTTCTGTTTTACCTTCATATCAGCGTTCTTCAACTCTCTTTCTGGATTCTCTATTTTACATTGCTGTTCTTCATCTCTCTTTCTGGGTTCTTCATTAATTGACATACATACATACTATCGTTTCTGCTGGGTTATTCAAACGACAGTGATGACTTTTCTGAATTCCTTTCTAAAAGAGAAAATGTTAAGAGCAATTGTGAAGCGTTTTCGTTTGAGTCGTTGCAATACTGAAGAATCTAGGATTACACTTTTCATGGCTTCATTGCATACCTTTTCTTGTATTATCTCTGTTATTCAACATGCCATAACTCTTATGTCCTGGATGACTTGCTTTTATATGCATAAATTACTTGCACTTTAACACGTCACTTGTTCCCCAAAAGATGGATCCGAGACCCCCATTAGTAGACATGTACGGTAGGCCCATCCCCAAGGAGGACAGAGAGCTACTCCAACGCGTCCCCAGCCGAACCAAACTTTGGCTGTGGTCCATTCTTCCTAGCGAGAAAGAGAAAATGGAAAATATGCTCCGCTCCTCTCGAGTTAGTGGAAGTGGAAGGTCTGGCCGAGGTCGTGTTCAACCTGCACCATCAGCCGTAGCCCCTTCGCCTCCCTTAGTATCTCACGGCGTAATTCCCGAGGTCTCCATCCCGACTCACTCCGCCGAGATTTCTGCTCCATGCGAATAATTTACCTACAAAGCTATTAAACTTGTTCGGTTGGGCCATGACCGAGATGCCGAACAAACTTTAGACCGCTGTCATTGTAATGAAAGACCTCGGAGTTCTTCAGTCACTAATGCTACTTTTTTGCCTTCAACACTCCAAACTCACCCTGTAATTTCAGGTATACCCGAGTTCTGACCTTGCCTATTTTTGTTTGTCTTCTATAGGTATTTAATGTCTTCCCCTTCTCACCAAACAAATCAATCCGAGACCGGAGAATCCGCCCCTTCTGGGTCTTCACGAATGTCTCAAATTAAAGGATATGCCGTGAGCAATGCCGTCACCGATATGAGAAACAAAATGTCGTCTCAAGCTGTTTCACGTATTGTCCGGGGTGGAGATGGATATGTGATATGTCTACCCTCGACCAATGAGTCGGTAGCCTCCACGCGATTAAACAACAACGACTATAACTTCTTTTTCTTTTATAAGGACCTAATTGCTTGTCTTGGGATGGAATTCCCTTTCTCCGACTTTCAAATGCAGCTTCTCCGCCACTTACACCTTGCTCCTTCTCAACTTCATCCCAATGGCTGGGCCTTCGCCATGGCCTTCGAAAGTTTTTGCCACAAATATGATTTTTTTATGCTCCGTGCCTGTATTTTGCCACTTTTTTTCCCTCTTAGAAACCAACTTGACCACGGATGGAGACCAACTAAGGTTCGGATGGACCTCACTCCGGGCTTCGCATGGCCGTAAATTTCTTAAGGCTTTTACCGATTCTTGGAAAGGCTGTAAAAGTTCTTTTTTCAAGGTTGTAGCCAAACCCGGGTGTACCCCCTGGTTCCTTCAAACCTCTGCTTCTGGGGAACTTGAGGAGTGTTTCCCCTTATATTGGTGTGAAGAACACCATAAATTGGAAGCTAAAGATTTTTAAACACCTGTCTCCCAACTAACCACATCCGAGAAAGACACTGTTGCTTTCATTTCTACCTTGACTAATAAGGACCCCTTAATAGACTCAGCGGAATACATAGCCTCTTTTGTTTGAAAACAACCCGTTACGGGTAAGACATTTTTAATTCACAAGTCCTGATGTTCTTTTTGTCAAAACTTCGATACTTAACTCTTTTTACTTTCGCAGGTGATCCAATGGGAAAAAGGCCCGTTTATATGGACGTAACATGCCATCTAGAGGCGGTGATACCAACACCTCGTCCTCCGACCCTTGGCGTCAAAAGAACCACCTAAAGTACTGAGCCATCCTAACAGCCACCGGCAAAGAAAACCAAGACTTCAAGGAAGAAGAAGATTATTGATTCTGGCACGGACGAGGTCGACATCCCCCTCACTCTTCCAGTCCTTGAGCCCGAGAATGTGGAAACCGAGGTTCCAACTGCTTCTTCGGGCCCTGTTATCCGACTTCCCGAGTCTTACCTTTGGGAAAACAAAGTCCCCACTGGCTTGCGCACAGCTCTTCGCCTTCCTTCACATTACTATGACGAGAAGCAGCTTTCAAAGCTAGAGGCTAAAGAACTCAAAGAGATGGAGCACCTCAATTTGAAGAATATTGGTCTCTGCCATCTCGCTGCTCATCTCAAGGAAAAAGTCGGCTTGTGCGAGTTGGATTTGGACGCCTTGGAGGCCGACAAGAAAAAGGCAGACGACCTATTGGCCCAAGCCCAAGAAGACGCACAGATAGCAAAGGCCGAGAAGGAGAGCTTGTCTGACGAGCTCATCGCACTGC
Organism: Acacia crassicarpa; assembly: GCA_034222035.1. Taxonomy (NCBI): domain Eukaryota; kingdom Viridiplantae; phylum Streptophyta; class Magnoliopsida; order Fabales; family Fabaceae; genus Acacia; species Acacia crassicarpa. The sequence goes on from JAWXYG010000001.1 coordinate 72,368,907, forward strand.
GTGACAAGCTTCATAAGGCTGAATCTAAGGTTACCCACCGGCTACAGATCCATGGACATGACTTCTATTAAGAAGTATAAAGACGAGATCATCAAGCTAGAATCATCGCTTGAGTCTAGCCAAGTGGCCCTTGCATCCGCCAATGATGACTGTAATACCCCGGATTTTAATGATGATCATAATAATTTTAATGATGATAATAATAATAATAATAATAATAGAAATGATAATTATAGATTAAAATAATACAAAAATAATAATAATAATAAAATAAATAATAAATTAATTAATTAATTAAATTAATGGTGTTGTATTGTTCCGGTGATAACCATATTATTTTGTAAATAATATTATAAGATTAGATCTAAGATTCTAGGATTAGTTATATCAGATCATAATTTTAATCTTTTGAATTCATTATCGGATTCAAAATATATCTAATAATTAACAGGTCCAGCCCATAGCCAAAACCCTAGACTTAATTATAAATACCAGGTCTAGCCGCCTAAACCTAGAAAAAAAAACACCCGATACTTTTCTTTCGTCATACTTTTCTCTCGTTCTTCTAAGAGGTTAGCAAACACGGAGACCAGGTAATCCTAATCCCCAGAACAACCTTGTGCTTCTTCTTCTTCTTCCTCTTCTCTATATCCTATTTTGGTAATTCTTCCTGTGTGATTTTTTTTTCCTTTTTGTGTTGAAAACCCAATTCCCTGTACGTTATAATTGATTTTGCGTCGCCTTGCTTGTTTCAATTTCACCTGTAAAGCATCTATTCCAATATCCTTCCTTCCTGTGCGTTTTTTCCATTTTTGTTTGAAAACCCAATCCCTGTACATTTTTTTATTTGAAAACTATGTTCCCTGTACATTTTTTCCTTCGTCTCGAATGGCGTGATCAATTTTTTTGAAAGTTTGGTAAATGATTAAATGATGCTTTATGCATGTCGTCCCTGGGCATTTCGATTTTTTATGGAAAATATATATATGTATGTGGTCTCTGGACCGGGCGTTATTATTACACCGATATTCCGTACAACATAGTGTCGTTTCTCAAGAGAGCCTACGACGGGCTTCAAGAACCCATGACCCAGTTTCTTGAATAATCCGAAACTGATTGGATCTTTCACGACTTCGCTCCCTAGTGGGTTGGATCCATTGCCTCCGAACTCGGCATCAAGAGTGCCTTCTTCCCCATATTTCCCCTTTATGGCTTTTGTGGGACCCCCTTCCGATTTGATGAGCTTCGACCAGAAAAAGAAAAACCCTGAGAGCTTCATAGTTCCGCCACCATGGGTCCCATTCCCCACCACTGTAGCATTTCGTTACTTTGAGATCATGAGGATATTCGCAGACAGTTTCTCCGACAAGAACATTGATGTCTCATATGCGTGCCAATGCGAGCTGGGTTGGCGCGTCCATCAATATTGGACATATATATATATATATATATATATATATATATATATATATATATATGCAGGATATTTGATTTTCTTCTGGCAATAGTAATGAAATAAAACAGTGAATAGTCATCTAGAATGGCTCCCTCCATTTGTTATGTTTTATACCGATAGGTTGAATAACTTGTACCTACTTCTATGCATACACTATTACCAAATATAGTTGTTTTTAACTTTGAATACTAGATTTCTAAATAGTCTCACCTTGATATTCATAGGATGAGGGAAGAAGGCGCTTTGTTGTTTGTTTTTTGTGCTGAGGACTATGTTGCACCGACACTGACACGTGACACGAGATACGACACGACACTCCGACACGTTAATCCTAAAAAAATCTAAGTTTCGACACGTTAGGACACGTTTTGATATTAAATATATATTTTTTTAGGATAATTCACATTTAATACAAAACATCCATAAAGTATAGAGTGTAGATAGATAAAATTTCATGTGATTCAAAAAAGAACCAACAAGATCCATACAAAAATAAATTCCTATATTCTTGAGGACACTCCTTCAATATTGCAGACTCTGTTTCTATGATAGAAGCGAAATCCAAAATCCATTAGTTAGTCACTCTCTTTCCTTGTGGCAAAAAAAGAAAAATCTATTGAAACCTTTCCCATGTAAAAGAGGTGCGCCCCACAGAGTATTGAATTATTAATCCATGCAGCACAAAGCCCTCCACGAATATGAGTCGCTCGACCAAAAAAAAAATCTATTGAAACCTTTCTCTGATAATTGCGTGCGTGTCCAGCCGTGTCCGTGCGTGTCGAAGTGTCGGACTCGTCTAACACGCAAATTTCTCTGATGAGTGCGTGTCCGTGCTTCAGAGGCTGAGGAAGCAACTGAAAATTTGAAGGGTAATTTATTAATTTTAAACTTATTTGGTCCTCCTTAATAATTACAATTTTTATGGTCATTCTAATTAAATATTATTTTATCTAGGTCCTTTATTTTAATTTTCCCTTTAAATAAAATTGCCTCACAATCTCATCCTCAACTCTTCCAGTTTCTTCGAATTAGCTCTATCTTCTCAATAACTTTCCTGAAGTTCCTAATTATCAAGTTGATAGCTTGCTCATCATGAGATTAAATTTTCACATTTTGGATGCCACTATCCCTGCAAACATCCAAGTCAACACTAAAGCCTTTTTTATTTTATCTTGGTTAATATAAGATGCCTTTTGTCTCTTAATTTGGTTTGAAAATCCTAGAATGCGCTGCAAAAAACGAATTTTGGAAGGATATTTCAAGTTGTACTGATCTTATTTTAACTAAGCATATGCAGAGGGTTGGTCGTTGTAAGTAGTATAATTGTTACAATTCCTTTTTGGTCTATTTAACCTTCAATGCTAATTCACATATCATGCAAGAATAGTCGTAGATTTAACTTTTTTGAAGCATTTTTATGGTCATTGGCAAAGCTCTCACAACTAGGAGTCTAAATTAGGTGCCTCTTATATGCTCATGTTTCTATTAGAGAGATGGACATATTTTTTTATATATTATATTTATTTAGATTTAAATTGTTTGCTGCTTTCTGAAATGTTTTTTACACCCAATATCTCAAATTAATTAGTTTTCAATCCAGCATTCAGAAATATTTATCTGTAACATTAGTGTCATGAAAAATAATTAATTTAAGATACTAGTTATAAAAAACATTTCAGAAAGCAGTATATAATATATATATATATATATATATATATATGCTCTATAGAGATATGAAGGGGCACCAAGGTTTGGGCACCTAATGGGACTCCCTAACTAGTGCTACACTGCTACTCATCTCACAGTCGTTGACAGTGGTGACCACGAGGGAGGGAGTGAGGGACAACCTTTTTTTTTATGGGTGCATGGCATTACTATACATAGTAGCTTACCATCAAAATTTAATCTGGGAAATTAATCATTTACTCCTTGTGCTTTCATTTCAACTTGTGTGACTCGGTTCTTTAAGTTTGACTTGTTATTAACTCAGTCCCGATGATTTTTACTCGTTAGGACTAAGTCCTCATTTTGCTAAAAATGGGTTAGTCCTTACGGCAAAAAAGAGGTTTGACACTGGTAATAGAAGCCGAGGTGCCATCTCAATAATTCTATATCGGATTAACGGGAAGAGAGAGAGAAAGGAGAGGAAGAAGACGAAGCTGGGGAGGGAGGGGGAGTGAAGAAGGAAGATGACGATACTGAAATCGCGAAGCTTGGCGACATATTTGTAATCACGAAGGTACTCGGAGGGAGCGCAACAGTCAAGCTTTCAACATCCCTATCATCATCATCCATCTTGACCAAGTCAGGATTCAGAGATCTCCACTCTCCTTTTATCTGGAAAGTGAAATTAATATTCAAAATCAATCCCTTCTCTTTTGTTATATCTTCAAATCCTTCTGGTAGCCATTCTTCATTCCTTGCGTCTTCGTCTTCCTTGTTTTAATTCATTTCCCAGATAAATTCCACTCCTGATTCCTCTACACCCAAAGCTATCTCCTTTAATGGTTCGTTGGTAAAGAACGTTGTGGTGCTTCCAAAACTTATGTATATTGTGTTGTTATGAGTAGGTAGAAATTAAATATACAGTAAATAGAATAGCATGAATCTGTATTATTTAAATAGCACATACAGAAAGTATACAACAAGTCTGTATCATATGAAAAAGCTATAAACAAACTCACAAGATTGTCGAATATGGTAATAAATTATGCAGAAATCCGGGCCCAACTTTTGTTGTATCCTTAAGATAATTTTGCTCCCTCAATATGAATGCTGAAGGTTTTTGAGTAATTGCCTTCCAGGATAGAGCGGATTATTCGTCTTCAGAAAGATGGTTTTGTCTGTTTAAAGCCCAAGCGAATCCAATGAGTCTGCTTTCGAAACACACAGAATGTTTTATGTATACAGTATGAGTGTATATTTGACATTAATTTTATATTTAATTTTTCTCTATATATGGATTTTCTGTCACTAGCACATCCAATTTATAGATGATGGAAATTGATCGGATGGACACCCGTTAGCGAACCGACACAACTGTAGCGAACCGACACGATCGGCGGTAGTGAACCACTGGTATTTCTTAGTCATAACCTATGGGATTTAGATGCTAAAATCTAACATATTGTTGAGTTTTGGATGCTGCTGGTCTCGCCACTTCAAGCCTGTTTAATTGGAGGGGCGGAAAGGAAGGGGGTGGAAAATGAGCACCTCCCCTTATTTTTGTCTTGGTGTTTTGGAGGAAGCCAAAAATCTTGCCTACCTTAGCCCCATAAATTTTGTGATATTCCCATCACTACCCTCGTTTAAAAAACAAAAGACCAAGCATTCATCGCAAGTTCATCTTCTTCCTCGCAAGTTCCGGTGCAGCTTCCTCTACTCTCAGATCGTATCTCGTCTGATCATCTCCTAATTTATTATTTGTTGACTACTATTCTCATTATTTAAGCAATGACAAGTGAAAACATTTGAGCATATATTTTAGAAAAATACTTATATGATTTTTAACATTTAAATTTAGAGAAGGAGAGTTCCAGCACAAACTGTCCCAAGACTGGAAAAAACCACCCCAATAAAAACCCATAAAAAATCTTGTTTTCAATATTGAAGCGTGGCTTGACTGGGGAATCAAGTTTCATGGTTTCGTGATTTTGAACGGAAACCTTTTGCCGGCGAAAACGTGGGCCTGCTTGGTCTTTTAGAAGATGTTGTAGAGGTAGCAAATTTTAGGAAGGTGGGGTTTTGAGGGGTGATTAGTGGAGATGAAGCAATCTAAGTAAGAGGATGAACAGGATGTGAGCCGAACATCTGCAAAATCAAGCACGTCATTGCTGTAATTACATTTTGACTATTGGCAAATAATTATTAATTCTTTTATTTCATATTAAATGACACATCACCCTCATTAATAATATGATGTGGCAATCTCAGTGAGTTAACAGAAAAACTAACGGCAAGGTTAATTTTAAACTTTGATGTGTAAGGGAGTTATGTGTAATTTAAGGATAAAATAATAAATTAGATATTAGCCCTCCTCTCATCCCCCATGAATCATTTAAAAACCTTCCCTTTCAATCAAATCAAACAAGGTCACCCCTTATCCTTTCCTTCAATCGATTCCCTCTATCCCCTCCTCATCCATCCCGCTCTTTTCAAAATAAATAGGCTCGAAAGCATTCAAGGTTAATGGTTGAAGTTGGAACTCCATTTTTGCTGTTTGCTTTTCTTTTAGGCCCCGTTTGGTTCACTGAAAATCAGAAAAAGGGAATGGAAAATAAGATTTTCCAATCGGCAAAGGCGTTTGGTTCACCATTTTCCCAAGAAAATAATTTCCGGCGGCTGTAGATTTTCCTTTAAACATGGGAAAATTGCTTCCCACTAAAATTGGTGGGAACCCATTTTCCAGCAAGATTAGAAAATGTTGAAAACAAATTTACCCCTCACCTTTAACAGATGAAGACAGCCTAGAATCGTTTAATGCAATTAAAGATTAAGAACCTAGAATTATTCTATGAGGCAGATTCGCATCACCAAGAAACTTACCCAGAACTTGACAAGAATCTGATGGCCATGACCCAGAATCCGACAAAGCAAAGCGATGCCCAGAATCTGACGAGAATCCGTCGAAGGAGACGAGTACCGAGAGTTTCAGTGATCACCAGAGTTCCGATGAAATAGAGTGACGAACCGAAATCCAACGAAGAATGATTGGAGGCGGAGGGAGGAAGAAGCCACAATGCAAACCTTAGTGTCGACAATCGGCCGCCACTCCTCCTCCTCCTACGTTCCAGTTCGTCGACTCACTGGACTCAAACGATTGGTGATAGCTCCAAATGCTGGTGCAGCTATGGCCAAGCTTCCTCAAAACGCAGAGCAAGTCGGCAACGATGTGGGTGAAGATGGGTGGCGAAGATGAGAGGGAAAGGGACAAAGATTCTAAAGAGAAAGAGAGAGTAGATGGACCTCCAAATTTTGGAGAAAGGAAGCTGTTGTGTATTGGAATCGATGGACCCACTTTGCATAATAATATCTTCGACCCAAAAAAAAATCGAGAGTGTTTGTTTGTTCAGTTAAAATCTACCATTTTGTCTCATTTTCTTTCAACCAAATAAAAATTTTCCAATCAATTCATTTTCTTTTCCACTGCAAACCAAACACATCTAGGTAAAATATTTTCCATTCATTTCCATTCCAACCAATTCTTTGATCCAAACGGGCCCTTAGTCTCACCTTCCTTCTCTCACTCTTCCCAGTCTTGTCTCATTGTCCTGCTTCATTCTCTCTCTCCTCGTTAATATGATCCGGAGCTTATTGAGATGACACCTTAGCTTTTACTACCAAAGTCAAACCTGCCTTTTGCCACATGAACGAGTTTTTGTGCCATTTTTGTCCCATAGAATTTTATGAGCAATTTTACGTCTAAAAAAAGTTTATAATGGCAGACACAAATTTATAAAAAGTTAAGACGTGTAGGTATTTTTATCTCTTAACTCTAAAATTAATTACCCTTATGATTGTGCTCATTATCTTATAAATTAGAGGGTAAAGGCTTAAAAATGCATATGGACTTTTTAGTCAAAGGTAATCCAACACCAAATGCTTTTTGGAGGTGCAAAAGTATTCATAAACTTTCAAAATTCATGCAAAAATAACATGACTATTAAATTACCTTAATAGATGTTATACATAATATGAAAATACCATTAAACCAAAAAAAAAAACCTTTCCTTCCAAACTCTCAATTCATTCTCTTCGCTGGTTGATAGATCCTCAACTTCCAAAGGCTCAACATAAACAAACAACATCATCCAAATTATAACCTACTAAGTTTAAACGAAGAAATCTCAGATAAATACATAAATAAAGAAATAAGCATTACTCTAAAGCTACTTTAATAGATTCGCCTAGAAAAAATGTCTGCAAAATGAATTTTAAAAAGAAAGTCCTCAAATTGAAGACCAAATGGATGGTGGGTGATTGCTTGCGGCTTGGGAGTTGAAGACGCAGAGTAAGCAAAGATGACGACCGACACAACACAGATGAGGGTCAACATTATGGAAAAGAGCCAAATAACAAAAATAAAGGTGAGGCAGAGTGAAGTCATGAGTATAATATTTAAGAGTAAACCACTACCAGATGAGATAAGATGATGAAGAAGAAGAAGAGTGAACCCACCACCAGATGAAGGAAGAAGAGAGAAAGTCATAATGGCGAGGCAGAGGATGATTCGGCGGATCTAGAAGGAGACCTTCTTGGGGATGATTTCAATGATTGAGATCTGCAAAGTAGAGTGGAGAAATGCCGTTGCCATCATAGCGTTTGGTGAGGTGGAGGATGATTCGGCAGATCTAGAAGGAGACCTTGTTGGGGATGACTTCGATGATTCAAATATGCAAAGTAGAATGGAGAAATGCCGATGCTGTATGTTGTTTGCCGCCATCACTTGCGTTTGAAAAAAAATGAAGAGAAGAAGGGTGACAGAAAAGAAAGAGGGAAGGGCTGCACGATCTGAAATGGAGAGAAGGAGGATAGACTCATGATTTGGAAAAAAAAAAAAAAGAGGGAAGAGCAAGTGAGGAAATTACAAAAAATTAGGCATTTTTAATTTTTTGAATGGTGTGGGGTCTACTCTAAAAGTAACGTAAGTTAAGGCATTTTAATGGCGGCAATGTTTTTGCTCTTATCTTGAGAGTTCACGAGTACTTTTGTACATCCAAAAAACATTTGGTGTTAGATGCCATTTGAGTAAAAGACCATGTGCATTTTTGCATCTTTATCCTAAATTAAATATAGAAGTTAAAAAAAAAATTGCACCAAAATAAAGAAACTAAAAAAAATGCTTCAATAGGGGACGGAGGCAATGGTCACAAGCCCTGTATTTAGGGAGCAGATATCCTCAGAATCTCTTCTATCATTTTCTTCTCAGAATCCCTTTTTTTTTTTTGAACACTTTCTTAGAATCCCATTTGCACTTTCAATGAAAACATTGACGGTTTATATTTAATATTTTTGAAAATTATGATGATAGTGTTTTATAAATTATTATTATTTTATTAATTTTGTTTATATTACATATATAAATTGTATAGATCATGATTTAACCGTTTAAGTTTATTTATTTATGTTCAAATAATAATTTTATAAACATTAAATCTGAGACATTGATTTTTTCTAATCTAAATGTGAAGATCTATTGAGAAGAAAAGGAGAAAAATATCATGAGAGAATCCAAACCCTCTATTTACTAGGGGACTTGGCCGGTTTTCCTCAAATCATTCAATCTCCCTGGCTCGAGGAAGCGGTGAGCTAGAGTTCTTACTTTCCTTTCAAGTTTCTTCCAGCATTTCAAATTTTCTGTTTCGTTAACTGTTTCTTTTTTTGCTGGCTCTAAAATTTGGATGCTTCTGTGGTTTGTATCATTTTTTGAGTTTAGTTTGTGATCTTTGAGTTTATGTCATTTTGTTTTCGGATTTTCTAGTTTCCAGTGTTTATAACCTTCGATCAAGCATTATTTTTTCTCCTCTCCGTTGAACGTAGAACCTTTCTCGTCAAACAAGTCAGTTTATTTTTTCTGCAAGCAAATATTGCGAAGTAAAGCCTTGTCTCTGTTTTGGAATACCTCAAGGTCAAATTGTTGTGAAAAGCAGACAATGTTCAGGAATGTAGAAACGATGCTAACATTCATGATTGACGGAAAGTTAGGTTTAGGAGATTAGTTTCAAATAATGAATTGGCTTTCATTTAATCGTGATTGTTGTTCCTATTAAATTTGCAAACGCTATCTGGTCAGCCCAAAGGTTCAAGAGTCCCAATGGTAATCATGACAGCTCTCTCGTTTTTCAACTTAAATTTTATCTTGAAAGATAATGTGAATTTGATGTGCGGACATTGGTGCTACAGTTGTTAGATACAACCATCTATTCACTGAAGTTCAATTTCTTCACAAGTTATGCTGGGTCTGATGAAACTACTGTTTAAACCGAAGGCACTTTAGCATGTTAGAAACAATAAATTAATAAAAAATTTGAAGCCTTTTTCTAATGACTTATGTTTAGTGAGCTGGGTTGAAGTATATAAGAAATGTTTACTTCCCAATTTTATTTTTTGGCCAGAATTGACATCCCGATTTGCGTTTCCCTCTTTATTTTTATTTTTATCTGTATAAATACTGTGAGAAATGTCCATAATTTGTATTTCCCTTTATATAGAGAATGAAGTTATTTGAGATCATTTCAAGAATTAATTACCCACAACTTATATGACCATTAAGTTAATTTATGATAAAATGTACATATATGTCATATTTTATTTTCCAGCTATTTTTCGCTTGTTATCGAATCTCACTAGTCAATACGATTTGGGGTCTGTTATCGAATCTCACAAGTTGAAAATAAGCATTCCGATTAGCAATACATGTCACGATTTCGCTAGTATGATTTTCCCTTTTGTTGGTAAAGCTTATAAAATGATCTTTAATCTTTAATTTTGTTATTTCTCTGCGTACATGAAAACTAAAGGGTGAGTAAATAAAAAAGTCACTGGACAGGACATGTCTTCGTCAAACGTGTGCCCAACCGATGATGCAATTCAGGCATTCCTAGAATACTTGGCATACCCAATGCTTCCTGCAAAATCGTCTGTTCGAGATAATCCCACATCATCCCAACAGCAGTCAGTTGCAAATCAGGTGTCTTCTTTCTACTTATTATTTTTGCTGCCTTTTATATTTTCTTTTGTATTTCCCACCGATCAGAGATTGCTAGAGATGGTTATAAAATTTATACAACTTATTGATTATTAACTGGTCGTTGAGACTTGGGAATATGCGAGGGTCTATTCCCAGAAGAGCAAAGTTTGAGGGACACAAAGGTGCAGGCAAGGGAATAGGCAGTGGTTGGGTGTTTTTTTTTTTTTTTGGTGTTGTTGTTGTTTTTTTTTTCCTTTTTTTTTTTTGGGGGGGAGGGGGGTGTTTTGGAAGGAGAATAAACTGAGTTATGGCCTCTCTAATGCCAGTCTACAGCTTTTCACTTTTGTTTCTGGGTTCTTTTGGATTTCTTGGGCGTGGTCTACTTCAGGTTCTTTTTTTCTGTGTGTGTGTGTTTTTTTTTTTTTTTTGGGGGGGGGGGGGGGGGGGGGGCGCTTGGCTGATAGCAGTCACTTATCTTGGTTTAAAACTTGTATTTCTTGAGTAAGGTCAAAACCAAGTTCCATTGCATTTCCCTTTTTCCCCAATTCTTATCCATGCGGCAGGGAAGAAGATTCTCCCAGGTTCCTAACATCAATGAATATCTCTTATGTAGTTATGGTTTCTTTTTTCATAGGATCCACTATATGGTTTCTAGTTACAGTATTTCTTTGGTTTTCCTTCTTGAAACATAGAATGACATATTGCCATTCCCTATTGACTTGAGATAGATTAATTATTCTTTTTTTGGATACTGGTTTGCTATTTCTTTGTTTTCTTTTTACTTGTTAAAAAAATGGATGATCACTGGACAGATATATGGATGTTTGGACATGCTGTGGAGATTAACTTATAATCCGCTCATCTTCTCTTGTTAACTATGAATGCTTGTGCCAGGTGCATTCTGTTGTGTTGCTGTATAATTACTACTACAGAAGACAACACCCAGAGCTACCATTTTTTCCTTTTGATGAATTTTGCAAATTGGCTGTGGTTCTGAAGCCAACTTTGTTAGCATATATGAATTTCATGCAACAGTGTAGTGAAACTGAACTCAATGATGTGGAGAAGCAACTTTCTGTAGTAGAGAAAACGATCATGGATGCATGTGACATATGCAATTGTTTGGATGCGTCAAAAAATGTTCCTAATATAGAGGGATGGCCGATTGCAAAAGTTACAGTCCTTTTAATAGACTGTAAGAAGGAGAAATGCTTTTTGCTTTATAATTCCATCACTAAGGGAGTCTGGTCCGTGATTGAAAAAGATGTTGACATCTCCAACCCAAGTTCTGATGATACAAAGGGAGCAAAATCTACATTAAAAAAGAAAAGAGTTATTAGAAAGCATACAAAAGAAAAGTTAAACAGCGATGAAGCTGGACTTTTGGAAGCTGGCTATTCTGCTGTCAAGGAAGCTGTAGGTAATAATACATCCTCAACAGAAAGATTGGCACTCTTGTTTGCAACTGTTGAAGAAATTTAGTTTAATTTTAATGTTTTTAAAACGGAATCACATATCAAGGGACATTGTTGCGAGAAGAATCTATTAGCTTCCAATTTATTTAGCCAAGTGAAAAGTGAACTGCTTACATATACTGTCAAAGTAATCAATCAGGCTGTATACTTGATGTTCTCCTTTCCCTTCTATTTTGAGGCTCTTACTGTGTCATACTTGCATTTGTTGGTTACTATTCTATATTTTTAGTGTAACAGTTGCTCGCTGACATGTAAATATTTAATTGTTGGTCTCTTGTGGCACTGGTATAGGTATTGACCAGACTGATGTTATGCTTTTGGAAAGCCACACTCTGTACTCTCACAGCAAAGAGAAGACGACTTCCATATTCTTTATTATGCAGTGCTCCCATTTGATCGATCAGGAGGTTATTCAACTTCCTATCAAAGATGTAATTGATAGGTTTGTTTTAATTGCTATGCTTTTTTATCTTTCCCTTTTGGCTGATAGATCTTGTTTCATGGATGATTGGCATTGCTATAAGCAGAACAACTTTATGAACCTTAAGGGGCATCTGAATTACACTTTGCTAGTTGTTTTTAGTTTTTCATAGCTGATTTCTCTAGCTACTTTTTAGGTAGAGCCAAGAGTGTGTGTGATGGGATACTGATTATAGTACTGATGTGAAGGTTAAATGTGAATGGGAATGTAAAGAGAACCCTGGAAATAATATATCTTTCTGTTTTTAAAGAGAAGCAAGGATCTTACTAGCTCTCTAAGAACAGCCTCTGAGATAGAGAGTAGGCAAGAATCTCGCCTCTTCTCTAAATCAGCCCACATCCTTAATAGTAGATGAGCTAGAATCTGTAACTCATCGGATTATTAAAGTCCAAGGAGAATCTCCCGTACCAATTATTCTCTGAATATTCGACACTTTATTGATGAAGTACTAGGTCTATTTATAATGATTTATAGAGGGTAGACTTTTTTCAAAATTCAAATACGAAATCTAAAAATATATCTAAATCTAAGATTTAGATAACTAATAATCATAAATCCTAACAACTAAGTTTTATATGATAAGATATTCTTCTTATTTCCTAATTCCTAAAGATAATAATAAAATATAATATTTAATAAGATGTTCCTTTTATTTCCTAATTCCTAAAGATAATAACAAAAAGATAATAATAAAAACAGACTCAATTAATTAATTATTAATTCCTAAAATTTCTAAACTTTCCGTAACTTCCATTATCTCCCGCTAATCCGGTGCTCTATCAGTGTGTTGCAGTTTCATCACAAGGGCATGCTCTTTTCTCGTTCTTGGTTCTTGATCCTTATAATTGCATCATAGGAGATCATATAAGTAATCCACACCTACTTGAAATACTTACCTGTGTTTGGCTTTAATGCTTAAAAGAAGTAAACCTACTCGTGACATTTCATACTCCTCTGGTCCTATTTATAAGGTGGAGAGAAAAGAAATTTTTTGGTCCTATTTAAAGGGCAGAGGGAGAAAATTTTCATATGAATGTACAATTTAACCCTTTATTTATTATTGTATTGACTTGTTTTCATGAGATATAATGAATATTATGTAGGGGTAAAAGTTGGGAAATTGTCAAATTTTATGGAAGAGTTAATGAAGTTTAAGACATTTATTGGAAGTTCCTTATAGTATTCTTTTAAATAACATTTTTTGTCTTATTTGATAGCTTGCAGGGTCCTTTGATCAAGAAGAGTGCTAGCAGTTGGACAGTCACCCCAGCTGTAGAGCACTTCCATTTGCTTCCTTATTCTAAAATAATCTCAGAGTGGTTTTCTAGGTTGGTCTTGTTCTTCTTATCTTTTAAAAGTAGATTTAGAATGTTGTTTTGATTATATCTGCTTCATCAAGTATACCTGTGTTCTTATGTTCAACAGTCCAGGTCAAATTTTCTAACTCCAAGAATTAATGGAGGCTAAATTACCAGCATGTGTAAAAACTAAGTTCAATGGCACCTACAACATAAATCTGTTGGATGCTTTCCCCAATAGCTACTGATCATTTTTAGGGTGCTTTTCTAATCCTAGTCAACCTAATTGCTTGAACAAATCGCATCATTTATAGATATTGAATCCAGGCACATTCTCCAATAAAAATCTTCCTCTGTCATCCTTTGACCAACTATTATTTTTGTAGCAATTCACTCCATAAGATGAATTGATTGTATGCGTGATATATTCCATCTTTGCAGAGGAACATTCTCGAATAGTTTGCAAGGTTCAAGGATGGCGGAGAAAATTATGATGGTGGGCAATCCTAAAAGGACAGAATCTTGTGCAATTGAGGATATTTCTATGGATCTTGATATCAAGCCAAGCAGAAACAATACTGAATTTCTGAAACAAGAAGAAAATAATCAAAACTGTGCTGGTATTCTGTCTTATTGTAATAGGGAGCTCCAAAGTATGGATGTGAAAAAGGAAAATTGTTCGCTTGTTCCATTTCAAGAGAAAGAAAAATGTCAGTATTTTGGCGATATTGTACTAGTCTGTAAAGATCAAGAAACAAAAAATTCATCTGTGCAAAATTATCCACAAGGCTCTGCCAGTGCTCCCAAGGTAAGAAATTTACCTACTCGAGTAACTAGTTCATTAGTTAGTTGCTAGTGTTAGCAGTGCTGGACCTTTTTTTCTTGCTTCTCTGATCATATGATTAGAGTCTTTCTGATTTTTATGTTGAATTATACCAAGAAAGGAATTCGGTAAAATGTGGTTGTTCTCTTAGTAGTTGATATTTGTAGTCATACCTCCATTTGTGTTTGGTTTCAAGGATATATTTAGGCTATGCAAAATTTGCAAGTTTCAATTAGGAAGATTACAAGATAAGAGGAACCCAGTAAACTCAATCTTAACTAATGGCTTTGAGAATCCGTGAGTTAGATATGCAAGGTATTATCCAATTTAATACAAACTTAGCTACTACTGAAAGCAAGGTATAACTAATAATAAAATCCTTAACAATAAAATGAGTAGATTCATCAACTGGGTCTGGCTCATCAACAAGCTGAAAATCATGGATGATTGTGTGGTGTACTTGTAAAGTAGTTCTGTGACCTGAGTAGATTCAGCTCATACATGTTAAATATGTAGAAGAATCCTAAGTGTACAAGCCTTACATATTTCAACACCTGAACTTGTAAATTAATTTTAAAAGAATCAGAGTCAAGAAGCCCAAGCGGAGTCCCGTATGTTTGCATTTTCTGCCTCTTTTTGTGGTGTAATCACTATAGTTTGTTGAGTTTTTATTCTGATGTCTCTTTCATCTGATTGCATGCCATTGGTTTGGCAGGTTGTGACAACTAGGACTCTCATCACTGATGAGGGAGCAAAAAATCTTGCCTCATGTAACAAAACTTTCATCAACAATTCATCAATAGAAGACTCAAAGGATAGGTGTACTCTCATTACAAGTCAGTCCAATTCTAACAATGTTGATCTTGAGAGGTTCCAAAATTTTTTAGCCTTGAAGGGTGAGATACTGTCACAAACTTCCCTTAAAATTCTTCATCAAAGGAGGAATGAACTGGTAAGGCCTACTATTTTTTATTAGAGGATTTCATCTATTCTCTTTAGCTATGACCCTGGACTCCTACGATTTGTACACATGGGTTATGAATGATTGAGTTTCATTGAATCTGCACTTAAAAAAGGAAAAAATTAGTTTGTTTATGATCACCTATCTATTAACATGATTTCCTACTGTAAGTTTTGTATTTAACAATAATGATGCCATGCCATTACCACCCCCCCCCCCCCCCCCAAAAAAAAAAAAAAAAAAAAAATGATGCCATGCAGTTCACAACCTTTTCAATTATATTAGTCACTTGTATTTAAACCTTCAAAGAAGTATGCTACAAATATATTCATAATCATCACCTTTACTCTTTTTTGTTAACTTAGATTTAAAAGTTTTCTTACTTTTATCATTTGAATGCCTAAAAGGCCTTTACTAACATCAATGCTATTTTATTATGTGCAGGTTCTTCAGCAGCAGAAGATAGAAGATGAGATCGCTCTGTGTAATAATAAAATTGAGACAATATTAAATGGTATGTTTTAATTTTACTGTTGTTTGGCGTGCTTGCTCATTTTTTGGTACTGGTTCATTAAATGGTTATGGTTTCCCCCAATTTTGCCTTTTTAGTGTTTCTAGAATTATCTTTTCGTTTCATTCTTAACATTTATTTAGGTGAAAATCTGTCATTTCTAGTTTATCAATCGTAATATCAAACAAGCTCTTATGTGATCTTACATAGGTTCAAAACTTCAATTATTTTCAATGATTTCATATGCAACCTATCATATGATTTTGTGGCATCAGCATGGCATCTGCTGTCATAACTTTGAATGAATGTTTTTCCTATGGAACTCTCTGTGAAAGAGGTGCTCATAAACTTAACCATCACCTTGGATGCAAGAAACAGTTTATTGAAGAATAATGCATTCCTTTACAGTTGAAGTCTCTTAAGGTTATGCTTTTGTTTCTATTGGATGTCATACTCTTTAAGAAGTACCTCAATTTCATCAATCACTGTGGACCTGAAGGTGCCTCAAGTATCTTTGATTTCCAGTGTGCATCTAGCTTGCGTTAGCAGTTCAGATGTAAGATTACTCTGGACCAGCTATAATCTGTATCATCAATCCTGCAATCCTGTTGATGTTTAATCGTTATGAGGCTGATCCTGAGTTATCAATGAATTGGATAAATTTATACGTTTTCCTCTTCAGTTTTGTCCTTGTTTTTGTGATAGATAATGTCCATTTTTTCATATGTTTTCTTGACAAAGTAGGTGGGGAGGGTGCTTTGGAGTTAAAGATAGAATCCATTATAGAAGGCTGTAACAATAAGCATGGAATGACATCTCAAAATCTTGAGGAGCATTTCTTACCACCATGTATTAAGAGGAAAAGATTGTCAGAGGCTGTCCTCCTTATGCAAAGTCCATGCCAGGCAAGACATAATGTGCTATTCATTTACCAGTTCCTAAGTTTCATTTTCTTATGATGCTTGCGTGTTGTAGGATGAAGGTAATGCGGGAATGGGAGGAGAAAGGAAAGAGAAAAAGGAAAATAATGATAATAATCTCAAAATGATCCTATATAAGGTAGGATAAGAGATGAGATAAACCCCAATTAAATCTAAAAGATAATCTAGATGTCCTAATAAAGTAAAATCCTAATTATCCCATCTTAATATAAAGATTAAATAACCCTGATCCCATTTCCCATGATTGTGAGGCTGAAAAAAGTTATCGATGGTTTTATTGAAGATTATGTGTTGGGTTATTTACCTTTCATATCAGGTCTATGTGATTGATATTTGTTGTTTGGGCGCATTAGAAACATCACTTATCAAATTAGTGCAACAGAGACAACCTGATAATCCTTTATGCTATAAATGTTTCATCTAATTAGGAATAAAAACCGAGACAGCGTGGTAGTCCTTTTTAATTTTTATATATGATGCTCCTAGTACGTATATTTGTAGGGTTATATTGCTTTTAGTTCCTGCCACCTTTTTCCATAATTTTCATGCAAGAACTTGGACTGATATTTCCGAACAAGTACTTAGAAATCTGATTATCTTGTAGGAACTAGATGGTATCTGTCACGAGAACAATTGGATCCTGCCAACTTACCGGGTATCATCATTAGATGGTAAGACTGTTTAATTTAGACGAGTCTTTTTTTTTTTTTTGGCCCAAAAAAGTCAATTGTATTAATAACAAAACAAGGATTACACACACTAATAGTCGAAGCCAAAAAACTCTCAAAAGCACCTACCATTACAACCTAACCCACAACTCACAGGAAGAACAAAATCAATGAAACAAGTACTAAAAGCAAATCTATCAGCAAATGAAACATATGAAACAATCAACAATCAGTAAACCTATCAGCAAATCTATCAGCTACCAGCTACCACTATTGCAGCGATCCTTCAGTCAGCCCACTCCTTCTCTGTCTTTCGCTTTATTCATATTACCATAGTTTATTCATATTAACATATAACTTACTTAAAGAAGATGGAGCACTAATCAGCCATGAATGCTGATGCATCTTCCTTGCGGCATTAGTTGCTAAACTGTCAGCAACTTTATTATGTTGTCTAGACACAAGGGAAAAAGACACCTCTACCATTGTCTCCAACAAACCAAGGATCTCATTCAATAAATCCCTGCACTGCCAATCACAGCCTACTATTGATCTCCTTCTAATCAATCTATACAAAGAATCACAATCATTTTCTACAACCACCTTATGGTGTTGAAATTTATTTCTGTGCAATAACGCCTCTTTTAAGGCAGACATTCAGACATAAAACCAGACTCCGAATTTACTGCCTTGCTCAATCCGCCAACAAAAACTCCTTTATGATCTCTACATACAAAACCAATCCCAGCCTCACCTGATGCCTCCTGAAATGAACCGTCAGTATTGAATTTAATTGACATAGCAGGAGGCGCTTCCCATTGTACACCTCTCACGGCCTCCTCCTCATAGATTTTCCTAAATACCCATTGTACACCTCTCACGGCCTCCTCCTCATAGATTTTCCTCATAGCAGGAGGCGCTTCCCAGTGTAGTTCCCCCATTAGCCTTTGACCTCCAGAACTCTTCAACCTGCATATTCACCAGCTTAATCACTGCTGCAGCGTCCCGTACTTCTCCCCTAAATACCCAATTGCACCTCTTTTTCCATATCCACCAACATGTCAGTGCAAATAGAGATTTACCATAATCATCTAATAATTCCTTCCAATGAAGCATGTCACAAAGCCATTCCTCACATCTTTTCATGGACCACTTGCTAAATTTAAGCCCCAAAAAGCTACCAAACCAGCATTTTTTAGTCCAATTGCATAAAAATAATAGATGTTCAATGGTTTCTCTATCAGTTAAGCAAATAGGGCAGACAGGAGTTGGTGAAAATTTACACCTAAATAGGGCATCCTTAGTAGCTATAGCACCAGATCCTATCCGCCAAAGAAAATGATAGACTTTAGGAGGAGCCATGACCCTCCAAATACTCTTCCACAAAGTTTTGGGTACTGAGAAAGACACACCTGGATCCTTCACTTTTTTGCCCGCCATGCTATTTCTTGCTACTACATAACCAGTTTTGATAGTATAACAGCCATCTCTACTAGCTAGCCACACTACACAATCAGCACATGCTGTAGGGGAGATAGGAAGCTTTAAGATCAATTCTCGCTCCACTGGGCTAATTCTAGAGGCAATAGGATTGATGTTCCAGCGCCCATTGACTATGAGTTCTGCCACCTTACTTCTGTCATTGTCCACTAAATCTGCACCCCGATGAACTTTAAGTTCAAGTAAGCCCAAAATCCACTGATCTTCCCAGATGCTGATAGATTTACCGTCCCCAACCTTCCAACAAAGCTCTTTCATTAGCAAATCTCTTCCTTCTAGTATACTTGCCTAGCCCCAAGACGCATGCCTTCCCTTTCTAGCCATAAGAAAATTCCCTCATGGGAAGTAAATGCCTTTCAGGATTCTGCACCACAGATCCTCAGGTTTATCAAGCAACCGCCACGCAGTCTTGGCTAAAAGCACCTTGTTGAAACAAAGGAGATCCTTAATTCCCATCCCACCCTCACTCTTTTGTGGCTAAACGTTTCCAGCTCCTCCAATGAATACTTCCCTCATTACCCTTTTGTCCCCACCAAAAATTGGAGACTAGCCGATCAATCTCCATACAAGTTTTCTTAGGAAACAGAAAACAAGACATAGGGTAGATGGGGATGGAATTGGCCACAACTTTGATCAAAATCTCTCTACCAGTGAAGGTAAGTAATTCCTGTTTCCATCCTTGTAGCTTCAACCCAATCTTATCTCGCACACAAGCCAAAAGAACTGCTTTTGAACGCCCCCAAATTATAGGAAGGCTAGATAATTCCCTGACTGATCCGAGTAGTTTATGCCCAGACATGTAGAGATTCTTTGTTTAATTCTCACAGGGCTGTTGGAGGAAAAATATATACTCGATTTCTCCAGATTTATTACTTGCCCTGAGGCTTTATAGTAGACATCTAAGATCATTTTCAGCACTTTGCAGTTCATTTCACCAGCATTCAAGAACAAAATGGCATCGTCGGCAAAGAAACAGTGTGATAGAACAGGGGCTCTATTAGCAAGTTTCACTCCTTTCAATTCCTTCCTATCAACATGAAATTGGAGCATAAGGGATAATACCTTAGATGCAATAATCAACATATAAGATGACAATGGGTCGCCTTGTCTTACACCACGCTTCAGAGCAAAGGAATCCACTTTATGTCCATCAACCTTCAAATTAAAGGCCACGGATGTAATACATTGCCTAATCCAACATATCCATTCACTACAAAACCCCATTTTCAGCATCACTTCAGCAAGAAAATCCCCCTCCAAAGGATCATAGGCCTTGTTCATATCAATTTTCAAGGCCAACTCCCATTTCTTCCCTGTTTTCTTGTGTTTTAGATAATGAAAGGCCTCATTAGTGATTAAAATGTTGTCCTGAATCATTTTTCCAGCGATGAAGGCTCTTTGATGAGGAGAAATGATTTTACACATTAGGTTCCTCATCCTAGTGGTCATGATCTTCGCGATGATCTTGTAAGATACATTGCACAAACCAATAGGCCTAAAATGATGTACTCCTTCAGGCTTGTCAATTTTGGGAATCAAAACAATATCCGTTGAATTAATCTCTTTCAAGTCAGCCTTGCCACCAAAAAACTCATGAACTAGTGCACATACTTCCTTATTTATTTCCTTCCAGGTTGATTGATAAAATAGGGCTGAAAAACCATCAGGACCTGGTGCTTTGTTGGAACCCAACTGAAAGACAGCTTCCTCAATCTCCAAGTTA
Organism: Acacia crassicarpa; assembly: GCA_034222035.1. Lineage (NCBI taxonomy): Eukaryota > Viridiplantae > Streptophyta > Magnoliopsida > Fabales > Fabaceae > Acacia > Acacia crassicarpa. The sequence goes on from JAWXYG010000001.1 coordinate 72,389,433, forward strand.
GTCACAGGTTTGATCAGCTCTGCATTATCCTCCACGATGACCACCTTTTTAACATAGGCAAGTGCTTGGTCCATAGGTCTTGCACCAACCGAGTTGAATAACTCCCTATAAAACTCACTGAAAGCTTTATTAATCAACTCTCTTTCCTCCAATTAGACCCCATTATCGCCTTTTAGCTTAAAGATTTTATTCCTCTGCCTTCTTTGAATAACACTAGTATGGAAGAACTTTGTATTTCTATCACCACAGGTCAACCATGATATTCTTGACCTTTGCCACTAATAAGACTCCTCTTTATCCCAGGCATCCTCAATTTGACTAACCAGCCCTTCAGCTTCCAGCAACTTCGCTTTAGTAAGAACCCCTTCATAGCAGCTGGCCAAATTTTTCCTCAGCTGTTCAACCACTTTCCTGAAGTTGGGAAACTCCCTCCTACTCCACTCCACCAGCTTTTTCCTACAAGCATCAAGCCTACGAATTAAATCCAGAATCCTATCATCAACAATCCCTACAACATCATTCCAACCTTTCTCCATAGTTTGTAAAAATCCTTCATGCTAACTCCAATTAGCCTCAAATTTGAAAGATTTAGGCGATTTTGCATCACAGTAGCAGCAATCAACCACCAAAGCATGATGATCTGAGCCTATTGGATCCACATGAAAGACCACTACATGATAAAATACCTCCTTGAATTCTACATTTCCAAGAGTGTGATCCAGCCTTTCTCTTATAAGACCACCATCTCTTTTATTGCACCAAGTGAATTGAGACCCCTTAAACTCAAGATCTAGAAGGCTGCAATCATATAGCATCCTTTGGAAATTGATGATCTTTCTCATAGATCTGGGATTACCACCCTCTTTCTCACTTTGAGACAAGCAATCATTGAAATTTCCCACTACCAGCCACGCATCATTAATACCAGTCACCAAATTCTGCATTGACTCCCATACCAAGCGTCTTTCCCGCTCCTTTGGAGGCCCATAAACAAAAGAAACAAATTTAGGCACACTCAAGCAGTCAGACTCTAGTACAATATGAACAATATTTTTTGATTTATATAACACTGTCACAGAAACAGTACTATGCCACCACACAGCCAGCCCTCCCGAAAGGCCTAGCGGCTCCACATACAGTTCTTGGTTAAATCCACATCTTGCCCTGATTTTCATTCCTTTCATTGAGCTTATCTTGATCTCTATTAGGAAGATTATAGAGAGACGATACTTTTTCACCATGTCCCTTAAGTTCTTGACTATCAAGAGTCAAGGCTCTTCCTAAGCCTTGATAGTGCCAGGAAAGTAGTTTCATGGTTGCTTGGTGGCTGGCCTCAGCCACCAGCACCTTCAGTCGCGGTCATCTTCCTCCTGGCCCCCTTAGCTTTAAAAACAAAATCTGTCCCTAGAGATCTAGTATCCAGTGGATCCTCCATGATATCATCGAGACTCAAAACCTCTTCTAGCATATTCTCCTTCTCATCCCTCATCCTTCTTTTCATAGCTTTCCTCATTCGTGTTTTGACCTTCTTTAAGCTATCTACATAACTGGAGATTGCAGATTTAGGGGGCCTCTGATCCTTCTTAGTGAGTTTCCTCCTTTTGAACGTCTAAGGCATCAATTCCACCTCTACATTTCTCTTCAGACCATGGTTATTTAAGCCACCAATGACCTCATTCAAGGTTTTCCCATCATATAGAACCATCACTAAAGGATTCATTTCTTGCCCACCCAATGGTTGCACCGAGACACACTCTAGAACCTTCAACAGTTTATCATCATTTCTTGCCCACCCAATGGTTGCACTGAGACACACTCTGGAACCTTCAACAGTTTATCATTTAATGCCTCTTTGTGACCAGCAAGGCCTCCCTCAGTCATTTCCCTAGAATCACATGTATCCTTCATCACCTCATCATTTCTTTTGCTAACTTCATCTACCAAAGGCGTAGAATAGTTCTTGTTGCTGACATCCGATAGGATTCTGTTCATAACTTCATACACTCTAACCTCCAACTTCCCCTCCACCTTGCTCTTAATTGGATCCCTACTTCTTTCTCCCCTTGGAGAGCTTCACACCTTAATGAAAAACAGATCATCCTTCTCATCATCAGCCTCTTTATCAGCCCTTTGTTTGAACTCATTCTTCTTTCTGAGCTCTGCCTCATCTTTTTTCTTTTTAAAATAAGCAGCCTTCTCCCAGTTAGAACACACCACTGTGAAGACCTCTTCTTCCCAGACACGACAAGCATTCGTGGCAATCCAAGGCCCAAACCTCAGTTCAGTTGGATTAGACATTGACATCAATCGCTTAGATCGACAATGTTGATTATCACGGCCAATTTTACTGCAAGCATAACAGAAACTCTGGAGTTTATCATAATGAATTGATATCCAAAGCCTGCTACCATCTGGCTTAGGTAGCCAGAAACCATACACTAAAGGTTTACGCAAATCAATCACAACCTTAGCTTGCAAAAAATTACTAAGGTACCTGCCATTTTATAGTGGATCTTCAGCAAGCATTACTTCTCCAACATGACCACCAATGATAATGGCTTTATCTAGACACCACGCTTCTATCGGCACGTGCATTTGAATCCAGATAGGACATCGACTAAAATCAAAATCCTCGCACGATTTGAACTTTGATCTCTCCATAAGATTGAGTAGGCAACCATTAATGGACCACGGGTGACCTTGAAGGATTCTACTGTACTCCTCGCCATCAGAAAAGCTGAACATGAACGCCTTGCCGGAGACCTGGATTACGTCGAATCTAGCCTGAAGATTCTAGGCTTTTTGGAGGATAGTCACAATAGCAGATCGAGTGTAAGATTTGCTTGATAAAACCTTTCCAATCAAAATAGTTTCGACATCCACCTTCTTCCAGACAAGAGGCGATGAAATTTGACAGTCATCCATGAGAACGATGAGCAAATACACTGTCACAATTGAATATGATCTACCACACCTTATTGAGAAGTTCCGATTACCCCTCCTAGCCACCTTAGACCGTCTACAAGTCGTACCTCTGAACTCCTATCACTCTCACGCTTGGCGGAGAGAACAAGACTCCCACATGAGTGCGCGGTGAGAACTAAGCATCAACCTTAGACGGGTCTGTTTGGCACAAGGGATTTGGAGGGAAGGGGAGGGAAAGTTTTTGAGTTATATTTTAAAGAATTGGAGAAGTGGGGTTAAAAGATTTTAGTTAGTCTTTTATCTTATCTATTCTCTTTATTAAAATTTTAAACCCAACTTTTCCAATTTTTTTAAAATCCAACTCAACATAATTTCCCCTCCCCTCCCCTCCAAATCCGTAATACCAAACAGGCCCTCCAGAAGTGGAGGCAAATGATTGTTACTCTTGGAAACGTCAATGCTGTTAGTGCACCCTTAACAACATAATATTAATGATGCGTTACTCTTTAATTCACATTGCATAATACTTAATTTACTCGTATGTATTTGTGTCTGTGTGTGTGTATACATAGATATGCTGTGTAAAAGTATTATCACATTGAGATTCAATGTTGCCTAATTTAAATATATTGGTTGTACCTTTTGAAGGTGGTTTTGAAGCTAAAGTAACTGTTAAAGGAACGGACTTTGAGTGTTCATGTGGGGGGAGCCTGTGTCTAAATCCTCGTGAAGCAAGAGAATCAGCCGCTACTCAGATATTGGCCGAGTTGAGAAGTACGGCGAAATCAACACAAAACTAGTTTGGGCTGTTTCTGGTGGAATAATAAAAATGGCATAGGTGAGTCGTCTTTTGCTAGTGATCGCAGCCTCTAATATGTTCTCAAATGGAAGGAACCCTGCCTTTGATGTCAATGTAGAACTGGGACTTGTTGACTAAATTAACCTACATTAATGTAGTAGATCTTAGTTAATCGCTTTACTGGCACACTGAACGCGGATTAGACTTCAAGGTAATGGAACTGACATCCTTTTATCCCTTTTTCAATTTTTATCACCCGGGGTAAAAGTTGATTCAACAATAGTTAGGTGCATCTTCATCTGATACTGCTTCTTTTATAGGAATTTGGAATCAGGGAAAAAGATGGGCAATGCTAAAAGGAATGTGTTTGGTTGTGCTACCTCAAAGTATCCAAGAAGCAAGGGAATCAAGTCATCTAATGCCTTTGTTACTTTTTTTAAAAAAAATGCTACATCATCATGGTAAAAAATATTTTAGGGTACTAAGAAATGCTAAAATTAATTTTTTCAATATTATAAAATAGTTTTTCAAGATTATAAAATATTTTTTTTAGTACCATTAGTTTAATTTTAGTATCTTAAAAAAAATATTTTAGGATAGTAATTGATACTACAACTAATTTTTTCAAGATCATAAGGATTTTTTTTAATACCGTTCAGCATCCTGAAACATATTTTTAGTATTAGTTAGTACCCTAAAAAATATTTCAGATTGATTAAATCACAAAAGCTACTTATACTACTAGCAATTCAAATATGAATCACATTTCACAGGTGTCCCAAACAAGCCTATTATTATTCAGAAGCAACTTGCCAACAAGAATTTCTCCATATTTGAAATATAAAGGGTACATACGCAAGGGAGAAATTGAATGTTACAAGCCGTATAATCATGCCCTGCTGGAGAGAAAAATCTGCCCCCACAACAGAGACAGCGCCCTTTTTTTTTTTTTTTTTTTTTTAGTTTTTTTGGTTTTTTTGACTCTATCATATGCACTGATGGGTAATGGGAAGAGAACATCCAAAGAAAGAATTATGATGCACACTCAAGGAAAGAATGAAAAAAATTGCCAACTGCTTGGGAGATGAGACAAATGCAGAGAAAGTGATATCTAAAAGAATAGTTACATTTATGAGAAATAAAATTTTATTAGCACCCAGCAGCTTTCAGGAACTTATCATAGGGGCTTGAAGGTGGCAGTCTCAAAGTATGATGCTGTCCAGGGTCATATTGTGCAGATAGGCCAACCTTATCTTGCGCTTGAATTTGCTTCTGAGTGGCCAATGCCATATCTCTTTTTGAATATTCCAGAGTCTACACGACATAGCAGATGCATCAAATAATAATCGTTTCAAGATCTTTTACAATCAATGTACATTCTATGTGGAGCCTTGCTCAAGTGGCCTGATTGTTGAGAACCATAGGCAGCCTAAGGTGTAGCAGTAAATAGCAAAATTCCCAGGAGAGGTAAATAAAAAAGCATAAAATTTTCTAAATAACTCTGTACCCAGATAACATCGTATTCAGGCCATGCTGGAAACGTATCCAAGGATAAATTTTCTCACCATGTTATGAGTTTATGAGAACGAACCTACGCTGAGTTTAAGTCTATGATTGACTCTTATTTTTTCCTCTCTATCCTTTTGATGACAACTTGATCAACGACAACTTCATAACAGTTTCAAAACAACATGAATTAATAAACTAGGATATGGCCAAGAGTCAAACAGCCACATCAAGCACAGATTTTTGAAATGACAACGAGATTCTGTTCTCCTTAAGAAAAACTCACCACCATTATTCATAAGCCCCACTCCCAATTAAGTCCGGTGGTTCAAATATAGATTTTCTATGGTTCTTTATTCTTTCCACAATCTAAACTAAATTCAAATCATTTGTGGTATTTCACAATCAGATGGCACTATTTGCAAGTCTGGGGGTCCAACAAAAATGTACTTTATGAAAAGTAAGTTCGCTCAACCTTCCCCCATCCTCCTTCTATTTGGGCAACTGAAAGCAACAATAACTGTCATGTGTTACACGAACACTTAAAATAATCAGTTTACCATTTAACCAATTAAATGTCTAATAGATCCTCGAGAAAAATAAATACCTTCATGATAATTATTTTCATTTTAAATAAACTTCAAAAGTTATGATAAGAAAGTGATCACCTTAGTTGGTAAGGATGGAAATTGTGTTTCATTTTCACTTGACAGAACTATTGCCCTAGTCTCTTGTTGCTTGAAACTGTGGAGAATTGACATCTTCTGATGTTTCCCTGTCACAAGCGCCTCACACTGATTCTTCATTTGGTCATAAGGAACAATGGTCGACGACATGGGGAAACTAGAAACTTGACGGGCAGTCTCCAGAACCTATACATACAAAAATCCCCATAGGACTTCTAAGAAATGACATGCAGTCTCCAGTCAAAGCATCATGTATTGATTCAAAACACTATCATGGCAACTAGCAAATTCTAAAATTAAGATCAGTATTACCGATTCTAAAAGTTGATTAACACTTAGAATGTCAGGGTTATTGAAAGAGAGTGATGTTTTGCGATCTGACTGGCTTTTGCTTGGTTCAGGTTCCATCTCTTCATCCATCAAGGCCACGGGAGCCATGATCTGGAAAACCAATCACCGAACTAATCAGAAATAAAATCTTTTACACGGCACTAAAATGGAAATGCAATTTCAAGATTTTACCTCATCTAAGTCTGAGAACTCAATTTGAGCTGGTGGAGAACATGGCCGGGGTGTCTCCATGAACAAAGGAGGTCCCGATGGATATGCATCATCAGGAGAAAAGCCCTGTAGAAGTTGCTTCTTTATGCTGGACAACTCATCCTGATCAACAAGGAAAGATTGGCATAACAGATAATTTCCAGGAAACAAAAGTGTATTATGATCTTATTATTAAGTTTGTTAGGATTAGATATATATAGATATATCATATCTTAGAATTGGATATGGATATATTATATCTTAATTATTTTGATTTGATTAAATTTCATTAGATTCTAGGGTTAGCTCTAGATATGTCTATATAAAGGCCCATATATACTCTCTTTGATTAAGAGATTAAGAATAATATTTCTCTCTCAAATTGTCCACATGGTACCAGAGCTAATGGTGAAGAAGAGGAGGAGGAGGATGAAGAAGGAGGGAAAAAAATGAGAAAAATAATCAGAGATGTTTTCTTCGACCTATCCTTTGACCTCCTGGAGCATCGTCATCAACCTCTCTGTCATCGCGGCTAGTAACGCCTGGAGCATCGTCGTCGACCTCTCCGTCATCGTAACCAATAACGCCAGGCGCATCGTTGTTGATCTCTCCACATTGTCAATCTCGTCAAACCAGACTCACCGTCAGCTAGTCTCAACTCGTTCGACGACCAGTCCCATGGTCCCCTCGAGCGTCTCTGGAGATCCTTCCTGTTCTCAATCTCTGTAGACCCTTGACTAGTCCGTCTACAGTCGAGCGTCTCTGCAGGCCCTTCCTTTTCACAGCCTTTGCAGCCCCTCAACTCCATTTCTCAGTCAACATCAATGCCCTCTGACTCTCTAGACTTCACCTCCCGCAACTTCCTCATCTGAATTGTGCAATCTCGCCACCTCTCTCGGCTTCCTTTCTGCTAATCAACAGCCTCCAAACCAATCTCGGCAAGTCCTTCTCGAATCAGTCTTGACTGTTTGACGCCAACATTCTCCGACATTAGTCTCGGATTGCCTTCAGGTCATGATCTCATTACTAATCTCGTCCAAGTTTTGACAAGGACCAAACTGTCATTTTTTAAATGCACAGGACCAAACTGTCATTTGTCAAATTCGCAGACCAAATTGTCATTTGTAAAATTCGCAGATCAAGTGTCCTTCAGATATCCAACCATCAGGAGTGGTCAGGTTGACTCTCAGTTGCAAATAACCGGTTCCATATTACAACCAAATGTATATGGGAATATTTGAATCAGTCTTGTAGTGGTAAATTTGCCTCATGATGGGAGTGCTCCTACTGCTTCCTCTAGATTCACATCAAACCAATCTATGCTTCCTACTAATGGAGTCAGCCGAGTTGTTTCTTCAAGATATGTTTCACAATATTTCAACTCAGAACATGCTGCCTCAAGGAACAAGCTTTCCCAATCCTCTATCAAGTTAACTCAAGTTGAAAGTTGTATAAGCAAGTTGGACATGATTAATATCAATGATCCAACTTGAGGGGGAGTGTGGGAATATTATGGATTATTTAGATTAATTATGATCTTATTATTAAGTTTGATATTTATTATATTTTAGGATTAGATATGGATATATTATATCTTAATTATTTTGATTAGATTAGATTTTATTAGATTCTAGGGTTGACTCTAGGTTTGCCTATGTAACGGCCCATATGTACTCTCTTTGATTCAGAGATTAAGAGATTAAGAATAATATTTCTCTATCAAATTGTCTACAAAAAGTGTACGCATTTGTCACTTGAACAAATTGGCAAAATCTTTTTTTTTTAATAGAAATTAAGAAAAGTATATGGTACATCGGCAGAATATTAATTCATAACAAATGTGCCCTAAGAGAAACCATTTAACTGCTTCATGTATTAAACACTTGATCGGACATTTAATTCATTCTATCATAATCCTAATCTCTCCAGCTTGGAAAGTCCAATGGTGTAACAATTATCACATCATTCTAGTAAGAGCATTTTACTAGTCAAGTACACCATAATACAGACCCCTCACCTCATTCTTACTTTTCTGTTGCCGATTGTACTCGCACGGATAGAGCTTCCCCATATTTATAATTAACTATCTGTGCCTGAAATACCATTACTGATTGCTCAAGGGATATAAGAATATTTATTGACAACCCACGCGAGATTTATATGGTTTTTATTCTGCAATGAAATTAGCTACTCCATTATAAATGTAATAATTGCTTATGAAAGTCACTTGCTGCCTTTGCAGATTGTGTGAGTGTCATTCTGATCAGAAGGTTCGTTATTCAATTCATAATACAACCAAAAGGAGGGAGGCAATTTCATTTTTCCAAGTGTGCCCACTGCTACCAGGCCATCTTAAAGGCTTAAACTAATGGAAGAAGGCCTATGAATGGTTTTATTGACATCTATAAGATATGCCCCTTGCGGAAAAACACTTCCAAATGGAAGCATTTGCCAACTATTCCCTGAGCTGAAATTTGATTTATGTATAAAGATTGGGTGTAAATGATCGAGCTCCAGATCACTTAATCATTAAACTTAGAAAACATATCAAGAACCGATCGGCTTAAATGCTAAAGCTACCAGAAGAACCCGCATGAATGATTTTATTAACATCTCTAAAGAACACAAAAATTCAGCAGTCTTAACACCTCAGCCTGCCCAATAGAAACTAGAAAGAAAACTGGAGACAAATTAACAATATTCTTGTATTACTCCAGCTAAACTGCCAATTGACAGCAAGCAAATGAGAGATAAAACCATTCATCTTACCTCCGATAATTTTGAACATTTCGTCATGAAGTATGATATTACAGTCTCTTTCAACTGCCCGATATCATCCACTTCTACAGCAGAAAGTGACCTCATAGCATTGAACTCATCTTCCTGAGATCCATAAGACATCTTCTCTGATTCTATATAAATGGCCTGCAGTCGAACATCATCGACCAACTCAAGAAAAGGATCTACCTGCAAATTTATGACTCCAATTAACTAACCTAACTAAAATAAATAATGCGGACTGATTGATAATAATTTCAAAAGGAAGCTAAATAAACACACTGAATACGGTTCAATTTAAGAAATTGAGTGAAGAAACTAACAGTGTTCTCAGTCAGGGATGCTTTAACTATTGAAATCAGATCAGGGAAATCGCCTGCCCTGGCAGAAAATATAAGCATGTACGATGCCAAGGTAAAGAGAGACCTCCTGCGTGATGGTTGTAAGCCTCCTTAAAGAAACATCCAGAGAAATTTATAAGAACACTGAGCAAGAAATATATTTATACTAAGCATGAAAAGAATGCAATACTATCGTCAAGTTTTCCCAAGGTGGCAAACTGAGCATACTGGATATTCAGATAAGATCAGGATATTCAGAGCTGCACACTTTTTTGCCTTTGATAGAACAAATATTCTATGTTGCCTTTGTAAACTAATATGACGCAGTCTATTTGTTACCATCAAGGACCATGTTAATTCAAAAACTTAAATTCATAAGTGAAGGGCTTATGAGTAATTTCAATTACAATCTCAAGCATTCACCCGTAGACAATGGTTCTTTGTGCTTTAAGTATGGATAAAGCAGCAGCAGATCATACCTTGTGCTGAAACTTAAAAGAATAGGGAGTGGCAAGGATCAAGCTCTTGCTTGACCATTTGGTTCTAGAGGCTCTAACATCGTGTTAAGGCCATTTCAATTCACAATTTTAAGCTATTAAGTGAATGCCTGTGAGCAACCTTGTTTATAATTTGGAGCAGCCAAGGACCTTAAGAAACTACATACAAGTAATTTGATGCTTGATTTTAGAATTTCTAGTTCAGCCTTAAATGCAGGTATAAATCATAATTCCAAAAGTCAACTTGATGGAAAAAGAGAATAGAAAAAGAAAGGAAATGCAGCAAGATGACAACAGAAAAGGACTGGAAGAAATCCATTTATATGTTTAACTTACCTTCTTGGTCCAAAGAGATACTCCTTAGGGAGAATGCCAGTTGGAAACATCTTACTAAAGCCATGTGACTGGAAGTCTGTGGAAAGCAATTCAATCATCACAAACTTACTGAAACTAATCATGTCAATTTGTCTTTAGCTATCAAACAAGGAAAAAAAAAATTATGATATGTGCTCTAGTTGTCTATTTCTGAAAGGTACAGAGTCCCTTTCAGAAAACTATGTTTTTAAATACAATGTTGGTACCCATTCAAACCAACTCGAACAACTCTCATGAGGAAGTTCGTATACAAGACAAACTTGGTTATACACAACAAAGGTGGCATTTGCTGACAGATAACAGACAGACATAATCTGTTCGGAATAATCCCATAATTAAGTCCCAAAGTCATCAACTGTTGCAACTCGAAATTCTAAACAACGAGACATGCTTCTATCTTCATCACACCAGGCACACATGCATACATTATTAAATATTCCACCATAAAAAGTTTGGGAAGTTGGGGACAGGATCCGGAGTAAAGAAGCTCATAATGCAAAAGCTTAATCACAATTTATGGACAAGTAACAATAATCGTGCTTTCAACACTCTTGTAAGAACGAGACTATGATTATAAGATAGCATTATAAAGGGTTCCTGTAATTTTCAACCTGGTGATTAACAAATTAAGTGTGATAGGTTATTACTAATTTAAGAAAAAAAGAAAAGTACTCCCTCAAGTCCTAATTATAGGACATATTTATCAGATTTTGGAGAGATTAAGGATAGAAGTTAAATTTATATTCATTTTCCTAAAATGCCCTTATATACTGTGAAAATCATAAACACTCTCAATGCTATATTTATTCATAGGAAAGGATTACACTTATATAAGCTCTAGGAGAGATATCAGAGGCAAGATTAAAGGGATTACAACATAAAGGACTGATTACAATCAGTCAGAAATCTTTCCTAAACTAATACAACTAGAATCAGGGGATATGATAGAGCTAGGATCATGGGATGAGATAGAGCTAGGATCATGGGTAATAATCTGATTTCCAACACTCCCCCTCAAGTTGGAAAGTATATGTCGTCGATCATTCCCAGCTTGTTTCGAAATCCTTCAAACTTCGTTCTGCCTGCTTCAATATTCAAAATCGTTAGGCTTGTACTTCTTGAGTCTCAGCGGCCCATTTATTTTTGTTTGGGCTTGTACTCTTCTTGAGTCTCAGCGGCCCATTTATTTTGTTTGGGCTTGTACTCCTTTTTAAGTCTCAGAGGCCCCATATTTTGTTTGGGCTTGAACTTCTTCTTAAGTCTCAGAGGTCCCATATTTTGTTTGGGCTTGTACTCATTTTTTGGAGTTTCAGAGGTCTCATATTGAGTAGCAAAACTTGACAACGTTGAGAATTACTGGCTGGGACAAGATCGACGGACGGGCAACGGCCGCGACAAGATCGAAGATGAAGGTCCCATAACAGCTTAAGTCTTCAAAATCCTTAGACTTGTACTTCTTGAGTATCAGAGGCCCATTTATTTTGTCTGGGCTTGTACTCCGTTTTGAGTCTTAGAGGTCTACGAATTTATGAAATTACATATTGGTCCCTAAATTTGGTAAATGACAGATTGGTCTTGCGAATTTCAGAAATGACATTTGATTCTTCTGTCAACAAACTGTAGCGTTTTTTTTTTTTTTTTTCAGATCTCTCCTTGCTGGCTCCATCTGCCCCCCCCCCCTTTTTTGTTTTTTTTAAATAATAATAACAATAATGATTTAGGTTAGATCCACTTCTTCCTCATGCGTCTCGATCTCTTGGTACCTTCTCTTCTTCTGCATCACCCGATCCTTCTTCACCAGACACACCTTCTTCTTCTTCACCTTCTCCTTCTCCTTCGATCTGAAACAAAGGCGAGGAAGGGATGGTGGAGCAAGGAGGAGAAGGTGCAGATGTAGCGATCTTCTGGCGCTGCTCTGCCTTTCTGGCGACGAGAGCAAGAAACAGCAATGGTGCCGTGGTGTGAGGGAGAGAGAACTCGCGGCTGATTCTGGTCTAATGCGTCTCGATCTCTTGGTACCTTCTCTTCTTCTGCATCACCCGATCCTTCTTCACCGGACACACCTTCTTCTTCTTCACCTTCTCCTTCTCCTTCTCCTTCGATCTGAAACAAAGGCGAGGAAGGGATGGTGGAGCAAGGAGGAGAAGGTGCAGATGTAGCGGTCTTCTGGCGCTGCTCAGCCTTTCTGGCGACGAGAGCGAGAAACAGCAACGGTGCCGTGGTGTGAGGGAGAGAGAACTCGCGGCTGATTCTGGTCTAAACATGTCGGTGATCAAATGTTTTCTTCCATTCCCAGTGATACATGCCGCCGGCAGGTGAGAACGGACACCATCATCTTCTCCTTTCTCTGCTTTCCTTCGATCATGGAGAACCCAGGGAGTGAAAATAGGACAGAGACTGTTGAAACTGGGTCTGACAAACGAAGAACCCAGGGAGCAGTGAGACAAGGACAACGGAGACAAGATAAGGGACTGAAAATGGTCTGGACGATTGGCTGACCCAACAAAAAACAATGATGAAAGTGGGTGTCTCCCGGCGCTGTGTAACTCACTGCCTCTTTGAAATTCTGAACAGAGCAGCGAGTCACCAGTATCGGAAAACCAGTGCAGAACTTTTAATTTGCTTCAGGAATTAATCCTGCTTTGATACCATGTGAAAATCATAAACACTCTCAATGCTATATTTATTCATAGGAAAGAATTACACTTATATAAGCTCTAGGAGAGATATCAAAGGCAAGATTAAAGGGATTACAACATAAAGGACGGATTACAATCAGTCAGAAATCTTTCCTAAACTAATACAACTAAAATCAGGGGATATGATAGAGCTAGGATCATGGGATGAGATAGAGCTACGATCATGGCTAGTATCATGGGTAATAATCTGATTTCCAACATATACGTTTGACTTGAGGCAGCCCTGCCCCGCCCCTCACACTACCCACCCCTGTTGTTTTATCCCTTACAAGCTCTATAAACTGTAGTCTGCAGCATTGCCTCTTTCTGGGCTTCTGGCGGCTGGCCAATCTAATAAAGCTACTAATTAATCCACCTAATTAAATTATTTTATTTAAAAATAAAAAAAGAAAGTAGAATCTCTCACTTGATAGACTATAAGCATATTATTAAATTAATTATTATGGAAGAAGTATTGGTAGGGATGATATGGGAAAAATATGATAAAAATTACTCAAAATTATTTTATTAAAAAACAAAAAAAGTAGAATTGAGGTGTATATGACATTAATGAATTACAAGCATTACTTACTTTATAGAATATATAGATGCATTATTAAATTATTATTATGTTTAATTATTGTTGAGAAAGTATCAATAGGGGTATTTAGGAAGAAATTGACAAAAATTAAAATTTTGTCCTATAATTAGGACAAAAACCAACTCTCGAATGATGTCTTATAATTAGGACAGAAGGAAGTAGAGTATATTATTTTATCTATTAATTATATAGAATAAAACCTATCAAGGCCTCAGTATAAATTCATCTCACCTTAGAACGAGTAAACAACAAAGCAATGCTATAAGTCTGAGCCATTGCCTCAAAATTCTCAGGGCCATTTTCTGCAGATGTTGCCTGTACCCAGATAGAAGAAAGCAAAAGACTCACTTGGTGACTACTCAATCGTAGAGAACTCAGCTCCTGAAAATTTCAGATGCACAACACTTTTTAAGTACAATGAATATCAGAATCAACTGACTTAAATATTTAGTAATACAATTTAATAATGATGATTTGAAATTTCATACATCTTTTCCCTCAGTGAGAGCATGGGTAACGCTGTAAAGACAAAATAGATTAGATGCATATTTCCCATTGACACCTGCTTTTGTCTTTCCCTTTGATGGTTTGCTCTTCATACTGGCCAAATTTTGATCATAAATGCCAAGGCTTTCACTCTCTACCTTATGAATCATCTTTGTTTTCCCGTCTAACCATGGAGAAAAAAGGGACGGCATAAGCACTATAGAGAAGACACTATGTGCCCCTATACGTGTTTCATAGTCTGGATGGGCCATTGCCATGAGCAATTGATGAAATAAAGCATCTGGGAAAGCCTGGACATTTCCATCAATAAGACAGTGTTTCAAGTGTTTAGGATGTAGAAAAGTCAATTTTAAATCTAAGTAAAAAGTACTTACCTTCTTGTGATAGGATATGTTAGGGATAGAAGAGATTAATTTTGTAGTTTGATAAATGGCAGAGATTGTGGTTCGTGCTACAATAGTAATATTTGAGATATTCTCTAGCACCACTGCCATCATATCAAGAATGGGGCCTGCATCCCCGACCTGTTATTTCCAAAATTTCATGGTTAATGCAAAAAAAAAAAAAAAAAAAGAGCAGCAACAAAATAATACTCTTCTTCCTCATACAAGCCCTTTTGTACATCCATTTGATGATTTGAAGGAAAATTAAGTGGCTTCCTTCTGCATATTAAAGGCTAAAGCATTAAGATGATACAAGTATTATGCCAACTGACACTTTGAGGCTTTGGGCTTTGTTCAGAATAGAGAGGATGGAGATATATTTGCACAAACGGATTCTCTGCTCCCCATATAGGTGCTGCTCATTGTGCTTCTTAAGTGTACAGTGCCTTTTAGTAGCTTTTCGTTGAGCAATCACTGCCTTTTTACTAGATTATGCAGATTGCAGTTAAGGAAAAGGGTTTTGTTTTTGCCATCATCAAACAGGGAGTTTGTGGATAATGGGTCAAATGGGACTATATGTTGGTCTGTATGAAATTGGCGGAGACAAAGTCTCTGAATGAGGAACTACATAGTTTAAAACGCATGTATTCTTGAGAAGCATAATGAGCAGCACCAATCTGAGGAGAGAAAGACGTGTATTCATAAATTTGCATTTCCATGGTTCAGTTTCTAGTTCTTGGTAAGTTAGCTTATGCAAGGATATCAAATTAAGCGACTTCATGCTGGTATTCCTCAATCAGAACTTCATACGAAACTTCTTTTTGAATTAAAAAACAATTTATTGAGTACAAATAGAAACCAAAGGAGATGGATAAGTGTTACAATTTGAAAGATTGTATTGATGCAGAGGTAAAACAAGAACCTCTGAAATATTATTGAATCCTTAATCCTTAAGAGTACAAATAAGAGCCATTGCATAGGCAAACCATAACCTAGACTAATGCTAGAATCTAATCTAAATAAATCTAACAAATATCAACATAGGATATATAATATCTCAACATGAGAATATATCAAATATTAATATAAAAGATAATAATATCTTAACAATAAGTAGTGAGAAAATAAAGAAAAATACCCCTCCCCACTGAACTATAAAAATCAATAAAATGAAGCCTGTCGATCTGTTATGGTATTCACAGAAGAAAGGAGAGAGAAAGGGAAAAGAAGGAGAAACAGAGAGGAATCATGAACAAAAAGTAGAGAGAGATAGAGGGGAAGAGAGAGGAAACAGAGGAAATGGAGAAGAAGAGGGGAGAACAGAGGAGAAACTGAAGTGGGTGATATTCTCATTAGACTGAACATTCATGATCTGAATACAATAGGCTAGTAAGAGTATTTATTTATAGCCTTAATCCCTTTACCTACCGCCTTCTAATTTACAAGGGTATTCCCTAATGGCTAGTATCAAACAGCCTAACAATCAACTAACTTCTAACTACTCCAAATCCATATCACAATCTCTTTGGATGTTCACAAGAGGGACTCAGTGAATGGAACCGTGAGCTGATCACCAAGGATAGTCACTAATGCATAATCCTTTCCCACGGAAAAATTAACATCAGGATTCAGTCATCTTAATATTCACTCAACCCTGACCAAGATGTCATACAATGGAAACAAAACTGATTTTGAATTTCACTATACCATACAGCATTTCACGAATTTTCTGTTTAAGACAACTGAACATAGCTACATTAAGAAACTGGTAGTAGTCTATGAAGTATTTACATTTATGGATTAGAATGGAGAGTGTGATATTTTGTTGAAAAGAATGACTGTTCAATTCTCCCACTTAGCAGTCCATATTGTCTATGACAGATTATTGCACTTCACTCAAAAGTAAAATTATGAGTGCAATGAATTAGCAATTTGAAGGCAAAGAAAAAAAGAATTGGTATTTAGAAAAATTTAGTTTAAGGAGGATCCCATAAAATTCAGGATTTTTAGTTTTTCCTCAGTTGCCAACTTCCCAAGAAGGAAGAAGCCACTCTCGCACATAAAATCTTGAGAAGTAACTTTTCTTCGAATGTAATTCCTCACAAATCAAGGCATCAAGGTATCTCTATGTGAGGAGGAAGATCTTTTTTTTTTTAATATATAATTTTCTTTTTGGGTTTTTTGGGAGGGGGATTGGGGAGGCTTCTTCTAGAAATCTGGGTAAGCAAACAGCTTGAAAAGACAAACAAAGAAGCGATCAATACCTTGTTTGCAAGTTGTAATATACACATTTCTAAAGCAGACTGAAGTTCAATGTTCAACTTATATTCATCACTTCCAACATCAGAAGCTTCAGCTAAATTTTGCAAGCACTTCCTTAACTGTTTAATGAGGTCAGATATTGCACCAACAATTGCAACTGAGACCTGTTGCTCAACATTTTCTGCAAGTTGTGAGGTGATCTTAACAATATTAATCTGCAGAATAGGTTGCTTTGCAATATTCCTATGATCCAAGTGCTTGATCAAAATGGACAGCAAAAGATGGGAGTTATCTCCTGGTGTTCAAAAATTGATCATTTAATACAGAGGAATGTAGAGAAAACTTCAGTTTAAGAAAAAGTAAAGCACTGAATGTTCCAAGTTTACCTGATTCTGCTAAAATGGATTGCAGATACATTAAAACAGAACAAGCAGCTCCTTTTTCTGGACACCACTGATTTTCAGTATCGAAATTATGAAAAAGTGGTTCAAGAACACGCCTCACAGTTGTAGCTTCCTTTGCCAATTTCGCCATATTATATAAGCATACCTTTGACCAATAAGCAGGATCCTTAGCAGTATCCCTGTCGACACTAAACAGATAAGGGTAGTCCTGGAATCATGAAACATGCTTACAAAATAAGGGGAGGAGAGATGAGAAAGATGAGACTTACAACATGAAGTCCATCTCAGTTCCGGTAAGTTTCTCTTCCTCAGCATGGTTGAGTTTCTTTTGGAGATGCATGTAATTCTCCAATGTCACAGATATAATCTGAGGGGATCCACCCACCCAAACAAGAAACAAAAGGGAAAATCTAGATCAGTGAAAATTACCTATTGCTCTGAAGATTCAATTAAGTTAAAAAAAAATTGAAAAAGAATGCATGGCAAACTAAAATCCTTAATGCATCCTTTTGGTATATGTCACTTTCTTGTTTTAAGGTGAACAGTCAAAGTAAAAGTATACAACACTTTATCAAAAACCATGGGAAGATGTGAGTACTCTCCCATGAATTGCACCTTTTGGTGTATGCATCCTAAATGTATCCCTATGTTAAAAAATTTTGAAAAAGAATGGATGGCAAAATAAACTTGAATCCTTAATGCATCCTTTTGGTGCATGTCACTTTCTTGTTTTAAGGAGAATAGTCAAAGTATAAAAATAATACTCACTTTGTCAAAATCCATGGAAAGATGTGAGTAATCTCCCATGAATTGCACCTAGTCACAGAAAATAATGATGAAAGAACAAATCAGGAAAGGGAATAAATAAAGTAGCCTTTAATTAACAAATACTGTACAATGAATAAGGGAACTACTATTCTATAGCCAGAAAGATTTTTTTTTTTTTTTTTTTGGGGGGGTTCGTTTATCCCACAGATGCAATTTTCTAAGACCAAAACTGCATTATGAGTCAGTGCATGTGCATCTGTCAGCCAACCATGGCCACATTTCTTGCTACAAGCATCGTATGATTAAATAGTAAATAAAGGAGTCCAAAGTCTAATTCGTTTATGAAATACACACACACACACCAAATTAAAGGGAGTTGCAGATTCGTATCAAGAGGCTAAATATTTAGCAGAATTCAACTCAACAGGGTTTAATAGCAATAACTGCTAAGGATCATATTTTGAAGAAGTATCCCGTCCAATCTTTAGGGTATCATCATGTTTCAGTTATATTCTCATCTACTGAGAGTTTCATACGAAAAATAAGATATGTAGTTTCTAGAGTGTAAGTAACCAACAAAGGAAAGACTATACAAGTAAACTTCAGCTAATGAATAAGTAACTTCTAGAATAAGTAAAAATTGAAGTAGAGAAAGAAAAACACCATATAGGATAGAGCTTGAAGTCCAGCTGAACGTAGACGTGAAAGTTTTTCATCTTCTCCGACTTCTTGAGCCAATTGACATAGTTTAGGGATGAGACCCTCTAAATTGAACATGTATGTACTATCTGTCTACTTTTAACTCAAAATGTCAGCATCAGCAAAGTTATGGCATCCAAACATTGTGAAAACATAGTATGCATTCCCCACAAAATAGAGGGCAAGAATCAAGCAATAATGCAGTCAATAAATATATCACACTGCTTCAGCATCTCCTCCCAAGGAGAGACCCTAGTTGTCTAAGTCTTGAAGTATTAATCAACATGAAAATGACCCACACAGCAGTGCCTTTTTTTTTTGGGTAGAGGCAAAATGAAATACCTGGCAATTTATAAAGTCCACAAGTGCTTGGCAACCTAAGGTCCTCATTTCATCAGCTCGAGTCTGTTCTAAAAGGGTTCGAATAATCCCTAAAAAACTATTAGCAAATAATGGCCTGTAAAATTTAAAAAGCATTATGTGAATCATCACATATATAAAATTAAAGAAAAAATAGCAATCCTCAATACAATCAAATAAACAATAAGTTTGTATAAGATACTTAAGTCAAGGGAAATGTACAACAACAAGCAGCCTTATCACAAAATCATTGTATTCTATCAATAACCAACTTTCCAGATATATTCTTCACTAAAAGGTCTAAACCCAAGAAGAGGAGTTAAATTGCTTAAACTTACATGAATAACTAGTTCAAGAATATTGTTAATATGATTTTTTTAGGCGATGACAAGATGACATTTTAGTCACTTGTTAAATTTCTTAAACTTATACCCAGGCTTTCTAAACCTTTTAGGAAGAGATAATTTAAATAGCTACTTGACCTCTAAGCTATTTTGCAGTAAGATTTGTTCTATTCAGCTCTTTCCTCTTAAAGGGGATAATATTGAGCTGAAAATTGGATTGTTTTACAACTTTAAGTGAATAATCATATCCAAGGAAACAATTCATTTATATAGAGCAGCTAATTTCAAATAAAAAAAACTACCACTGATTACAAGGACCTCTTATAATATATATATATATATATATATATATATATATATATAGAATAAGGACCTTACCTCTTTATACACATTAACAAATACAAGAATTTGAATGCAAAGGCGATCCTCCTAGAAAATTTATGTG
Organism: Acacia crassicarpa; assembly: GCA_034222035.1. NCBI lineage: Eukaryota > Viridiplantae > Streptophyta > Magnoliopsida > Fabales > Fabaceae > Acacia > Acacia crassicarpa. Next base: position 72,409,331 of record JAWXYG010000001.1, read on the forward strand.
ATAGATGCAAATTTGGAAGTGTCTTGCATCATGATACGTGTACAACCAAAAGGCATAAGTAAGACAACTCTAAATTTCAAAAACATTGTGCACTTTTATGTAATGTTATTCTGGTGATTCAATCTAAGTTGAAAGATAGACTCTATGACCAGCCTTCTCCTTTGTTCCAGAAAACTCACATGAGATAAAATAGAAATGCAACACAAGAACTATGCAGTTAAATTATACACCATCAAACTTACATCTGCTCCTTGCACGACGATAAAAATTTCCTGTATATGCACAATACAACTTTCACCGAACCAAAATTTTCATTACGCAGTTCCTTGTAACATCTTTGTTCCAGGTTATCAGTGATCTGCATAGATCAAACGTTGAACATCTTATATGGAAGTTAACAGGACTTCCTCCACTAGCAAATAATTAACTCGTTATTATTTAAACTGAGTTATGAAGAAGAAATAGTTTCACTAGCTTAGAAAAATAATCAATTCTATAAGATTCATAGAAAAATGTCTAAATTTTCTCCACCATGTCATTATTTGTCATTGATTACGTAAGGCAAATATACCTCAACTAAAGTGACAAAGAAAAGAAAAGCTAGAAAGTACAAATTGAAAACAAAAATAAAGATGTGTGGCAAAGACATTTAAACCATGTAGAAAACAAAGGGACACTTATTCAGGTATTAAGCTGTATACACATTGTCAGAATGAATGAGAGCTGACTGCTAGGACTAAATAGCAAAACTAGATCTACAGAACAATATCTACTTAGAATAAAACTACCTTTGGAATTCTCAACGCATTTTTGGAGGCATATTCACATAGCTTTCCAATTTTCCTCTCATTAGGCTCAGCATCCTGCCATATCCAGCACAAGTCACCCACATAAGATTTTTGTTATGTTGGAATGGCTAAAATCTGAAAGGGGATCCCAAGCGTTCAAAATATTATGTTATGCAATCTTATCTATGAAACCAGATATCTTCCTTGTGCAATACACGTGATAGATAACAACTTAAAAGTTTTTAGAAGGTTATACTTGTATTTTTAACATTTAAACCCTACTAAAATGTGTAGAAAAATATTGTGGGGAGAGCTGGACATAGCCCAAGATTATGTGTGGAAAAAGATTGAAAGAATAAAAAAACTGCACAAACTTAAGAGAGGTCACATTATTTATGGTTCCGGAATAATGTAGCTCTTACAAACCTTTTATGTCTCTAGGATCGGCCGCATGCTTTTGCATGGGGCCTAGAATGAGTCACACTGTTGAACAATACGACTTCCATGCTTTTTTATATTTTATGGTGAGTTTGATATTGATATTGATATTGATAAGATTTTTCATGATGCACTTTCTAGTTCCCCTGCTCCTAGAAGACAGAAAATATTTTAAGGCACAACACAATAGTCCACTAGGCAGTAAAAACAGCATCATTGAACCGTAAACTCACGTCACTTCGAAAGGGATGGCAAGAAACCAACTAAAACATGTGCTCACAGCTTGGTAAAGTTTAATCAAAAAATAAAAGCTTGGTAAAATAAATGCAACTAAAAATTTATTATTACCCATTGATACAAGATAAGCATCGTTTTGACTAAATCATCAATCTTCAGATGATATAAAGATTATTCCTCCTAAAGTGAATTAGCATATCATGAGCAGAAAATTTCACCTGATTACGCGGGAATATATCAGCAAGCAACTTCTTGTAACGCTTCACCGGCTGTCTTGAACTTGCCCTCAAAGAAGGACAAATGCAACAGAGGTTACCACAGACGGGCACAACCCGCCTGGACATAACCCCCATTTTCCCGTGAAACTAAAAACTCTCCGCTGAAATTCAGTAAGAAATTAGTTAAATAAATCAATAATTTCAAAATTAACCTTCTAGTAATGAAAAGTTGAATTTACATTCCTTCCTCAGGGTTTGGCCACCGTGGTGTTTCCAGAAATCAATTATGAGTAAGATTAAAATCCGATCAAATTCAGGAATAGCTGAGCTGTACATACGGCCCAGATAGTTTCACAATGTCACGGATAAACAAATTCCAAGAAGAAAAAATCAGGGTGTGAAGAATTTGGCTAAAAACTGCATTTGACTGGGCCAATATTCAGGAAAGAAGATATTTCCCACCAAATAAAAGCACAGAAACTATACTGGTTCGCAAACTGAAGCGTCTCAGATCGCGATCGGAACTGAAAGCCAAAACCGGAGAAGATAATTTAATCAAGCAACGGAAAGATCAAATTCCAACACGAAATAAGCTGAAGAGGAAACAAGAGGAAGACCTCCAAATAATGCCAACGTGTCAAGTAGTCGAAGTTCGGCCCGCGCAAATACTTTGTGCAGAAAGAGTGTATGGAAATTGGAAAACAAGTATTAAATGGGAGGGGGTGGTACTTTTTCTGAAGTGCCAACCATAAGATGAAAGAATGAAAGAAAATGCGATGTGCAATTGCAAGCAAGAAAGAAAAGTAAAATAAATAAAAAGAGAAAGATGCATTATGCTAACGGCCAACGTCACGAACGCCAGAAGAGGGTAGGAGGTGGTGGGGCCCCGTCAGACAACGGCATCTAGCTAGATGGACGAGCGATCGGGCTGTCATGGCAAACATGGCCCACACTTGAATAAATACTCGTCATCCAGTTTGTCGATAGACCCAAAAAATGGACCTGCACAGCACCAACGATCCCGTAACTTTCGGCTGGATTGGATCATGTGTAATTCCTCTCGGCTCCTTTTGACCTTTACAGTAGCCCCGCCACATCCTTTTTCTTCTATTTCTGTCCGCATCTTATCATATACCATGCGCGCTATGCCTTCCATTCTTCCTTTTCATAGGTTTTGTCGGTCATTGAAGAACACAAACGATGTCTCTTAGTGGCTTCAGGTGTTTTAGTCTCCAAATTCTTCTCCTCGTACTATATGATCCAGAATTAGAGGCATATTCTCCAATTCTTATCTCTCCCCTCTCCGGCCGGCTGTGCATGACAATCATTTTGTTGTCCAGCACTGTTTCTAAGATGAAACAGTTTTTTCTGATTATGTGCTTTGAGTTCTGAGAATCAGAATTACGTTTGTTAACTCATTTTATTTTTACTCCGAGAATTAGAATCACTTTTGGTAACACATTTTTTCTCCTCTTGTTTGGGAGTTAAAAAAATAGTTAGGGAGGAAGATGAAGGATTAATGAGTTATTTTTACCATTTTGTCCTTTTCTCTAATAATTAATATAATTATTATACTTTTCAAATAAACTTAAATTTAAATTTCCTAAAAAAATTATTTATGTAATTTTGATATTCAAAAAATTGTTTATGTGGCGGTGGTGGTGGGTTGGTGGCAGTGGTGGCGGCGGTGGTGGGGTGGCGGCGGTGGCGGTGGTGGTGGTGGTGGGGCAGTGGCGGTGGTGGTGGAGTTGTGGCGGTGGTGGTGGGGCGGTGGCGGTGGGGGCGGCGATGGTGTTGGTGGTGGCAACGGTAGTGGTGGTGATGAACGAGGGTAAATTTATGCTTTGATTGAGGGAAAAATAAATTCTGATTTTTTGCCCTAGAATAGAGAAACCAAAATTTTTAGCTTCTTTTTTTTACTCCCCAGCACAAAAAATAAACCGGTTTATCCCGAGAGCAAAAAAAAGATCGGATTTATCATACACAATCCACATCCATTTTTATTCCGGGGCACAGAAATTTAAAAAAAAAAAATCATTTTGGGAGTGTTACCATGCACACCCTACTTATGCGAGTCCTCTTCGATTCTTTAGGAAAACATGCTTGCACACAACACACTTACAAACACATGTGCTCTCTATATTTTCTGTGCCAGAAGCAATTAATTACGCTTCCTCTCTCTTTGCCCTTTTCACTTTACTTTGAGCAAATTACTTTTGGTCTTCTCCTTCAAACCAGACACGCCAAGCAAACAAAGGATTATCAATTTGATTCTACCAGGATACACTGGCCTTGTCCGTACTTCTTGCTCCTTGAGTTGCAATTACAAAGGCCAAAAAGTTTCACGCCACTAGTGCGGGAGGGTATATTTTGGCATGCAGTTAATCTGATGGTTACTCTTGTTGGCGACTCTTAATTCCCATAATCCTTTGGTTAAGATTTTAGTTCTGAAACACGTTATATGTTTCTTATATGAGCTGGTTTAATTTGTACTTTGAAGGGATAATGAGCATGTAGTTGTTGTTGCAGTTTCGAAAGCCCCTTGTCACAAACTCTTCTTACGTGTTTACTCCATAAATTGTAAAATTTATTCTTTAAATCTAAACATGTGTCAAACATGCAGGTACAATTGCCAAGTACAAACAAAATACACACATTTGAGTTGCTGGCGTCAGTCATATACAACATTGCTTTCAAGTTACAATACAAACGAATGTTTCGAAAAAGTTGTCCTCTTGCACGGACAAGCATCTTCACCAGGAAAAGGGTAAGAACTAAGAAGAAATGGATCGACCAGGGCATTCCAAGAGCCAAATGATGCAGCCAAAATGCCATGGTGTTGGGGCCTGCTCTTGAAAAAAAGCACAACCTTGGAGGTGATCCACGCAAAATATTATGCTAAAACTGAAGCATCTGTAATTAAACTCAGCAATAATCGGATCTAATTTGTTAATATTAAATATTAAACGAGTATAATATTATCATATATATATATATATATATATATATATATATAGGCAGTGGCGGAGCTAGGTTTTTTCCTTTATATCTGCACAATTAATTGCAGAGTTAGGATTTTTTTAAAAGGAAAGTTTTAAATGCATTAAAATATATATATATAAATAAGAAAAGGAAAGGAAAGGAAACTTTAACTTGACATAGAAAAATAATAATCAAGAGCCAACTAAAATATTACAATAGAATGATTATAAAAACATTCTAAATCCACAGTTTCAAAAGTTACCAATAGCTCTACAAAACTAAAAGGAACTTCTGTGTGGCTAGCTGGGAATTATGCCAAAAAACAAAGTGGCTTTATTTGTAATATATGCTATCACTTTTAGAACAGAACAGAATCAGAAAAAATGACAGAAAAGGACCCCATCTACTGAAAATTACAGCACAGTCCCTGAATAGAAATCAATGTTTTTGCTGATTGAAGCAAGCCGAATGTGAACAAATTTTTGGGGATCTTTTTCCAAAAGGGGCCGACATTTTTGAGAGCTAAGGGCTGTGACTTTTGGATCAATTTTTGGCAGAGATTTGGGGAAAGAAAAAAAAGAGAGAGTCGATTTTGGAGAATAAGGGAGACGAGAGCGCCGATTTTTTCATCACTGTCACCTTTGGTCTGAGTTTCACTTTCACCACTGCTGGAGATTCACCACTGAAGTTTCAAACGGGGAGAGCACAGAGGAGGAATAAATCTTAGAGCACCATCATCAACCTTCTTCCTGTTCCACCGTCAACCTCCGCCTGAATCACGCTGCCTGCACATCACCATCATCCTTTCCCTTCTCCCTCCTCCTTCCATCGCCTCTGTTCAGATTCGTCATCCTCATTCCTCACCAATTTCGCCTCTTCTTTCAACTTTGTGTCTGCACCTGCGTACGTTGGCGTCAACGTAGCTCCGCCACTGTATATAGGGGAAATGATGTGTGCAGTGACTGCAAGTAAGAGTTTTTGCAGTGAGGTTGATACTGCATCATTTTGTGCTATGACGTTGGGGGGAGAAAAAAAGCGTAATAGCTATAATATCAAAAAATCACGATGATTTATTGAAACAATGTTGATTGTGATTTCCAGCAAACAGGCAAATGAAGATTGCGGTGATTTATTTCCATGTAGGAATTAGGAATCAATTACCAAATTCTCTATTCTTTGATCGCAACAATAAATCAAATAGGTCCAATTTAGGAATTAGGAATCAAAATAGTGCAATATCAACCTCACTGCAAAAATCCTTACCTGCAGTCACTGCACATATTATAAGCCCATATATATATATATATATATATATAAACTTTTGGGGTTTGTATTGGAAGGGAAGAAGGGAGTTGGCTTCTGTTATTTTCTTTTACTGTTTGCTCTCATCCTTTACCCTTTTATGACCATTGGATCAAGATCTAATGATCCACATTTAATGCTGTAACACCCCCGAATTTCTAACAAATATAATGACATAAAATTTGCTATAATTTTTAGGAATAAATACTGGAATTCAAAATAACTAAATCTGGGAAGTGTTACCGCCGCACTTGTACTGGGACAAGTGCAAGGCTGTCTTATTACATTAACGTAAATCCAAACTTAAATAAAAGTATTTTATTCAAAGCATAAAAATAAAATAAAACTAGCTAGAATTGTTCATTGGTCTTCCTCACTTCTCACTGCTAGCCCCAACAGCCCCAACTTTGAAACCTGTTTCACTGAAATTCTGCTCCCCCGAAGGATCGTCGCAGCCCAGAACACAAACATCAGTAAAAGCTGGTAATCCTAATGAACAAAAATAGAATAATAATAATAAAATATTCATAGGATGAAAGAAAAATATCATATACATATATATAATCTAAAGTATCGATTTTAATACTCATCACATCTATATATTCATATCGAATCCAATATTGTTCATTATCTTTTTAAATTTATTTAGACCCGGGAGACCCTGCCAGTCTATTTAGTTTAGTGGGAAGAGAACCATGGTAGATCCGGGAGCCCCTGCCAATCTACCCTGTGACCCGGGAGCCCCTGCCAGTCACAAATCATCAATTTGGCCATATCACAATAAATCAATTCGTCCTAATGTGCACACCTCTTCCCAAAGTTGCTACTAGTGTCCCGGGAGCCCCTGCCAGACACCACTTTGGAAAGAACGGATATAATCGGTTCACATCAAATAATATATCGAGGCATAAAGCCTAAGGGTTGTGTTCATCACTTTAGGAGGTACCATCCCAAAGCTATCCTCCCACGATTTAAAGTATTTTAAATACAGTCACATAATAAATGGATTTCTCAATTATATATATATATGAAAACATTTATAAATTTCAATCACACCAAATAGATTTCTCAAATTTACAAAAACCAAACCGAGTATATATACTGCTATTTGTTAATTATGAAAACCCAAGGTAAAATCATTTAAAAAGAGAATTGTTCTAAGGATTAGCATTACATATAATATATTTTATATATAACAATTCTATCAAAATTTATATAAAAGTATAAAAATAACCTAAGATTCATGGGGATTAGGATTAACAAAATATGATGTAGAGAAGAAGAAGAAGAAGAAGCTTAGGATATAAAATTACGCTAAGACTTATGGAATTACAATTAGTAAAATAGGATGTAGAGAAAAAGAAGAAGCATAGGATATAAAATTACGCTAAGACTTATGGAATTATGATTAGTAAAATAGGATGTAGAGAAGAAGAAGAAGAAGCACAAGATGCAAGGTTGTTCTGGGGATTAGGATTACCTATCGAAATATAAAATTACACTAAGACTCATGAGATTAGGATTACCTGGTTTCCGTTTTGCTAGCTTTTAAAAGAATAGAGAAAGAATAGAAGAATTAGAAGAATAGAGAAAGAATAGAGAAAATAGTAGAAGAGAATATGAGAAGAGAATGAGAGTATTTAGGGTTAGGCTAGACTCATATTTATAACCAAAAAATTAGGGTTTAGCTTTGGGCTCTTTTATCATTGCCAACTCATTAATAGGGTACATTAAATAAAAAAAAATCAATCAACAATGATATGAATTTAATATCATTTGTAATATCCCTGATTATTATTAATATTGATGATATTATTATTAGTAGTAATTACCCATTTATTTTAGATAGCCTTGGTGGGCCAAATATTCCTAGTCTTAATTGCCGTAGGAATTTTCTGCTTATACTCTAAGAAAGAGATTTAGGTAATAAGTCCTCTACTTGTTAACTAAGTCACATTAATTTACACCATTTTAGATAATAAGTCCTCTACTTGTCAACTAAGTCACATTAATTTACACCATGATTGATTGACCGAACGTAATGTGAACCATGATTGGTTGATTTTTTTCTATTTTAATATGCCCTATTGATGATATTAAATTCACATCATGGCTGATTGGTTTTTAATTTAATATACCTTATTAATGATATTGAATTTGTATCATTGTTGATTGATTTTTTTTTTTAACCCCATTAATGAGTTGGCAATGGTAAAAGAGCCGAAGCTAAACCCTAAATTTTTGTTATAAATATGAGCCTAGCCTAACCTTGAATACTCTCCTTCTCTTCTCATATTCTCTTCTACTATTTTCTCTATTCTTCTAATTCCTCTATTCTTTCTCTATTCTTCTAAAAGCTAGCAAAACGGAGACCAGGTAATCCTAATCTCATGAGTCTTAGTGTAATTTTATATTTCGATAGGTAATCCTAATTCCCAGAACAACCTTGTTCTTCTTCTTCTTCCTCTTCTATATATCCTATTTTGGTAATTTTTCCTGTGCGTGTTTCCTTCTTGTGTTTGGAAAATCCCATTCCCTGTACGATCCTTTAAGTAAAATATATATATATATTCCCTTTATTCCAATATCCTTCCTGTTTGTTTTACCTCTTTGTGTTTGAAAAATCTCATTCCCTGTACGTTTTTTTAAAATTAAAAACTATGTGCCCTGTACATGTTTTTTTTTCCTTCGTCCCGAATGGCGTGATCAACTTTTGGAAAATTTTGGTGAATGATTAAATGGTGCTTTACGTATGTGGTTTCTGGGCAATTTTGTTTTGATGGGAATATATATGCACGTGGTCTCTCTGGACATGTATTATTATTATTATTAGTATTTTAATCCTATATGCCTTTCATGTGTACCCGTACTCTTTTTCTTGTTGTGCTTTTTGTGTGATTGAAATATATGTGCCACTCAATAAAATATATATATAAATAATTGAACAGTGGGAGGATAGCTTTGGGATGGTACCCCTAAAGTGAAGAACACAACTCTTAGGCTTTATGCCTCGATATGTTATTTGATGTGAACTTGATTATATCCGTTCTTCCCAAAGTGGTGTCTGGCAGGTTTCCGGGACATTAGTAGCAACTTTGGGGAGAGGTGTGCACATTATGACGAATTGATTTATTGTGATATGGCCAAACTGATTATTTGTGACTGGCAGGTTTCCGGATCACAGGGTAAACTGGCAGGTTTCCGGGTTTACCATGGTTCTCTTCCCACTAAACTAATTGGACTAGCAGGTTTCCGGGTCCAAATGAAATGAAATTAAAATAATGATGAATATCTTTCGATGAGAACATATAGATATGATAGTATTAAAATTGATGCCTTGAATTATATATATGATGTTTTCTTTCATCCTGTGAATATTGATATGGATATTTATATTTATTATGTTGATGAATACTATTATTATTATTACTGTTATTATTGTTATTACTATTACTATTATTTTATATTATCTTTGTTTATTAGGATTACCAGCTTTTGCTGATGTTTGTGTTCTGGGCTGCGACGATCCTTCGGGGGAGCAGAATTTCAGTGAAACAGGTTTCAAAGTTGGGGCTGTTGGGACTAACAGTGAGAAGGGAGGAGGAGCATTCGACTTTCTGGCTATTTAGTTTTTTTTATTCATGCTTTGAAAAAAAAAACATTTTTGCTCGAGTTTTGATTTTCGTTATTGTAATAAAGTAGCCTTGCACTCGTCCCAGTACAAGTGCGGCGGTAACACTTCCCAGATTTAGTTATTTTGAATTCAAGTATTTATTCATAAAAATTATAGCAAATTTTACGTTATTATAATAGTTAGAAATTTGGGGGTGTTACATCATTAATAGAGTACATCAAATAAAAATCAATCAGCCATGATATGAATTTAATATCATTAATAGGGTATATTAAAATAGGAAAAATCAACCAATCATGGTTCACATTACGTTCGGTCAATCAATCATGGTGTAAATTAATGTGACTTAGTTGACAAGTAGAGGACTTATTACCTAAAATGGTGTAAATTAATGTGACTTAGTTAACAAGTAGAGGACTTATTACCTAAATCTCTTTCTTAGAGTATAAGCAGAAAATTCCTACGGCAATTAAGACTAGAAATATTTGGCCCACCAAAGCTATCTAAAATAAATGGGTAATTACTACTAATAATAATATCATCAATATTAATAATAATCAGGGATATTACATTCTACCCTCCTTAAAATAAGTTTTGTCCTCGAAACTAAAACAAAATTCACATGTTAATAATAATTAATAAAAATCTGGGATATTACAAATGCTATTAATATTTATTTCTCCTCTTATAAAAAGAGGAGAGAGAAATATGAGAAGGAAATTGTAACACCCCCAATTTCTAACAGTTATAATAACAAAAATTTAAATGAGTTTCGTAAATGAATTAATGAAATTCGAAATAAACAACCTTGGGAAGTATTACCGCCGCACTTGTACGGGGACAAGTGCAAGACTACTTATTACATTAATATAAATCCAAATTTAAATAAAAATGTTTTAATCAAGCGTAAAATAAAATAAGGAAAACTAGCTAGCATTCTCATTGTTCTTCCTCACTTCTCACTGCTAGCCCCAACAGCCCCAACTTGAGACCTGTTTCATTGAAAATCTGCTCCCTCGAAGGATCGTCGCAGCCCATGAACACAAACATCAGCAAAAGCTGGTAATCCTAATAAACAAAAATAATATGGAAAAATAATGATAAAGAAAAAAATAAATAAATAAATAAAATATTTACGGGATGATAAAAAGAAAAATAACATATACATATCTATAATCTAAAATATCAATTTCACTATATCTATATGCTTTCATCAGATCAAATATCATTTATTAATTTTTATAAATTTTAATTTTTATTAATTACAATTGGACTCGGAAACCTGCCAGTCCATTTAGTTTAGTGGGAAGAGAACCATGGTAGACCCAGAAACCTGCCAGTCACAATCATCAATTGGCCATAAACATATTTTCCTAGTGTGCACACCTCTTCCCAAAGTTGCTACTAATGTCCCGGATATCTGCCAGACACCACTTTGGGAAGAATGGATACTATCATTTTCACATCAAATAAATATCGAGGGCATAAAGCCCATAAACTGTGTTCATCACTATGGGAGGTACCATCCCAAAGCTATCCTCCCACTATTAAATTGTTTTAAAACACACACATAATAAACTCTTAATTTATTTCTATTATTTAATTATCTTTTATATAGTTTTCTATTATTTTAATTAAATATAGGATATAAAAATGTTTTGATATAAAATCTATTCATATATTATTTTATTGTATAGGAGATACTATATAAAGAAGGAAATAAAAAGAAAAAACAAATAATATAACATTGCACAGGAGTATAATAATATATTTAAATACAAAAGTGACGCACAGTGGATTCCTAATTCATTCCAAAAAGGACGCACAGGGAAAAATTTGATTCAAGCATATGCAATTCCATCACGTAAGTCGAGACGATGCAACCTTATTCAAAATGGAAAAAAAGCACAGGTAGATGTGTAGTGTAATTGGAGCGCGCAGACCGAGACACAAACAATTATATTCAATTCAAGGACGCACAAATATATGTATATGGTTTAAGCAGGCAAGTCGAGGCAACACAATTACATACAGTATATACATATATATATCTCTCTATGTACAAAAATCAAACAACAATTGGTTTCTACAACCTAGGGATCTATCAAGATATAAAATCAACCTAATACTCATGGGAATTAGGATTACCTGGTTTCCGTGTTGCTAATCTCCTAAGAGAACAATTGACGAGGGTACGGAATAAGGGTGTAGTAGTGGAGAAAAATTTAGCGGTCAAGAAAATGTCGAGCGTTTTCTAGGTTTAAGCAGCCAGACCTAAGTTTATAATTAAATCTAGGGTTTTGGCTATGGGCTGGACCTTTTAATTATTCCTAATAAATGAATTAAAAACAAATTGTAGAGTTTTATTATTAGATATATTTTGAGTCTGACGATAAATTCAAAAATTGAAAATATAATTTCATCTAACTACTCCTAGATTCTTGGATCCAATCTTGACTAATCTAATTTTACTATTTACAAAATAATATGATTACCACAGAAACAATACAACATTATTAATTTTTACTATATTATTATTATTATTATTTTAATCTACTGTTGTTGTTATTATTATTATTATTATTATTATTTTATTTCTATTATTAATAATTATTATTCTATCAGTATTATTTTAATCTATCATTATCATTATCATTACTATTTCTATTATTATTCTTATTCTTCTTATTATTAATAAAAATCTGGGGTATTACAGAAATATTAAATGTAGATCATTAGATCTTGATCCAATCATAAAGGGGACAAAGGATGGAAGCGAACAGTAAAAGAAAAGAATAGAAGCCAAGTCCGTCAAGAAGTGCTGCTTTCTTCTTTAGTTTTTATGGTGCTCATCTTTTTGTAATCGAAATTTTAAATAAACTTCTTCTCAAATAAAAAGCAATTACATTATTAAATGTAGATCATTAGATCTTGATCCAATCATAAAGGGGACAAAGGATGGAAGCGAACAGTAAAAGAAAATAATAGAAGCCAAGTCCGGCAAGAAGTGCTGCTTTAGTTTTTATGGTGCTCATCTTTTTGTAATCGAATTTTTAAACAAACTTCTTCTCAAATAAAAAGCAATTACGTCCTCTATCTTTTCTCCCTTTTTTTTTATACTTATTTTCTCCCTTTTATACCAAAGGAGAAAGCTACCAGCAAATCTACAAACCTTGGGCAATGCGATGGTCGAGTCCAGTAATTCTTTTGGGTTTAATAAATAAGAAAATCATTTCTAAAATCATTTTTTCCCCATTCCAACCATATTTTTGTTTTATTTCATCCTGCATATAGAATTGATCCAAAAACTTTGATTAATTTATGGACATTGTTTTCTTGCGTTCTTGGTTTGAAAAATCGCCCTTCTTGCTATTCAATAGGCTCTCCGCGGAGAAACTTGAATAGCCCAAGTTGTTAAATTTTCTCGTTCGGAGTAAGAAGTACGCAGCAGCAAGCAATTTTGCTCGTTTTCTATTTCGATTTTTGCTCACACGTTCTCACGATGACGGAAAAGACAAGAACGAGGAATCCGAATCATTAGGGGAATTTGCTCGATTACTTTTTGTGGAACCAGGAGACTGATAAGAGGAAAATGCGTTTGATTTTATGGGGGGCTGTGAAAAGAGATGAGGTTTGGTGGATTAGGGATGGGTATGAAGGACCTTTATCCTGAAAATGTTGCTTTTATCATTAAACTCTGTTGGGTCCCATCATAGACCGGAAAGCCTTAGGGTGAAATGCTTGAATATAATGAATTATGCTGGCTCTTTTTTTTTTTTTTCCCCCTATTTGTCACTTTTTAAATAACTAATTATTATGGTGTCACTGTTTTCAAACTATTTCCTAATGTGCCCCTATTTAGTCGACTAAAACCCGGGGCGTTGATTTTTTTGACTGCCCCCGAGATTTCAACGCCCCCGAGATTTAGTCGACTAACCCAAGTGGCTTAATCGACTAAATAGCAACAGGGTTTTTTTTTTTAAAACCCCAATAACGACATTTGGAACCCTAATCCACCATAAAACCTCCCCAAACCTCTCCCTCTGTTTTTTTTCCACCAAATCCTTACTGAATTCGTTGGTGGATAGCGAAGGAAACTTCATTCTAGCAACATTTGCGTCGATTTCGATATGTTCTCATCCCCATTTTGAATTTCCGCCATGGTTCTTTCGTTTATGCGAATCCCCATTTCCCTAGAAGGTAGACAAATTAATCAAAAGTAAAAATGAGTTTTATATTTAAAATCAAAGTTCACCCAAGATCAGTGAGGATCGAGGACATTACTAAGAATCTGTAACACCCCCAATTTCTAACCGTTATAATAACAAAAATTTAAATGATTTTCATAAATAAATTAACGAAATTCGAAATAAACAACCTTGGGGAGTGTTACCGCCGCACTTGTACTGGGACAAGTGCAAGGCTACTTATTACAAATAATGTAAATTCAAACTTAAACAAAATATGTTTTATTCCAAACAAAGTAAAATAAAATAAGATGAAGGTGCTCCCTCACTTCTCACTGCTAGCCCCAACTCTCGGCACCTGTTTCACTGAAATTCTGCTCTCCCGAAGGATCATCGCAGCCCATGAACACAAACATCAGCAATTGCTGGTAATTCTAATAAAACACAATCAAATCCAATATACGTAGTAATTGAATCAAATATCAATTTCTATATTCATAACATAGATACACATTAAATCAAATATTATTCATTATCTTTATTAAATTCATGATAGACCCGGAAAACCCTGCCAGTCTATTTAGTGGGAAGAGAACTATGGTAAACCCGGAAAACCTTGTCAGTTTACCCTGTGATCCGGGAAACCCTGCCAGTCACAAATCATCAAATTGGCCATCATCAAAACATCTCTTCCTAGTGTGCACACCTCTTCCCAAAGTTGCTACTAGTGTCCCGGGAAACCCTGCCAGACACTACTTTGGGAAGAACGGATATCATCAGTTCACATCGGTGGCATAAAGCCCAAAAGTTGTGTTCATCACTTGGGAGGTACCGTCCCAAGCTATCCTCCCACTATTAATTCATTACAATCACACACAATCAGGAAATTCAATCTTGTCATAATTATCAATTTCTCTATTGAATGTATCGGTTACTCAAGGGCATCATGACTTTCCAAATTATTCAAGAGTATAACAATTCAAATATTCAATACAAGAGCCAACACATATTATAACTCAAATACCTATCTGAGTAAAGTCTACACACATAATCAAATTTCCTATTTAAACTATAATTTAATTACTCACTACAGGTTCCTATAAGGTTGTCATGAGAAATTCTCATGACCATCATTTAAATCCTTAATTTTTTATTATCCATTTTACTCATGGGTTTCTATAAGGTTGTCATGAGAAGCTCTCATGACCATCATTTAAATCCTATGAACTTCTACTCATCATCCCTTTTTATATTAACCTATCATTTAAATCCTATGAACTTCTACTCATCATCCCTTTTTATGTTAACCTAAGACTCGTGAGGATTAGAATTAGGGTTAAAGGCCATTCTTGCCACGGAAGTTTTCAAAATGGAGCGCCCAGCACCCGGAAGTTTTTTGGGTACCAAATTTGCTCCGGAAGTATGAAAAAGGTAGCAAATTTGCCCCGGAAGTATGAAAAAGGTAGCAAATTTGCCTATCCGTTAATTTTGACCGTTAAGTTTGACTAACTGTCCACGTGGCATGCCACCTCATCACACGTGGCATGCCACCTCATCAACCAATAAAAGTTAAGTATCATTTTTGCCCTAGAAGTTTTCATTGAGGAGCAATTTTGCCCCGGAAGTTTTCAAAAATAGCAATTTTGCCCTTCTTTCTTCCAATATTAAATTTGACTATTAAATCAGTCAAAGACCACACATGTCATGCATTGAAAAAGTCAAACTTGGAGTAAGAGAAGGAGATCCTTGAGATGTTGAGCTCAAGGTAGTTAGAATTTGTGAAGCCAAATTGGTCACAGGAAGCATCACTTATGATCTAAGCAAATGATCAGCCTATACAAATTGCAGGGCCAGCCTAATTAAGCCCGAGGCCCTCCAAGGCCGACCCTGCAGGTCCAACTTCAAATTTTTGGCTTATTTTTCAAGGCCGAGCCCTGCAGGGCCAAGGCTTAAATGGGTCCGGTTCGATTTCCCGGCTCTAATCCCTGTGACCAGTTCGGCTTCACAAATTCTGACTGTCTTGAGCTCAACATCTCAAGGATCTCCTTCTCTGACTCCAAGTTCCACCTTTTCAAGGCATGACATGTGTGGTCTTTGACTAATTTAATAGTCAAATTTAAAAGAAGGGCAAAATTGCTACTTTTGTAAACTTCCGGGGCAAAATTGCTCCTCAATGAAAACTTCCGGGGCAAAATTGCTCCTTAATGAAAACTTCCAGGGCAAAAATGATACTTTTGATTGATGAGGTGGCATGCCACGTGTGATGACGTGGCATCTACGTGGACTTCCTGTTAGAAATTATGCCCTAGGGGCAATTCATTGTACTTTGGATATTTAAGTTATTTAAAGTATTCTCTTTTGTTATCATTTTCGTTTTCATGTTCGTATTGATAATTGCATCCCTGGATAATCTTATAGATTATCCTAAATGTCCCTAGTCGGTCATCTACACGGGAGTGAAGATGAAATAAGACCAGTATGACTTTGATGAGGTATGGAGATACGAGTCAAAGTCATGGGCACTTGTAAGAGTACAAGGTGCTGGACCGACCCACTATGAGAAAGCTGCATGGATTAAGTCATAAGCTTATCTCATGTATAACCGCGTCACGACGCCCTATGACCTGAGACCATCATAGATTCCTACATGATGAGTCACTGGTCTTTGACCTAGTCAAAAGTCACCTTTGACCGGGTGATGATAAAGGCTCGGATCGGGATCAGTGGTTTTCATGCGGAGGAATGTGAGTGGTCAAGATGGGATTTGTCCCTCACATATGTAGAGAGATAATGCTGGGCCCCTCGATGAGTGAGTCTAAGAAATGTATGGCCATACTGTGATGGAAAAGAGTTTCCATTTCACTTATTAGACTACTCGAGAATCGAGAAAGCAATGGTCAAGAAAAGGAAGTTGACATTATCCATGCCTCATCCTTGACCAAATTATCGCGTAACAAAAGGGACGTGACATGGTTGTACGATAAGTAGTATCGTGTCGTCGATCCCCATGTGAATTGGGTAGTCGCAATGGCTTGCTAGAGGCCGCTTGCGACTTGTGGGCTGATACAGTGTTGGCCCACTGCCAATCTCATATGGGCCTGCAGGGTCGCACACAAGAATAATCCAATATGGGTAAAAGTGTCCAGATTCATTGAATCCCAGATTAGTCTGAGATTAAATGAATACTAAATTTGATCTAGGATTTATATATATATATATATATATATATATATATATATATATATATAAATTCGAAATTAATATGTATATTATAAATGAAGATTATAATATTATATATGATATTTGTTTAGTATTTAATTTATTTGATAAATTAAATATCTGAAACAAATAGAGATATTGTATCTCATTTAATTTTGAATAAGGATATCGTATATCTGTTTAATATTAAATTGAGATATAGTATCTCAGATTTAATTAAATGGATAGATATCATATATCGGATTTAATTTATAATGATAAATTAAATCAAAATGCTTTAAATTTAGATTTGATCTAAATTCAAGATTCGGATTTCAAATCTGGCTGTTAATATATTTGATTACATTTATGAGATAGATCTGATTAATATATTGACCAGATTCAAATTCCGAATTTCCAAAATTAATCAGGATTAGTTTTGGTTATATAATACGCCTATCAGGTTTTAGAAACACTTACGAACTTCTCAGTCGAGCGTATTAGAAAGCCGCGAGAAACCCTAGAGCAACTTGAGAGAGAGACGCACAAGAAGCGCTAGCACGCTGCCGCAACCGTGTTCGAGGATTGTTCGTGTGGATACCAGTAGAGGAAGCCGATCCTAGAGTCGACTTCTGCTGATCGAGAAGGTAGTCCACCTGATCAAAGAGAACGAGACGCGGACGTGTTGATCGAGAAGGTAGCCCACCTGATCAAAGAGAACGTGACGCGGACATGTTCAATATAAGGTATGATTCGATTCCCAAACCTTGATTTAAACGTCGTTGAGTGATCCTCAGGAAGGATTCGTAAGAAATTTTAATCTGCTGCGTGTACGAATCCCTACACTTCCGTCACTTTTGGGTAAATTTGATACCTTTTCAATACTTCCGGGGCAAATTTGGTACCCGAAAAACTTCCGGGTGCTGGACGCTCCATTTGGGAAACTTCCATGGCAAATTTGATATTTAACCCTTAGAATTACCTATCAAAGTTTTCATAAATCTAATCTAAGACTCATGAGGATTAGAATTACCTATTAAGATTTACATAAAACTACTCATGGGGATTAGAATTATCTTCTAGGGATTAGATTACTTATCAAGATATAAAATTAACCTAAGACTCATGGGATTAGGACTACCTATCAGGATTCATATAAAATTAACTTAAGATTCATGGAGATTAGAATTACCTATCAAAGTTTTCATAAACCTAACCTAAGACTCATAAGGATTAGAATTACCTATCAAAGTTTTCATAAATCTAACCTAAGACTCATGAGGATTAGAATTACCTATCAAAGTTTTCATAAAACTACTCATGGGGATTAGAATTACCTATCAAAGTTTTCATAAAACTACTCATGGGGATTAGAATTACCTGATCTCCGTGTTGCTAACCTCCTAGAAAAATAAATTGATGAGAGTCCGGAAAGAGGATTTGAGAAGAGAAGGCAGCAGAGAAGAAAACTATCGAGCTTTGCTAGGTTTAGACGGCTAAACCTAAGTTTATAATTAAAATTTACGGTTTAGCTATGGGCTGGGCTTTATTTTATTATTTCCAATTATAAAACAATACAATTAAATATCTCAATTTCTATTATTACTATAATTATTTCCAATTAATAAATTGTGAAATAATACACACATTATTAAATTCTAAATATTTATTTACTATCTTATTATTATTATTATTATTAAAAATCCGGGGTATTACAGAATCCTAACAGAAAAATTCCCAATAAAAAAAATTAATTTTATGGTTTCTTAAACCTGAATATGAAGAAATATTTTTCAAAATTTATAATTTATATTGATTACATTCAAAATATCAAATTGATTAGTTAAGATACTGATTTAAAATAAATATGAAAATCTCTAATGATGTCTTCATTTTCAAACTCATCAACAATAACTTCTTGAGATACTCAACCTATCTCCAGCAAGCATTCATACGTTACTCATAATATATCAAAATATAAGAAAATGATATTCTATATGAGATTATAGAGGATAAAAAAAGTTACTATATTAAAATATAGAAAAATGATATTCTCATTACCCTCTTTTATATCATCATCTCATCTTCATCCTTAGATAATGAAATGTATATTTTAGATTTAATATTTTATAAAATTATTAATGTAATACCCCATATTATTAGTAATAGTAATGATATTATTATTAATAGTAATAACCCAATAGTTATTGTTAATAGTAATAACACATTTATTTTATATAGTCTTGTGATCCAAATATTCTTAGTCTTAATTGCCGTAGGAATTTTCTGCTTATATACTAAGAAAAATCATGATTGATTGAATTAATGTAATATACCCTATCACATTGAATTCACACCATGATTGATTGATTTTTAATTTTAATATACCCTATTAATGATATTAAATTTACATCATGGTCGATTGATTTTTTTTTTAATTTAATACACCCTATTAATGAGTTGACAAGAGTAAAAGAGCCCAAAGTTAAACCCTAATTTTAAGTTATAAGTAGAGGTCCAGTCTAACCCTGAATATTCATCTTCTCTCTTCTACTACTCTCTTCTACTACTTCTTCCATTCTTACTCTGAGTCAATTATTTTTCTAAGAGGTTAGCAAAAACGGAAACCAGGTAATCCTAATCCCCAGAACAACCTTGCGTCTTGTGCTTATTCTTTTTCTCTATATCCTATTTTTGCTAATCCTAATTCCCATGAGTCTTAACTTAGTTTTACATAAGTTTTGATAGGATTTTTATATATGAAATATATTATATGTAATCCTAATCCCCAGAACAACCTTATATCTCGGGCTTCTTCTTTTTCTCTACATCCTATTTTAATAATCCTAATTCTCATGAGTCTTAAGTTAGTTTTATATAAGTTTTGATAGGGTTGTTTTATATGAAATATATTATATGTAATCATAATCCCATGAGTCCTAGGTTAATTTCATATAAATCTTGATAAGTAATTATGATCCTAAGTATATCATATCATATGTGATTGTTATATGTAAAATATATTTTATATAATCCTAATTAACCTTCTTCAAAACTATTCAACCTTTGAATATCACTTTGAACGTAGATGCATGGGTGATTGAATTATTTGTATACACCCTTTCATTCTTGAATTACGTGAAGAAGCTTTTTGCAAAATCATTTATGATTGCATATACCTACCTGTACGTGGTAGCTTTAAGGGTTTTGGTTTTTTTTTTTTTGAAATTGAAACATATATATATAGATTGATGAATTACCATTGAATATACATACCTCACGTGGTTGCTTCGGCTTTTGTGATTGAAACTTATAAATACTTTTGTATATATATATATATACTCACAGAA
Source organism: Acacia crassicarpa (assembly GCA_034222035.1). NCBI lineage: Eukaryota > Viridiplantae > Streptophyta > Magnoliopsida > Fabales > Fabaceae > Acacia > Acacia crassicarpa. The sequence continues at coordinate 72,429,665 of JAWXYG010000001.1, forward strand.
TTTTTGTGACATATTCTCTTTGTTACAAGCATATGTATTTTTAAAAAAAATTATCACAAACCTAAGTTATTAACTTAGATACATATAAATTAATATTCTTCTTTTTGAATATCATGGAACTATGTATATACATATATATATTTTATTTATTTGTTTATTGAGAAATCCATTTATTATGTGAGTGTAATTAAAATAATTTAAACAGTGGGAGGATAGCTTTGGGATGGTACCTCCTAAAGTGATGAACACAACCTTTGGGCTTTATGCCTCCGATATATTATTTGATGTGAACCGATTATATCCGTTCTTCTCAAAGTGGTATCTGGCAGGGTAACTCGGGATACTAGTAGCAACTTTGAGAAGAGGTGTGCACATTAGGACAAAATGTTTTATTGTTATATGGCCAATTTGATGATTTGTGACTGGCAGGTTTTCGGGTCATAGGGTAAACTAGCAAGTTTTCGGGTCTACCATGGTTCTCTTCCCACAAAACTAAATGGACTGGCAGGTTTCTGGGTCCAAATGAAATTAATAAAAATAATGAATGATATTTGATTCGATGAGAATATATAGATATGATGAGTATTGAAATTGATATTTTATATTATATATATGTATATGGTATTTTTCTTTCTTATTATCATGTGGATATTTTAATTATTATTATTATTATTATTATTATTATTATTATCTATGTTTATTAGGATTACCAGCTTTTGTTGATGTTTGTGTTCTGGGCTGTGATGATCCTTCGGGGGAGCAGATTTTCAGTGAAACAGGTTTCAAAGTTAGGCTGTTGGGGCTAGCAGTGAAAAGTGAGGAAGAACAATGAACAATTCTAGCTAGTTTTTTTAATTTTATTTTACGCTTTGAATAAGACTCTTTATTTAAGTGTGGGTTTATGTTATTGTAATAAGATAGCCTTACACTTGTCTCAGTACAAGTGCGGCGGTAACACTTCCCAAATTTTGGTTATTTGAATTCAGTATTTATTCATAGAAATTATAGCAAATTTATGTCATTATAATTGTTAGAAATTGGGGGTGTTACAATTATTATAATATTTTATAATTTAAAATTTCTTTATTTATTACAGATTGCAATTATGAAGAGTATAGATCAAATTTTAAGAGTTTAAATTTACTTATTTATGTTTATGCAATTATGAAGAGTATAGATCAAATTTTAAGAGTTTAAATTTACTTATTTATGTTTATAGAAATAATTTTATAAAAGATTGAATTTGAATAATATATTGTTTTAATCTAACGGTCTATATGAGATTATGAGAATGAAATGAAAAAAGAAGACAAAAAAATAACCCCAAAATATAAGGTAGATACATAATTAAAAATAAAAATGAGTTTTACAAGGTTCCAAAGTTCTGAGGATTGTGGACATAACTAAAAATCATAATAGAAAAATCCTCAAAAAGGAGTGCCTAGCACCACGAAGTTTGCCCTCAGGAGCGACCAGCACCACGAAGTTTTTTCAGGAGCGCCTAGCACCACGAAGTTACGTTTTGTGAGCGCCCAGTACGACGGCTGTTAGTTGACTGTTAATGCTGACGTGGACTGACACGCTTACGTGGAATAAAAAAATTCAAAAAATTTAGAAAAATAAAATAAAAAAATTATTTTAAATTTTTTTTAAAATAATTAAATAATTAGGAAAAAAATTCAAAAAATTAGGAAAAAATTAGGAAAAATTAAAATAATTAGAAAAAAAAATAAAAGAATTAGAAATTTTTTAAAAAAATCAGGAAAAAAATTCAAAAAATGAGGGAAAAATTCAAATAATTAGAAAAAATTCAAATAATTAAAATAATTAGAAAGAAATTAAAATACCCTTGCTAGTGGGCCCCACCACCGGCCACCTTACCGCCGGTTGCACCCGACGGCGGCGATCGAATTAGTTTATTTTACTTATTTTTCTAAAATGCCCTTATATAAATTTTGTACCTCAACTACCTTATTCATTTCACATAATCCCTCATTTATATCAATAGACATCTTTTATGAAGAAATTGACAAAAATTAGAATGTTGTATTATATTTATAATTAGGACCAAAACAAACTCTCAAATGTTATCTTATAATTAGGACCGGAGGAAGTATATAATAAATTGTAAAAGTGTTCAAAAATGTCTTGAAATTTTGTTGGCTTCTTATTTTGGTCATTGTCATTTCCTCAAATGAGAGAGGACAGTCCATGCTGCTGAAACATAATTTTTTGCATTTTTTCATAATTTTTTGAATTTTTTCTAATTATTTTCTAATTTTTAAATATTATTTTCTAATTATTTTTAATTTTTTCCTCATTTTTTGAATTTTTTTTTCTACTTTTTTTTCTATTTTTTCTAAAATTTTCTAATTATTTTAATTTTGTTGAAATTTTTTTTAAATAATTATTTGAATTTTTTTTTCTATTTTTCTGATTTTTTTTCAAATTTTTTGAATTTTTTATTCCACGTCAACGTCAGTGTGTCAGTCCACGTCAGCGTTAACGGTCAACTAACGGCCGTAGTCTTGGGCACTCCCAAAACGTAACTTCGTGGTGCTGGGCGCTCCTGAAAAAACTTCGTGGTGCTGGGCGCTCCTGGGGATAAACTTCGTGGTGCTGGGCGCTCCTTTACCAAAAAATTAATTTTATGGTTGTTTTATAGCTCCACACGCCAATAGGATCCGAACTGCATAACAAAGGAGTTGATTATCTAACGGGTCCCACAATATTATCGAGTGTGTTATACACGCATGAACATGATAAAGAGTTTCACATTTAACCCTATAATTTATACTAAAATATTAATAATATAAATAAATAAATAATCAGACGAAGAAAAGGTAAAAGCCCAGCATAAACGAAAGAACAACGGTGGAAATTCGAAATGGAGATGAGAACATATCGAAATCGACGCAAATGATGCTAGAATGAAGTTTCCCTCGTTACCCACCAACGGATTCAGTAAGGATTTGGTGAAAAAAACAGAGAGGGAGAGGTTTGGGGAGGTTTTGTGGTGGATTAGGATTCCAAATGCCGCAATTGGGGTTTTTAAAAAATCCCCTGTCGCTATTTAGTCGACTAAGCCATTTGGTTAATCGACTAAATTTTGGGGGCAGTCAAAAAAATCAACGCCCCGCATTTTATTCGACTAAACCTGGGTTTAGTCGACTAAATAGGGGCACATTGGGAAATAGTTTAGAAACAGTGGCAAAATGGTAATTAGTTATTTAAAAAGTGGCAAATAGGGAAAAAAGCCGAAGTACGCTAGTGGAAAATGAAATTCCAAGCGTGACCAAAAAATGCTCTTCTGTCATTAGGCAATCCATGGTTTCAATTTGGGATGACTTTATGAAGGGGGTTGGAACTAGAATACCAGATTTTGGTGGGATCTGTGGCTACCTATAAATCAACCGCTGATTAATTTGCAAAAAGAAGCGAACCGACTTCCAATCCTCAAGCTTCAGTGAGACAATACATGGTCAGTAGAACTAAGTTGCTTTAATGCATATGCTCCCCCATTGCATAAACAGAATCCAAGCTATTGAACCTACAGGGAAAGTTGTGGAAATGGCCCCTTCCTGGGAAAAGTTGCATTCTTCTTTTGGCACGTTGTGCATGAGATATTACTAACTCACTCACTCAGAGCCTTGCATTCTTCTTATGGCACGTTGTGCATGAGATATTACTAACTTACTCACTCAGAGCCAAGAAAGGCCTTACAAAATGGAGGGTGTCCCTTTGAGTGTTCAAGTGAGGAGAGTATTATACACAGTATTAATGACTGCAGATGAGCGAGATAGTTGTGGGAAACTCTAATTAAACCTAACAAACTTTCTGCTTTTTGGATTTGAGGGAATTCCAAGAACAACCAAGGAAAAGATAGATTCAACAGATGGCCTTGGGTCAAAGATTTTGGATAAATTTGCTGGCTATTACGGAAAACAAGATGTAGTTGAATCTTTGAAGGAACAGTGGCTAGTGGCTACGGCAAAGGAGATACTCCACACAGGTTTATATCATCTCATGGAAACAGAACAGAAGTGATAAGCTAGGGCATCCTAATAAGCCAAGGTAAAAAGCTATGGAAACACATAACAATAGTAATTATAAACAACTATACAGCAACAACAACGGCAAGGAGGTACAAAGTTGTGGTGAGTGAATGGCCTAACAGCTAACGGTCGAGCATCCAGATACCGTGGAAATGTCAGAACCTCTCTCTACTTAACGGATTTTGATTATTGGAAAAAGGGAAAACATTATCATCCAGATAAACCAAGAAATATAGAGACAGCAACACCAAGTGAGTAGGCCCCAATAGCGGTGCCGACGAATTGATTACCAGAGAGAGCTCCAATACTGGCTATCCCAGCGACCCCAATGGGAACACGGAATAGAAGGGCTTTGCCAGCACTAGACAGGATGGCATCAGTGTAAAGGTGGACAGCCCACGCCTTGAACTGGAGGGGTCCGAGTATGGCGTCTTATTGGTCGTTAGGACTGATGAATCGGAGGGCGGAATCGACCTGGGAGCGAGCAGGTGGAGTGGAAAGCCACTTGAGGATGAGAGGATGGGGGTGGGTGTCGGAGAGAAGAAAGTGGAGGTAATCGGAGGCAGTGTGGAGTTGATACGGGAAGACGCCTTGGAAGGAATGCTGTGTTTGAGAGAGGCAGTGTGAGAAAGCCGCCTCGCATGCTGACTCAAATTCCGACGACTGGGATAGACTGTTCTTCACTCGCGTTGATACCAACAATCCCATCCAATCTCCTCCTATCCCAGACAACTGATTCAATTCCCAACCAACCCACTCCACTCAACGCCCCACCTGTAAACGAAAATAGAAAATTTTCTTTAGACAATTATGCCCTATTTGGTAAATGGATGAGTTCTTGGTGGAAGTGAAAAACTAAAAATGCTTATTCCACTTCCACCTGTAATTCTTTAGCCTCAATTCTAGTGTACCAAAATGGGCGTTATTTTTTTAAAAAACTATTTTTATAGTAATGTAAGAAAAAGTAATCTTCCAGATAGCAAAAAGATGCAAAGTTCTACCTAATTTAAAAATGTTATTAAATATTAAATGCTTTTATGTTTTGAAACCAAAATTCAATTCTAGTTCCAAAATAAATAGGGAACTTACAATCACCACCTATTTTTGTTAATGATAACGAGGGGGAGGAGTATGGAATGGTCAAAATCTAGGGTTTCACGGGATACTTGTAACACCTCTACCGGCCTTGCCCTTTCGGGTGGTGGGTTAGAGGGATTTCTTTTAAAGGTTACCTTTTCTTTATTTTTAGTCCATTTAATTATAAATCAGAGTATGCGTAGTAGATCACAGGATCGGTTTGGACTAACCACATACTGGTAAAAAGTAAAAGTCAACAAAAAGTAAAGTCCCTAGAGGGTTAGGATGCAGTCATCCGACAGCAAATGTCAAGATAATAAGTACAGTCATCCAAAATAATAAAAAAAAATATATACAACATATGATAGGGCATCCTCTATCCTTCATTTGCCCGGTCATCTCTACCTTTGCAAAAAGGCCTTTATAAGTCAGACTCGATCCCCTGTGTCACCACAAGCTTCTAAGGTCCATTATTGGCCCCCAGAGTAATCGTCAATACTTATGCACTATATGTGTAATGGGTATGCATGCAACCATGTGAGTTTGTAAACAGAAACAATATGCCTAATATACCGCATATGCAAACAAACACATATACCACAACACGTCTTTGCACCCTCGGGCCGCCTTACCAAGACAGGCCCCGGAATTACCGTAATCACAAGCCCGTCTCTGTTAAGTCGCCACGTAGGCAGACCCTGGCAGACACCCTGATAGGGAAAAACTTTAGACTCCGCAAGTATACAGGCCGTATCAAGTAATAGAGTGATGAGAAAAGTATCGTTTCCACGAGAACTCAATCTAACTAGCAATTAGATATTAAATATCCTTTTTTTGTTTAAGTTGAGCAAGTCAGAATTGTTTTAAAAAAGAAAAGGAATAAGAACTAATAGTAGCAAAAGACTTTTCACGAAATAGCAAATTCCAATATCAAAAACTACAACCTAGAGTCACTATTTCCTTGTTTGTTTTTAATAGATTTTATCCCCACTAAATTAATTTTGACTTAACCTAAACAGCAAATAGAGAGTATTAATGTCTATAAATGTCTTCCGATCCATTTATCTACCTATCTTAATCAATTATGTGATGCCTTACAAAACTAAATAAGATGCTTTTTAAATCAGGCTCACTCTAATTTGATTATGCGGAGCTTTTAAGTATATTCCTATCCTAGACGCAAATTCCACATTAAATTTAAGCCTAATTCCACATTATTTATTCCCAAGGTCAATTTAGGATTCCCTCTTCTAAGTTTAACCCTAAATCCTTAAAACATGCTCAATGTTGGTCACTCAATAAGTAATAATAATAAACACATGATTAAATAAAGGGATAAGGGTCTTAAATGCCATGGAAGTTTTCGTTCAGGAGCACTGGTAAGACGGAAGTTTTTTTTGGACCAAAAATGCCACGGAAGTTCACAAGAAGTATCAATTTTGCCCCAGAAGTATCATTTTTGCCACGGAAGTTTTCGCTGAGGAGCAATTTTGCCCTGAAAGTTTTCATTAAGGCGCAATTTTGCCCTGGAAGTTTACAAAACGTAGCAATTTTTCCCTTCTGTCCCCAAATATTAAATTTGACTATTGAATCAGTCAAAGACCACACATGTCATGCTATGAAAATGTCGAACTTGGAGTCAGAGAAGGAGATCCTTCAAATGTTGAACTCAAGGCGGCTAGAATTTGTGGAGCCGAACTGGTCGAACGGACTGAAAGGTCTGTCACAAAACACAAATGAAACGCAAAACGAGAAATGAATTGTTTCAAAAATTGATTCAGTAAAACAAATCAATAATGATAATATTTACGTTTGTATAGACTGATCATTTGCTTAGATCATACGTGATGCTTCCTTTGAGTTTTGTGACAATCGACCTTTCAGTCCCTTTGACCAGTTCGGCTTCAAAAATTCTGGCCGCCTTGAGCTCAACATCTTAAGGATCTCATTCTCTGACTCTAAGTTTGACCTTTTTAAGGCATAACATATGTGGTCTTTGACTGATTTAATAGTCAAATTTAATATTTGGGGACAGAAAGGCAAAATTACTACGTTTTGTAAACTTCCGGGGCAAAATTGCTCCTTAGTGAAAACTTTCGGGGCAAAATTGCTCCTCAGCGAAAACTTCTGTGGCATTTTTGGTCCAAAAAAAAACTTCAGTCTTACCAGTGCTCTTGAGCGAAAACTTCCATGGCATTTAAGACCCTTATCCCTTAAATAAACTGAATTAAAATTAAGCAAAACTAACCAGTGGGAATAATCTCTAAAACCCAAACAAGTTCACAGGTTCTCTAGGTTGAAAAGAAAAATTAGCCACACATGGCTATAAGAAAATCCATAACAAACATAAGAAATTCAGGTTCCAAAATAAAGAGAAGAAGAAGAAGAAGAAAGAAGAGATCCTAGGACAACTCTGCTTCTTGAATTGATATCACGCTCTGCTTCTTCTCTTCATCTCAGGCAAAATCTCACGCTCCAAGTTTTCTTCACTGTACCGTGCGTCCAGCCAAATCTCACGCCCTTTGCAATTTCTTTTTTTTTTTTATACGAAAAAGTTTTGAAGGGTTCGGCATCAGTCCCCCTACCAAGGCCAAGGCACGGCCCCGGGCTCTATGAGCACTTACTGGGGACTTACGAGATCGCCTACCAAAGGAGTCTCAACGACGGCAGAGGGGATCAAACCCACGACCCAAGGGCCTATTCCTGGATCCTTTACAATCTATGCCAACTCACATTGGCCGCCCTTTGCAATTTATGTTCCTTGAAGTATATAGATTTTAGGTTTCTTGCATGTTGGGCCATGTGCACAATTGCTTCTTCTCAAGTACCTGGAGCCCACGTCATCTTTCCATTGATTCCATGTCTTTCTTTTTAATTCCAAGATACATTATATCAATCCAATATATCATATGATTTTCTCCAAACTAGTCCCTGTACGTGATCTGCTTTATACTCTTATGTGTGGTCCCCACGTCTATGACACAAACAAAAGGAAATATATGATAATAATAATAATAATAATAATAACAAAACCAAATTTATTTCAAATTTCTCATTATTATGATTTATTCCCTAAACTCAAAAACTTTTATTTTAAATTGAACCCCACTAATAATGCATTTAGATTGATATCCCTTAAAATTTGAATAAAATCTCTTTAATTTAGCATTGATGACTTCCTAAATGTATTAAAATATATCTCAAATCAATTAAAAATAGGAAGTCATCACACCCTCAGCGTTAGGGACACAACCACAAACATGTTCTGTATGCATATTTGGCTAACAATACAAAAACAAACATATGGCAAGCAAATACATACATCAAACACATAGAAGTGCCGGAGTAAAGAGGTTACTACTTGATGTGGTGAATACTGCTTTTACTACCTTTATGCTCAGTAGCCTTTCTAAAAGTACCCTTGACCTAAAACATTAAAATACACCATTTTCAATATTTACAGAAATGCCCTTACATTCTTTTTTTTTTTTTGTTGCTAAAACCAAGCCCTACATGAAATTTCCAGAAGTTCACTGTTTCTGTCCCAACTTCAGGGATTTTTTCATAAATTTCAAAAAAATCATATTTGTATGAAACTAGTGCCATTCAAACCATTGAAAAGTCTATTTTGCAGGAAAAATGTACAAATATTTTGGTGTGGTTCTAATTTTCTCTCCTTTGGTCCAAATTCGCGTCACTAGTCCTAGCCTCTTTTCAACCATTTATTTCACCCATTAATCTTATCCAAATCTATCATGTTATATATGTAGATTCATGCCCTAGACGTCTAGTTTCTCCATGTAAAATTTCATCTTAAAACAAGTTTGTTTACCCCTTCAAAAATGCGTTAGAAGGTTCATTACCCAGATTTTCTAAAACTGACAGCAAGCCCTCTCATAGGGTTTTCGGTGTTTTTGATTTCGGAAACTTTAACCATAACTATAACCTATACAAAACCACGTTCCAGATCCATTGGTGACCTTAAAAATACAAAAATCTAACCTCAAAACCAAGCTTCTACCATTTGCACGAAATTTTCTTCACAAGAACTCAAAAAATAAAGTTGTCGGTGTTACCTAGAATCGGAGAGTTGATAAAGGAACCTGGGATCTTGAGCTTGAAACCCTAACAATGGTGGCTGACTGGTCCTCTCTGGTTCTCTGGAATTTTCGCCCCACAAGGTGAAAAGGAAGAGGTAAAACACCTTTTTAATAAAGGTGGAATTGACCCAGTAGATTTTGGAATTAACCGGTGTAAATTTTTGACTAGTATGGAGTAATTTGGATCTATAATTTTGACTTAATTTCCAAGTAATTATAGAAAAGTCCAGGGGAGTCCAGCTGCTGCCATGTGGCACATCCCCATCAAAAGAGAGCATATTCTTATCTACTTTTAGGGCAAATTACCTATTTTGTCCCGGAATTTGAAAATTGTAATTATGACCCAGAACTTTTAATAATTACCAACTTTTCCCCACTTTTTTGTCTGCCCATATGGACACATGTGGCGCCATTTTGGGCCTACATGTCTTCCCAAATCAATTTTTACCCATTTATTCTCATTTTGCCCCTGTTTTCCGAATGTGGGACTCGCAGTTTGATTTTCACACTGACTTTTCTTTCTTTTCCTCCAAGTAAATATTTTCAATGATTAAAGGGAGTGTGTGACGCCTAAGGGGCCCCACACATCTGATCTCTGGTATTTAATTCCCTTTTTCCTCACTTTGCCACTCCAGTTTTCGATCTACTGGTCTGTGTGGGTCCCGCCAACCAACAAGGTGGTCCCCTTGCACTTTTCTTTATCTTTTTAGACTTTTCCCTCTTGAATAGACACTCCTATGTGACACTCTTCAAACTTCATGGAGTGGCCCCATACTTGACCTACTCAATCCAAAGGAACCCCTAGTTAGTCCCTTTCGGTCCCATTTCTGTCGGTTAATCACCTGTGGGACCCGCATTTTGTGCTTGGGCCTGAATATGACTAAAATCGTCTGGTTTTCTCTTCCTATTTTCCTCAAACATGCAGAGGATCTTTATCTATTTAGAAAATGTTATACTTCCTGAATCGGGCTTAGTAGTCTGCCTAACTTAGGTTTATTCTAAATTTTCAGGGTCCAAAGTTCGGGATATTACAATACTCATTCTGTTCAGGCCCTGTTTGTTACAGGGAAGATTTGAGAAAGGGAAAGAAGATTAGAAGGAAACTTTAGTAATGTGAGCTGTTTGGTATACTAGGGAATGGAACTTAGTTGAGGAAAGATAAATCGTTTGGTATGAAGAATTAAGTGTTGGTTAAGTAGAAATGTTAGGTGAAATTCCAATAATGCCCCTAAAATTTAAAAAAAAGTTGAAAAATGATTATTTTGTTACAACAATGCGAAAATACACGAACCCTAAAGCCAAATCACCTAATCGTTGAGATGTAAAACTAAAGTAGATGTCAATGGGATATGAAATTGCAATGACGACTAGCTTCCGGAGGTGACAAGGACGACAAACATATAAGGAATTAGAGGGGGACAACACGAATAAGTTAACATGAACAACTAAAGTTGAAGTTTAAACTAATGCCTTAAACAAATTCCACCATAAATAATGCTTTTTTTACCCAGTGGCTTACCATGGCAAGGAAGACGTTTGAACTACTAGTGGACGTTCGAACGAAGTGCCTTAAAATATGTTCAAGTTCGAACGAAAATTTTGATAGTGAGCTCTCTGTTGCATAACAATGAAAAGGCTTCACAGTTTCACAGCAAAATACTTGGACTTATACAAGTTACATTCGCAAACAGTTGGCACTCTAGGTTATTGCATAAGTCAAAAAAATGTGTCTATGTTTGCAAATTGCTTGCCAAAGCATTCAACTGTGTGTGTCTCCCCCAGCTCGAAGCAACAGGGCATCACAAAGCTCAGATACATCTAGTAAATCACACATAAATATTTCAAATGAATATTGACCTAAATTCTACCCTGGGTTCAACTTCTCCCTCGCCTTCAATGCCCATTATAGTTCCAAGCTTCTTCATCGATTGCTTCGTCCAGCTTGCGCCTTTCTCCTTGATTTAAAGAGGTATAGTTTTTTCAAGGGGCTGAAAACACTCTCTCGGGAAGTTTTCAACCTTCCCGCCTCTTTTGGAGGGATTCAACCTTCCCATTGTTGATGGAAGTTCCACACTTGCGGGATGTGTAGTCGACGGAAGACGCACGCCCCAAACGTGTTTTTTTTGGAGGGAACCTTCTAATGTTCCCTTTCCACTGCCCAGGTTCTGTGTAACAAATAAGGCCTAAATGGCATGGCACAAGATGGCTTTTTGGTCTCATGCTTCATCTCTTGAGAATGTCTTGAGCCCAGACAAGATAAAACAGGTTTGAGATAGTAGCAAGCAAACCCTCTCTACTAATTACCAAATGTGACACTCACAGGTCACAACTGATCTTGTTAATTTATAGTGTTAACCATACATGCGGCAAGGGGTGTCTGAGTCTCCATTTTATTTACTGTCTCCTACGCCTTCACTTAGTTGAAACAACAATCTTTATATTGTTGGGAAAATCCAGCGCCCCACATCAGCATCTTTCTAGTTTATGCTGGCAATGGCTGGCCTTCATCTCCATCATAAGTGAGTTTTTGAGAGCCCCGTTTCAAGCGTTGAGAGTCCATTTGCGTAGAAGCCTAATTAAGTTAAAATTTATTTATGTAGGTTAGTTTTTCTTCATCCCACTTTTCCCTAAAAAGTGGGCTTTTATTAAAAGCCACCCCCAAGCTTTTATCCTACTGAAGACGTGTGACTCCCCCAAGCCTTTATTCTTTTTTTTTTCTTGTTTGTGTACTACTGTGCCACCACCATAATTAATAAGGATGATATTATCTAATCACAGTTGTCCATATTTAGCATTATTATTTCATTATCACAGTGTTAATTTTTAATAATCATTTAAATTTTTTCCAGATTAAAATTAAAATTTTTATTTTCAGTTATCTCAATATATACAACTAATATGTATACATAATATTCAAATGATTCATGCTTTTTTTTAGTCATTTTCTATCTCAAATGAATTTTGAAATAATAATCTAAACACTCACCAGTTTAGAAAAAAATCACTCCGGAAAAAATCAATCTAAACACAAATCACATTTATAACAGGTTTTTTTTTTGAAATAAATGTTTCGTTATAAAATTTGAATTTAACCCATAAATTCGTTTTTTCCCCTAATTATTTTTTTAAAAATAAATGTTTATCATAGTTTGCAAGTAAATTTGTATTAAATTCGAATTGTAAAAAAAAAATATTTTTCCCTTTTATTTTGAATTAATAACTTTTGAGTGTAAAATAGGTTTTCCTGATTCTTTATCAACTGTCACCCCTTTATTTTCTTCCTACAAAACAACTCATCTTCCCTCAAAATTTTCCATTTCTTTTTTTTCCCTTCTCAAATCCTTGTATACCAAAAGGGCCCTCATATGTGGATTTAAGAGTGGTGGCTCTTTGTTTTGCTTTGGGCCTTTTATGTTAGACCATTATGTTACTACCAATCCCATAGAACAAACTACAAGTCTACCACTCCCCGTCCTTAGGTTTAACTGGTGAAGGAGTCGGACTTTCTCACCTAAAAGGAGGGGTTCGATCCTGGAGTTAGTCAAGGCGCTGGGGGAGGCAACCTAAGGGTCTATGAAGCAGTGGAAATGCTGGGTGGAGGTGGAGGCATATGTACTCTCCGACCCAATATGCCCTATGGACTGGGCTCCAAACGCCCTGTCCTTGAACTATGGCTAAGCTTAACCCCTTTCCTAAAATTTATGTATATATATATAAGGGTTAAGTATCATTTTTGCCTCTGAAGTACGCACCCAAGAGCAATTTTGCCCCTTAAGTTTCCGGAGGAGCAATGTTGCCCCTAAAGTATGAAAACGAAGTAATGTTGCCCCTCCGTTAGGTCAACTAATGGTCAACGTTCGTTGACCGTTAGGGTTTCTAACAGAGGGGCAACATTGCTCCGTTTTGATACTTCAGGGGCAAGATTGCTCCTTAAAAAACTTAAGCGGCAAAATTGCTCCTGGGCGTATACTTCAGGGGCAAAATTGGTACTTAACTTTTTTTTTAAATTGTCATTAGTTAGTTTACAAAGATGATATTTCGGGTTAATAGCTAAAGTAAATAGAAATGAGACACAAATTCTAAAGAGAGTGAGAAAGAGAAATATTGTTCATACGGAGTATGTTATGTCAGGATCCGGCTAAGGTCCTCTTCGGCCTCTGATCCACTGCTGTTCTCTTTTTTAATACTGCGTCGTTTTGATGCAAAATATACCCGATCCCTCTTTGTTGTTTAAATATTAAGGGTACAAAAAAGAGATTTTAGGATACTGACGGGTACTGAAAAAATATTGATAGGTACTTTATGATATTGAAAAATTATTTTAGGACGTTGAAAAAATATTTTAGGATATTGATAGGTACTAAAAAGATATTTCAGGACACTGCCTGGGGATATTGGCTGGTATTAAAAAAAATACTTCATGATCTTGAAAAATTATTTTAGGATGTTGAAAAAATACTTCATAATCTTGAAAAATTATTTTAGGACGTTGAAAAAATATTTCAAAGTACTGACAGGTACTAAAAAGATATTTCAAGATACTGACTGGGGATACTGGTTGGTATTAAAAAAATTCTTCGTGATCTTGAAAAATTATTTTAGGAAGGGTTAAATACTAATTTTGCCCCTTAAGTTTCCGGAGGAGCAATAACTTAAGGGGCAAAATTGTTCCTGGGTGCGTATTACAGGGGCAAAAATAGTATTTAATCCTATATATAAAATACAAGTCTACCCTTTATTACGAGCGGTCAAATGTCACTCCATCACACAACTTAGTGCCTAATTGCAAACAATATGATTAATTTTTTTAAAAAATACTCATGCTTTATGAGACAAATTTGTTTTTAATATATTTATTTCATATAGTGTAAAATCACTTAAAATAAATTGATATTTTTAATAAGTTATTGGTTGATGTGATAAGAGGTCTCACTTCCGTGAGAAATAAAGTATAAGTACAGATCTCGTGAAACGTATTTATTGAAAGAGATATACCTTTTAAATCTCGAGGGATAAGCACTTGATCAAATAAAAAAATAAACCGACCTTGGATTAAACTATAAAGTATATCTTATATTAAGGACAAAAACTAGTAATAAACATGAATCTCGAAGGAACATCCGAAATTTCTCTCCAACGTTATTTATGATTAAAAAGGTTTGACCATCCAGAACATATCACGCTGGAGTTGAAAGCAAAAACCAGGTGAGAAGATTGATGAGCAAGCTATGCGTTGGCTGTATCTCTTTTACTCCCTGTGTGATCGGAAAGCCAAAACTTGAGATGTGGAAGTACAAGGTAATCTACCCTCAATGTCTAAGATGTATGGTGGCCAATGCCCGGCCACATACACAAACGGTGCATCATGCATGAGTAGAAAGTCTATGCCATTTGTTTTACATGATCTTAGGAGGGGACAATGCAACTTTCAGTCACAGGCAGATGTTGGATGTTCCAGATTTTTTTTTTAAAAAAAAAACAATAATATGCTATAATAATTTTATTAGTGATTAATGGCGATTTAATTAATCCTTGAATTTAAATTGACCCGTAAATATGATATCTTATTATTTTAGATTAAAATGTGCGTTGTTACCCAAATTGAGATTCCATGATAAATTGGGTGCTTTGTAGACGAAATGACGCGTGGGTAGGCAGGGTCTTTGGCTCCACGTTATTTCTTGTCCCTTTTTCCTAACAAAGCAACTCGTTAGTCGAATGAGTTAGCAATGAATCAATTATTGAATATCATCGTAGCTATGTATTCCCTTGTAAGGTTATACTATAAAATGAAAGGCTTAGTAAATCTCTCCAATGTTTAAGCTTCGTTAAGCCCAGTGTGCAGAAGTTAAAAATAAAATTTACCAATTGTTGCTTTATCATGTTAAAAATTATATTACCTCTTATTAGGAAGATTTTGGCAGAAGGATTAAGGGGGTGAGATATTTGATAGGAAGGGAGTTTGTGAATTAATCACCAACAATTTGTCATTTATAGACCACCACTTCTCGAATCCTTCGCAATGAGGCAGGGGTTTAACGCAATGCAGCAATTTTAAAAGCCTTGATCAACCACATAACTCACAAAAACTAAAATTGAAAGTAAAGGGGAAAATCACACTAACAAATGGTTTTCATCAATTAAAAAAAAAAAAAAAAAGAAGCACAATTTAGAGTCTTGATTGAACCGCCTTATACGGTATGGTGAATTTTCCATCATGACCCTCAACATGAATAAAAACAAGTGTGACTCGTTTGCTCAGGCCAAGAATCCGAGCATGGGCTGGACTATCTGATTCACCAAACATTCAATCTAGTCACTTGATCTAAAATCCCATCCAGCCTAACCAATCACTCTAGTTCAGCCTAACCCAATTTCATAATATGACTTATTTGGATTTCTAATAAATTGATTGAGAATGAATCAAAGATTCATGGAAATTTCTGATATATTTTAAGATTAATTTTTGCATTTTGCAAATCATGTTCAAGATGATTAATTCATCTCCTGTGTTTCTCTAAGAACAAGGGGCTTGCTATACTTTTAGTGTAAGGAGAATTCGTGAGACAAAGGAACAATAATCTTTAAGATAGATAGTATTCTTACAAGTATACACTCATCTCTTGGTTATGTTTGAATTAATTCACATATCATTGTTGTGGTTTAAAATTGAAAGCATAATCCTTAAGATAATAATGGCATATGATGAGTTGCATCTGTACTAACCATTATGAATCTTCAGCCTAGCATAATTACAGAAATTGTTTGCATCTATTCAGTTATGACTTTTTAGTTCTTTTTATTTATATAATGAAAATTTGATATCGACTAAATCTTTTAAGACTAAAACTGAAGGCGAATTGATCAACCCGCGTGATTTGCAAAATGTCACGCTAATCTTGATTTTGTTTTTAGATGATCCTCGTAATATTTAAAGAAGGGAAAATCTCAATTAAAAATTTTTAAAACGATAAAAGCAAAATTAGGTCTACACCTATGTTCAATTCTCTTAAACTACAGATGAATATTTTGGTCCTCACAACATTTAGAAATCCCTAATCTTTGCCAAGCGCCTCGTAGCGCGATAGTTGTAACATCCTGCATTTTACTTAATGAAATTACAAATTAAGGGTTGATCAACGACTAAGTAATGCTTCATTGCTTGCCAAAGTATACAAAATAAATCAGAGTATGCAAAATGAGCCCTAACGTGGCAATATACAATCATCCAACGTATACCAGAAGATGGAAGTACTACTATCAGAAGGAGTAGCCTAAGCTTCCAAAGTTTTCCCTGATGGACCTGGACGGAAACTATCACCTGGAAAAATGTGGTAACCATCAATCCAACTCATTATGAATACTAATATATGCTAGTGAGGTGCCATGCGGAACAATTTATATAACAAAGTATTTTTTTTTTTAAAAAAATAATGTATATAATTTGCCAATATCCACATCACAAAATTTCATATAAGAAATTATGTATTACAATTTTCATTAACACAATTCCCAAGATGCCTCCCACCAATCCAACCGAACCGCCTTATTTCCTTCGACTAGACCCATGGGCTAAGTTACATTCATATTACTGGTTACTCAAAAGCTCACTGGTCATGTGATGAGGACTGGCCAAAATCCTCAGAGCACATGTCCCAGACCATGGGTCTTTCTCTCTCATTGAACTAGTGGGGTGTCGTACGCCCTCATTGAACTAATGAGTCAGTCCCTCGTTGAACAGGTGAGACAATATA
Organism: Acacia crassicarpa; assembly: GCA_034222035.1. NCBI lineage: Eukaryota > Viridiplantae > Streptophyta > Magnoliopsida > Fabales > Fabaceae > Acacia > Acacia crassicarpa. The sequence continues at coordinate 72,446,651 of JAWXYG010000001.1, forward strand.
AAGCCAACCATCATGCATCAATGGAGGCCTCACCACGTGGTGGAATATATTACTTCATTTCCTCTCAATTCAACCCTTCCCATAATTATCATAATATCAAAACTCTCAGTTCTTATACATAAATAAATAAATATGTATAAAGTCATAATTTAAATCATAAGGTTCTGCAAGACAATTTATATAAAAAATATTCATAATAATTTCACATAATACTCACAACAACATATCAATATACATAACAAGTGGAAAGTGGTTACCTCACGCCGAAACTAACTATTATCGCATTGCTCTTAAACTAATAGCTCAAACACACGCCAAAAATCAATCTCAACTTCGCGAGTATAACTACAATCTCCGGTGTTAGAAATTCGAACTTCTTCAATGTCCTAGAGTAAGGTCATCGGAATTATTAATTTCTCTTCTAAATAAATAGTGATATTATTTAATAAACAATGATATTATTTATTATTTATTATTTATCTATTTTATTAAATGTCATGTCCTTAAAAAAATGTTAAGAAGGATTCTCCTTTTCACTTCAGAGTCTTTATAACCCTTAATAGACAAGTTATCCCAAACAAACATTTATTTTGAAGGTTATGTAAAAGCTAACAACTTGACTAACTATTTTAAGACTTATTAAAAATTCAGCCTTTAACTTTTTTGAGAATTTAGAAAATTCATAACTGGACCGATTCAACTCCAAATGGGGTGATTCTAATTTCTACTTAAACCTTGATAAGTCTATTTTCATAAATTAAAGTCACCATATTGATTTATGATTGAGAAAATTCCCAACTTTCGAAAAACATAAACCACGTCTAGAATTTCTCAGATTTCTTGATTAATCTTTGAGGAACCATAACTCCTTCAATACTTATTGGAATTTGACGAATTACCTATCAAATTAAACCTCTATGCGTCTACTATTTAACTGGAAAATTTCATTAAAAAAAATAAAAGGTTTACTTGGTCCGAAATCCAACGTCATTTTACTGCTCCAAGTTCATACCAGAAATTTCCAGATTTTTAGTTTAACTTTCAAAAATCATAACTGGAGTTATAAACCTCCGTTTAAGGTGTTCTTTGGTTTTTTTGGAAAGGTTGTGATGTCTACTATTTACTGTAAAAAATTCAAGGAAAATAATAAAATGTTTGCCATTTCAAAATCAAGCCTGAAAATTACTGTTTACTGGAAGTGCAGAAAACGTTCCAGATTTTGGCTGAACTTTAGAAAATCATATCTCTCAATATACATGTCCGTTTTGGCTGGGTTTTGGCTCGTTTTAAAGATCACAATGTGTACTAAGTCTCTACAAAATTTCAGGGTCAAAGGAGTTCGTTTGCCCTGGTTTTGCTTTGCCCAAAGTTTACTGTTTCAATGCCAAGTTCAGACTTCCAGAAAATGACAGTAAGTTTCTTCTTATTTTCTAAGTGTGCGTTGTTGCATTAGATATGTATTTGTGTGTGTGTTTATATATATATTTATAAGCAATGTTCTCCTATTTTATTTATAAGCAACGATGCTTCCTATCATTTACCAAATGCTACGTGATCTCAATATATATATACTCCTATAGCAAAGCTCCTTTTACTTATTTATTTATTTTTCATTTCCAAGTTAGCAAATATATATACACAACAACAACAACAATACTTTGACAGCTAAGTCCCTTATATTTCCCAACTGCAACATTATATCTATATCATAGCAAGGTTTCTCGTTCCCTTCTCCTACTATGATCACATCAACATGTATATATAGACTTATGACAGGAAATGCATGATAGTAACCAAAGCCTCGATTTCTATATCTCTATGCTAAAAAAACCTCCTCTGTTTCAGCGCCAAAGAACAGAGAACACATTAACACATATGTATTTGCATACGGTAGGCTCATATCTATATCAGCCACGCCTTACCCTTGGTTTCCACTACAGTGTTTCAGTTATATATATATATACCCATACTACAATCCGACAGAACTATCTATCTATAGTACATATATATTTTAAGACAGTGAAGTATATGCGTATATAGCTTAATGATTTACCTTCTTGGTTTTTGTCGTGCACGAGATGGTTGCTACCGACGCTCTTCCCTGATTTCTATTCGCTGAGCAGAGAGAAAAGGAATAGCTAAAAGTCTCTCTCTCTCTCTCTCTCACGCTCTCAGACTCCACGGTGATGGAGTATCGTGAAGGTATGGGGGTGTAGAGCACATGGGTATATAAATAGTGGCTGGTGGTTTGATCTGAGAAGAAATATCCAGTGGATTTCTTTTGGTGCCGGGCTCAATGAGATTTGCTGAGATAAGGAGTATGGTGCAGGCACTGGGCTCAAGAAGTAAGGCATTCCTGTTGTGTGGCCGAGGAAGACGCTGAGATCTGGTTTTTGTTAACCGCTGTGATCTGGTTTCTTCTCTCTGCTTCTACGTTTCGTAAATGTGTGCATCACGTTATGGTCTCCCTCGGTCTGATCTGTTTCTGCTTAACGTGTTGCAGATGGTTAAGGTTTAATTGAATAGATACTAGGTTAAATATAGGGTCAGGCCGAGATATTATGATGGTGAGGGATGATCTTTATTTTGTTTTCACGTGTTCAGTTGAAATAACCTAATGGATTGGAATGATATGGGTTGAATTGGGTTGGGTTGAGTAGTTTTAATTGGTTGCATGGGCCACAAGAATAAATAATTGGTCTCTGCTTGTTGCTGCTACGAATATAGTATATAAAGGTTCTATTTAACATTTATCCTTTTTAATATTTCCATAATTTTTATTTCTAGATATTGCAAGAAAAACAATTTCTAATTCTTTTCAATTAATTAATTTAGTTATTTGGCTAATTTTTACCGATTAATTCTCATACTTTTTTTAAGGCATAAGTTTATTTCTTAATTGAATTATTATTTTCCAAAAATAAATTAAGGAAAAATAAGCCTAAATCTCAAATAATTATTCTCCTAATTATCTTGAGCCAAATTTAATAATTAATTTCCCACATGATATTCAAATTTAAAATCCTAAAATTTGGGATGTTACAATGGCACTAAGGCTAGCCTTAAGAGCTGACCTTCCTCCTTGTACCCACTGGCTTTATCAAAAAAAAAAAAAGAAAAAAGAAATCCCTAATCTTTTAACCTAATTAAGAATTTGTTAAAAGTGTAGGCAATGATTTAAATTTTGGTATTTTAGCTGGATTTAAATAAGACTCTCCTTAATTTTTATGTGAAAAATTAAAAATATGTATTAAAATATCCCTTCAGAATTTTGGATGAAGATATTTAATTAAATGATTATTGAGTACTATTTATGTTATAGAGGGTATTTTGGTCAAAATGATAGGTCAATACTATGATTTAATGATTGGATAGATGGAAGTTAAATATAAAAATTATAAGAAAATGTTTATATCACGTATATTTAGGGGGTTGATGCATTTTACCCTTAATTTTATTTCATTCTGCTACTCAAGTATGGAAATGTAGTTATTTGTTTGACCTGATTAAAAATTTTCAACCTACTGTGATTATCCCTTCTATTTTGGTTGATATAATGATTATTATCGATATTTCTAGTACTCTCTTATATCTTAATTATAAGACATATTTAACTGATTTTGGAGAGATTAATGAGAGGAATTAAATTAGTTAATTTTACTCATTTTCCTAAAATGTCCTTATATAAATTTAAAACCATATAAATAAAAGTACATTAGCAACCCCTCCACATACCTTTTCAACCTATAATTTTTTCTTTTCATAGGCTTTTTAATTGAAATAATGATCTTACTATATATACATATATTATGTGTGGGTATACACACATATTTATACATACATATATACTGACACACACATATACACAGATATACATATATGTATGTACACATAGATATATATGTGTGCATGTGTGTCTATATATATATGTATGTTTATGTAGGCAAATTAACGTCAGTTAATCGATAAATAAATTAAAATTTAACCCTTTAAAAGTTGTACGAAAAGTGTACACACTCATATACATATATTCACAAAAAACTAAAAAAAAATAAAATAAGAGTATTTTAGAAAAAAAAATTAATAAAAGTAAAAATTGTATCTTATAATTTTAACTAAAATTAACTCCCAAATATAATCTTTTAATTAAAAGGGGTGGAGTAATATATTGCTGACATGAAGATATGTTGAGGATCGTTACAACTCGTCAAATCTTGAACGAGGAAGAAGATTAAGGTTGGATCAATCCTTGAAGCCAAGGATTTCGAACGCCCCCGCAAGGAGGATTATTTCAACAGGGAGAGATGTAAAATTTGCATCCCCGGATACTCACCAGTTGCTTAAGAGATACTCCCGTCTTAATTATAAGAGCTAGTTGACTTTTTTAGAGAGACTAAGGAACTAATTAAATTACTTTAAATGATTTTTATTTTTATTTCTTTTTTTAAACTAATTAGTTTAACTAATAAACTAATATATAATCTAAGGATATGATTAAGTAACTTATTTAGCTTTTTTAGCCTCTCCAAAGAAAATCAACTAGCTCTTATAATTAGGACCGGAGGTGAGGTAGTATAAAAGAGGATTATTTCCGTAGAAAAAGAGATATAAAAGGGAAAAAATTCCTTAAAAGGGAAAGACTGAAAGGGGCAATCTCTTTAGTTTCTAACTCCGCAACTCCATTACACCTCCAACTCCAAACGTCAAAACCCTCTCTGACTTCCGTACACCTCCCCTCTTGCCTCCATTTTTAATAATTCCTCCTGCTTAGAGCTCCCAAGTCTATCGTTTTCAAGCACTCTCCCTGTTTGATTTTCCCCCTTTTATATTTGACTTTCTTCATATTCTCTCTCGGCGGGCCACGGTGAATTGGCGGGAACCAACTATCAATTTTTGATAACCGGCTAATTGATTTTCTCCCCCGTACAGAATCTCTCTCGGAAATTGCAGTTTGACGACTGGAACGCTTATTTTGATGGCTAACCCGTCTGGGAACCATCAGGAGCAAACCCATGTTTCGTCTTCGTTCAACGGGGTTAGTGGTGCCAATCCCAACAACGGCAGCTCGGCTCCGGAGAGTTCAGGTGCTGCTCAAGCCATGAAACACAACCCGGGCATATCCTTGGATTGGACGCCTGATGAGCAGGCCATACTTGAAGAGGGGCTCGCAAAGTGAGTAAAAATTTGGCTGTTCCCGGTCTCTTGCCCTGTAATAAAATTCGAAATTCTACAATCTCCGCAGGATTACTCTGGTGAACTGTTGTTTCTCGGGTTATCTTTTTGGTTTGTTTCACCCTGTACATTTGTCTTCTTGGGTTACTTTGTTTTAAAAAAGTATGTTAGAATATTTTATTAATTAAACTCTTGGAAGGCTATTTGAGTTAAACTTTCAATATGAGAGAGACTATCCAAAATTCCAACATTAACTTGGGTATGCAGGGCTTTATTCCAAAATGCTACATAGCTGCTTTTTCGAGACATCATCCAGTAAAAGTTTTTTCTTCTGTTTACATGAGATATACACAGAACTAGGGCAGCTGAAAAATGAATCAGGACTCAGGAGTCTGCATGAGTCATATGCATTTCCCATTGTAAGTGAAATTGGGATTATAATTTGGTTACATCGGTGATGTCTCGGTTCTCATTTTATGCTAGTCTTTGCAGCCACAGTGACATTAAAATTTTTTGGTCGGTGATTTTTAGAGCTTAGGTTAAATGAGCAGGAAGCAAGCTTGATCTGCATATCATCTCTAGGATTGCACAGTAAATTCAATTGGGCTGTCAAATTGTGATCTTTTGGTTTCATTTACTGGATAGCAATTTGTACTATTTGCTAAGTACTGCAGGTATTCTTTTATTAAATGCTAGTTCTATATATTGTATTGTAGGTTTACCTCAGAATCTAACATAATACGCTATGCAAAGATAGCTCTACAACTACAGAATAAGACCGTTCGGGATGTTGCCCTCCGCGTTAGATGGATGAATGTAAGCGCTGCAATACTGTTTTTTTTAAAAGCTTCATTAGGCTATTTGTTATTGTAAATGCCATAAAAATCTATGATTACTTGAGTTCATAAGAGCCTTTTACTTTAAACATTTATATGAGTGATGACCATGCACCATTTAGACGATTTATTATTTTAGGCAGCAGGATCTGATTTATGACAATCCTTTTATGGAACAAGATTTTAGACTTGTTGTTGTTATGTGCTTTAAGTTACTGTATCGTGGGTTTTGGGGATATCTTATCGTCAAAAAAGCTACGGCTTCTTTGCTTTCTAATGAACCTTCTTAAGCCCAGGACCAACTCCCACTCATGCCTGAGCTAAGCTCAATTGACTATCTGCAAAGGCTTAATGGCATTGTTATGTTTAAAGGGGTAATAATCCTCTAAAGGTTTTTTAAATTGTAAAGTGCAGAAAAAAAGTGACACGAAAAGTATAACTGTATATGTAACCACTTCGTATCCCCCCCCCCCCCCCCCAAAAAAAAAAAAAAAACTCTTTCCTCTCGTTTTTCAAATTCTGCTAGAAATTTATGAATAAAGAATTTCAGAGGATCCGAACCCTTGTTAATGAACTGTGTAAAGTTTTTTGCTTCTCTCCATTTAGTGCTCTTTTTTTCTTTTCTTTTTTTCACTGGGATTTTTGTTGAGCTTTGTGTAATTGTAAATCTTCTTTTCTTTAAAATGATCTTCTAGTCTACCTTGAAGAATAGTGAATAATTGGTGATTTGTTCCTCCATTTTAATGATGTAAACCCTTATATTTCTTTTTCGACCCTTTCCAATTACTAAAGAAAAAGATAATATTTCATTGAGTCACAAGGGTCTCAGTTTCAAAATATTGCAACTAATATTAAGCTCATTACACAGTAGTGGCTTGATTGTTGTCTTTAAGGTTCAGGCTGATTATCTTACCTACCTGTGGATGATTGATCATTTGCTTCTCCATTAGAATTGAGCTAGACGTGTTGATTTCTTTTTCTTACACTGCTTCTATATGATAAAAAAGGATTATGTTATCATTGGGTCATAAATTTTCTTTACTCCTAATATCTAAGTGCTGTTATTAATATGGAGCTCGTCACATCGTGGAACTAACTTGAGAGCTGTGAGTTTAGCTTTGCATCTCCTATGTATAGCCATCAAACCAAAGCTGTCAATAACTCAATTAAACCTGGTTGAGACACTCTTACATTACAACCAGCACAAACATCTGATTATATTCTTATCATTTATTAATTAAATTAGATGATTCCATTTAAATATGCAATTATTTTTAGATGACGTTTTTGGTTTGCTACTTTTGGCAGAAAAAAGAAAACAGCAAGAGAAGGAAGGATGATTTGACGAGGAAAAATAAAGATAAGAAGGTACCACTTTCATTTATTGGATATTGTCATTATTAATGTAATAAATATGGGTTTCCCCCTTCTTTTAATCTTGTGAATGTTTATCTATCTGTACTCCTTAATCCTTCCAAAAACGTTGGTGGTTTGTAGAACTGTTATGTGTTGAATAATCTCTTTGCTCTATCTTTCTTGCTTGCTTGTGTTGTCGTACTGATTTGGCACACATGTGAAGTCACATATCATTCGAGGGAAATCATGGAGATTTGTCTTGAATATCCTCCACTTACTGATTATCTACTTTGCACAATGCTCCAATTTCTGATTTTTTGTCAGTTCAAAATATGAGACTTTTGGCTTAGAAATGTGTGTATGGTAAGTGTGATTACACAAGTAATATAACAGAAGGAAGGTATATCATGCCATGGGAAATTCATTTGAACTGGTCTAATAAACTCAAAAACATGCTAGAATTTAAACCCAACATGTAAAACTGAATTTTCAATTTTCAAAGATGAATGAGATCAAGGGGTGCAAATGGGAAAGTGAAAGTGGGTACTGCAACAACATGAGAACCTAAAACTGGTTATACTCTACTTATTTCTGTGCAATTGTTTGATATTCTTTTTTTTATGCATTTAATATAGTATTTGATAATCAGGATTTGATTTTAAACTAAGATGTCCTTTTAAATTACTCACCGCATTAGGTGTTTCATTTGGTTGCCCTCAATGTTCTTTGTGATTAATCCTATGGCTTAATATGGAAAAATCTATTTGTCTGTGTGAGGCTAATCGGTATGCTTATATCCAAAATAACAAACTATATTTAACACGTGCTATCTCCCACTGTTAGTTGCTAGACCCATTTTAGAATTCCTTTCCCTAGATACAACCAGAACATCCAAATTGTCAGTCAACATTGGCCAAACTAGAGGACACATTTATCAAATGGCAGTCAGAGAAGAAATCATTGCTGTGAATCCATAAGTAGGCTCAAAATAATTTTAGTATAATGAAAACTAGTTACGTATGGCTAGAAACAATTCAAAGATGAAATAAAGACTGCTCGAAACTATCCAAATACACAAGAATGAAGGGAACAAAGAAAGCACAGTATGATGCATGTGACCTCCAATTTTGAGTATCCAACACTCTCCAGCTCCCTGGTACCCAGAGTGGCGTTCTCTCTCTTCCAGTCTGCATCCTCTGGCTTCTTCTTCTGCTATTCATAGAAGGCTCCTCAAATTAGCTATGATTGTTTGTCAAGCCATGCTTCAGTAATTGATATCCTCAGTTTTGTGACTGGAATGCTGCAGCTTTGAGTGGAAAAAAACCTATTTTTGAAGATTTCTGATGATAGCATGCTGTAGCGTGGTATTTCATTAGTCATGCCTTTATTATCTCAGGTTCTTGTATTTGACTTTGGCATGCCTTGGTTTCTACAAAGCTTGGGCTTCCAATCATTCTCCAGAACCTCCATGTAAGCCGCAGCCCCCTTTTCTGAAAGCCTAGGCTTTCATGTGCAATCCTTCTAACTCTTCTTCTTAGGTTTTTTTTCAAGTCCTTTAGTACATTCCTCAGCCTTGTTCCTCCTTCCTGGATGACCCAACAAACATGACATAGATCACATGAATGCATAAATATGACAGAATTTAAGCTTAATGGACGAACACCATAACCTTTATACATTATGTTTGAAAGCTAATGTTGACATATGCTTTTGGATGGTAATTCCCCCCCCCCCCTCCCCCTCTCTTTGTGCGTGCCACCTTCTTGGCTAGTGAAATTCCATCACGTATGCTGACATATGATCTTTTTTTTTTTTTTGGTAAATTGACATAATATCTTAACTTCTTAGCCTTTGTTAAATGATTTCTCACATTTAAAGTATTGCATTCAACAAAATTGTTAAATATGATACAACTCCATTTTTTTGGAGCATTGGTGCTTAATAGTTGGTTACTCTATTCTGCTGGCTTTGGCATTTGTATGCGCTGTGAAGTTATTTAAAAGCTCATTTGTGCTCAAATGCTAACAATTTACATTAAACTGAAAGGAAAAAAATGGACTTTACTGCATGCCATTACAATTATTTATTAACTTTGGCCAATATTTATTGCATAATTTTCAAAACATCCCTAGATAATATATCAAGAGGGTGAGGCTTGGCGCAACGGTAAGATTGCTGCCATGTGACTTGGAGGTCACAGATTCAAATCTTAGAAACAACCTCTTCAATTGCGGGGGTAAGGCTGCGTACATCTATTCTTCTCCAGACCCTACTTGGTGGAAGCCTTGTGCATTGAGGCACCTTAGATAATATATCAGCTTTGTGTTGAAGTTGAATGTTAACTGAGCTTCCAATGCAAATGAATCTGCTGTATTTCTAACTGTGTACTTAAGTTCAAAAATATCTCATAGTTAGGAATTAGTTGGTTCCTATTAAATTACCGGTCGTCATCTTTATGTTTTGAATAAGAAGTTGCCTTGTTTTCTCATTCGGGCTTCATGTTTTCACTTTTTACTTACTGTTTCTTTCTAGCATTCCATTTATTTCTCACAGAATCTGCATCATGACGGTTGCAATCTCCAGTTTTCTTTTGGAATAGTCCAAGCATATTTGACTATTTGGAAGTTTTTCGATTTGTTAAACGTGGAAAAATTCAGCATCTTGGGGTTCAAGAAATATCTGGAAAGATAATTGATAAAAAATAATGGAAGCAAATAGTAAAAGTTGTATCTGTGCCATCCTGAAATCTCTTTAAGTTCAATATTTATATGCATTTTCATGTTTGGGGGAACATCTGATGTTAAGGAAGTCTCTATTTTTGTTTCTAGGAAAGGGTTTCTGATCCATCAACAAAGTCATCTCACTTTGCCACCCGGTCCAATGTATCTCCATATGCTCCACCAATGATTATGATGGACAATGATGATGGCATTTCCTACAAAGGTCAGACACATGTTTGAGGTTTTCAAACATGACAGGAGATACTTTTTTCTATTGTAGGTAGAAGTATCTCATGGTTAATTGACTCTTTTTATGTCTGAAAATTTCTTTGGGCTTCTTGCAGCTATTGGAGGTCCCACAGGAGAACTATTGGAACAAAATGCGCAGGCTTTGAATCAAATATCTGCAAATCTATCTGCTTTCCAGGTAAGCTGATGCTGTTGTTTGACCTTCTGTGTCTCTACTTTTTGTGCAAAGTAACATCGGCTTAACAGGTTTATCATTTATGTGTTTGTATCAATTGTAAGGTTCTGGGCATTAGACAGATAACCACTATAAGTGTCCCAGTCCTATTTTTCGTCCATGTTCTTCTTTGTATTTCATTCAGGTCAACAATAATATGTTTATCAATTTGAAGAGCAAATTGCACGGTTGTTGTTAAATTTTGATCTGTCTAGATGATTTCAGAAGATTTGAGGTTTTGCTTTGATAACTGGTAGTTTAAACCTTGTTCAGCTTACCTGGAACCAAAACTAAGGAACAGTTGAAGATCTGAACCTCAATACATCAATTTTATGTTAGAGTACTTTTTTATGGCTTTTTTTTTTGGTGACACACTTCAGTGACAGTGGATTTATTTATTTGACTTGGCGCTGTGAATTATAGATTACATGGAGAGGTTTCTAGTATCCCATCTCTAGATTGGCGATCATCTGATTATTTCTAATTTTATGTGAAGTCATTTGACTATTACCCCTTCATGCTTTCGTGTCTAACATGGCATGGAGTTTTAGTCAACAATGGAATCATTATATTTTTATAGGAGGTTGTGAAACTACTGTAAAGACCATATGTGTTATTGAAAGAGGTAAGCATGTGGTATTGAAAACAATATGACGAACTTGGTAAATTTTCAAAAAAATTAGATATGGGCATGGCAAGTTATATTCCATGACATTACTATTTTCAGATAATTTTAGAAACAAATACCAATTCATTTTTCATACCAAAGGCCATGCATAAAAAACTATTATAATTTCGAAACCACTTTGACATGGACTTGATAAGGGTATACCTGTAGCAAACGATATACTGGCAGACTGGAATGTTTCAATTTTATGTCAGACTGTTTGTTTTCTAGTCCTAGTAGTGTCATTTTCAATTTAATTTATAGGAGCATTATTGGTGGCTCTTAAAGCTGATATATATTTTTTCCCCTGTTCTCTCCATTTTTTGTTTCCAGATACAGGAAAACATTAATCTATTCTGCCAAACAAGAGACAACATTCTTAAAATTATGAACGAGTAAGTTTTTTTTCACTGTTTCTCTTGCACTTTCCTATAACAACACTCTTCATTTATTTGAAATTATATCAACATTGATTCATCCATTACTCTTTATAACTGTGATGTCTGAATGTCAGCAAGTCCTTCATTAATAGGAAACTAAGTTTGGAAAAGATATTGCCTATATAGTTTCCTTTAGATATGTTAATCAATCGGAAAAGTAAAGAAATTATAATTGCTTAATGTGTACATGAGATATGAAGAATCAGCAGCAGCCTGCTTGGCATTTAAACAGCCTCTCCTATAATCTTAATTTTTAATGCTTGTGCTTAAGACACTGGGAGACCTTTGCAGAGAGTAGAGCTGAAAGTTTCTGCAAACAACCCATTTTTAACTCGAATATGATGGTTAATCTGAGACAGAAAACTGATGCTAATGTCTAGTGATGCCTTTTGTTCTCTAAGGATTAGAGTTGTTTCAACAGTTCCCAGCATTCTTTTATTTAGTCCATAATTTAAAAAATCTAATTGTGGCTGAAAACCACTCAATACTTATATCTCATCTGAATAAAAATGGCTAGAGATTTGGAAATGCTGAATGAGTGTGTAGATCAGTGTGCAGAAGTAGACGGCTTCTTGGAATGAAAAAAAAAATATTAGGTCAATTGTTCCGTCTTTCTTTTGAAGTTAAGAGTGTCAATTTGACATGTTACTAGAAATAGAGTTTATTTAGCATTGCTGATTTAACCACTTTGCTTTTTCTCACGTTGCTCACTACTTAAAAGCTCCCCCACTCCTTTTTTTCTTTTTATTTTGTTGGCAGTTTGAATGACTTGCCAGAGGTGATGAAGCAAATGCCACCTCTACCCATAAAGGTGAATGAAGAGCTGGCCAACTCCATTCTTCCAAGAACAAACCTCCCAACGCAGTCATGATGTTGCTCGATGTTCATTCATCTACTTACGGGCTTGCCTTTCCATATTTCTGCCTCCAGGGGGCACTCCAATAATATTCCCACACACTTGTGTGAAGAATAAGGTGTTAATCTAAATGACCCGGCTTTTAAATTAAAAAGAAAAAGAAAGCAACAACGAAAAGAAGGAAGAAGAAACAATTAAATAAGGATTGAGAATCATCAGGTTGAATTAGCTTCATTATTATTAATTTTTTTCATTGGTTTTCCTGTTTTTGGTTCTCTTAGTGGGCCCCATCTATGTTGTACCAGTAGGGAGTTTTCTTCGTGGTAATCGTCGGTTGAATTTGGGCAATAAGATTTATTAACTGATGTTCTCAGTTGATTCTGTTAGCACATTTATAAGGAATGGTAGCTAGTTATCCTGTGTTTGTCACTTTGTCAGTCTAATCAACCTTGGGTTATGTCGATTGAAGCTGAGTATTCTTCCCCTGTAAATGTCATATTTACACTACTATGTGGAGAGTTAATTGTTAGTTTCATAATTACTTTGGTCGATTAAAGGAGCACTTGCTTCATTTTTTCTTACTTTTTAGATTAGAAGCTTGATTTTATTTCTCGTAACCGCCCCAGGCGAGCTTTATCGCTCCAACGCGCGCTTAAAGTTTGAAACCCTCTTTCCCCTCCCTCTCTACATCACTCACACAGATCAATTCGGATTTATCATACTTCTGACTAATATCAATTTTGCCTTAGTTGTTTACTTGGTCTCTGAAGTTTAATACTTTTCAATTAAATCCGTGTAATGTAGAAACTAAAAGATTTGATTGATAAGGATTAAGTCTCAGTAATAATTAAGACCAACTTAAGTAAGAGAAAATTTCGTTATCCATTTTTTTTCCCGTAGTAAAGCTGAGTTGGGACTAATCAAATACTATCTCTGGTCCTAACTATAAGACATAGTTGACTTTGTTTGGAGAGATTAAGAAAGCTAAATAAGTTACTTGATCATTTTATATGTTGTATATCTTTAGATTATATATTAGTTTATTAATCAAAATAATTACTTTATAGAAAAAAATAGAAAGAAAAATACTCTAAGGTAATTTAAATAGCTTCCTTAACTTCTCCAAAAAAGTCAACTATATCTTATGAAGAGTGGAGCTAAATACCCAAGAGGGGGGGTGAATTGGGTATCTTTAAAAATTAAGGATTGAGCTCTGTTTTTGACTAATGAAAACAGAGGCTAACAGAGGAGTAGGGAAGGAAAGCTTTACACAATGTGATTTATACTGGTTCGGTCCTTTCTCTGACCTACATCCAGTCCCCAAGCCTCACCTGGGATTTTCAATCCACTATAATCAAATATTGATTACACACTCTGTACTAAGAGTTGTTCTCTCACTAGAACACACTCCTCCTTACAAGTTGTAATCAATACACCCCAACTACCAAGTCCCCTGACTTGTAGTTTTCTCAATTAATAAATGATTTACAAGTATTTGACTCTCTTACAGAGCAGATAGGATAAACACTGACGAACTAAGTATCAAAATGGTACAATACAGATGAAAGCTTGATACAATAAATGACTCAATAAATTTTCGCTCTAAGTAGTTGTATCAGCTTGAGAAGAAGTTAATGCTCTCTATTTATAGGCAGAGAACATTAAATGACCGTTGTAAGATGATTCCAACCGTTGGAAGTGATTAGCTTGGGTTCTGGTCATCTTCTCTTTCTAAATTTCTGCTAATCCAAGTCTTAATGAAGTCTGATGTGGCTCTCTGAGAATTTGCCCGTTGGAGATGTCTTTACTTGTTGTAGTAAGCATTCTTTAACGTTTAGAAGGCGTGCTCAGATGGATTAGCTAAGAATAGGTTGATTTGCAGAAGTGCATTTAATGCACTGTTCACTTTTTGCTTTATTGCTTTGACCTCCAATAATCTTCATCTGATCTTACTGAAATTCACTCAAAAAACTTGTTAAACATAGCTAGGAGTATGATTGAATGAATTATGGAAGTAATAAGATCAAACAATAATGATTTGCAAATTCGCGTAATTCAAAAACCAATTTTGACCGTTGTATACTGCAGTATGTTCCTCTATACTGGAGTATGCCACTGTGCATACTGCAGTATCCAAAGATTACTGCAGTAAACAACTTCCAGAGACAAAAACCTCGCGAAATATGTTTGAAAGAAATGCTCTATACTGCGGTATGAAAATAACATACTGCAGTATGCGAGTTTTTGTTAAAGAGAAGAGAGCCCGTGATTGCCCAATACTGCAGTATGAAAACCTATACTGCAGTATGCAATAGTTATAAACTTAGAGAGCTTACTGTGAGAGCCTTTACTGCAGTATCCAACTCCATACTGCGGTAAGGACTTGGGTGAGAAAATTTGATAGCTCTCGGGTTGGCCCTATACTGCAGTATACATACCTATACTGCGGTATTGGCTTGACTTAGAATTTTAATTGCTCTCTGGATGCCCCTATACTGCAGTATACAAGGCTATACTGCGGTATGGGCTTGTTTTGAAAAAACGCGGTTTCTCTCTGGAAGTCCCTATACTGCAGTATACATAGCTATACTGCGGTATGGACTTACTTTGAAAATACGGTTGCTCTCGGGTTGGCCCTATACTGCAGTATGACATCCTATACTGCAGTATGGCCTTTCACTGGGAGTCCAATACTGCGGTATGTAACTAACATACTGCAGTATTGACTTAACTTCATCAATTTGATGATCTTCTGTAAGTCCTATACTGCGGTATATCACCTTATACTGCAGTATTGACTTTCTGGAAGACCCTTTACTGCAGTATGCCATCCCATACTGCGGTAAGCAACTCTTAGATGATTTTCAAAGAATCTTGGAAACTTCAAAGCATATTTTTCACTTGTTGTTAATCATCAAAACACATTGAGAACTAACATTCTCCCCCTTTTTGATGATGACAACACTTATAAACATTCTTTTTAAAGATTTAGAAAGATGTGTAGCTTTCAGATTGAAGTTTTCAAAATATCAGAGTTGAATTATCAGAAAAACATCCAATTTGCATTTTTAAACATAGACATCAGAGAATAGCAGCAGATATATAATTGAACTTGTAAACATGTGCAAAATATGTTCATATTCATTTAAAACATCATACATGAGTTGTATCTAACTGATATCAGAAGAGGATAAATACTCTGATAATCACTGATATCAGCAAAACAAGGTTAAAACATTACAAGCTTCCTACACCTACATCAACTAATCATCCTACTAAACCTCTAAACACTAAGCATCTTTCTCTGCTTCTCCCCCTTTGTCATCATCAACATACTCGGGATCTAGGATAATAAGAGGAGGAGAATAGAGGACCATAGCTGTGTTGGGATCAAAATCGGAATCATGGGGCACAGCATATGGAGAGGGTGTAGGGAAGAGTGCAGTAGATGGAGTAGGTGGAGATGGAAGTGGATTCGGAAAAATCTCTGTGGAAGGGGTGGCCGGGGAAGAGGTGGTGTGGGGTGGGCTATGAGGTGGACTGGGAAATGAGAAAGTAGGTGAGGAAGGTGGGGAATAGTGAGTTTCTGGAGTGAATGAGGTAGGCTGGGTGACAGGAACCTCAGTAGATATGGAAGGCTGAGACTCTGGGGCAGGAGAGGAAGAGGAAGGGCCAGTGGTGAATCCGAAGGTTGACGAAGAAGCTCCAACATCAAAATGCTTGATCAGACGGTCAACCTTGTCCCGGGTGTCAGATGCAACTGTCAGATTGACAGCCAGTCGGGAGTCTAAGTCAACACACTGATCGAATATCTCTTGATTCTTCTTGTTGAAATCTTCAGAGAGCCTGGCCACCTCTGCATCCATTTTCTGTTTCATGTCAGCTGCTAACCGTCCAAACTCGAACTGCATCTTCACAAAGAGAGACGCAGCAGCAGCATCCACGATTCTCTTGATCCGATCATCAAAGTCCAATGGTGGAGAAGGCGGGGCTGACTGAGCCTCATGTGCAACTGACTGAGATGCACGAGTCTGAGACCGCGGTGGAGCTCTCGACTGCCCAGATCCTTCCGGTTCGAACTGAATCTTCATCAGGTTGAGCTGAGATTTGCCGAAGGCCGGGATAAACTTCATCTGCTCTGGAGGACCCACATACCATATCTTATGGTAGTACAATATCAGAGAGACCAGAGATGCAAAGGGCATGTAGGATCCCTTGCGGGATACGAATCTGAAATGGCTAATCTCCTTGAACAGCCACTGCCCAATATTGAGTGGATGCTTGCGGATGAAGGCGGTGAAGAAGCGGTAGTCCTTCTGCGTGAAGTGCGTGTAGCTCCCGCCTTTTTGCACAAAGTTACGCGAATACACGTACCATATCACACGGTGCAAATGAGGCATCTTCGAGGGCTTGAATGTCAAGTGAACCCTCTGATCATCCGGTATGTCCTGACCGGGCATAAGTGTGGCATATACCTCCTCATTAGAATACTTTGGTGTGAACGCTTCGGGAGGGTTAACCACCTTAAGGATCTTGTTGAGTATGGCGGCAGATAGAGTAAACTGAACTCCTCTCACAGAAGTTGTGACCCTTTCCTCAATCAATCTACCTTCCGAGCTCAAGATGTGATTGGATGCCATGTTGAAATAAACATCTTGACCAACTCAGGACAGTAGGCAGCCTCGATGGAGACGAGCGTAGCATACGGCCCAAACCATGGAGATAGATCAACGTTGCACTCCCGATATACTTGCTCTAGATTGACAGAGGTTACGGTGCAGAAACCTCGGCTTCCGAAAAGGTCTTTGAATTTGGCATTGAGACTGGGAGGAAGAATGACAGGAGCAACCTTAAATCCCTCTGGCGCATTCTTGTGGATTTTGATTTCTTCAACCGCATTTGCTACCACAAGAGAGAAATCTAGCTCAGAATCCGTTTCTGAGGAAGAACCAGGAGAATCAGCAGATGAGGGAGAGGAAGGGATAGTAGTGGAAGCCCTCTTTGTTCTTGCTTTTTGAGGAGCAGCGGTCCTCTTCCCTTGAGCCTTGCTCGGCTCACCGGTCTTCTGCTTCTTGGTGACAGAAGGTGGAATAGAGGTTTTGGACGGAGCTCCCCTCTTCTTGGGATTCGATGAAGATGTCCCGGGTATGGGAACACCCATGCCAGGAATCTGACGATCAATGCCATCTCCTAATTTCTTAGGAATTGATTTCGTCCTCGGTGCCCGGAGTGGAAGGGAAGAAGAAGGTTGTTTGGAGAGAGATTGGTCTTTAGACATTGTTAACGCTAGGGTTTCGGTGGAAATGGGAATCAGAGAGGAATGAGAGAAGGTTGGAGAGGATTTGTGGAGGTTTAACTGGGGTTTGAGACGATTTCAGAGAGAGAAGGAAGAAAGAGATGCGTTACTGCTAGGGCTTTACTGTGGTATAGATGCGAGTATGAAAGAACACAGCGTTTTAATATATATAGACAAACCCCTATACTGCAGTAAGGTTCTTGTATACTGCAGTATAGCATACTTTCATTTATATACTGCAGTAAGGATGGAAGTATACTGACCTGGACTTCAAAAATGTTGAGAGAATTTTTGAAAAACCCGATGGCCATACTGCAGTATAGCACTTACATACTGCAGTATGCCTCTTGCATACCTGAAACTTCGTTTCTGTCTGACCCCATACTGCAGTATATGACTTACATACTGCAGTATCCCTCTTGCATACTCAGCTTTGGCTTCTGTCTGATCCCATACTGCAGTATATCACTTACATACTGCAGTAAGCATCTTGCACACTTGGAATTTTTGCCTCTCACACACCCTATACTGCGGTATATCACTTGCATACCGCGGTATAGCTCTACTGAAACATCAAAAACACCCTGCAAAAACAAAGACTAAACTCTCCGATGCTTAAGTTAGTAAAGATTAATCATCAATGACACATCTAACATTAATTTTAGGGAGAATAACTTACAATTCATTGGGATTTACCATTCCCAATTCTCTCCTTATGAAAGTGAATTGTTCCTTGGCTAGAGGCTTGGTGAAGATGTCAGCTAGTTGAAGATGAGTTGGAATAAACATCACTTTCACATCTCTCTTCTGGACATGGTCCCGGATGAAGTGATGTCTCACATCAATATGCTTGGTTCTTGTATGTTGCACGGGATTCTTGGCCAAGCTTATTGTGCTAGTATTATCACAAAGTATTGGGATTTCCTTTAAGTGCACTCCCAAGTCAGCAAGTTGTTGCTTCAACCACAACACTTGAGCACAGCAGCTTGAGGCAGCCACATATTCAGCTTCTGTTGAGGACACGGCCACGGTAGTTTGCTTCTTGCTAAACCAAGAGACAAGTGAGTTGCCAAAGAACTCGCATTGCCCACTTGTACTCTTTATATCCGTCTTATAGCCAGCATGATCCGAATCTGAATATGCCACAAGATGCTCCGGCTGACCTTTGGGAAACCATAGCCCAAGAGTCTTCGAATCAGAGAGATATCTGAATATCCTCTTCACATTTTCAGCATGAGACTCTTTAGGAGCGGATTGAAACCGAGCACACATTCCAACACTGAATTGGATGTCTGGGCGACTTGCAGTGAGATAGAGCAATGATCCAATCATTCCTCTATACTTGGTAATGTTGAAATCCTTGCCCTCTTCATCAGCATCCAAAGAAGTTGTTGTGCTCATTGGTGTGTCAGCTCCATTGCACTTGTCCATTCCAAACTTCTTCAGCAAATCATTTAAATACTTGGTTTGAGATATAAATATCCCATCCTTACGTTGTCTGATTTGCAGTCCAAGGAAGTAATTGAGCTCTCCCATCATTGACATCTCAAATTCCCCCTGCATAGACTTGGAAAATTCCTCACACAAAGAGTCATTAGTAGCACCGAAAATAATATCATCAACATATATCTGTACAATTAAAATTTCATTCAATTTATTTTTCTTGATAAACAATGTTGTATCAGCCTTTCCTCTAATAAATCCTTGATTGAGTAAGAATTGACTCAATCTTTCATACCAAGCTCTAGGAGCTTGCTTAAGACCATACAAGGCTTTCTTAAGTCTAAAAACATGATCTGGAAATTGATCATTTTCAAAACCTGGAGGTTGTTCAACATACACCTCCTCTTGAATGAAACCATTTAGAAAAGCACTTTTGACATCCATTTGATAGAGTTTAAAACCTTTTGTGCATGCAAATGCTAGAAGAACTCTTATTGCTTCCAATCTAGCTACTGGAGCATAAGTCTCTTCATAGTCTATTCCTTCTTCTTGATTGTAGCCTTTGGCCACTAATCTAGCCTTGTTACGCACAATGATGGCTGACTCATCACGTTTGTTCTTGAATACCCATTTTGTCCCAATTACCGGATGGTCTTTGGGTCTAGGTACCAAGTCCCAAACTTGATTTCTATCAAATTGATGTAGCTCCTCTTGCATAGCAATCACCCAATCATTGTCTGAAAGGGCTTCTTCTATCTTAGAGGGCTCTATATGTGAAATAAATGCAGAAAATGTAACTTCATTCAGAGTACTATTTCTGGTCCTGACTCCTTGATTTACATCACCTATGACTTGGTCTAAAGGATGATTTCTTAAAAATCTCCAAGCTCTAGGTTGAGACTGATCAGGATTTTCTAAGTTGTTTTCAGGATCAGCCTCAAAAACATTTTCTGAATTTTCAGAAGGAGTAGGAGCATTTTTCGAAAAGAATTTGTTTTTGAAAATAGTCTCCTCTTCATCATCCAAGGATTTATCAGACTCAGATTCACAGAATACAACATGTATAGATTCCTCAACAATCTTAGTTCTAGTATTAAAAACTCTATATGCTTTGCTCCTATTAGAGTAACCAATAAAGATAGCTAAATCAGCTTTAGGATCGAATTTACCAAGATTGTCTTTACCATTATTGTGCACATAGCACTTACAGCCGAAGACACGAAGGTGGCTTAGGTTTGGCTTTCTTTCCTTGTAGAGTTCGTATGGAGTCTTATTCAGCTTCTTTCTCAAGTATGCTCTGTTGGAGACGTAGCAAGCCGTACTCATGGCATCAGCCCAAAACACTTGCGAAGTGATGTACTCGTTCAACATTGCTCTAGCCATTTCAGTGAGTACTCTATTCTTTCTCTCCACAACACCATTTTGTTGTGGTGTTCTTGGTGCTGAAAAATTGTGATCAATCCCCATACTGTCACAGAACTCAGCAAAGGCTTGATTCTCGAACTCTCCACCATGATCAGTCCGTATTCCTGAAATTGATAACCCTTTCTCGTTTTGGACCTTCTTGGCAAATGAAACAAACTGATCAAAGGTTTCATCTTTAGAAGATAAAAATATTGTCCAAGTAAATCTAGAGAAATCATCAACAATGACCAAAGTGTATAAGTTTCCACCAAGACTTTTCACTCTAGCTGGTCCAACTAGATCCATGTGAAGAAGTTGAAGAGGTCTGTTTGTTGAAATTTCATTTTTAGCTTTAAAAGAAGATTTGGTCTGTTTTCCCTTTTGATAAGCATCACAAATCGTATCATTTTTGAAATTCAGTTTGGGAATGCCAATAACCAAATCCTTTTTCAATAACTTGTCAAGTTGATACATATTAACATGAGCTAATCGCTTATGCCATAGCCAACTCTCATTCAAGTTACTTACAAAACAATTTTCAGAAGTAGAAGCATTGCTAGAGAGGTTCAAAGTATAACAGTTTCCATCTCTAGGTGCTCTAAATAAAGCTTTATTTTTCAAATCATTTATGGAGATCAAATCCTTTTTAACAATAAAGCATTCATCGAGTCAAATATTACCAAATTACCCTTATCGGTGCTTTGGCTCACACTTAGGAGATTGTGACACAATCCTTCTACAAGGTAGACGTCTTTGATGAGTGGGCCTTCATTGTTGCCTATCTCACCAATGCCAGCGATTTTCCCGGATTGATCACCTCCAAATGTGACTCTACCTCCATCTTTTGGCTTTATTGATAAAAACTTTGATTTGTCTCCAGTCATGTGTCTTGAGCATCCACTATCAATGTACCACTTGTTCGGCCTTGATGCTCTAAGACATACCTGCAGATCACCAGAGGTCAAGTTTTAGGTACCCATCTTTTCTTGGGTCCTTTGGGGTTAGCATGCACCTTGGGAACATATGTTCCTTTTGGTACCCAGACATAATTTCCTACAGGTTTAGCTTTTCTTTCTTTTCGATGAAAACAAGATGAAGTAGAATGACCCTTCCTATTGCAATATGTACAATGTGCAAAAGGGTTTGAGGAATGAACAGATTTAGTGAAATAATTCATATAGGATTTTTGTCCATTCTTTTTCTTTCCTTTCTTCTTATCAAAGTCTGGTCTATAACCAATGCCCGATCTATCGTTTGTAAAACGTTGTTGTTTCAAAATCACATTGAGCATTTCACTTCCCTTAGTAAATTTCTCAAGTGCTTTTGTAAGTTGTGAATTCTTTTTCTCTAGGATAGAGCATTCATCACAAATCAGAGATTGAGGAGAAGAGAGGTTTTCAATTTGCAGTTCAAGAAAATAATTTTTTCTTTTCAAAGACATGTACTTGTCTGCAAGTTTTTCAAACTCCTTTTGAACAACATTGTATTCAGCAAACAATTCATCATAGGAAGGAAGAGATTCATATACCTCATTTATTTCACTAGGTTGTACTTCTTCCTCAGCAACCAGGCATATGTTGGCTTTTTCACTTTCATCCTCTTCAGCTTCATCCTCATCCGATGAGCTATCTCCCCATATAGCTGACACATATGCCTTCTTTTTGTATTTCTTGAATTTCTTCTTTTCTTTCTCTTGGTTTTTCAGCTGAGGGCATTCTGCCTTGATGTGTCCGGGCTTCTCGCATTCATAGCAGATGATAGGCTTCTTTGATTCATAGCTCGAACTTCCTTTCTGAAATTTCTTGAAGCCTTGATCTCTTTTATAAAACTTCTTGAATCTCCGGACCATCATGCCAATCTCTTCATCCTCGTCGTCATCTTCCTCATCCTTTTCCACATTGAGAGCCACTCCCTTGTTGCGATTGTTGCCACCATTGACATCTTCTAATTCCTTCTTGAACCTCAGTTTGCTCTCGTATTCAGATAAGCTACCAAACAATGCGGCAACTGAAGTCATTGACTCTCCACGAGCTTCTTCAATGGCGGTAACTTTTGCTTCCCAATCCTTTGTCAGAATATTGAGGATTTTCCTCACTTGAGCTCCTTGATCAAAAAGCTTTCCCAAGGCCGCTAGCTGATTGGTCAAATGAGTGTATCTCAACTGAAATTCTCCAATACTCTCGCCTTGCTTCATTCGCAACAAGTCATACTCAGTGGTTAGAATGTTGACGCGATTTTCCTTGATTCCAGATGTTCCTTCATAAGCTATTTCTAGCGCCTTCCACATCTCTTTAGTTGTTGTCAAATTACAGATACGAAAGTACTCCTTTTGACTAAGAGCACTCTGAAGCATCAGGATAGCCTTGCTATTGAGAGTGATGTTCTTCTTATCATCATCATTGAACTCGGCTTCTGTCTTGGGAACAGTGATGCCTCCTTCTACCTTGACTGGAACATAGTCTCCAGTCTCAAAGACCCTCCATAGACCATATTCTGTAGCCATCACGAACACACGAAATTTTGCTTTCCAGAAAGAGTAGTGTTCGCCGTCGAAACCGGGAGGTCTGTTGATTGAAGCTCCATCTGGAAGAATTCCTTCCATAGTGATCCTTCTCGAGTGGTAAAACTCTTCTGAGAAGACCTTGCTCTGATACCAAATGAAGAGTGGAGCTAAATACCCAAGAGGGGGGGTGAATTGGGTATCTTTAAAAATTAAGGATTGAGCTCTGTTTTTGACTAATGAAAACAGAGGCTAACAGAGGAGTAGGGAAGGAAAGCTTTACACAATGTGATTTATACTGGTTCGGTCCTTTCTCTGACCTACATCCAGTCCCCAAGCCTCACCTGGGATTTTCAATCCACTATAATCAAATATTGATTACACACTCTGTACTAAGAGTTGTTCTCTCACTAGAACACACTCCCCCTTACAAGTTGTAATCAATACACCCCAACTACCAAGTCCCCTGACTTGTAGTTTTCTCAATTAATAAATGATTTACAAGTATTTGACTCTCTTACAGAGCAGATAGGATAAACACTGACGAACTAAGTATCAAAATGGTACAATACAGATGAAAGCTTGATACAATAAATGACTCAATAAATTTTCGCTCTAAGTAGTTGTATCAGCTTGAGAAGAAGTTAATGCTCTCTATTTATAGGCAGAGAACATTAAATGACCGTTGTAAGATGATTCCAACCGTTGGAAGTGATTAGCTTGGGTTCTGGTCATCTTCTCTTTCTAAATTTCTGCTAATCCAAGTCTTAATGAAGTCTGATGTGGCTCTCTGAGAATTTGCCCGTTGGAGATGTCTTTACTTGTTGTAGTAAGCATTCTTTAACGTTTAGAAGGCGTGCTCAGATGGATTAGCTAAGAATAGGTTGATTTGCAGAAGTGCATTTAATGCACTGTTCACTTTTTGCTTTATTGCTTTGACCTCCAATAATCTTCATCTGATCTTACTGAAATTCACTCAAAAAACTTGTTAAACATAGCTAGGAGTATGATTGAATGAATTATGGAAGTAATAAGATCAAACAATAATGATTTGCAAATTCGCGTAATTCAAAAACCAATTTTGACCGTTGTATACTGCAGTATGTTCCTCTATACTGGAGTATGCCACTGTGCATACTGCAGTATCCAAAGCTTACTGCAGTAAACAACTTCCAGAGACAAAAACCTCGCGAAATATGTTTGAAAGAAATGCTCTATACTGCGGTATGAAAATAACATACTGCAGTATGCAAGTTTTTGTTAAAGAGAAGAGAGCCCGTGATTGCCCAATACTGCAGTATGAAAACCTATACTGCAGTATGCAATAGTTATAAACTTAGAGAGCTTACTGTGAGAGCCTTTACTGCAGTATCCAACTCCATACTGCGGTAAGGACTTGGGTGAGAAAATTTGATAGCTCTCGGGTTGGCCCTATACTGCAGTATACATACCTATACTGTGGTTTTGGCTTGACTTAGAATTTTAATTGCTCTCTGGATGCCCCTATACTGCAGTATACAAGGCTATACTGCGGTATGGGCTTGTTTTGAAAAAACGCGGTTTCTCTCTGGAAGTCCCTATACTGCAGTATACATAGCTATACTGCGGTATGGACTTACTTTGAAAATACGTTTGCTCTCGGGTTGGCCCTATACTGCAGTATGACATCCTATACTGCAGTATGGCCTTTCACTGGGAGTCCAATACTGCGGTATGTAACTAACATACTGCAGTATTGACTTAACTTCATCAATTTGATGATCTTCTGTAAGTCCTATACTGCGGTATATCACCTTATACTGCAGTATTGACTTTCTGGAAGACCCTTTACTGCAGTATGCCATCCCATACTGCGGTAAGCAACTCTTAGATGATTTTCAAAGAATCTTGGAAACTTCAAAGCATATTTTTCACTTGTTGTTAATCATCAAAACACATTGAGAACTAACATCTTATAATTAGGACCGGAGGGAGTATATACTACTAAAACTCTAAGCAACTCATTCATTGGTCCACGTGGATTGCCAACATTGCATGATACTCATCAGTTATTGGTCAACATACATGAACCCATATATTGTATTATACTCATCAGTTATTGGTCAACATACATGAACCTATATATTGTTCGCGTGTTCAGACTTATCACATATATTATTTCTCCTGCATAAGTGCGAATGCATTATATTCTTCTGTCAAACGAATTTCAAATTTATTTCGAACCTCATTGGAGGTGCATACCCATATCATTAATTTTAGTCTTCTTCCAATGGTGCTTATATGTTTCCCATGTATCATAATGGTGTTTTGTTTTCTCCATCCACCATTTCCAACGATTGCCAAATCAAATCTGCGGCTATTTATACTGTATAATGCAATATTCCCGTCCGCAGTTGAAAAACTCATTGCGGTAATAACGTTCATCGTTTTATACCGCACCGTTGCGTACTAAATGGCTTTTTTAAAATCTATCTCTTTTGCAATGGGTTCCATTAAACTTGCATCTTTTACTGAAGTCAATAGCACTCGCAATGACTGGTCCTTGTGTGTTAAAGTTGTTGATAGTTTCTAGGATATTCCACCCTCGAAGATGCACAAACAAATGACTTACAATGTCATTCTTGCAGATAGTCAGGTTTTTATGATGATTTGCTGTTTTTCCTTCTATTGAAATTATTACTTTATATAATTTGTATATTTGATACGTTTTGTTGTCCTGTAGGGGTACATTGTTTTAGCTATGTGTCGTCGTCGTGATATCTGTCAAAGACTTTGTGGTGTGTTGGTTCGTGGGTTTTGCTTCCTTATCCAAGGATTTACCGTCAGACCTGGTCAGAATATCATTAATAATGATCTGCAGATAGTGATAGAACCTTATAGT
This sequence comes from Acacia crassicarpa, assembly GCA_034222035.1. Lineage (NCBI taxonomy): Eukaryota > Viridiplantae > Streptophyta > Magnoliopsida > Fabales > Fabaceae > Acacia > Acacia crassicarpa. Next base: position 72,472,685 of record JAWXYG010000001.1, read on the forward strand.
AAAGTGGAGTTTATTAAGGACATCATTATCATGCTAGACAAGATTTTTACTCCACTCCGAGATTTGGCAGAGAGTACCACATTTGATTCTTCACTTATAAGTATCCTTTTTTACATTTATTGTTCACTTTTTTCAGTGTATACGTTGTATAAATTGCTGTCATGATATTTATACTTCTTATCCTTTAGATGTTGTAGGACTGGTAACATCTGTTACTAGATTAAATGATGTGGTATTTGACCAAGAGTTATTGTACTGGTTCTCTTTTTCGATTGTGGATCAATGGTTGGATCTGATCATATTTCGCAAATTCTATCTTTTATTTTTGTTTATTTCTTTTAACTATTCTTTCATGTTTTTGTTAGTGGGTCTTCATTCCATTGTTGTTTCACTGGAACACCTGCTTATTGGGCATCCGTTTGCTATACAAGGTTGGAACAGAAACATGACGCAATTGTTGCATTGTTATGGGTTAAGATGAAAAAAATGGCAGGTAAAATATTTGTTATATTGTTACACTTGTATGTTCATTCAATATTGCCTAACTAATTAATTTTATTTTATTTTTAGATAGCCAGATCATCTTTGATAGCCACCATGATTTGTCTCAGGCGATGTTCAACTATAATCATCAGGCCGTTGTAGATTTTCGTGATGAACTCAAACAAGCATGTGCTGCTGAGCTTGGTTATGATAATGCTACTCCTCCAGCCGTTTTTAATATTGCTTTTTTAGATGGATAAATTTATATTATTTGCCGTTAGTCTTATTTGTGGTGTGTTGTCCTAAAAAAAAATCAGTCTCCAATGACATTTAGTCTACATCTTCCGTGCAAATTTTGTATCCTTTAATACACGTAAAGTTAATTGTTAGACAACAATTGTCTGTGTTTTCATCTATTAATACAATAACAGTTACTATGCTTTCATTCGTCATGTTAATGTTTCTATTGCTTTCATTTTGTATTCCATGTTTTCAAACGGCAGATTTATTTAAATTATTTTTTTTTTTAAAAAAAAGAAAAACTGTAGAGGTGCGCGAACGCTAGACTATCACCATGAAACGGTTACTCTAAACGACTATCGATTACTCTTAAATAACAGACTCCATAATTGTCCATAGTTATATCCATATTGCAACTGCCATGTATTTAATGGCATAAATGGTAGTGGTATTTTTACAGCTCCAATTAAGTGATTGATAATGTCTTTTCAAAATATGCCATGATTACAAAAGTTATTATATACCAACTATCATCTGTTCAATCTATTTAATTAACATCAAAATAGCTTGATCTGTGGTTTCTTCCATTTGGCTTACGATGAAGGATGCAAACGGATATCAATTAATTATTGTATAATTCCAACGCAAAAATCATTTCCCTATACTAACCTAACGATATGACCATTAGACTTTATCAACAATATTATTATCTCAATGGCTAACATAGTTGTCCGCCATAAATGAAGTGGATGAAAAGGGTTTCACTGTTAATAGTCCTTCATAAGTAATGAAAATGAACTTTGCTATGTACGCGACCCATGCCATCAGGTTAAGCTGACCATGAACTATATCCATTCGTAAATATTAAATGGCAATCTATCCATGAGTTGATTAATACAGAATACAGTTTGAGTTTTCCATTTTGTATATAAATCAGAAAGTTCAATGATGGTTGAGTCCAGTGATATTCAAGTTATTGATCATCTCATTGATTCGTTAATCTCTTACAATTTTGATTAAGCAAAACCAGGTATGACGAAGAAGCGGGCTAAGTTATAAAAGAACAGTGGGATGAACGAGGTTAGTCATGTTTACACATTCGAGATAATGAGGATGTATCAATGTTATAATAGTTTGAACGATAGCTTATCGGTTATAACTCAAGTGTTTTAAAGAACTGTGTGAATGGTACCCTGCATATTTAAACAAATATACTTAATTTATAATGAATACACACTTTAATTATTGTCGTTTGATCTTTTCTTCTCATGACAATTTCCAATAATCAATGTATTTATGGCATGACAACTGTGATCAAATTTCCTTTGTCCCTCAACTTTAAAAGTCGTTCATCATTAATATATATCATCTTAACTTACCTGGCGATCCATGGCATCAGGTTAAACTACCAATGAAATCTATCCATTCGTATAGGAATAAAAACCAATCTAGCCGTCAGTTGATTAATGCACATTTCAGATTTCGTTTTCCATTTCCTACGTCAATCAGAAGGTGCAATGAAGGTAGAGGCCAGTTATATTCAAATTATTGATCGTCATATTGAATCGGTCATCTCTTAAGATTCTTATTAAGCAATTCCAGATATGAAAAAGAAGCGGTCTGAGTCTTTGAATAATAGTGAGCATGCAGGAGGTTAGTCATTGTTATTGTTGTCAGATTTTTAAAAAAAATTTAGATTCGTTTATTTTTTCCTGTTTTAAAAGTGTAATATTTAATGAGTATTAAACAAACTTATTCTGTAGGTAAACGGAAAAGTTCAGAAAGTACTGACGAAAATCATTTCCGTAATTCTGTTGTCATTACTGGAAACTCAGTTAACCAGCTAAGGATCAATTGTCATGCTGAGAGATAATTCAGAATAAGATGCGAACTCAGTAGTATTCTCTTCTGAATCCATTGCCAGTTGACACCATGCAATTTGTATTGTCCGATATCACTAACACACCGTGTAGCTCAACTTACATGCAACCCAACACCAGTTGTTTAATGTACAACTCCAACCTCACTGTTCATCATTCAGTTCACCCACAATCAGAATCGGTCAATCAAAGGAAGAGTGAAAAGAAATCTTTCAACAAAATTCATGAAGTAGCAACTGATTTATTCAGTCAGCTAGATCATCAAGTAAATGAATACACGTGTGGCTTGACGACTATGCATTTCCTTCATCATTCATTGGTCATTAGTGAATACACGTGTGCATCTTCATCTCTTTTCCATTTTTTTAAATTCATTCATATTCTGTTCAGAAGTCAACCTTATCTTGAATATCATTGGATGTGCAAATTAATACCATTAATTATAGTTGTAATCTCCATGGGTCTATTCCATTCCCCATGTATCATAATGGAGTTTTGCCTTCCCCATGCTTAGTTTCCATCCATTGACGAAGTAAATCTGCATCTATTTATACGTTTTGTTCAATAGTCATTTGCACAGTTGAAAAACTCACGTTCATCATTTTAAACTGTATTAATCCGTACAAAATGACATTTGTGAAAGTTCTTTCCTTCGAAATGAGTTCGGTTAGAGTTGCATCATTCATTGAAGTTAATAGCACAAAGCATGGCGTCGATTGTCTCACAACCGAGAGTGGATCTAGTGCTGTTCTTTGAGTCTCTATTTATATCCTTTCAACTTCTTTTATGATTTATGCTTCTGTCATTTTTTGCCATCTGATCGAGGTCGAAGATCAGGCCATCTGAGCGAAGTCGGTGAGTCAAAGATTGGGAGGGAAGGGAAGCCCAGTTTTGGAGGAGATATTATTTTCTTTGGTTTCCTCCAAATTCAAAATGCTCCTCTAGCTGTACTACTAATTTCTGCGCCTTGTATCTCTCTGAAAAAAGTTTCTCTTTTTTTCTCCAATCTCGCTCCAACATCGTTGGCAAGGTGCGTTGATTACTGGAGTTGATTTAATTCTTCTGAGTATGTAAGTATTTCAATCCTTGGTTTTTCTCAGTTTAGATAGTTCCTCTGTAGAAGAATCTGCATTTTTCATTCTCACTGAAGAACTGTGGTGGAAAACAGTGCCTTGATGATTGATAAATTCCACAGTGCCTTGATGATTGATAAATTGTTTACTGGAGTGTCCCTACAAAAGAGGTCAGAGGTCTCTCTTTCTCTGCCTTGCGCCTTTCTTACTCTCTTGCTCACAATTTTCAGAAAAATTTGCTGGTTGTAGAAAAATATGAACGAGAAGCCCAGAGATATTGGGATGCATTCTACAAGCGGCACCAAAATGAAGTTTGTTTTCCGAAATCGCGAAGTTTATCTTTTTCCCCTCTCCTTGGAAGTCTGCATTGATTATTTCATCATTCTTAATCTGTTGACTGTGCTTAATCCCCAAAAACCAAAGTAGTCTATTCTCAATTAAGTAAAATAATGTTGCTAGGTGCAATTGTTTCACTTTATGAAAATATCTTCTTATCTGTTTCATATTCAATGTTTATGCTAAAATAGTCCGACTAATATCGTTTCCTTTTTCTTGGCATTTTTTTAACTGGAGATCATCCTTCAAACCACATTTCTTAGAATTGGAGAGACATGGGCTTGCACTACACTTGAAGGAGTTAGAAGGAAAAGTTGGTCCAACTCTGTGGCTAAGAACATCTCAATCTCACTATCCACACCAACAGCATCTTGCCCTTTGGAAATACCATGGTTGATATTATAATTGTTGTTCAAGAAAATATATCTTCAAGTTTTTTAATTTAATACATTTTACACGCATCTTTCTAGCTTTGGAAATTAATTTTTTATGCTCATCTTTTGCAACTTCCTTGATCCTATGGAGAAGGAATCTATGAATTCAATATTATTATTATTTATGGGATTCAGAGGATTATAATTTTTGTGCAAATTATAATTATACTTATTATTAATATTTATTATTATCATTATCATTATAATATATTATTATTACATGATAACGATTTTGATCGACTAGGAATTTAAAATTTGAATTTGATTTCAGGAGAAAAGAATCAATGAAATGGGTATTTGTAATTTTAGGTGAATTAATGAAGAGTACTTCTGTAATTTTTCACCCTTTATTAATTCACCTAAAATCACAAACACATCCTTCATTAATTCAAAACGACTTTTAGGGTTTGAAATAACTCTACCTCCAGTGACGGGAGAAATCTTTTACCTATAATCATTTTAGTTTATAGCCCCTAAATCTCGTGTTACTAGGATAGTTTTAATTTGATTTATTCTCCATTATAATAGGAAGATTATTTTAATTGATTAGCCCTTAAATCTCGGGAAAATTAGGATAGATTTAATTTGATTTAATCTCCTTGATTTTGGAATATTTGGCGCTATATTTATTAAATTCAAAATGTGGAATTAATATGAAATTTGAATTTGAAATCTTAATATGAAGGATAAATAAACGAAAGGCAGAGAAAGTGAGAGATTCTTGGGAAAGAGAAACTCATTATTATGTATATAAAAAGTTGTGATCTAGAAAATTAAATAAACTAGTAATTAAAATAATGATTGAAATAAAAGACATGGAAAGTGAGATTAATATGAAATTTGAATTTGAAATCAAAATATGGAGGATAAGTAGACGAAATACATAAGAAGTGAGAGATTCTTGAGAAGGATAAACTCATTATTATGTATATGGTCAAGTTGTGATCTAGAAAATTATTATTATTATTATTATATTCACATATTTTACGGCTATTTTGTATTTAATCATTTTAGTTTATAGGCCCCTAAATCTCGTGTTATTAGGATAGTTTTAATTTGATTTATTCTCCATTATAATAGGAAGATTGTTTTAATTGATTAGCCCTTAAATCTCCGGAAAATTAGGATAGATGTAATTTGATTTGATTTAATCTCCTTGATTTTGGAATATTTGGCGCTATATTTATTAAAATCTTTTTTTAAAAAAAAATTGTCTAATTTAATAACCACCGTATATTTATTAAATTCATTATTTTCAAAAAATTTGTCTAATTTAATACCCATCATTAATTACTTAACTTTTCATATCACAACTTTTTTGATATACTGAGTGTTTACTTTCCAAGAATCTCTCACTCTTCATACCTCCCCTCATTCTCTAGATTTTGATTTCAAATTCAAATCTTTTACATCTTTTACAAAATAATTTGTTTGATTTTGTGCCTCATTTAAATGAAATGGAACTCTTAATAAATTGGAAAGATCAATCATGATTATATTTAGTACAAGGAACAATATTTAATTTTATATTTTACATTTTCTAATTTCTACATCTTATTTCATATATTAAGGAAGCCTTTTTTTTCCAGGTATTACCGAAGTTTTTTAGTTGCCAACAAGGTTACAACAATATATGAACATAAATGATTGACCTATCTCAAATGCTGTCTATTGGGCATTTTAATTATTAATATTTTCAAATTTCAAATGTGGCATTAATGAGGTTCTATTTCCCTAGGTAGCCTACAGAGTTTTATGATTTCAATTTCAAATTTTTAATTTCCAAATATTACGTATAAAGAGTTGCTGATTGGAAAAAAAATCTATTAAATTTAATATTTTTTATTTACTTACTTTTAATATCACAACTTTCAACATGAGCTTAATTTCCCAAGAAACATTCACTCCCCCGTTCCACTCATTCTCTAGATTTTGATCTCAATTTCAAATTTAAAATCAAATTTCAAGTTCAAACCCCTCACATCTTTTTTTATTTTTAAATTTTTGCCAAGTATTTGGGACGGTTTTACTATTTTTCTGTGATGGTTTAATAATTTCTGATTCTTTTACTTATATTGAATTCCGTGTGAAAGATATGGTTGTTTTTTATCCCTCGAACTCCACTTCTCTAATATTCTCTATGGTTGGATAGGAGCATTCAAATCTAAAGAACTTCCTAACTTTGAAGCAAAGAGAAGAGAGAAAACAAACAACTCTGGCTTGAAGCATCAGATGATATGGATATGATTTTGCAGCTATTCTTTCCTTATGTTTAGTTGTCGTTAGTTTGTGCTCTACATTTAATGAATTAGATTTTTATATCCGTTGTACCTTTCATATTCCTTTGGGAAAATGTCATACAAATACCAAATGAATTTGTAAAACCCCCAGAAGTCCGTCGAATTTGTAAAAAGACTGAGAGGTGACAAGAACTTTTAAGAGATATGTAAAATCGCGTAAAATGACCATTTTGCCCTTAGTTATAAATAATTTAAAAAAAAGTAACCCCCCCGGCCGGTCACCGCTGGCGGCCACCGGTCACCAGCGACCACTGCCGGCAGAAGAGGTTGCCGCCGATCACCGGCGGCCGGCGGTGGTTACCGGTGCCCGACCGCAGCGGAAGAGGTGACCGACGGTGGCCGGTGGCCGGCGGTGGTCACCGGTGATCGGCAGCCAGGGGGTGGGGGCGGTGGGGCCCACCGCAGGGGGGTTACTTTGTTTTTTTTTGAATTATTTATAACTAAGGGCAAAATGGTTATTTTACGCGAATTTGCATATCCCTTAAAAGTCCTTGTCACCTCTCAGTCTTTTTGCAAATTCGACGAACTTCTGGGGGTTTTACAAATTCATTTGGTATTTATATGGCATTTTCCCTATTCCTTTCCTTTTATTTTGATTTAATGATCTTATATAATATGGGGAATTACAAAGTAATTTTGAAAAAAAAAGAGGAAATTATAAAGTGTTCATAATCGTTATTCATGAATTTAATATTATTATTTATGGAATTTAGATTATTCTTATTTCTGTGCCAATAAGAGGATTATAATTATACTTATTATTAATATTTATTTAATGTTGATTTATTATTATTATTATTATTATTATTATTATTATTATAATATTGATAATGATATTGAATTAATTAAGAGATTTAAAATTTGAATTTCAATAGAAAAGAATTGATACCGCAAATTACGAGATTTAGAGGATTATTCTACCAATTTCAAATGATTGTATTTATTGTTCTTTTATTAATTTATTGATTTAGATCAGTATGAGTATGAATTGAGATTTGATATTGAACTTGATTAAAATGAATTAATATAGTAAAGGTCAATAGTGGACCTTTTTTGGATAAAATGAATTAATTTATCCATCTAGATTGTATATTTAAATTAAAATTAAAATTTTAAAAAAACATCATGAGCTATTCTGAAGATACTCTATTTAAAATTTGAAAAAAAATATAAAGGATCAATAAAAAAATAGAAACAGAGAATACCTTGTAAAGGGAAGACTCATTAATGTGGTTGAATGCACATCTCAAATTAATAGGGTATTAAGACATGGAAAACTACACACAAAGGAAAGCCAATTTAAGACACATTACCAAAGGGAAAACAAAATTTCAAATTCTTGATTCATCATGGGAGAAGCAAAATAACATTGGGAAGAAACATGGGGTGTTGAAAAATGTGAACGTGCATAGTATATATATGAGGGAAAAAAAAGGTAGGACTTATGGATTGGTCACTGGGATGAAAAAACATGTGTTTGATTTATATTGGTGACAAATAATAAGTGCATCCAGGGTTTAGCTCTGATATGTAATATATGACCAATTACTATGGACTAAATTTACATTCAATTTTGAGACGTAATTTATTATATTTGGGGATATTTTATATTTAATTATTTTAGTTGATAGGCCTTTAAATATCGACGATAGTTTCTATTTACTCTCTATGATTATAAGAAGATTTCTTTTAGAGATATTTTGTATTAATTATTTCAGATGATTGGCTCTTAAATCTCAGTCAAATTAGGATATTTTTAATTTGATTTATTCTCCACAATTCTAGGAAAATTTAAAGCTACAATAATTGGCACCAAACCTAATTTAGCCTAAATGGTACTCACTGTTATGCGGCTCATGAAGTAAGAAGCCCATTGTGTAATATTCCTTGATAACCATTATGGATGATTGAGGGAATTGAATTTCTTTATCATTTATGAATTTTTGTTGTTTTTAATCTATTCCATTACTCCTTATTGCTTTGGAATCATATTATCTACGTTGTTTTCAATCTATTCCATAGCTCCATATTAACGAAATGTCTTTTTATGCTTTATACTGCTTAACTTAGGTCTTTTCAAGTGGTTGAGGAATTTATAGTTGTCAATTATAAAAACAAGTATATTTTTAAATATACACACATTTAAGTTTTTCATATAATAAATATATGAATCAAAGATTTTTTTTAAATCAAATTAAATGCTACATAGTCATATACACTTATTTTTTAAGCACTCTTTGTTTCATTCCATTCCAATTAGGAGTGTGGCTGTTTCTATTATGGATATTTTGAAAAAGTGTGTGATAACGCTGAAATTTTTAAGGGAGTTTCAGTTTGGTCATTGAAAGAATTCCACACATTGCGCAGCGCATAGGTTATTTTTATTGTTGGGATGGTTATTCAAAAATTTACTTCGTTTTTTCATCGACACGGATGATGATCACTTCATTTTTTTCTCCTGCATCAAATGATAGCTATTGTATGTTTATTCCATTCCAACCAAGTCCTCTGACATGGTTAAATGTGCATGGTTGTCTATAATGGATACTTTTTAGAATTGTACTGAATTTTTTTTGTTGATTTTTTAGAACTTCGTTAAGGAACTTTTAGTTTGGTCCAACTGATCATTACTTTCATCCGTAGATTATGAAATTGAAAGAATCTCGCGCATCACACACCTTGAGGCATATAATATTGCTAATTTTATGTGTTTAACTATATTTTTAAAAAAAGAATAATCTACATATTGATGATTATTATTGCATGTGACCTTGCATTGCATAGGGTGGTTTGTCTTGACGGATCAAATAATACACATTTTTTATATAATAGTGGAACTATTAAATTAAATTAAAAGCAAGATAGCAATAAGTATACCACTTATTTAAAACCTTTAGTCGACTCGGGTTAAATCAAAATAAACCAAATTATATAGTGAGGAGCACAACTCAGTCGTGTTCTCTTAAGGAGTTTTTTTTTTTTTTTTAATTTTAAATTTCTAGGCTAAACTAAGTAACAAAAACACTGCAAAGTATTTTGAAATTGATTTTTTTTAATTTTTTTAATGATGGATAACAACCTTTTTTTTTTTTGGATAAAATGATGAATAAAAGTGTGAAATTAGATTTAAGGAATAATAGATGGAATGCTCCTTGTAAGTGAATCTATGGCTATCTTAGCTTGCCTAATGTCATGTGAGTTAATTAATTCACCAAATCTACTTAAAAATTCTAAACACAATTTGAGTAAAGTGATTATTGACAAATAATAGCCCTAAATGCTAGATAACAACAACTTATTAAGGATTTTTTAAAATCACCTGGGGGGCAATTTAAATAGAGTTGGTAAAACTTGCTTCCTTAATGAAGAATGCTCACGGAGACACTAAATTGCAACACACAAATCAATTATTATATTTATACCTAACAACGGGCTCGATGAAATAATTTCAATGAGTGCAAATGAAAATAAATAAAATCAAAACCCAAGTCTTACAACTCAATTAAAAGTACAATAATCCAATTAAGAATGATTTAAAATTTAGGGATAAGGGTCTTATTTGCCCTGGAAGTTTTAACTTAGAAGCACTCAGTACCCGAAAGTTTTCTTTAGAGTAAAATTGCCCCGGAAGTTTAAAAATATAGCAATCTTACCCTTCCGTTAATCTTGACCGTTAATTTGTTGCTCCAATTTGTAAACTTCTAGGATAAAATTGCTTCTAAAAAAACTTTAAGGGCAAAGTTGCTCCTAAAAAAAAACTTCCGGGGCAAAATTGCTTCATTTTTTTAAACTTCCGGGGCAATTTTTCTCCAAAAAAAACTTCTGGGTGGTGAGAGCTCTTAAGCGAAAACTTCCGGGACAAATAAGACCCTTATCCCTTTACTTAATATGTTTTAAGATGTGGTGCATAACTTACAATTATTTGAATGTAAGTAGGGTATTAGTGTTGAAGTGATTTGAAATTTTCAATTTTGAAATTAAAGTATCCAAAATATTAAATGGAACCAAATAAATGGTCATGTAACAATTGTCTTATTTTTAATGTTTGAATAATTTTTCCAGAGTTCAACAATATTTAAGCTAACAGTAATGAAGATGCTCTCAATCCGCGCAATGCGCGGGTAATTAAGGCAAAGACCTTGAATGACTTAAGCGTGGGTGAAGAGATTTTAATATATAGAATAGATATGAACCCATCTGAATCTAAACTGCCTTTCAATTTGATAAGGAGGCAAATTTCCCATAATAATTTCATTTGCAATGACGATAAACAAAAGTCAAGGTCAATCAATGTCCAATGTAAGTCTCTACCTACCGAGTCGGGTTTTCTTACATGGGCAACTATATGTTGCATTATTAAGAGTTAAGAATTTTAATGAGTTGAAATTACTTATATTGGATGAGTTCAATAAATGCAGCAGTACTACAATAAATGAAGTTTATAAAGAAGTTTTTAAAAACCTTTCATTGCAATAATAGCATGAAGATAATCTTCTTTATCTCCATAGGATTTTGTGAAATGTATCATAATTTTGATATAATGAATTGGTTGAATAATACCATTGTATCATATGTTGATTATTTTAGCCCCTATACAGTTTTAACATATCCGTGTAACGCACGGGTCGAAAGTCTTGTTTCTAATAAAACATCTAAAACGCAATAGAATGCATTGCCTGTCTTCCAAAAACATTCCTAAACATTTGTAAGTGCCATGTCTGATGTAAGATCTTGTTACAGATATGTATAAGACCTATATTCAATATATAGCCCAATAGGAAATATATTGCATATCAAGATCTGCCTATAATAAAGGGGGATCCTATCTTATCTACAATCCAGGTATATCTAAATGTATATCTGGTGGCTAGGATATCGGGTCCTCGAATCACAGGGCCCAAGCGACTCAACCTAAGGTAAACTCTATAAATACAGAAGTCAAGCCTTAAGGTACACATGCTTTATCTCTAGACTATTTACATTCAGTCACACAGAGCACACACCCCACCCCTTTGGCTAAACGCCTGTGTGTGTCTCGAACTACGTGGACTTTGATCCCTTTACAGGATAGTACGCCCTAGGCATTGTTCCTAGGTCAAGTCCAAATCTACCAACATCAAACATATTAGTCCAATAAATCTTGTTCTTGAACAGAACAAATCTAATAATTTCTTTGGATGTGTAGTGTATGTCCACATTCTAGTCTCCATGTAACATGTCTCGAATCACTGTGATGAGATCTCGTAGTGGACTATCCAATTCACTTTTCTTCGTAATGAAGTTAAATGCTTTGAATGAATCAATAAACAACATAATATTACCTGTCTCAACAGCCAGTAGTTTCTGCTTTAAGGACTAAGCTGTTCCATACATCCTCTGCCCCTAAAATGCCCCCGATCTAGCCTCCTCTAGCATTTCTGAGCACTCTCAAGTTGTGGAGGTGTACAAGATTGCTATCGTTCAAAAGCTACAATAAAATATTCGTTAGCAACGCACTCCATCAAATCAAAGTATCCTCGATGAATGGGCTCCATGAGTAGAGATGTAACGAGGCCACGTTCGTTGGGTTTCGTTGAAGGAGGGCCTTATATAAGAGGCCTTTGTTTCCTCAACTCCACCAGCTAGCTACTTTGGTCTTATTTGGGTTAGAGGTGAAGCCCGGTAAAAAAAAAAGTTAGGTTGTAAATATGATTAGTGTTTACCTGTTTGGATTGATGGTGGTAGACGTCAAAAAGCTGAGAATTTTTTGGAAAAAGCCATCACATGGAACTTTTTCCTTAACTGACTTTTAGGAGTTTTTTTTTTTTTAAAAAAAAAAAACCCGATGAACTTAAAGCTTAACCAAAGACTCCACTACTTTTGACTTTTTTTTACTACTGCTACTTTTTTTCTCTCCAAATTATGGGTATGCATGTTACAAAAGACTCGTGTCTACTCCTAATTAACGAATCTCCCATGCCTAGGACCATAGGCGAATCTAGGTACATGATTGGGGGGCAAGTACCTAGCCTTGAATTGGAGAATTGGGGATTTTTTTAAAAAAAATTAATACATATTTGAATGATTGTCTACCTTTAAATTAAGTGTCCACCATTAATACATCAAGACTGTACTTCGTAATCAATGAATGAATGGTTGAATGATTGTTTAGTGCCTTATATTGAAAAAGATGTATTTGATAGCATTAATAATAAGACAATTATGATGAAATTCCAAAAAATAAGAATTAGAAGGATGACATCGTAATTATTTTTATTGCAATATACTTTTTTATTAAAATATATGTACTTGAACTTATTGAGTACCTACCCTTCATTGTAATTTATATAGCTATATTTCTAACAACACATAGCCTTGCTTTTCTAAATGAGAGGTTTATAAAATAATTGTCTCCCTTATTATATAATCAGTATTCACTTGATTTCATGAATATTTTTTGATATTTTTTAATGTTCTTTTATTTTTTAAAATGCATTTAAAACTTCCTTTAAAAAAATAAATAAAATAAAATCAGGGGTGCCAATTTTTTGGATCCACTTTGGGACTATGCCTCGAGTTCCAAGCAAGGCAATGGCGTGATGATTCCTCCTTTCCTGTCACTCGTCAGCTGGCGATCCTTGCCCATGGACTCCGATGAACTCAAACATTCTTTTGAGGAGCTTGTGAGGTTTACTCTTCAGTCTCGCCTAAACAATACATTTGGCTTCTGTTACGGATCCAAATATTGGGCTCAGCATGGTATGGCCCAATAAGGGCATATAATGAGGAAGGCCTCCCATTAAACAGGAAAAATGCTAATAAACTGTAATACCCAGATTTTTATTAATTATTATTAACATGTGAATTTTGTTTCAGTTTCGAGGATGAAACTTATTTTAAGAAGGGTAGAATGTAATACCCCAGATTTTTATTAATAGTAATAACTCATTTATTTTATTTTATATAATTTTGGTAGGCCAAATACTCCTAGTTTTAATTGCCTTAGGAATTTTCAGCTTTTGCATTAAGAAAGAGGGTAGGTAATAAGTCCACTACTTGTCAACCAAGTCATATTAAATTTACACCATGATTGATTGATTGAATTTAATATACCCTATCACATTAAATTCACATCATGGTTGATTGATTTAATTTAATATACCCTATTAATGAGTTGACAAGAGTAAAAAAGCTCAAAGCTAAATCCTAATTCTAAGTTATAAATAGAAGTCTAGCCTAACCCTGAATACTCTCATTCTCTTCTACTACTTCCTCTATTCTTTCTCTTTTTGTGTCAATTATTTTTCTAAGAGTCTAGCAAAACAGAGACCAGGTGTAATACCCCGAATTTTAATGATGATAATAATAATTTTAATGATGATGATAATAATAATAATAATAATAATAAAATAGAAATGATAATGATAGATTAAAATAATACAAAAAAAATAATAAAATAAATATATAAATAATTAATTAATTAAATTAATGGTGTTGTATTGTTCCGGTGATAACCATATTATTTTGTAAATAATATTATAAGATTAGATCCAAGATTCTAGGATTAGTTATATCAGATCATAATTTTAATCTTTTTGAATTCATTATCGGATTCAAAATATATCTAATAATTAAAAGGTCCAGCCCATAGCCAAAACCCTAAATTTAATTATAAATACCAGGTCTAGCCTCCTAAACCTAGAGAAGAAGAAAAAAACACCCGATACTTTTCTCTCCTCCTTCTAGGAGGTTAGTAAACACGGAGACCAGGTAATCCTAATCCCATGAACCTTAGGGTAGTCTTATATTAGGTCATAGAAATTTAATGGATGTTTGATCAACTACATAATATATATAGGTGCGTTTTTCTTTTTCTCTTTGAATGATTTTTTTTTCTTTTTCTCTCGCCTCGACTTTCGTTATAATTGCCAATATGTATGTTAATTCATTGTTTCCCGAATCCTGTGGGTATGCCTTTTCTGATTGATCTTGCTTCTTCCCACCTCGATCGCCGTGCATGATTATAAATAGATAAATGTTATCCCATTCTTTTGTGCGTGAGGTATATATATTGAAGACTAATATTCCTGTACGCTTTCTTGAATATTCAATAGTGAAAAATTTTTCAATCCCCCCTGTACGTTTTTTTATTGATGCAAAAGAAAGAACTTTGATTTCCCCTGTGCGTTATGTACTGTGTGTTTTCTACAATGTTTTTTTTATTATTTAATATCTCCTATGCAATAAGATAAGATACCAATATGTTTTAATTTAAAAATAGCCTTATATCTATATTTAATTAAAATAATATAAAAAGATATATTTAAGAAAAGTAAATGATAAAAATAATTCAGAAGTTTATTATGTGTGTGTGTTTTAAAACATTTTAATAGTGGGAGGATAGCTTTGGGATGGTACCCCCAAAGTGATGAACACAACCTTAGGCTTATGGCTCGAAATATTATGTGATGAGAAAATTGAGATATCCGTTCTTCCCAAAGTGGTGTCTGGCAGGGTTTCCCGGGACACTAGTAGCAACTTTGGGAAGAGGTGTGCACACTAGGAAGAAATACTTGATATACTTGATGGCCAATTTGATTGATTGTGACTGGCAGGGTTTCCCGGGTCACAGGGTAAACTGGCAGGGTTTCCCGGGTTTACCATGGTTCTCTTCCCACTAAACTAAATAGACTGGCAGGGTTTTCCCGGGTCTAAAGAAATTTTAAAAGATGATAAATAATCGTATCTGAATCAATGATAATGTATAGCTATGATGAATATGAGAAATTGATTTTGTGGATTATAAATATATATAAGGTATTTTCCCTATCATATGAAATTAACTTAACTATTTATTTGTTTATTGGTTACTATTGTTATTATTTTGTGTTATTTTTAACTATTAGGATTACCAGCGTTTGCTGATGTATGTGTGTTCATGGGCTGCGACGATCCTTCGGGGGAGTAGATTTTCATTGAAACAGGTCTCAAGCTGGGGCCGCTGGGGCTAGCAGTGATAAGTGAGGAAGAATAATAAAAAGCTCTAGCTAATTTTTTTTTGTTTTATTTTATTTTATTATTTGGATAAGACATCTCTATTTAAGTTTTAGTTGACATTTATGTAATAAGTAGCCTTGCGCTTGTCCCAGTACAAGTGCGGCGGTAACACTCCCCAAGATTGTTATTTCGAAATTCATTAGTTTATTTATAAAAATTATTTAAAGTTTTGTTATTACAACCGTTAGAAATCGGGGGTGTTACACCAGGTAATCCTAATCCCCATGAATCTTAGGTTAATTTTATATGAATCCTGATAGGTAATTGTAATACCCCGGATTAATAATAATGATGATGATGATGATGATGATGATGATGATGATGATGATGATAATGATGATGATATAGTAATAATGAAAATTTAGAATTTAATAATGTTTGTATTGTTTTATAATTTATTAATTGTAAATAATAATAGTAATAATAAAAATCTAGAAATTAATAATGTTTGTATTGTTTTATAATTTATTGATTAGCAATGGTTAAAAAGCCCAGCTTATAGCTAAACTCTAAATTTTAATTATAAACTTAGGTTTGGCCGCTTAAACCTAGAAAACACTCGATACCTTTCTTCGCCGCCATTTTCTTTTTCTCTCCGCTACTACATCCTCGTTCCGTGCTCTCGTCAAATATTTTTCTAGGAGGCTAGCAAATACGGAGACCAGGTAATTCTAATTCCCATGAGTCTTAGGTTAGTCTTATGTAAATTTTGATAGGTAATTATAATCCTTAGAACAATAGGAATTAAATTATCGCATGTTAGTCTCGATTCCTTTGATTCCTCACATTCAAATGATTTTTGAGCTAGCCGCTTCATTGGGTTCAATTTCAATTACTAGTGGTTGATCTCATTAGTTGTGAAGCTATTTTTTCATCTTCCCCGTAGAGCTAATTTTTTTTTTTGTCTATTGCTCTTGATATCTTTTTTTTGGTTGCTGGTTTTGTGATGCTGTTTGATTTAAAGTTGCACTTTTGCGGATCGTGGACCAAAAATTTGGAATTTACGTATTCAATTCATGCCCTTTGGTTTCACCATTAGTTTTGTTTTATTCGTCTCAATTCACGTGTTGGGTATGCGGCATTATTTAATAATGGGCTGATTCATGATTCTATTTATACAATATGGCAATATGATCATGTTTTTGGTCTCTGATTGTATGAAGACTTCTTATTTTCAACTTGGTACCACCGTGGATTGTTATCTAAATAAAGAACAATTAAGGTTTTGTGTGTTAAATGAACCATGATTTTCCTAACTTCTTTTCATCAAATATGATATATTATGGATAATATAATATATCATACATAATATATCATATTATGCTCACTGAGCCTAATGCAATATTACTTGATTCTTTATTTTATATATTTATTTATTTTATTCCTTTTTCATATATTATCTCCTCACAGTAAAATAAGATATGAATAGATTTTACGTTAAAATATTCTTTTTTTTCCTATATTTAATTAAATAATAAAAAAGAGTATGAAAGATAATTAAATAAGTATAAAATATTAATAAATTCAATTTGTGCTCCGGGTGTGTAGGTTTTTTTTTCTTTTTCCTTTTAGTGATTGAAATACATGATATATGTACTCTTTAAATGGTTTTGCCTTAGTTTTTCATAATTAACAAATAGCAGTATATATAATAGGTTTGGCTTTCGTAGATTTGAGAAAAATTCATTTTGTGTGTGTTGTATATATATACACGTTATTGGTGTTGGCTTATCAACACAACAATTGTATGTTATGTTGATTACAATACAAGTGTTTCAAACGTGTATGTACATGTGTTGTTTTGGATGCTTCAGCCTTCGTGCTTGAAATATATATGTACATGATACTTGTGCGGTTGTCTTTTTGAGATTAAATATAATTGCTTCTTGGGGACCACATCTGTTTTATTTATTTATTTATTATTTGATTTTCTTTACTTTGTATAATATCTCCTGCGCAATAAGATAAGATACGAACAGATTTTAGGTCAAAATATCCTTATATCTATATTTAATTAAAATAATATAAAAATATATAAAAGATAAGTAAATAATAGAAATAATTTAGGAGTTTATTATGTGTGTATTTTAAAACAATTTAACAGTGAGAGGATAGCTTTGGGATGGTACCTCCCAAAGTGATGAACACAATCGGGCTTTATGCCCTTGATATATTACTTGATGTGAACCGATGATATCTGTTCTTCCCAAAGTGGTGTTTGGCAGGGTTTCTCGGGACACTAGTAGCAACTTTGGGAAGAGGTGTGCACACTAGAAAGAAATAATTGATGGCCAAATTTGATTATTTGTGACTGGCAGGGTTTCCCGGGTCACAGGGTAGACTGGCAAGGTTTCTTGGGTCTATCATGGTTCTCTTCCCACTAAATAGACTGGCAGGGTTTCCGGGTCTAAATAAATTTAAAAAGATAACGAATAATGTTTGATGTAACCTTTATGATTTATGTGTGTGTGTGTATTCGCTTTGATTAATATAGTTGTGCCATCTAAATTGTGTTTTATTAGAATTACCAGCAATTGCTGATGTTTGTGTTCATGGGCTGCAATGATCCTTCCGGGGAGCAGGATTTCAGTGAAATAGGTGCCAAGAGTTGGGGCTAGCAGTGAGAAATGAGGAAGCACCTTCAGTTAATTTTATTTTATTTTATTTTGTTCTGAGTGAAACATATTTTGTTTAAGTTTGAATTTACATTATTGTAATAAGTTAGCATTGCACTTGTCTCAATACAAGTGCGGCGGTAACACTTCCCAAAGTAGTTTATTTTAACCTTCAGTAATTAATATTAAAAATTATCGCAGTTTTAAGTGATTATAGTCGTTAGAAATTTGGGGGTGTTACAGTAATCCTAATCCCCATGAATCTTAGGTTAATTTTATATGAATCCTGATAAGTAATTCTAATCCCTAGAACAACCTTGCGTCTCATGCTTATTCTTTTTCTTTACATCCTATTTTACTAATCCTAATTCCCATGAGTCTTAGGTTAGTTTTATATAAGTTTTGATAGGGTTGTTATATATGAAATATATTATATCTAATCCTAATCTCTAGAACAACTTTGCATCTCGTGCTTATTCTTTTTCTTTACATCCCATTTTGCTAATCCTTACTTCCATGAGTCTTAGATTAGTTTTATATAAGTTTTGATAGGGTTATTATATATGAAATATATTATATGTTATCCTAATCCCATGAGTCTTAGGTTAATTTTATATGAATCTTGATAAGTAATTATGATCCTAAATATATCATATGTGATTATTATATGTAAAATATATTTTATATAATCTTAATTAACCTTTTTCAAAACCATTCAACCTTGGAATATTATTCTGTACGTAGATGCATGGGTGATTGAATTATATGTATATACCCTTTCATTCTTGAATTGCATGAAAAAGCTTTTTGTAAAATCCATTTATGATTGCATATACTCGCCTGTACGTGATAGCTTTGGGGGTTTGGTTTTTGAAATTGAAACATATATATAGATTGATGAAGTACCATTGAATATATATACCTCACGTGGTTGCTCTGGTTGTTTCGGCTTTTGTGATTGAAACTTATAAATGCTTATATATATATATATTGAGAAATCCATTTATTATGTGATAATTTAAATCGTAAGAGGATAGCTTTGGGATGATACCTCCTAAAGTGATGAACACAACCTTTAGGCTTTGTGTCTCTGATATATTATTTGATGTGAACCGATTATATCCGTTCTTCTCAAAGTGGTGTTTGACAGGGTCTCCCAGGACACTAGTAGCAACTTTCGGAAGACGTGCACATTAGGATGAAATGTTTTATGGCCAATTTGATTGATTGTGACTGGCAGGGTTTCCTGGGTCATAGGGTAGACTGGCAGGGTTTCCACCAGCTTTGCTGATGTTTGTATTCTGGGCTGTGATGATTCTTCGGGGGAGCAGAATTTCAATGAAATAGGTTTCAATATTAGGTTTCAAGGTTGGAGCTAGCAGTGAAGTGAGGAAGAATAGTCGGCTAATTCTAGCTAGTTTTATTCTATTTTATGCTTTAAATAAAATATTTTTATTTAAGTTTGAATTTATGTTAATGTAATAAGGCAGCCTTGCACTTATCCTAGTACAAGTGCGGCGGTAACACTTCCTAAATTTTAGTTATTTTGAATTTCAGTAATTATTTATAAAAATTATTACAATTTTATGTTATTATAATTGTTAGAAATTTGGGGGTGTTACATCAACCTATAACCTCAGTACTAATCTTCATCGTACAGGTAGTGGAGCAGAAACATGTAGTGGGCAGGCACTTGTCAGATAATGGAGCAGGGAGTAACAACCTTAAAGGCGCCCTCAACCCTCTGATCGAAAACCTTAGGTAATCTCTATAAATAGAAGATTACCCTATGTACACATCTTACATCCTTTTACTAGTTGGTTACACTGCACACACACTACCCCTCTTAGCTAAACGCCATTTCTGTGTCGCTTAGTGATCACTGGACGTTCTTTGGTGTCTCCCTCATAAACATTTGAGGATTGTCCCATCTTCGGAACTCTTATCTAGAAAATAGTAGATTCTAAACCAGCTAATCAGATTAGACACTTGCCTTTCCAGAAATGAATTGCTTCCAACTTCTGGACCTCTCCGAGACATTCTGCTCCACCCTTCTCAAAGATGACCCCAATGATCACTACTCACATGATTTTGGTAATTTTTTCCATTGCGAACTTCTTCCTAATTCACTGTATATTGTGCACTGGGAAAAAGGACTGACCATGCTAAATTGCATATTGAATCAACGTTACGAGGGACGCTAATTTCCATGATTCCCTGTGGTAATTGCGAGTGAGTATCTTTAAATAAAACCAATTAGCTAACAAGTTACAAGGGACGTTAGTTCCCGATGATTTATTTATTCGCATCCTTCATACTTGCACCTGCTCTGCCAATGTATAATTGATAATTGAATATTATTACACTTATTTATATCTCTTGGTGAAAAAATTTAGGATTGTTTAGTCATTAAATAATGGATTTTATTACCTAATTGAGCTTTAAGCTTTTAATTTGATTGATTTCATTTTTATGAATAAATTCCAGATTTACAGTGATTTAGTATTTTCGCCATAACTTTTGATCTAGATATCCGATTAGCCTGATTCTTCTTTCCTTTTTTAGATGATTCAGAGAGCTACAATTGTTATGAAGACTTGGAAGGCTGATTCAGACAAGAAGATGGACGAAATTGGAGCTAAAGACAAACCTATTTTTCTGAATTTTTATTTTACTCGAATTTTGTAATAAAAGACCATTTATTAGAGGTTTCCTATTTATTAGAGGTATCTTATTTTTGGGCCAACCTGGTAGCCCTAGTATTTCCTATTTACAAATTAGATGGTGGCTACAAACATATTCTGAATTACGTTGGAGGAGATTTTTCAAATTAAATTAGAAGCTTTTTATTTTATTTGAGTTGTTCTTCATGTTCTTTTTCATCTTTTCTTCTGCATTTTTCCTAGCCATGCTTGGTTAAGCTTCTTTGATTGACCCAATGTTGAGGATTTCATGATTCGTCCAGAGAACTTGTGCTTTATCGGTGATTTAACTCGTTTCTATTTTCATCTTATCGGATCCGATTTCTGAAAATAGTTCGAATATTAGATTTAATATTCGGTTTGGTTCATCCTAAGGACTGAGTTCGAAGTAGGTTTTAAGTTTTGCTGTGCGATCGCACAGTGGGATGCCACTGTTCGGACATATTCTAGGCGATCGTCTAGTCGAGGGATTTTCTGGGCGAATGCAGAGATCTCGGTTCGTCCAGAGCCAAACGTTAGTTATTTATATTTCGTTCAATGATGGAAGTCTTTGGAATCTGAATATTGGGTTGATCGATTTTAATCTGTTTCTTCTCATTTTCTTATATTCTATTTTATCTTTACTTCATTTAAATTGAATTTTTATTTTAGTTTATTAATTTAAAAATCTAAAACCCAATCCTCTTATTTTCATTGCATTTACATGACATTTAGATTACTTAGATTCAATAAAAGACTCCTCGAAAAGAGAAACGATCGAGGTTTGTGTTGGTTGTGAACCCAAGGCTAACCACGAAGTTCTTCACCAATAATAACAATATCCAGATGACACGGGCAGATCTTTGCTTTACCTAGCAATGATAAATCCTTTCTTCGTTCTTTCGCGTTTGGAGTGGGTTCCCAGTAAAGACAATTTTGTTCATCTCAGTAAAGTAAACGTGAAATAGAGCTGCTAGTTATGGAGACCAATGAAATTTGACAATTTCTTCCCTTTTGCGTTGATCTACATCCGACGGGTCTATATGTTTTCACTTTACAGATTCATTGGAAGGAGTTCCATCATATCCCTTATACAATCGTCTAGCATCAGCTCTGTTGAAGTGTACGAGTTCTGGAGCATTTTGCAGGATTTGCAATCATTTAACCATGATCCGTGATTGTAGTCACATCCAGCAAAAAGGAAATGAGTGGCAGAAACTGATCGTTGAGAATGGATCTGAAATAGCTCTATTTGCAGATGGCCGAGAAACAATTGAAGTAAGGTGCGCTAGTGATAAATATAGCAGGTTTTTAAAAAATAATTTTATGCTTATATATGTATTTTTCATTTCCGTATTTTCATCATCGATAACTTTTGTTTTGTTTTTATATAAAGGGTACATGAACGAAACCAATTCTTCATGTGGATTTAAAGACTTGGTGATGAAATTCTAGATGCGATATTCTGCTTGTAGTGGGAGCGCTTAGAACCATATTTAACCTCTCGATGCTAGAGATAGATGAACTTAGCAATTAATAGAAGGCCAACAACAACAGAACCAACAGAACAAATAGCTGGCTTATTAAGTGGAATATTTTAATGTCAGAAACTAGATGCCTTTAGGCCTTTTTTCGAGTATGCAATAATGTAATTTCTTCATACTTAAACTTGATCAAAATATGGGATAGACAGATGCAGCTCCACTACCACAAATATAGCATTAATTAAATTGTCTTCTTGATCTTTGGGCATGAATTACTGAAGTTCTGTACGTCTTTACCATTTTATTTCTCTCATTAATTATTTCCTTTCCGATTTTTCATCCCCCCCCCCCCCCCCTTTTTTTTCAGGATTAAATCAGGATATCTGATTCTCATCAAGTGTGTAGTCTTTGAAGTTCAGGTGGCAGTTAGTCTCTTTCCTGATCCCATATGTTTTTTCTGTCTATAACGGCTTTGCTCTGATCTCTAAACTTCACTAATATTTAGGGAGTCCAGTGGCATCCTGTATTCTCTGGAATGTCGGAGACGGAGAGGCTAGGAAAAGTCTTCCAGGAGTTAAAAATATGGAAAAAGGTCCTTTTTCTGCTGTGATTAGTTTTGGACAAAAAAATTAACATGTTAAATGCAAAATTTTTAAAAAATGACTGTAGTATATCAATAGACAAGAATATTTTGCTTCAAATCATTAACCAGAGCACTCCTTTCATGCTTTATTGAGCAATGATCTACCCTACATTTTAACTTGACCTCCTGTGAACTCTCCTGAGCTTTACAGGGGAAGAATTGATGCAGCTATTCTTTTTTTTACTGAACCTGAAATGCTCGTTAGCTGTTCATGTCTGTTCTAGTTCTCACTACATTTGGATCCATGATAATCTAGAGTGTTTGTTCTGGACTGGGAACTAGGGAAATAGTTATTCTGTTTACCTTAATGTGAAATTACACATTGCAAGAGTTTTTATCCTTTGAATAGATCTTTCACAGCCGTAATTTAAACGTAGTTCAGTTCTGGAATTCTTTTAATACTGATTCCTCCAGTGTAACATTCACACAGCATTACAGGTGTAAAAGTCTACCAGAGATTCAACACTGAAGTAAAGGAGCAGGAAAATGGTGTTCTCGCAATCATTGTTTCAAAAATGGCCCTTCAACCATACATTTATCTGGCTAGCATGATTTCTGTGGGTTTCAATCTATTGAAAATATTGATTCTGATCTGTTGGCTTATAGATTTTGCTGGACATTGTTTTCAAAACTAAATAAGTTGCTCCCATCTTATTGCTCAGTTATAAGTGCAAACTCATTTTTGTTTAGCTATGTTTTGGATTCCTGTTGTTGACATTTGAGCTCTTTTGCTTGTGTAGATTCCCCTCTTCCTTTTATCTTTGTGGTGCTATGCTTTTGCTGTCACATTGCTATTCAAGTTTCCATCTCTTTTCTTACCTTCCCTTTGTTTTTTGTAGCTGTAAATGATTTACTATAAAAATCATAATTAGCTAATGCTTCTTAAGTTATGTAGTTTTTGTTTCACCCTTTTGCATCATGTGCTACTGGTGCTTGAATGTGCTCATTTAAAAATTGATGACACTGACATAGTGACATTGTGCAGTCTTGCTTTATCCAGGGATTAAGCTATGAGGGGGTTCAAGGCCTTCTTGGTCTGATTCATACCCCAGGGACAATTTCTACTGCTCTTCCGCCACCAAGATCCACTCTATTAGCATCATTTAATATGCCATACAAGCCCAATGTAAGTTCCTTTTTGCTTTCTTATCTTTGACACTTTTGCAATTGCAAAGCATAGAGTCTTTGGAGCTAATGCAAATCACTCCATATGAACGTAGATAAAGACCTTGTCAGATTCTTCACTGCTTTCACACTTTATCATTCACTGCTTATTAAAAAAAAAAATCTTTTATTCTTATAAAATTTAGTTACTTGTAGCATGTTTTATTGTTGTGTTTTCTGCAGAGTACTTTAACTGTTAGTTTTGTGTTCCTTGGATATAAATTTTACCCTTCTCTGGCTTGACTTATTGAGATTAAGAGTAGTGCCTTGACTCATGGAGCTCGTGCACTGGCAAAGCATATCTATCGGAGTAGCAATAAGTTTTGGGGTTCTTTAGATGGAAACGGTAAGGATTAGCTTGAAAGAAAAGTGTTTCGATATACCTGTGGTATTTATCTGTCGTTGAAAATTGTGTTTTACATAGCGCATGTATAACCTGTTTTTTCTTTTCAAGAAAAACTTGCATATATATGTTTGCTGAGTAGTTAGACATGTGTTTCCTGAAAAGCATAGTTTCTATATATATATATATATTAGATTCCTTGAGTAACTCAATTAAAATGTTTTTAGTAGTTCGTTCTAAAATCACTTCTCTTTCTAGATTTTAATAAAAATAGACTTGCAGTGGATGTTGTCAACCGCTTAATAGAACATTGTTCTTGGTTGAATGTGCACTTTGTCGCACCACATGGATTCTTATTTGAGATAAGGGTTGCCAATGGATATGGTGCACGATGGATGGAGGATGGAAGTAAGATGTGTAAGTAGCTCTAAACTCTAGTCTTTCCCATCTTTTGCCACCGGCTCACATATTATGCTGTTTACTTTTCGTCTTCTTTTTGCCGTATAACTGCTTAAGTGCAGCCAAATTGAAGCGTGAGATATACTGTAGGAATCCCCTTCGATGCATTTATTATCCAATGGCAGTGAATCAGGCTCAACATAAAGAGAAGTTTTGAGTTTTCTATCTTCACCTTGCAAATAGGGCTTGCATATTTAAATTAATCTTTTGACCAACCTTTTTCTTAATATATCTTTCAGTTTATTGGATTTCTAGAGCCCTACATGCAAGATGGTCACTCAAAGGGGTGGATACACTAGCTCCGCTTGCTATATCTCGATAGCTTTGTATAAGAACGGCGCTTCTCTCAACTGAAATGACATTGTGTCTGTGCAATTTAACATTGCATATGCTAGCATGCTCTTGCTCTCATCGGTAGTGTTTAT
Organism: Acacia crassicarpa; assembly: GCA_034222035.1. Taxonomy (NCBI): domain Eukaryota; kingdom Viridiplantae; phylum Streptophyta; class Magnoliopsida; order Fabales; family Fabaceae; genus Acacia; species Acacia crassicarpa. The sequence continues at coordinate 72,498,281 of JAWXYG010000001.1, forward strand.
TTTAATCATATATTTCTCGCTGTATATAAAATTTCAAGTGCTTTAAGTGGTTGCCACTGATCAGTCATCGACTGAAAGTTTAGGATATGCACATGTTCGTATATGCTACTACCTCGACTGCTACAAACTAAGTTCTACATTGCATTATTCTTCTTGTATGCTACTAATCAGATTATCATAAGTTCAGAACCTCCTGCAGTTATGCTAAATTAATGGCAGCTTCTTTTTCAGTTTTCACCCGTTTCAATTATGTTGTAAGTCCGTCTTCTGGTCTAATTTATAGGAGTAAGAGAGTGTTTGTTTTGGTCCTACTTATAAGTCACATTTTTAAAACTTTTTACATAAGTATTCAATTTCACTCTTCAATTTTTTTTGGGTAGACTGCATACTTATAAAAAAGTGTATATATTAAATAAGAGTGAAGTTATAAAGTTATTGAAATTGAATACAAAGTTAATGACGTTTAATGTTTTTTCTTGATTCCGGTAAAATATGTTAGAAGTACCTTAATAGGATAGGATTAGAGAAGTAATATACAGTAATCTTGTTTGCCGGTTATGCAATGTGATACTTTCCAATCAATGTGTTCTGTGCTACATCAGCAAATATTGGCTCTCTAATTACTGTTTTGTCGTCTGGATAATATCAGAGAGATTGAGGCTTGAGGTAAGAATTGGTCTGGTTATTTTTCGAGCTAAATTTCAAAATTTGACTATTAATATACAATACCTCCAACATAAAAAGGGTTATGGTGGATCTCACATCCAGGTAAATTTTAGTGTCCTTATAATATTTTTTTGGCGTGTTCAATGCCTCAAATTATTTTTCAGCGCATTCCCACCAAGTGTTTTTTCAGGTTCATCTAACACTCTAAATTACTAAAATGTTAAATGTAAAATTCCACAAAAGAGTACTTTAAGGTAATGGATACACTTAAAAGATACTCCTTCCGGTCCTAATTATAAGAGCTATTTGACTTTTTTGAAAAAATTAAGGAAGCTAATTAAATTATTTTAAACTATTTTTATTAATTTTTTTTCTTCAAACTTATTAGTTTGACTAATAAACTAATATGTAATCTAAGAATATTTAACATATGAAATGATTAAGTAACTTATTTAGCTTCCTTAATCTCTCCAAAGAAAGTCAACTAGCTCTTATAATTAGGACCAGAGGTAGTACTAGATACACCACAAAATATTTTAAGACATTTGATGTATTTGAAAAAATTACTCATGATGCTGAATGCATCATAGCCCTATAAAAAATAATGAAATGGGTGCTTTTAAATTATTATTACTATCAATAAAAATATTTAAAAAACAACTATCCTCTTCTGGCAAAATAAATAAATAAATAAAATGATTATTTCCAATTATATTATTAATAAAATATAACATCGGAAACTTCAATATTACCAAATAACAATTTGATTTCACAGTCCTTTTTTTCAGTGAACAAACTCTATCGTCATGCTTCAACCAAGACCATTCTTCAGTTCTTCCTTGGGAACAGTCAACCCTCTTCAACGTCTTTTATCATCCATTCCCCTCCTAACTACTGCCTTCTCTCATAGTTATCGATAGAACTTAATTGCCGCATCATAAACAGATTTAATGCATAATTTCATAAAAATACTGTAATATTAGCCTTTTCTTAACCTCTGAAGTTAGGTAAATGTACTAACAATTGAGTTCACGCTGATCATTAAAATTATTCTAAAATAGAGGAGTGTATCTACGTAACATGTTAATATAAGTTATGATTTTTCTTTTTCGGCTTAGGTATCCACCGCTACGCTGATCATTAAAAATATATATATATATTCTAAAACAGAGGAATGTATCTATGCCACATGTTACACAGGGGTTATGATATTTTTTTTGACCTAGGATGATTTCCACGGCCATAGTAGTAATTAATCCCTTCACACTGTAGACTTTTCAAAGAAGTTTTAGTGCTGATCATGTTATCACGAGACCCTCTCCATAAACATTGCTAAAGATTGAGCCCCTTACTAGATGTTTGAGGAATCCAACTAGGCCATATGGTTGCATGTGGGTTGTCATTTGGTTATTGGTTACCAATTATACTCCATCTAATTCTTAATATAAGAACAATTATCTTTTTTAAGATATTAAAAAAAACCAAAAAAATTAGTAAAATATTTATATTTATTATTTTTCTTCAAACAAATTTGTTTAACTTATAAATTGATATATAACAATGGTACATAACATATGTTATAAATAAATAATTAATTTAGCTTCCTTAATTTTTAAGAGAAGATCCTTATTGAGCACTTGTATGTCTTTTTTTTTTTAAAGTGAAAGAGGATATATTCCTTTGAATAATGTTTACAGAGGGTTCACATTGTACAAGAATTGAATAATGAGCATAATTAAACAAAAAAGAGGGCACAATTCATCCTACCTGTGCATGGTTGAGAAGACTCTTTGCTCAGATGGTATGTTCAGTCATCGCTACAGCTTAGCACTTGTATATCTTTCATTTGGAAGATTTGATATTTTCCTGTCTTTTTCCCCCTAACCGAATTGAAGACTTGACTTAACCATGAAGTTTTTCTCCCCGCGCACTCATGTGGGAGCTCTATTCTCTCCGCCAAGCGTGAGAGTGGTTAGGGCGAGGAAGTGGTGGTGGTTCTGTGTCTTAGAAGGGAGGACTGGCGGTGATCCTGTTGATTTCAAGCATCTGGCGGTGATATTAGAGAACTTTAGTCTGTGATATTCATCTATCGTCTTTATGGAGGGGAATCGAATTACATCTCCATTAGTGTGGAAGGAAGCGGACGCACAGCAAACTCTGATCGGTAAAGTTCTGGCACACAAATCTTACACAAGGTCCGCAATGGAGGCGATTTTGAGAAAGGCATGGAATGTGATGTTAGGTTTTGAAGTGATTGAAGTTACTGGAAACGCCTTCCTGTTTAAATTTTCGAAGGAAGAAGACTATATTAGGGTCTTGCGAGGATGTCCTTGGTCGATTAATGGCTACATCTTGAATCTGATGGAGAGATCTAGCTATAAATCATGCGAGGAGTTCGATTTCAGCCGTTGTCCTGTTTGGATACAACTGCACAACATTCCTCTGGAAGCGTTATGTGTGGAGAATGCTATCACGATTGGAGGACATGTCGGCGAAGTCATGCTAGCCGAAGATCCGCACTACAACGAGAGGTACTTGCGTAACTTCTTAAGGGCTAGAGTGTTGTTAGATTTGCGAAAGCCGTTAGCCTATGGATTCTGGTTACCTAGACTAGATGGTAGGAATATCTGGATTCAGGTCAAGTATGAGAAACTCTAGAATTTCTGTTATAATTGCGGTAAAATCGGACACGATAACCGAACATGTAGCTCTATACAACTGATGTCAATCTATAATCCCAAGGAGCCTCGATATGGGGCCTGGCTAACTACAAATGCATCGCGAAGCTGGGATGAAACCGTGGTTGTGGTATGTTGTGAAGGAACTAAAGCGATGGATGTCAAGCGGAAAAAAGAGGCAGCGATTGAGAGGAAAAGGAATGAAGAATACCAGAGAGCTCACCAAGTGCCTAAAGAAGATGAGGAGGACCTTTATGCCATACGAGTACTTGCTACTTCACCAGTGGAAAAGGAGGAGGAACGTTTTTGGGGAAGGGACTGCCCAGTACAGACAAGTGATGATGCTCTAGCCTCATCTTCATCTAAGAAGAAGAATAATGCTTCGAGAAGTGGGAATGGCAACTTGAGGCAATCACCAAAATGTGATTTGAAGGGCTCAGAGGACTCACGTAAGACTAAGGGGGGTCTGGAGGTGGAGGGTGGCTTCGGGGTGAAGGAGCCTGTTTCTGTGGAGTCAAATACTATCATTGATGTACCCCTGGAAACTCGCTCGGAAAATCCTTTGGCAATGGTTGTGTTCTGTGGTAATGCAGTGCAGGAGATGACTAGCGGATTTAGTCTGCTTGGCTTGAAAAGAAATGCAGAAGAGGATTGGGACTCTGTGCAACAGAAAAGGAGGAAGCTATCTGGAGTAGAGCCCAATCCGACGCTGGAAATTTCTGTCTTAGCTAACAATTTAAAGAAGATCAAGGCTAGAGCAAAGAGATATAGTAGAAAAAAGGGGAGACCAGGGAAAGAAAATGTTCCATCTGAAGGGGAGAGGTATGACGAAGAAATGGTTGGCAATGAGATTGAAAGGCAGATGGGATCTGGTTTCACTTTTAAAGCAAGAAGTGTCAGCAAAAGGGAGAGGAACGCTGAAGGTAATGGTGGCTGGCCTTTAACAGCCACCAAGGTGCCATGAAACTACTTTCTTGGAACTGTCAAGGCATGGGAAGAGCCTTGACAGTTAGAAACTTGAAGGATTTGATTAGAAAGAATAATCCTTCAATAGTCTTCCTACTGGAGACCAAAATTGGGTCTACAAGAATCATGAGGATCAAAAGATAGTGTGGTTACAATCAGGATGCTTATATTGAACCTATTGGGCTGGTTGGAGGGCTAGCATTGTGGTGGGCAGATAACATTGAGGTGACTATTTTGTACAAATCTAAAAACATCATTCATGCGATTGTGGAATCAGTGAGCATGAAAACTCCTAATCTCATTATGTAATACCCCAGATTTTTATTAATAGTAATAGCCCATTTTATTTTATTTTTGGTCGGCCAAATATTCCTAGTCTTAATTACCTTAGAAATTTTCTGCTTATGCATTAAGAAAAACCAAGTCACATTAATTCAAATAATAATTGATTGAATTAATGTGATATACCCTATCACATTAAATTCACACTATGATTGATTGATGACCATGATTGTTTTTAGGTAATAAGTCCATTACTGTCAACCAAATCACATTAATTCATACCATGATTGATTGATTGAATCTCATATACCCTATCATATTAAATTCACATTATGGTTGATTGATTTAATTTAATATACCCTATTAATGAGTTGGTAAGAGTAAAAGAGCCTAAAGCTAAACCCTAATTTTAAGTTATAAATATGAGTCTAGCCTAACCCTGAATACTCTCATTCTCTTCTCATATTCTCTTCTACTACTTCCTCTAATCTTTCTCTGTGTCAATTATTTTTCTAAGAGGCTAGCAAAACGGAGACCAGGTAATCCTAATCCCCAGAACAACCTTGCATCTCGTGCTTCTTCTTCTTCTTCTCTACATCCTATTTTACTAATCATAATCCCATGAGTCTTAGTGTAATTTTATATCTGGATAGGTAATCCTAATCCCCAGAACAACCTTACATCTCGTGCTTATTCTTTTTCTTTACATCCTATTTTGCTAATCCTAATTCCCATGAGTCTTAGGTTAGTTTTATATAAGTTTTGATAAGGTTGTTATATATGAAATATATTATATGTAATCCTAATCCCAAGAACAACCTTGCATCTTGTGCTTCTTCTTTTTCTTTACATTCTATTTTGGTAATCCTAATCCCCATGAGTCTTAAGTTAGTTTTATATAAGTTTTGATAGGTTTGTTATATATGAAATATATTATATGTAATCCTAATTCCCAGAACAATAGGAGTTAGTTGTTGCATGTCGGTCTCGATTTTTGTGAAAAACTCTTAAATGTATCACTGCGTTTTTATATGTATGTATATATATATATATTCCTTTTCCGAATCACTTTATGAAAGCAAAACTCCTCGGTTTTCGTGATTGAAACTTACATATATTCTTCATTAATATATATAATACCTTACATCTTTTGCCTTGGGTGCTTTAGTTTTTGCATGTATGTATGTATATATGCATGTGTGTATGTACATATATATACCCTTTTTAATTTGCTCAATCTGCACATATGTTAAAATATATACATGTTCTCTTTTAAATGGTTTTACTTTGGGTTTTCATAATTTAACAAATAGCAGTATATATACTCGGTTTGGTTTTCGTAAATTTGAGAAATCTACTTTTGTGTGATTGAAATTTATAAATTCTTATATATATATATATATATATATATATATATATTATTTATTTATTTATATAATTTATGGAGAAATCCATCTATCATGTGAGTATATTTAAAATAATTTAACAGTGGGAGGATAGCTTTGGGATGGTACCCCTAAAGTGATGAACACAACCCTTAGGCCTTATGCCTCCGATATATTATTTGATGTGAACCGATTATATTCGTTCTTTTCAAAGTGTCTGGCAGGGGCTCCCGGGACACTAGTAGCAACTTTGGAAAGAGGTGTGCACATTAGGACGAAATGTTTTATGGCCAATTTGATTGATTGTGACTAGCAGGGGCTCCCAGGTCACAGGGTAAATTGGCAGAGGCTCCCGGGTTTACCATGGTTCTCTTCCCACTAAACTAAATAGACTGGCAGGGCCTCCCGGATCTAAATAAATTTAAAAAGATAATGAATAATATTTGATTCGATGTGAATAAATAGATATGATGAGTATTAAAGTTGATATTTTAGATTATATATATGTATATGATTTTTTTTATTATCATATGAATATTTGTATTTATATTTATATTATTATTATTATTATTATTATTATTATTATTATTTCTATATTTTCTCTATTTATTAGGATTACCAGCTTTTGCTGATGTTTGTGTTCTGGGCTGTGATGATCCTTCGGGGGAGCAGATTTTCAGTAAAACAGGTTTCAAGGTTGAGGCTAGCAGTGAGAAGTGAGGAAGAATAGTCGGCTAATTCTAGCTAGTTTTATTTTACTTTATGCTTTGAATCAAACATTTTTATTTAAGTTTGGATTTACGTTAATGTAATAAGGTAGCCTTGCACTTGTCTCAGTACAAGTGCGGTAGTAACACTTCCCAAATTTTGGTTATTTGAATTTCATTATTTATTCATAAAAATTATAGCAAATTTATGTCATTATAATTGTTAGAAATTTGGGGGTGTTACACATTACTTTTGTCTACGGGCCACCTAAGGAAGGCGAGAGGAAGGTTGTTTGGAACTTAGTGAGAAGTCTGTCAATCAACTTAACTAGGTCGTGGTTATTAATTGGGGATTTCAATGATCTACTCTCCCAAGCTGAGAAGGAAAGGGGAAATCCTAGGTCAATGAGGAAGATCATTAACTTCCAGAGGCTATTATCCGACTGCAATTTATTGGACCTAGAATTTAAAGGCTCTAAGTTCACTTGGTGCAACAAAAGGCCTGATGCAATAATTTGTGAAAGGTTAGATAGGGTGGTTGGGAATGCGGAGTTTCGGCAAGACTTTGACCATGCCGTGGTGTTTCACATTGAGCCTGTGGATTCAGACCATCATGCTTTGCTGGCTGATCTCTGTTTTCGTGAGATTAAAACCCCATGGACATTTAAATTTGAGGTAAATTGGGTGCAACATGAAGATTTCTTGCATATAGTGGAAGAGGGATGGAATAATGTTGTAGGGGCAGAGGAGGATAGCATGGCTGATCTGGTGAGAAGGCTTGAGGCATGCAAGAAAAGGCTGGTGTCTTGGAGTAGAGTATCTTTTCCTAATTTCAAGAGAAATATTGACCTATTGAGGCAGAAAATTAGTAGTTGCATTGCTGGTGTTTTAACTGAAGAAAAATTAAGGGTAGTAGAGGAGCTCTCAAGACAAATAAAAGATGCTTGGGTGAAGGAAGAAACTTATTGGTGGCAGAGATCCTGAATTTCATGGCTTAATTGTGGGGATAAGAACACTAAGTTCTTCCACAATAGTGTGATCCAGAGAAGGCTGAGGAATAAAATCCTGAAATTAAAGAATGACAGTGGGGTTTGGTTGGAGGAGAGAGAGGCAATTGATAAGGCTTTTAGCGACTTCTACCAGAACTTATTTGGCTCTAGTGGATCTCGACCCATGGAGCAAGCTCTAGCCTATGTTAAAACAGTGATCAATGCAGAAGATAATAATTGCCTAATGCTCCCCGTCACTAACCAGGAAATTGAGGGGGCTGTGTTCCAATTGGGTGCATGCAAGGCACCTGGCCCCGATGGCTATTTAGCGTTATTCTATCAATCGGCATGGAAAGAGGTGAGCAATGAAGTCTGTGGTATGGTGAAGGCTTTTTTTTAATGGTACAGTGGACCTATCATTGATAAACACAACAAATATAGTGTTGATCCCAAAGGTAGACAAACCTAAGGGGATACATCACTTTTGCCCTATTGGTTTATGCAATGTATCATATAAAATAATTGCAAAAATCTTGACCAATAGGATGAAAGGGCTTATGAACAGGATCATTTCCCCAAACCAGAGAGCATTCATTACCGGTCGAATGATTCAGGATAACATTATCCTCACACATGAGGCTTTTCACTACTTGCAAAATAAGAAATCTGGTAGGAAATGGGAGATGGCATTGAAAATCGACATGAATAAAGCATATGACCGGGTGGAGTGGATTTTTTGGAGGCTGTCAAGTTGAAGATGGGCTTCTGTAGCGGTTGGGTAAGGTGGGTCATGTGTTGTATTTCATCGGCTGCCTTTACACTTCAAGTTGATGGGCGTAAGGTGAGTGATTTTAAACCGGGCAGGGGTGTGAGACAAGGGGACCCGTTATCACCTTATATGTTCATCCTAGCATCGGAGGTGTTATCTCTTATGTTGCAAATGCATGTTGATCGAAAGGAGTTGAGAGGAATCAAATTGGCCCACAATGCACCTGTGCTGTCCCATTGCTTTTTTGCTAATGATGCAATTGTATTTGTTAATGCAGAGAATATGAATTGCAAAATCCTCAAGGAAATTCTGTCTGTTTACTGCAAAGCGTCAGGACAAGTAGTCGACTTGGAGAAGTCTAATATTTTCTTCTCAACCAATACTCCAATGAGAGTAAAGGAGCAAGTCTCGGTCTGCTTAGGGGTGGCTCACACGATGCAAGCGGGGAAATATCTTGGATTACCTGTGACTTGGGGACGGTCAAAGGCTGCTGCCTTGGCTTTTGTTCGTGACAAAATTGGCCAGAAGTTACAAGGATGGAGGCAGAAGTTGCTGACCTTTGCTGGTAGGGAAGTTCTGATTAAAGCAGTGGCTAATGCGGTGCCTACATACCCGATGACTTGCTTTCTCTTCCCGAAAAAGGCATGTAGAGAGATTGATAGCCTCATCGCAAATTTTTGGTGGGGACAAAAAGGGCAAATGGGATCTATTTACTGGAGGAATTGGAGGCATATGACCAAGAGGAAGGATGACGGTGGTATGGGGTTTAGAGATTTGTTGTGCTTCAACAAAGCCTTGTTGGCAAAAACAGCGTGGAGGCTCCTCACTCAGCCTTTAGACCCGTGGTGTAAAGTATTAAAAGGCATCTATTTTCCTAAAACAAGCTTTCTCAATGCGAAAAAAGGTAGACATGCCTCATGGGGATGGTCAAGTTTGCTAGTGGGAAGGGATTTGCTGTTAAAGGAGGTCTGCTGGAGTGTGGGCAATGGCAAGTCCATTAGCGTTTGGAAGGACCAATGGATCCAGGGATTGCACACTCTTAAGCTCCAAAGTGAAGCCGTGACAGAGGAGGATGAGAAACTGAAGGTGTTTGATCTGATTACCAACGGTGTCTGGGACTTAAGCGTGATCAATTCGAGGATCAGCAGGGAGGAATAGGAAATGATTCTGAAAATTCCTATCCCCTCCACTAGTCGTGATGATTACACAATGTGGTTGGCTAATAAAGATGGAAACTACATAGTGAAATCTGGTTATTCAGTGGCTAAAACAATGGTGGAATCTGATCAAATCAAGGACCCTGGTACATCTTTCTCTACTCCTAAATCTTTATGGAAATGCGTTTGGAAGGTAACTGTTCCCCCAAAGATCCAACACTTCTTGTGGCGTGTAGGATCAGGGGCTGTGGCCACTAAAGAAGCTCTCTTTAAACGGAAATGTGCCCAAAATCCTCTCTGCCATATTTGTTTAAATGAAGCCGAATCTCTTGAGCATATTTTGTTTTTATGTAATTGGACTAAAGCTTGCTGGTTTGGTAGTTCTTTGGGGCTGAAGTTTAGTAAATAGGGAATGAGGAGATGTGAGGTGTGGCTGTGTGAGTTGTTGCAAGGGGAAGGAATGTTAGATAATTACGGTAAGTCTATTTTTGCCACAATGTGTTGGTGGATATGGAAGAAGAGGTGTAGTTGGGTGTTTAATGGTGAGTGGCCTAATGCTATAGAGGTGGTGGGGTTGGTTAATTCCCAGGTGGAGGAGTTTTGGAGGGCAAAGAGAAAGAAGGAAGGAGGCCCGGCCAGAATCTATAAAGATGCCACAGTGTGGCATATGTATTGGTTGGCACCCTCTCTTAACACCATTAAAATAAACACTGATGGGGCGTACAAGGCTACCTCTGATTCAGCGGGCGTCGGGGTGGTATGCAGAAATTACAAGGGAGATTTTGTAGGGGGTTTGGGGAAAGATGTGGCAACAGGGTCACCCCTAATGGTTGAAGGTTTGGCACTGATGGAGGCGTTACGATGTAGAGGTAAATTTCCTGACTCAGAGATTATTTTTGAGACTGATTGTGAGGTCTTATACAATATGCTACAATGTAAAAATCTGTCGGGCTGTGAATGGCAATGCCGGGATCTGCTGAAAGCAATTCTTAGCTTATTGGAGTCCTTAGATGGTGTTTCGCTGTCCCTTGTGTCTAGGCAAGGTAATAAAGCTGCTGATAAGTTAGCAGTCAATGCGGCAAAGAAGATGCATCAGCATGTTTGGCTAGAATCTGCTCCATCTTCTTTATGCAATATTCTGATTCATGACTCCGATTTAGCTAAGTCTTGCTGCACTAGTCTTTTTGTAGTGTCTGATAGGAGAGGCATTGGCAGTGCAACAGATAGAAGGGACCATGACGGTATTGGCTGATTGATGATTAGAGCCTAGTAGAATACTTTTACTTGATTGCTATAGGTTTTGTTACGCTATAGGTTTCTTCTTTTGTAGTTTGGTAAGGGGCCTGATAGTTTGTACTGATAGGTTTTTTCTGAGTGCTTTTATTTGGCTTCGGCTATTGGTGATTGTATTACTTGTTTTTGGTATTAATAAAATTGATTTTTTCGGGCAAAAAAAAAAATTGAAGACTTGACTTTGGAGTTTACAAATGTTCATTATGCTTAGTTGACCCATGAGGCCATGGCCGTAAAAGTAAAACGAGAAACGATACTCTCCAGTCTCCCCTCTATTTTGAGATTTGATTAGTAGTAATGGATGCTTATTATTTTTTTAAAAAACTGATACTGAATTCCCAATTAAAAATAATAATATAAAAAAAGTAGCTCTTCCACTTATCAACGAGGGTTCTTTTACTTATTATTTACCATTAGACTTTTCTGACGCTATTTTTTTTATTTGGGAATTTGGTATCAGTTTTCCTATTATTTATAGGATATATATATAGATATATATATTCATAATATATTATTTATATCACTTTTTCCCAAAATAATTATACCGATAACAATCTTACAAACTTTTGGGTAGAGAAAAGAGGGACGGTGAAGAGGCCTCGAGTCATGACGGGGTCCAAGACGCACTGCTCCAGTCCAACCCCGAGCGGGCTGGCTAATTAATACAGAGCTACGGGATGCTATTAAGATGCTCTAGAAAGTGCTCATCTTACTTTTGTTATTTAAAGCAACTTCTCCGTCCGCTGCTAGTGCTCCCTGAAGATGTCTGATCTTAAGCCTGAGCTATCCCTCCTTCTACTTCTAGCTCTGCACTCTTCTTTCCTCTTTCATTCTGCCTTCTCTGACATTCTTTTTGAGGAGACATTCCAAGGTGATCTTCCTGACTCCCTTTGAGCTTTGACCGGCTTCTTTGTGGCTCTTTGTTTGCGTACAAAATTTAAACCATCTGTTTTACCCAAAAAAAAAAAATTTTAAACCGTCTGATTAATAGATCCAAATTCTTATCTGGGTCTGTGCGACGTTATTTTGCTGTCCAAACTAGGCTTTTTCCCCCTGTTATTTGGTCGTCTAGTTTTCTCATGGAAAATTTAGCTTCTTTGTTGCATTTTTTTTAAAGCCACAGTTTATCTGTCCAACTGATCCATGCCAATTTAGAATCCTGAATCTGTTTTTTCGATATGACTTAATCAGCCGTGGATGAAAGTTCTCCAATTACTTTCTGTCCTTGTTCCCGTTCACTTGTGCTCGAGTTTGTGCCTATCATTTTTCATTCTGCTCTCAGTATAGTCAATCAGATACTATTTTACCTGTTTTTGTGTTTGACATAAAAAAAAATACCAATAGATAAACTAAATTCCCTGCTCGCTGGCTTCAGTTTGTAGCAACTATCAACGATCTCACATTCTCCCTCTATGTCTATATGTCATATAAACTCTTTAAACAAAAGATGGTTGGAAGAGCCGTTGGGTTTTATCCGACTGGAAAAGAAGTGAAGGAAAGGCTGGTACCTTCAAGCATACGGCAGGAAAGTGGTCTGGAGATCCCGATGATAAAGGTAAAGTTCTTACTCAAATGCTTAAAATTGCCTAGATTAATACAATGTAGCGTCGGAATTTCGAATTCTGGACATTTTGGTACATGGAAAAAGAACAAGAGAATTGCATTCTTAAGTTCTTTGTACATGTAATCTTGTACATTGGTTCCCTTATTGTTATTTATGGTTGTCTGATTTATCCTATAATGCTTGCAGGTATCCAGACATTTAGTGATGCCAAGCATTTTGCAATATCTGCAAAGATTCCAGAGTTCAGCAATAAGAACCGAACTCTAGTGGTTCAATATTCTATTAAATTTGAGCAGGACATTGAGTGTGGTGGTGGCTACTTGAAACTTCTTTCTGGCTATGTCAATCAGAAGAAATTTGGTGGTGATACTCCTTATAGGTCTGCCATTTTTATATGTCACACCTTTTCATTTGTTCTTAGTTTACAACTTGAAATTCTTCAATATGTATATAATCTGTCACAATCCATTTTGAAGGATATGCACAAGTTAGCTGAAATTTCATTGTTGTTGATAATCACATTGATTGAACTTTACACAAATGAAGAAAACATGGCAGTGGTAGCTTACATTTGAGAGGCTAGTCTCTCAACACATTTTTCCACCTGCCTCCTTGGAACAACTAGGTGACTACCCCTACAATTCTTCACTTCTCTCTCTTCTAAAAGGCCAGAGTGAGTTACATTTCCCCTTTTGTTTGTTTGATCCTTAATGGGTTTATCTGGTCCATCCCCATCTATTTTTTCCCCTAGGAGAATAAGTTTGGATGGGCCTAATAGCATAAAAAGAAAACTGGAGTACAAGAGGAAATGTTTAACTGGTAGGAAAGAGATATATTAATCGTATGACTATAGAATGACTGCATAGTTATAACTGGCTACTTTTGGTACATTTAAAGATGTATACATTGTAAACTTACCTGTAGAAGTGGAACTCAAGTTATTTAACGTGTGAACACCAACCTGAATTTCGATGCCCTTTATTGATGTTCTAGCTAATCTCTTACTCCCCACTATACTGCATCATATGTAGTGCTACGTCGGCTGATTGCCCTTGCTTTATGCAGTTTTATGTTTGGACCAGATATATGTGGCTCACAGACTAAGAAGCTCCATGTTATAGTATCGTACCAGGGGCAGAATTACCCCATTAAGAAGGATCTTCAGTGTGAAACAGACAAATTGACTCATTTCTATACATTTATTCTAAGGCCTGATGCCTCTTATAGTATCCTTGTTGACAATCGAGAAAAAGATTCTGGAAGTTTATATACAGATTGGGACATCCTTCCTCCACGAAAAATCAAGGATGTAAATGCAAAAAAGGTACAATGTCTGGATAATTCATAGGTGTTGGTACAATGCAATGGTGGCAAACTAACCGTATGCCCAATTCATTCAAAACAAAATTTGAAATTTAGCTCAATTTTGGATCTTTTTGTTTAATTGATTGCAGGAGATATCTAAGTCTTTTGATGTGTCTTTGATCTTTCTGTCATGCCCAATAATTGTTCTGTTATTTTTTCCCCCTGTAGCCATCTGAGTGGGATGATAGAGAGTACATTGAAGACCCTAATGATGTCAAACCAGAGGTACCACAACCCCCCCCCCCCCCACGCAGGGGGCGTGGCATAGGGGGGGCCATGTAATTTTTTCTTGATCATCACATAACCTACATCATTGCTGGTGCATGCATTTACAGGATATCCCATCTTATTTACGAACTCCTATCATATTATGAATTTTCCTGCTGGCTTCTACATTTTCCCCCCTTTTCCGAGAAATAACTATCAGGGACAAGAACGGGGCATTAAAACGGCAGAGGATATATCTTTCATAAGAGAGATATCAAAGAAAGCGAAGTTGAAACAAACAAGATTATCAATATAGCAAGGGTTTCTTCTACATATTTTTAAGATGCTCCTTGGAGGGAATGTACCTGAGCATTTAAGGCCCTTAAAGACGATCCAATTTACCAACAAATCCAATAATAGGGGAGGACACTTTAATATATTAGCTTTCCTTTCTTGCCAAGCACAACCAAGAACAACATAGGTAGCTGTAGCATGATGGGCCTCAACCATTGGGTCAAGGCTTAATAGCTCATTGAGCTGTATGACAAGAATCCCTCATGGAGAGGTGAAGAGACTTGTTTGACACTCAAGTCTTGTTTCAATATGGTTAAACTAAATGCTCAATGTCAATTCCAAGTAAATGAGGATATTTGATTATCACCTTGATAGCAAGTCAGTTTAAATTTGATGCAAGATATCAATTCAACCAAATAGAGCGATATAAAGCAAGTAGGGATAGAAAGATTGCAAACTGAATACTTTAATTGTCTAGCTTATTACCAATGCTTTATTTCATGTCTCTGGTTTTTTTTTTTTTTTTTTTTTTGTGGGGATATTACAGGTTCATGATTCGATTCTAGCTGAGATCCCTGATCCCAAAGCCAAGAAGGTCTATTTCATACTCATGCACAAAATTGGGAAAAAAAATTATGTAATTGGATAATAGGATCATATTAGCAGCCATAGGAATATTATATCACTTTTGATTTTTCTTTGAGTAGCCTATTGATTGGGATGAGGAAGACGATGGAATATGGAAGCCCCCCAAAATTCCTAATCCAGCATACAAAGGACCTTGGAAACGCAAGGTACTTTAAGCTACTCATATTAAAACTTTTATATATACTCAATGATTACTAATTTTTCTTTTAAAATTTCTGTGCCACAGAAAATCAAGAACCCCAACTACAAGGGAAAGTGGAAGATTCCGTGGATTGATAACCCAGGTAGACTAAGGGTGATATCGGTTCTCTGAAAGTAGAGAAAAAAATTGGCAGGAGCTTTCCTAAACTTTAAAGAATTAAACGGGTTGTTAAGAAAAGTGGCTTAGCTCATATGCATCTGAGGCATTACAGTTATTTAAACATGCACAAAGTAGCCAGTTTACCATGTGTTAACTGTACTTTAGTGACTTTAAGAAGTCTTGTACTTGGATTAAACCTGAAGTTATTTTATAAAATGGCGCCTTTATAGTTTTACTTATTTTTTGGTAGCCAAAAAATTTAGATCAAAAGTATGATGTTACAAGAAAATCAAATACTCCCTCTGTTTCATATCATTTGTCACGGAAATGCTGTTTTTTTTATGTTTCATAATGCTCGTCAATTTCAGATTCCAAGAATGCATGAATTATCTATTTCCTATTTTCCCTTGTTAATTTTAGATTTCATTAATGCATTAAATTATGAATAGTATTTATTTAAAGAACTCGAAGGGCATTTTAGATTAATTTTACAAAAAAGTGATGTTATTCAATGATTTCCTTGGTCTCCGTAAAATTTGTTTTGTGACAGTTAATACTTAATATGAAGTGGAGGGAATATTTTGGTAGTGGCACTCCTGTGGCTTCCTTTGCATTTTCGAGGCCTTATGTAATCTTATAGATAAATCTTATGGACAACTTCCAGTGAAGTTCAGTTTAAATGTGTGAACTGTGAACTAACCTCTGTTTCCTTTTTACTGCAGAATTTGAGGATGATCCTGATCTTTATGTGTTGAAACCAATTAAGTATGTGGGTATTGAAGTGTGGCAGGTTGGTGTCATGATGGTATCAACAATCATAGGCAATTATAGTAGGAATATATATAAAAACAGTACTCCCTCTAGTCCTTAATATAAGACCTATTTACCTAATCTGATTAAATTGAGGAAGTTAGTTTATATGACTTTTTTATTAAAAAAAAAAAAAACCCAAAACACTCTAATAATGTTTCTTAATTCCCTTAATTTCTTTTTTACTTTATTATTGTTGAGTAGCATCAATAGGGGTAAAGTAGAAAAATATTGACAAATATGGGAAACAGGTCTTACATTTGGGACCAGGATCAACTCTCCAATTAGGTCCCACATTAAAGACCGGAGGAGTAGTCTAATGTTTTTCCTTTTCTTTAAAGAAGAATTTTCCTTTTGGTGTGTGAAGCTGACTGTGTCAGTAATCAATACTAGGTTGGCAAGTCCCCTCCCCCCAAAAATTATTGTGGGAATATTGTTCATTTGTTATGGATTATTTAGATTAGTCATTATCTTATTATTATATTAGATATATTATATCATATTTTATGATTAGATATAGATATATTATATCTTAATCATTTTAATTTGATTATATTTTATTAGATTTTAGGGTTAGCTCTAGGTTTGCCTATATAAAGGTCCGTATGTACTTTGATTTAGGGAGAAAGAGATTTAGAGATTTATTTCTCTCTTAAATTTGTCCACATGGTATCAGAGCTAATGGTGAAAAAGAAGAAGCATAAGAAGCCAATGAAGAAGAAGAAAAAGAAAGAACATATAGTTGTTCTTCCTTCTTGAGCGTTGAGATTAACACTCATGAACCTTCTTCTTGTTGGCAATATTGGCTAATCCTCAACCCAAAAATTCTTCACTCGTCCGTAGAGTATAGTTCTTCATTGACAACCCATCTCCTCTTCGACGCAGTCATTGTCGTTGAGCCTGTCATCGTCGATGGTGGTTCATCTGTCGTTGTGCCTCTCAACTCATCCGACAAGTGGTCCTGTCGTCCTTAACTCGTTTGACGACTGGTCCCGTTGTCCTCAACTCAGTAGATCGTTGACCTCGTCTCCACACTTTACACACAGTGTTGTCGTGCTCGACTCGTCCATCTCTTTGTCAGTATTGGCGCCTTTTAAAATTAGCATCGGCGCCCTCTGACTCTCTCAACGTCACCCTCTATCATTATCATTTGTCAAATTCGCAGACCAAACTATCCTTTGCCAAATTCACAGGACCAAATTGTCATTTGTCAAATTCACGGCAGATAACTCCTAACATTGTCAAGTATCTGTTGTCCGTTGATCTTCTCGCAGCTGATAACTCCCATCGTTGTCGAGTATCCGCTACTCTCCAACATCGACGGCCACTGCTTTTACAACAGGATTACTCAAACCTGTATTTGAAAGTTGTATAATCAAGTTGGACATGATTAACGTCTATGATTCAACTTGAGGGGGAGTGTGGGAATATTTTGCATTTATTATGGATTATTTAGATTAGTCATTATCTTATTATTATATTAGATATACTATATCATATCTTAGAATTAGATATAGATATATTATATCTCAAGATATTATATCTTAATCATTTTGATTTGATTATAGTTTATTAGATTTTAGGGTTAGCTTTAGGTTTGCCTATATAAAGGCTTGTATGTACTTTCTTTACAACTCGTTTAATGACTGGTCTCGTCGTCCTTAACTCAGCAGATTGTTCACCTCATCTGTGCACTTTACGCACAGTGTCGTCGCCCTCGACTCGTCCGTCTCTCTGTCATTATCGGCGCTTTCTAAAATTAGCATTGGCGCCCTTTGACTCTCTCGACGTCATCCTCTGTCATTATCATTTGTTAAAATCGTAGGCCAAAGACCAAACTATCATTTGCTAAATTCACGGGATAAGAACCAAAGGAATGGTGTTGTTGGAACCCAAGCAATTGTGAGTCCTTCATCTTTAATTTGTCGCTCACCGTCCGATCACAACGTCGAGCATTAACCCTTGCTCTCTATGATCGCCACTACCTAGTTGCTTGTTACTAATGAGAGAATTTTTCCAGCAGGTGACTACCAACATTGTTGAGTATGCGTTGCATGTCGATCTTTTCGCAACCCGTAACTCCCAACTTTGTCGACAGTCTCTGCCTTTACAAAAGGATTACTCAAACCTGTATTTGAAAGTTGTATAAGGAAGTTGGACATGATTAACATCTATGATCCAACTTGAGGGGGAGTGGGGGAATATTATGGATTGTTTAGATTAATTATTATCTTATGATTAAAATTGATATTTATTATATCTTAGGATATTATATTAGATATAGATATACTACATAATATCTTGCGATTAGATATAGATATATTATATATTAGG
This sequence comes from Acacia crassicarpa, assembly GCA_034222035.1. NCBI lineage: Eukaryota > Viridiplantae > Streptophyta > Magnoliopsida > Fabales > Fabaceae > Acacia > Acacia crassicarpa. The sequence continues at coordinate 72,516,696 of JAWXYG010000001.1, forward strand.
ATATTATATCTTAATGATTTTGATATTATTTTGATTTGATTCGATTAGATTAGATTCTAGGGTCTAGGTTTACCTATATAAAGAGCCTTATGTACTCTCTTTGATTTGGAGAAAGGGAGTGCTTCTACAACTTTCAACTTTCTTAGCACTCCCAATCATCGTCCACGTCAGTAGATTATCTTCTGATAGCGTGGCTGAGCTGACAGTGGGCTGTTTCGTAGTTTGAAGTGTAGCTAGCATTTCCATGATTTTGTTTAGCTGGTTATTTTAGGATGATTCTTTGGAGGTTTCAGCTACATCATCTCTTCATTTCCCTATCCTTGGCTGATAGTGATCGTAGACTGGTCGACCTTTGGAACCTTGAGTCCGTGGATCTCACGGCAAGAGTAGAGACCTTGGGAGTTGTAGGAGTAGGAGCAGCAGAATGATTATGAAGCATTGATTTGTGCCTATCCTCTTCAATGCGTAAAAGGGTATAGACTTTGTGGAATAAATATGTAAGGAAATTGTATTTAGATTGCATTGATTTAATGTTGTAATACAATACCTACTTATATAATAGGTAAAGAGATAAAACTAAACAAATTAAGGAGAAAATAAAGGAGTAACTGATGGAGAAAATCTAGGAGAGAATAAAGGAGAGGTTACAACAACCTAGGGAGAATAATATAATATAATAATATTATATAATATTCCCACATTCCCCCTCAAGTTGGACCATGGATGTAAATCATGTCCAACTTGTTTATGCAACTTATTGGAGTCTCGACGATGTTGGGAGTTACTGCTTCGACAAGACGAACGAGCAGTGGATACACGACAACTTTGGGAGTAACTGGCTGCAGCAAGATCGATGGGCATTGACTGCGACAAGATCGATGTGCAGCAGCTATGATAAGATCGAAGATGAAGGTCCCATAACTGCTTGAGTCTTCAAAATCATTAGGCTTGTACTTCTTGAGTCTCAGAGGTCCATTTATTTTGTCTGGACTCGTACTCCTTTTTGAGTCTCAGAGGCCTACAAAATTCTGAAATAAAAGATTGGTCCCTCAATTTGATAAATGACATATTGGTCCTCGAATTTGAGGAATGATAGATTAGTTCTACCACAAACGTTTAAAGATAGGTCCTGTCAAAGCTGCAGTGTTTTGATTTGCAGCGTTTTTTTTTTCTTTTTTATGAGAAAAACTTTTAGGTCTGATAGGTGCAGCGTGACTTTTCTCTTGTCCGCACCTTTTCTCTCTCCATGACTTATTCTTTTCTCCTGTCAAAGAAAAAATTGGCCGTTCACTATTGTCCCTTCTTTGCGAGCCAAGTTCGACGCAACTAACTGGAAGACGACGAATGAAACTGCCGGCAATGGGAGTTGAAGACTCAATCCGAGACTACCACTCGTTTTTCCGGTCTGTGTTTTTGGCTTTTCAGTGTTGACGCTGTGTGAGGTATGGAAAGAAGTCGGCGACCTGGGGTGATGAATGACGACTGAAGGTGACAATGACGGAGACGGCTGACACAACGGACGACATTGGACTGAGGGGGAGATGTGTGAGCGACAAGCTCTGGAGGACGGCGTCAAACGAGCTCTTGAAGGAATCGTCGGACAAGCTCTTGAGTTGTCTTCTTCGGACGAGTGAAGATGCAGGTGGTGGCTGTGAGAGTCAGAAACGATGGTGGTGGTCTCTCCTTGTCGATTGAGATCCTTCTCCATTGCTGAAACTCTGGTATCTTCCCCACTCTGATGGTCTTTTTCCTTCTTTGGTCTGAACAGAGTACACCTTGACTGGTGTTGAGTTTCCTTCTCGGGTCTGATGAAAATGAAGGTGATTTGAGAAAATCCTGTTTTGTGTTCTCTGGTTTTTACCAGAGGAGTCGTGTGTCTCCCGGTGCTGTGTAACTCACTGCCCCTCTGAAACTCTGAACAGAGCAGCGAGCACCAGCGCCGGAAAACCAAAACAAAAGTGTTAATTTTCTTTAGGGATTAATCCCGCTCTGATACCATGTGGAATAAATATGAAAGGAAATTGTATTTAGATTGCCTTGATTTAATGTTGTGATACAATACCTACTTATATAATAAATAAAGAGATAAAACTAAACAAATTAAGGAGAAAATAAAGGAGTAACTGATGGAGAAAATCTAGGAGAGAATAGAGGAGAGGTTACAACAACTTAGGGAGAATAATATAATATAATAATATTCCCACAAACTTCATGCACAGAAGGCAAGGGCTCTTGATTGAGAATCTGAGCCCGAACATCATCATAAATTATATTAAGACTAGGCAGCAACTCATATACCCTTTCCTCTTTTTCTCTTTGAGATCTTCTTTAGAGTCAACCTCGCAATGATGAGTTTTGTTCCTTAGAGAGTCAAATTCTTGCCAAAGAGCTGATTTTTTGAGGCGATAATTATCAAGCGGCATGTAGTCTTGTTTCAGTTGCCACAACTTCTTCTTAACATTAAATATGCGGGATCTATTCCCTAGAGGACTATATGTCTCATGGAGAGCCTCCCGAATTTCACAGGCTGATGGAAGGTACATAAAACTCTTCTTAATTGAGGAAGACATCGCATTGATCAACCAAGAGGATACCAATGCATTCTCAGACTTCCATTTTCGAAACTCCTTGGTTTTTGATTTTGAGGGCCTTTTTGCTTCACCAATCATATATTCAAGTTTATCCCGTCTATCAAGAGCAAGAATCATAGATTGAAACTGTAACACCCTCAAATTTCTAACAATTATAATAACATAAAATTTGCTATGATTTTTAAGAATAAATACTGAAATTCAAAATAACCAAAATTTGGGAAGTGTTACCGCCGTACTTGTACTGAGACAAGTGCAAGGCTTTATTACATTAACTTAAATCCAAACTTAAATAAAAATGTCTTATTCAAAGTGTAAAATAAAATAAAATAAACTAGCTAGAATTGCTCATTGTTCTTCCTCACTTCTCACTGCTAGCCCCAACAGCCCAACTTTGAAACATGTTTCATTGAAAATCTGCTCCCCCGAAGGATCATCACAGCCCAGAACACAAACATCAGCAAAAACTGGTAATCCTAATAGACAGAGAAAATATAGAATAATAATAATAATAATAATACTAAATAAAATATTCACATGATGATAAGAAAGAAAAATACCATATACATATATATAATCTAAAATATCAATTTCAATACTCATCATATCTATATATTCTCATCGAATTAAATATCATTCATTATCTTTTTAAATTTATTTAGACCCGGGAGACCCTGCCAGTCTATTTAGTTTAGTGGGAAGAGAACCATGGTAAACCCGGGAGACCCTACCAGTTTACCCTGTGACCCGGGAGCCTCTACCAGTCACAATCAATCAAATTGGCCATAAACATTTCGTCCTAATGTGCACACTTCTTTCCAAAGTTGTTACTAGTGTCTCGGGAGCTCCTGCCAGACACCACTTTGGAAAGAACGGATATAATCGGTTCACATCAAATAATATATCGGAGGCATAAAGCCTAAGGATTGTGTTCATCATTTTAAGAGGTACCATCCCAAAGCTATCCTCCCACGATTTAAAATATTTTGAATACACTCACATAATAAATGGATTTCTCAATAAATAAATAAATATATATATATATACATAGTTCCACAATATTCAAAAAGAAGAATCTTAATTTATATTTATCTAAGTTAATAACTTGGGTTTGTGATAATATAAGAAAATACATATGCTTGTAACAAAGAGGATATGCCACAAAAATTCTGTGAATATATATATACATACATATATATGAAAGCATTTATAAGTTTCAATCACAAAAACTGAAGCGACCAAAACAACCATATACAGATATATTTATGCAATGGTAAATGATTTTTTTTTTACAAAAATTTTCATCACGCAATCAAGAAGGGAAAATTTTTGTAATTTGTAGAAAACAATTTTCTCACAAAGAAAGACAAATGCAAAATCAATGGTATCGAATGGAAATCACAAGGAGGAACAAGATGACAGTTTAGACTAGAGAAACAACATTTAATAATTGATTCCTATTGACCTAGGGATTATGATTACATATAATATATTTCATATATAACAACTCTATCAAAGCTTATATAAAACTACTCTAAGACTCCTGGGAATTAGGATTAGTAAAATAGGATGTAGAGAAAAATAATAAGTTTAGGATTAGAAAAATAAGATGTAGAGAAAAAAATAAGTTTAAGATTAGCAAAATAAGATGTAGGGAAAAAGAATAAGTTTAGGATTAGCAAAATAAGATGTAGAGAAAAAGAAGAAGCACAAGATGCAAGGTTGTTCTGGGGATTAGGATTACCTGATTCTGTTTTGCTAGCCTCTTAGAAAAATAATTGACTCAGAATAAAAATAGAAAAAAGTAGTAGAAGAGAAGATGAATATTTAGGGTTAGGCTAGACCTCTATTTATAACTTAAAATTAGGGTTTAGCTTTGGGCTCTTTTACTCTTTTCAACTCATTAATAGGATATATTAAATTAAATCAATCAACCAGGATGGGAATTTAATGTGATAGAGTATATTAAATTCAATCAATCAATCATGATGTAAATTTAATATGACAGGGTATATTAAATTCAATCAATCAATCATGATATAAATTTAATATGATTTGGCTAACAAGTAATGGAATTATTACCTAAAATCTATTTCTTAGTGCACAAGCTGAAAATCCCTACGGCAATTAGGACTAGGAGTATTTGGCCCACCAAGATTATATAAAATTAAATAAAATAAATGGGTTATTACTATTAATAATAACATTGGTGGAGTGTGAAGTCCCACATCGATTGGGAAGGTGAAAGAAGCATGCCTTATAAGGATACGGAGACCTTTCCCTTGTGGACGCGTTTTGATGGGTTAGGCCCAATCAGAAACAAAATCGTGAGGCCTGGTGTGTGCCAAAGCGGACAATATCCACAAGTAGGCGCCTGGGATGTTACAATTGGTATCAGAGCTAGGGCTCGGGTCGATGTGCCAGCGAGGACGCTGGGCCCCAAGGGGGGTGGAGTGTGAAGTCCCACATCGATTGGGAAGGCGGACGAAGCATGCCTTATAAGGATGCAGAGACCTTTTCCTTGTGGACGTGTTTTGATGGGCTAGGCCCAGTCAGAAACAAAACCGTGAGGCCTGGTGTGTGCCAAAGCGAACAATATCTACAAGCGGGCGCCTGGGATGTTACAGAAACTATTTTCGATAATTGTCACTAGTAAGTTTCTCATAGACAAGGAAGACAGTAGAGATGTCATTAGAACCAGATCGTGGCTCAGATGAGGTGGCGTCGGAGGTTGTAGACAATGACATAGTGTGACTTAAATATGTGATAAGACACCAAGTAAACACTGCCTTATAAAAAATGAGGGACACTTTCGGTAATACTTGGCCCAAAGATTAATTTTGGATCCACTCCAAATTTTTGGACTTTACTGAGATGATGTCGAATTAAAAAAATGACACAGCTTGGTCTCTGTAAAAAAAAATCTTGTATGAGAATGTCGAGAGGTTGTCAGAGTTGAATCTTGTTCTTTGTCGCGGCTCGCCTCCAGAGGAGTTTTTGAGATATTGATGAAGCTCCGTTTAGAGGGATCCAAGGACGATAGTGTGGAAAAGTCTGACGGATGAGTCCGAGGATGACGGACCAGAGAGTTGAATGACAACAGACGAACTCTAAGGGACGACTCGGACGATGAGCTGTTGAATTGTAGCGGAAGGATGAACTAGAATGAGACTAGTCGGAGACGAGTCGGATGAGACACCGTTGGATGAGCTTCGGACAAACTGGTTGTGGCTTGAGACGGTCTAGACTTTGACGAGGAGGCTATTGATGCTAGGTCTGATGGAAAATCCTAGGGAGTACTGAGATGGTGACCATAGCCGAGTTTGGTGAGATCGAAGATGATGAGGGAGCCAAAGGGCACCAATGCTGATTCCAAAGGATGCCCATGCTTACTGAAAGACAGAGTCGAGGGTCTGCAAAGGCTGTGAACAGGAAGGTCTGCAAAGATGCTCGATTGTAGACAAACTAGTCAAGGGTCTGCAGAGGCTGAGAATAGGAATAATCTATAGAGACGCTTGTGAGGGGAACTAGGTCGAGAAATTTGATTAATATCCCTCTGACTCTCTCGACGTCACCCTCTATCATTGTCATTTGTCAAATTCATAGACCAAACTGTCATTTGTCATATTCGCATGACCAAATTGTCATTTGTCAAATTCACGGCAGATAACTGCCAACATTGTCGAGTATTTGCTGTCCATTGATCTTGTCGCAACCGATAACTCCCAACATTGTTGAGTATCCGCTACTCTCCAACGTCGACGGCCACTGCCTTTATAGAAGGATTACTCAAACCTGCATTTGAAAGTTGTATAACCAAGTTGGACATAATTAACGTCTATGATCCAACTTGAGGGGGAGTGTGGGAATATTGTGCATTTATTATGGAATATTTCGATTAGTCATTATCTTATTATTATATTAGATATATCATATCTTAGGATTAGACATAGATATATTATATCTTAATCATTTTGATTTGATTATATTTTATTAGATTTTAGGGTTAGCTCTAGGTTTGTCTATATAAAGGCCCGTATGTACTCTGTTTGATTTAGAGAGAATGAGATTTAGAGATTCAGAATAATATTTCTCTCTCAAATTTGTCCACAATTATGAGTGAATCAATTAGTTTAATCACAGTTTAAGTTGTTGATATAACGAAATGCAAAGATCATCTTGTCTATAAAACAAGCCCACTATATGTTGGCAAAAAAAAAAAAAAAAAAAAAAACCCACTATATCCCTGTTCGTCTGGGTTTTGTGCTTCTTCATCAATCTGGAGACCCAGGCAAATTCTTCCATCTCATTTAGGACCATATTCTTTTCTAACACACCATCTCGTTCATGAAATGATAAGGATTTCAGGAGGCAAGCAATGTGATACTTCGGGGGCCGTATGTCACTTCTTACTCCTGTTTAATAGCTTCTATGAAGATCCTGATCATCATCATATGCAAAAAATTGAACTTCATCTCCCTCTATTTTAACTTCTAATAGTTGTTCCTGATACAACAATATGGGAGTTTCATCTACTATAGCATATGCAAACCGATCAATATTCTTTCTCTTGCCATCCATTCACATCATCATATTTTCCCTAATCTGCACATTGTCAATTTGTCAGAGCTTTATCTTTGGCTCCTGTGAAAGCTAAGTGGGTTTAAGTGGAACCTCTGGTACAAATGATGAAATTAGGGGGGTCCAATATAATCTTGTAGTTGTAGTTTGGAGAAGATCCTCCCTTTCCGCTGCTTTCCCCTTTCCATCGTCTTCATTGTGCTCTTATGCCATAAAGAACAGGTGAGGAAGTTGATTTTGTTTCTCGTAGGGCATTCCCTTTTTTTTTTTTTTTTTTGAATTAGAAAGTTTGGTGAGTTGGGTTTTGGGGACTCATTAAGGCTAAGGCATGCCTCTGGGCTCAAAGAGCTCTTAGAGAAGTTGTTACATATCGCCTACTAAGAAGGTCCTCAATTAGCATGGGATTTGAACTCACGACCTAATGGGTCACAAGCCTGCTACTTACCAAGTGGGCCAACATTTGTTGGAGGCATTCCCTATTTGTCTTCTTGACCAGAAGAAAAGTTTTGATCCCTTCCTGCTTCCCCAACATTGGTTATGTGGCAAAACTCATTCAGTGCTAACTGGGGTAGGAAGGCTTCTTTTTTGACTTATAACACTACATTGCAGCCCGAGGCCTTTTACAGATTAGGGTTTTCTCCTCTACTTTATTTCGGCCAGGTTCAGTAGTTCCCTCTTTATTGTGAAATTAATGTTGTATAAGGTTGGATGAACACAATCGCATGAGTAAAAAAACAAACCAAATCTCTCCTTTCTATTCAATTTTGGATTTCTGCCCCATATAATTAACCTTACCTGATCGAACACCCATGCTGTTTTGTGATTGGGAAAGGATCAGATTTATCATTGGCTGATTCTACCTGTTCTTTTGACTTGTTCTCCAAGCCACCAGCCCAGCAACGTAAAATTAGTGGGAACAATTACCTAGTAACCCCCTTATTGTAATCCCTGACTGATTACATATCAATTATGTTAATACATATTTCCTAACAATAGCCATTACGTAGAAGTTCGGTAGCTGGATGTCCCAAGAACATAGATCAGACTTTCAAGTTGCATAATAGCAGTAAACCAATGTCTGACAAATGATTAGAACCTGAAGTAAAACTCGTATAACTAGATACTATGTCTATTTGAAGCCTGATAATTTGAGTTTTCAGGTTAAGGCTGGTTCAGTCTTCGACAATATCTTAATTTGTGATGATCCACAGTATGCGAAGCAGGTTGTGGATAATTTTATGGCTAATAGTGGAGAGGTAAGCATTTTCTTTCAGAGTTCGTATCTGTTATTATCTTAGAGGAGTTGTGGCTTTATTGTTCTTATGTGTGTACAATTACAGGCAGAAAAAGAAGCCTTTGAAGAAGCAGAAAAAGAAAGAAGAGCTCAGGAAGAAGAGGTTGTTGACCAAACCCCATGCTTAAGCACTACTTTGATCGTAGCATTTACTAAATTTATATTACTTCTGATGGTCGCCATTTGATTTTTAATGATTACATAGGAGGCTCGGAGAGCAAGAGAGGAAGGTGAAAAGAGGAGAAGGGAAAGGGATCGTAGAAATGGAGATAGTCGGCGCCATAGAAGGGTATACTTAATTGTTCTTCACTGCTTTATCATTGGGTGCATTTATGTATCAATATTCAATATAAGATGTACATAGAGTATGAAGTCAAACTTTTCACAAGCCGTGAACAGTATGGTTTATCTCAGCTCTATATAAATGTAAGGAACTCACTCTAACTTGTCATGTTAACTCTGCTGTACAATTTTAGATTCGTTCTTGAATCTTGAGTGATAAGGATTGCCTTAGTCACAGAGATAGGATACAACGGATAAGGTGGAAATCAAGCTGTTGGTCCTCCTATCTTTCAAGATGTGTTTGTGAGGAGAGATTCAGGATGATGATTGACTTGCAATTACTAATTTTTTGTGCTTAAATACTCTTATCCTTCAAACGGGTAGAGGGTAGACAAAGCTAGCTGGGGAAAAGAGGAAATGACGAACCAACAGCAGTGGTTAATATTTAAGCAAATTTGGAAAAGTGCGTTTAACAGATATCAACAAATTTGTGAAAAGGTTGTCTTGGGACTTGGGAGCTTTTTCTCATCTGTTCTAGCTATTTCATTCATATAGTAGTTTCATTTTATCATTTAACCAGTGTAGTAAATATTTCTATGATCATATGTTATTTGGCCATGATATGAAGTAGCTTTATGTCACATCTTACTTCCCGATATTTGATCTTACTTCTAACTTTGTTTTGCAGCCGGATCCACATGACTACATGGATGATTACCATGTAAGCCCCAAGCTCTCTAATGGAAATTAATGTGAAATACTCTATTGCTTTGTGTAGTTTCGATATTGAAATATGAATTTATTGTTGCTTAGGATTGACATTGCTAGTTGACTTGGGATGGGGTGGGTATTTGTGAGTACATACTTTGCCATTCGAAAAAAGCAACCTTTCTTACTTATCAAGCATGCAAAACCAAGAATACATTTGCACAGAGAAAGACATACTATTAGCAAGATGTGCCTTGTGCCAAACTTGAATCTAATTACTGAGTCATTTATTTGTGCATGAATAGAATGCACCTGGTGTACCAAATACAGAAGTAGCCATCAGGTGAACCATTATCCAAAGTTGATGTAAACCTTTTTTAAATATTGGACGATGGCAGCTAGATCTTTGGTAATATCTGTTAATGTTGTTTTGGATTACGAAGTGGTAAAACAAGTAATGATGGAAACTATAGTAATATAACTTTCTTGATGCATTTTCTGACACCTCAGCAGACAATAAGCACAAATAAAAAACGTGAACATTTCTATTTTATTCCTCCACATACGATATGTTGTTAGAAACCATTAACAGTACTCACGAATATGCATGTCCCTGTTCTTGCAGGATGAACTATGAAACGTGCTTTGTGATTGACCTGTGTTCCGAATGTATTGCAAGTGGAAAAGATCGAATTAGGAGGCTTGTTCTCCAGAATATGGTGTGTCTGCATAATTGCTGCTATTCTCAATGCGATATTTTCTGTTTCTCTAGTATGTATTGCAGGATCAAAGTTGCGATTGGACTAGCCATAACTAGCGGCTTTATTTTTTATTTTTTATTTACAATGGCGGATACTAATGGCTTGAATTACAGATGAAATTGAACCCATGACCTCCCACTTATATGGGAGCATCATACCATTAGACCACAAGGCAATTTGTAACTAGCTGCTTTATTGAACGTGAATGTGGACCTCATCAACAAGGTTTTCTTGATTTCTGTAGTATTACAGTTGCGTTCTTTTCTTTTTGGGTAGAAATATAACGGTTGCGCTCACAGTGAATCCTAGATTAGTTACGTTTTCATTAATAATTAATCGTTAATCCTAATTAATTATTCTAAGGCCTAATCTTGATGAACTATGGGTCATATGCTTGAAAGGTTTGGTCAGATTTGGAGTGGTTCATTATTGCTTATGCCAATGAAAATGTCGACCTTATTTTGCCCAAGGCCAAGGTTCTTGCCTCTGGGGAAAGATTTGGAATCATGAGAATCGGAGGTCTGCGGTCCATAAATATGGGGTTTGGAAGTTAGGCTGGTTATACGTATAGTCTGGGACCATTTTGGTGTCCAATGTGGGATGTGTCAATCCTGACCAGCCACCCGCTGATTTACCCGCCTTATTATTATTATTTTTAAAATTTTATTATTTTACTTTGAAAAAAATTATTCCCTTCAATGCTTAATATAAAACATATTTATATAACACATTTATAGAGTTTTTTTAGTTTTAAATATAAAACATAATCTTCATATTTAATAATCTTTTCTTAATTTGCTTCTATTGAGGCTCCTTAACAATCATCAAGGATGAAAGTAAATGAGAGGATTAAGAAAGATGACTAGAGTAAGTTAGAAAATATATACTCTCCCTGATTTTTATTATAAGGCACCAACTTACAATTCTGACAAACCAATAAAAAAATTAAAGTCAATAAAGTTATCCTACAATTTAAGTAATTTATAATATTACCCCTATTAATTGCACTAAACTCTAATATCATATTAATTGTTATTCTCAACCACTACCCTTATTTATTAGGGGCAGACATGGAAAAGAATATTAATGTTCTTTGGGAACAAGCAAATGTCTTATAAAAAGGACTAAATAAACTTGCTAGTTGGTACCTCATAATAAAGGCCTGAGGGAGTATTATATTAACTAATTTAACTAACTTCATTAATCTAATCTAATTTATTAAACTTGTTTTGTATTAAGGATTAGACAAAGTATTATTTTACTCTTAATTTAAACCTCCATATTTTAGGTTAAGAATTTGATTCTATATTTGTATAAGTTCCAAGGTTCTGAAACTCGGACTGGTCGATGAACTGGTAGGGGTACTGGGTCAGTGGGTCAGACCGAAGTCAAACCGGTATTAATTAAAAAATAATTTAATTAAAATAGATAAAAACTTCATATTTTAATAATAAAAATTATTTTGTAGTTAAAATAGGGGAGGATGTGATGTGACTAGTTGTAATACCCCGGATTTTTATCAATAATAATGATAATGATAATGATACTGCTAATAATAAAAATAATAAAGTAATAATGAAATTTAATAATAATAACAATATAGTAAATAAAGATTTAGAATTTAATAATGTTTATATTATTCTATAATTTATTATTTGGAAATAATTATAGTAATAATAAAAGTTTAGAATTTAATTGTATGGTTTAAGAATTTATTAATTGGGAATATATTAATTAGATTATATAATATAATTCATTTCTATTAAATATATAATTGAGTCATTTTAATTTACCTTACTGTTGGGTAGTGATATTAGTAATCCTAGATATTAGCTATGATCCTAGATTTTAGCTAGAATAAATAGAAATATAAAATGTAATTGAAATATTATATATATCTATATGTATATTGTATCGTAATAAATTGTAATAGGAATATATTAATTATATTATTAATAATTAGATTGTATAATATAATCTATTTATATTTATATTAATTATGTTAATATTTCATATTTTTATCTTATTATATATTCTATTTATTATATAGAATATATATTTGTTTATTTTATATTTGTAGTACTCCTGATTAATAATAGAATTAATAATGTATAATAATAATAATAATAATAATAATAATAATAATAATAATAATATATTAGAATCTAGAAATCTATAGTGTTTATGTTGTTAATTTATTAATTGGGAATAATTAAAGGGCCTAGCCCATAACTAAAACCCTAATTTGTAATTATAAATCTAGGTCTAGCCGTCAAAACGTAAAAACACACGATACTTTTCCTCCTCCGTTGTTTTCTTCTCAAACCCTCTTTCTGTACTTTCATCGCATCAAATCAAAATTAGGTCGCTAGCAAGAACGGAGACCAGGTAATCCTAATCCCCATGAGTAAGTTAGATTTATGTAAATTTTGTAATCCTAATCCCCATGAGTAGGTTAGATTTATGTAAATTTTGTAATTCTAATTCCCATAAGCATTAGGTTAATTTTATATCTTGATAGACCCCTAGGTTATAGAAATCAATTATTTGATTCCCGTATATGTGTGTATATATAGATTAATATGTGATTGTTCTCCTCGACTTGCGTAATCCATTACAATGCTTGTGTGCATATGCCTGCATTCTTTTCCTCAAGAATTAATGGCAATTGTCATGTCTCGGTCCACGTGCATCAAGTCATATATATAAATGCAATGGTGCGTTTTTCCTTGATGGAAAACCATCTTGTATGCCTCGGCTTTTGTGCATGAGTTGATGTACATCCTATGCGTTTTTTTGTGTGTGAAACCATGAATGATATAGTGAGTGGTATAAATATGTTCCTGTACGTTTTCGTTCCAGGTTGAAAGCTGTACGTTTTTCTTTCTTTCTTTTTTTAAAATGGAAAGCCATCTCGTTTTACGTGCGCAAATTGAACTCTCCACCTATACGTTAGTTTCGCTATGAATTAAGAAGACCATGAATGTTGTGCGTTTTTCTTTTCTTTTCTTTTCTTTTGTGATTGAAAAATATGATACTCCAATGCAGTAAGCTGTGATATATTATGTGATGCTAAAATTGATAATTCTTTTACCATGTTTCTTTTATTATTTGATTGTCGTTTTCCCTACATAATATCTCCTACGTAATAGGATAAGTCATGAACATATTTTAGGTTAAAATATTTTTATTTATATTTAATTAAAATAATAATATAAAATATATATATATATAAGATAATTAAATTAGGAGGTTGTTTTGTGTGTGTCTAAAACATTTTAATAGTGGGAGGATAGCTTTGGGATGGTACCCCCAAAGTGATGAACACAACCCTTAGGCTTTATGCCTCGAAATATTATGTGATGAGAAAATTGAGAATCCGTTCTTCCCAAAGTGGTGTCTGGCAGGTTTCCGGGACACTGGTAGCAACTTTGGGAAGAGGTGTGCACACTAGGAAGATATGATTATTATGTTTATGGCCAATTGATTGTGACTGGCAGGTTTCCGGGTCACAGGGTAGACTGGCAGGTTTCCGGGTCTACCATGGTTCTCTTCCCACTAAACTAAATGGACTGGCAGGTTTCCGGGTCCAAATAAAATTTAATAAAAAAATTAATGAATGACATTTGATATGAAACTAATATTTTAGATTTTATATATAAATATATATACATTTTTCTTTTTATATCATGTGAATGTTTTATTTAACATTATATTTATTATTATTGTTATTGTTATTTTTGTATTATCTTTGTTTATTAGGATTACCAGCTTTTGCTTATGTATGTGTTTATGGGCTGCGACGATCCTTCGGGGGAGCAGATTTTCAGTGAAACAGGTCTCAAAGTTGGGGCTGTTGGGGCTAGCAGTGAGAAGCGAGAATGAAAAGTCTTAGCTAGTTTCTTTTCTTTATTTATATTTTTATTTTATGCAGACATCTTTATTTAAGTTTTAATTTATAATAATGTAATAAGTAGCCTTGCACTTGTCCCATACAAGTGCGGCGGTAACACTCCCCAAGGTTATTTATTTCGAATTTCATTAATTTATTTATAAAAATTATTTAAATTTTTTTTATTGTAGCTGTTAGAAATTGGGGGTGTTACAAAATGGTATCAGAGCCCTAGGTTTCGACTTGGGTCTGCTTTTGATACTAACTCAAGGGATCAAAGATCCCAGAGTTAAGTAAATAAATGAGTAAAATAGTAATAATAATAAATAAAACGTGAGAGATGGGTAGTGAAGGGTTATTTCTTTGTATTTTAAAAAATGATTTATTTCTTTGAAATTTTAATAACTATATATTTAAAATTATTTTGTACTTTGTTATATGATTATTATTGACTTGTGAATTTTATTTAGAAAGAGATGTTGGAGGGGTAATTAAAATTTATTTTGTGAATTATTTTGAATAATGAAGAATGATAGAGTTCTTAATTTTAAATACAAGATATTAATTTGTTGTTTGAATTTATGTTGATTTATTGTTTGAATCTATATTGCATTATCTGATGATTGATTTATAATATAAATATATGTGATGAGAAAAGTGATTGTTAATGTTGATAATTGTATCTTCAAAATTATTTGAAGAAGGTACGCAATTAAGTTTCGGGGACGAAACTTATGTTAAGGAGGGGAGAATGTAATACCCGAGATTTTATTATTGAATTTTATTTTAGTTTCGAGGACGAAACTTGTTTTAAGGAGGGTAGAGTGTAATACCCCGGATTTTTATCAATAATAATGATAATGATAATGATACTGCTAATAATAAAAATAATAAAGTAATAATGAAATTTAATAATAATAACAATATAGTAAATAAAGATTTAGAATTTAATAATGTTTATATTATTCTATAATTTATTATTTGGAAATAATTATAGTAATAATAAAAGTTTAGAATTTAATTGTATGGTTTAAGAATTTATTAATTGGGAATATATTAATTAGATTATATAATATAATTCATTTCTATTAAATATATAATTGAGTCATTTTAATTTACCTTACTGTTGGGTAGTGATATTAGTAATCCTAGATATTAGCTATGATCCTAGATTTTAGCTAGAATAAATAGAAATATAAAATGTAATTGAAATATTATATATATCTATATGTATATTGTATCGTAATAAATTGTAATAGGAATATATTAATTATATTATTAATAATTAGATTGTATAATATAATCTATTTATATTTATATTAATTATGTTAATATTTCATATTTTTATCTTATTATATATTCTATTTATTATATAGAATATATATTTGTTTATTTTATATTTGTAGTACTCCTGATTAATAATAGAATTAATAATGTATAATAATAATAATAATAATAATAATAATAATAATAATAATAATAATAATAATATATTAGAATCTAGAAATCTATAGTGTTTATGTTGTTAATTTATTAATTGGGAATAATTAAAGGGCCTAGCCCATAACTAAAACCCTAATTTGTAATTATAAATCTAGGTCTAGCCGTCAAAACGTAAAAACACACGATACTTTTCCTCCTCCGTTGTTTTCTTCTCAAACCCTCTTTCTGTACTTTCATCGCATCAAATCAAAATTAGGTCGCTAGCAAGAACGGAGACCAGGTAATCCTAATCCCCATGAGTAAGTTAGATTTATGTAAATTTTGTAATCCTAATCCCCATGAGTAGGTTAGATTTATGTAAATTTTGTAATTCTAATTCCCATAAGCATTAGGTTAATTTTATATCTTGATAGACCCCTAGGTTATAGAAATCAATTATTTGATTCCCGTATATGTGTGTATATATAGATTAATATGTGATTGTTCTCCTCGACTTGCGTAATCCATTACAATGCTTGTGTGCATATGCCTGCATTCTTTTCCTCAAGAATTAATGGCAATTGCCATGTCTCGGTCCACGTGCATCAAGTCATATATATAAATGCAATGGTGCGTTTTTCCTTGATGGAAAACCATCTTGTATGCCTCGGCTTTTGTGCATGAGTTGATGTACATCCTATGCGTTTTTTTGTGTGTGAAACCATGAATGATATAGTGAGTGGTATAAATATGTTCCTGTACGTTTTCGTTCCAGGTTGAAAGCTGTACGTTTTTCTTTCTTTCTTTTTTTAAAATGGAAAGCCATCTCGTTTTACGTGCGCAAATTGAACTCTCCACCTATACGTTAGTTTCGCTATGAATTAAGAAGACCATGAATGTTGTGCGTTTTTCTTTTCTTTTCTTTTCTTTTGTGATTGAAAAATATGATACTCCAATGCAGTAAGCTGTGATATATTATGTGATGCTAAAATTGATAATTCTTTTACCATGTTTCTTTTATTATTTGATTGTCGTTTTCCCTACATAATATCTCCTACGTAATAGGATAAGTCATGAACATATTTTAGGTTAAAATATTTTTATTTATATTTAATTAAAATAATAATATAAAATATATATATATATAAGATAATTAAATTAGGAGGTTGTTTTGTGTGTGTCTAAAACATTTTAATAGTGGGAGGATAGCTTTGGGATGGTACCCCCAAAGTGATGAACACAACCC